>LR738710.1:36119734-36159131 GCA_902687465.1 Secale cereale
TGGGCCGGGAGAGGAGGAAGGGGGCGGTGGGTAGGGAGAGGAGTGGATCGGGAGGGGGGCGGCGGCGGCGAGGAGATTGGGGGAAGGGTGCGATCGATGTGAGCTAGGGTTTGGGCTGCGGGTGGGGGGTATCTTTTTTTTTTGTAGATAGATGGATGGATGGATGGATGTGGGATGGAGAGATGGATGGATGGATGGATGGACGCCATGTCATCGATCCGTGGGAAGAGTTCTCGTTGGTTCGGAAAATCAGTGATTTAAAATAGTTTTGAAGTACTAAAAATAGAGAGATTTTGTGAAGTAGCTATCAAAAATATTTTGCAAAAGGGCACCACATAATTTTTTACTAGAGTTATGCTAAATTTTATGGATAAGGACCAATTTGTATGCATTTCTGATCTTTCTAGCTATTTTTAATCATTTTTCGAGTGCCCAAAAGGAGGTTTTTTTGTGAAGGACTTCCCAAATAATTGTTGCAAAATTGCGCCAAATCAATTTTCTAAAATACTAGGACATATTTAATGCATAATTGACCAAATGGTTGGGTGTAAAAAGTTTTGATCCACCTCTCGTGAAAAAGACAAATTTCCGCCGATTCAGCTGGAAGCGGGTCAAATTTGAACTGCGGCTGCCTTGTAGTTTGCTACTTATTTTTTTCAAAAATCATTTCTAGGTACATAAGTATCTATTTAATCAGAGAAACACCAAAAAAATTCCAAGATTCAACCACTAGCTAGGAACGGTCATTCCCGCCGTTTTGACCGCATTTTGAAACGGGCATAAAAAATTCAAAAAAAAATCAAAAAATTGGAAAATCTTCGCATTGTGTCATTATATATGACCAAGTTACCAGGAAAAATAATAAACTTGTAATACGGCAATTATTTTAAAAAAGTGTTCTCAGAAATGAGCTATCCTGCGCGAAGATTCATGGCTTTCAAGCCAAATGATCAATCATATGGCCACATTCATAGCATAGTTTGTTCAAATGATCTCATATTGTGCACAAGGGTGCATCTTGGAATGGCAAACAATATTGCTTAAGGAAGTTTTCATTTTCTTTGGACGAAAAAATCATTTTCCATTTTTCGAGTGCCCAAAAGGAGGTTTTTTTGTGAAGGACCTCCCAAATAATTGTTGCAAAATTGCACCAAATCATTTTTCTAAAATACTAGGACATATTTAATGCACAATTGACAAAATGGTTGGGTGTAAAAAGTTTTGATCCACCTCTCGTGAAAAAGACAAATTTCCGCCGATTCAGCTGGAAGCGGGTCAAATTTGAACTGCGGCTGCCTTGTAGTTTGCTATTTGTTTTTTTCAAAAATCATTTCTAGGTACATAAGTATCTATTTAATCAGAGAAACACCAAAAAAATTCCAAGATTCAACCACTAGCTAGGAACGGTCATTCCCGCCGTTTTGACCGTATTTTGAAACGGGCATAAAAAATTCAAAAAAAAATCAAAAAATTGGAAAATCTTCGCATTGTGTCATTATATATGACCAAGTTACCAGGAAAAATAATAAACTTGTAATACGGCAATTATTTTAAAAAAGTGTTCTCAGAAATGAGCTATCATGCGCGAAGATTCATGGCTTTCAAGCCAAATGATCAATCCTATGGCCACATTCATATCATAGTTTGTTCAAATGATCTCATATTGTGCACAAGGGTGCATCTTGGAATGGCAAACAATATTGCTTAAGGAAGTTTTCATTTTCTTTGGACGAAAAAATCATTTCCCATTTTTCGAGTGCCCAAAAGGAGGTTTTTTTGTGAAGGACCTCCCAAATAATTGTTGCAAAATTTGACCAAATCATTTTTCTGAAATACTAGGACATATTTAATGCACAATTGACAAAATGGTTGGGTGTAAAAAGTTTTGATCCACCTCTCGTGAAAAAGACAAATTTCCGCCGATTCAGCTGGAAGCGGGTCAAATTTGAACTGCGGCTGCCTCATAGTTTGCTATTTATTTTTTTCAAAAATCATTTCTAGGTACATATGTACCTATTTAATCATAAATACATGGTTTGGTGGCGATACGTCCAGGTTTGGGCGATGGTCGAGGGCCCCAACTCTAGAGCACGTAAACTCGCATGCCCGCTGCGTGGTCACCGCGTGACTGTGGCGTTGCCATGTGTTCTGGGCGGCCTAGGCATGTCTAGTGGGTTGTCCACTCCCCAGGTAGGTGCTAGGTAGAAAATTACAACATAAGATTCTCACGAGGAGACCGATCGATGCTCAAACATGAATTAGCAGCCAAGTGTTTGATTAGCGGTACGGAAAATGCACATGGCTAATGGGTGTGAGTTTTGGTTGAGGATGATCAGTTACTAAGAAGACCGTCTTCACAAAATTTCAGCTCAAAATGAGGAGTCTAGGTGGTACTTGCTTTGCAAAGTACCACACTGGACATAAATACGAATGTTGAAGATGGGCTCAAAATAATGAATGGATTGAGCTGGCATTTGGTGGAGGATAGTTATTTGGGCATAGGAAAGCACTGTAGAAAATGGATACCATTTGGACATGCCAAAGTGGTACTTCCTTCACAAAGTGTTTTTTTGAACAGAATAGGAAAATGAATATTTTTGAATTATTTTTGAACTAGGAAAGGAAGGTTTTTTACATATTTGACGAAGATATGACCCAAAGAATTTATGAGATTTTTTTGGGGAATTTTGGGAATGACAGAAATATAGGTTGCTTCACAACCTAGGGCAAAAACTGCCACATGGACATGACACATAGGCAAAACTGATGAGGTGGCGCCTAGTCGTAGCAACCCACCACAATTTTAAAGGTTATGACCATCTATATTGGTCATGAACAGCTAGAAATAAGGCAGCGAACCAGTGCTATCTGCTTTGTGACCATTTCGTGTAAGGAAATTATGACCTTTCTGACCAAAATGGTCGTTATAGTTTAGGGTTTGGAGCCCCCCGAACAGCTTTTGACCAATTGGTCTGAAATGGTCATAGATCTATGACCAATTCTTCCAGGGTCACTAACAAAAGGTCATAAGTTGACATAATTCTTGTAGTGCTATGGCGCGCCAAGAGGTGCAATCCTACTAGGAATAGGATTGCAATCCTATTCCTAGTAGGAATCACCAAGAGGGAGAAGGGGGAAGGAAAGAGAGGGAGAGAAGGAGAGGGAAAGAGGGGGCCACGCCCCCCTCCCCTAGTCCAATTCGGACTGCCCCTTGGGAGGGGGCGCGCCACCTCCTGGCTGCTGCCCTCTTTCTTCCCTAAGGCCCATTAGGGCCCAACTTTCACCCGGGGGGTTCCGGTTACCCCTCCGGCACTCCGGTTAATTCCGAAACTTTCCAGAACACTTCTGGTGTCCGAATATAGTCGTCCAATATATCAATATTTACGTCTTGGACATTCCGAGACTCCTCGTCATGTCCGAGATCTTATCTGGGACTCTGAACTACCTTCGTTACATCAAAACTCATAAACTCATAATACCGATTGTCATCAAACGTTAAGCGTGCGGACCCTACGGGTTCGAGAACTATGTAGACATGACGGAGACTCATCTCCGGTCAATAACCAATAGCGGAACCTGGATGCTCATATTGGCTCCTACATATTCTACGAAGATCTTTATCGGTCAAACCGCATAACAACATACGTTGTTCCCTTTGTCATCTGTATGTTACTTGCCCGAGATTCGATCGTCGGTATCTCAATACCTAGTTCAATATTGTTACCGGCAAGTCTCTTTACTCGTTCCGTAATACATCATCTCGTGACTAACTCATTAGTCATTTGCTTGCAAGGCTTATTATGATGTGCATTACCGAGAGGGCCCAGAGATACCTCTCCGACACTCGGAGTAACAAATCCTATTCTTGATCTATGCCAACACCATGAATACCTTTGGAGACACCTGTAGAGTATATTTATAATCACCCAGTTACGTTGTGACGTTTGATAGCACACAAGGTGTTCCTCCGGTATTGGGGAGTTGCATAATCTCATAGTGATAGGAACATGTATAAGTCATGAAGAAAGCAATAGCAGTAAAACTAAACGATCATAGTGCTAAGCTAATGGATGGGTCTTGTCCACCACATCATCCTCCTAAGATGTGATCTTGTTGATCAAATGACAACTCACGTCTATGGCTAGGAAACATAACCATCTTTGATCAATGAGCTAGTCTATTAGAGGCATACTAGGGACATACTGTTTTGTCTATGTATTCACACATGTACCAAGTTTCCGGTTAATACAATTCTAGCATGAATAAAAGACATTTATCATGATATAAGGAAATACAAATAACATCTTTATTATTGCCTCTAGGGCATATTTCCTTCAGTGACATGGGGGATTCTGTGTGCAAAGGAGTCCCTATGGCCTCTTAAACCGGCTACTAGACCGAGACCAACATAAGAGCATAGCTCTGGTTGCTTCGGTAATCCAGCTATCAAGGCCCACGTGATGATGAGGGGCAAAAGAGAGTTCGCTGCATAGCACAACTCAAACATAGGCACCCGGCGAGCATAGCTCAAATGCTACTTGGGGGCTCCTGATCCATAGCATCAACTAGTTGACCACCCTTGTAGTAGGCTATCAAGCCATGGCTTGGAAGCCTGGTGTATACACCTAAAACTCCGGATTAGCCTGCCTGCATTAAGGAAGTCACTCCGCCCAAGTAAACCTGGTATGACCCGTCGAATGTATACACAAGTTAATCTTTTACAGACCCTGAACTTGGTATCGTTAAATTGACGATTGGTTAAGGATTGAGGTCCATCTTAACAGGCTTTGTGAAATGGTTAATTCAGTAGCCTGGCGGCTCATAAAAAGCCTCGAATTTGGAGCCTGGCAGCCCGTATAAAGCCTCGACTACACGGTTTTATTTGACAATGTCTCTTTTGATATTTGCTTAAAAAATTTATCTTCAAGGTCATTGGTGTTTATCCAAGTCCATTGATTCAGGGAGTGGATGACTATAAGTTGCCACTACAATGCACCAGCGTTTACAGAACCTGGTCTGGTTTGATTATAAATCGCTAGTACTGTCTACAGTTAAACCGGAGCTTATCATAACCCGGTACAGTTCCATCATGAACCGGCACATGATCAAGGGAGTCATCAACACTTGCAACTTGGATCATTATCTTTACTACCGATTATTGAATAAGGCTAGTAGCGCAAAACTTAATCACATGTATGATATATGTTTCATATTTTATATACAGTTCAGGTTATAAACCTAGACCATGTATGTGGGCATCATGAATCGTCCGGCGATAAACCGCCAGGACACTTTAAACTTCGTCTTATGCAGAAACAGGTGGAATAAACTGTTTAAAACATCATAAGCAGTAAGAATTATGAAGTTGCCAGATGAAGCAATGTCATACAAAGGAGAATATGCGTGACAACATAAAGTGTTTCAGCTACCATATTAAAAGGCGCTGGATAGCCCAAAAGAATATATGTTTTCTATCTAAAGTGCTAGGACATAATATCTAAACCGGCACCGGTTTAGGAATCTGCATCAGCTCGGCTTGAAGGTTGTGGATCGTCCTGCTCCGACTTCCCGTCGTTCTCTTCTAGCTGCTGGAAGTTAGTGGTTGCCCAATCGATCTTGGTCAGCGTTTTGAAAAAAGCTTCATCGCTCACGAGTTCAGACGGATAAATATCAGGAGCATAAATGTGCTTACGGACGGGAGGGATGAGATCTTCCACATCGTAAGCCGGAGGGTCGACCCGCACGTTCTCAGCATTATAACCCGGATGATAGCGAGACAGATCAGCCTCATCAGATAGTTTGCTGGCCAGAGGCTGCATTTCTCTTGTTAAAGCACGTAAGTCGCTGTCTGTGAATGTTGATCCGTCCTCCTTCATGTTGGGGTAGCCGTTCATCACTTCTGCCGGATCAAGGTCGGGCACCCAAGCTTTCGCTCGAGTTAAGGCCATCAAGGCACCCGCCATTGCAGATGATTTCTTCAGCTCTACGAGGCGGGCAGGTAGAATGGATAACTTTTCCAAAGTGCCCTTGATCGTTGTGGTAGCCGGTTTATTGTGAGAAGCAGTGCAGACAATTCTCTGAGCACCGGAATACAACTGCTCTACAAGAGTATATGAGGCCTTCAACTTTTTCCGCATATCAGTGCCGAGATGAGCAATATGTTTTCCTACATCAAAGAGTGTGAGTTAAACTGGAAAGTGCAGAGCTACCATATTCAGGATTATGTTAACAACACTTACCAAAGATAGCAGTCGTCATGGCATTTAGCTGCTGCTTTAAACCGGACAGTTCTTCTATCACCGGATTAAGAGCAGCCTCTGCATCTGTTGCCCTTTTCTCCAAGGTGGCTCTTTCAGCATCCCAATCCGACCGTTCCTTTTCAAGGTCCTTCTTCAGCTTTTCTATATTCGCTAAAGCAAGTGTCAGCTCATCTTTTACTTTGGAAGTGGCGGTTTCTTGAAACTTCAGAGTATCCTAGAGCTCGGCCACTTCAGAATTTTTCCGAATTAAGTCAGTCTGCCAAGAGGAGAGCATATTATATATTCATGAGACATTTTTCAGTAAAGTCCCTGGCACATAACAAGTTATACACTTGGCACTTGGGGGCTAATGTGTATTTGCAGTTAAAAAGACATTTTTCAGTAAAGTCCCAAGCATATAACAAGTTACACTTGGCACTTGGGGGCTAATGTGACATTGTTCAGAACAGATTACAAACTGAAGTCCCAGTTCATCCTAAAGGAGGAAACCGGCCCTTGGGGACTACACATGTGAAAAACAAACTATCTAATGGATATTCTGAAGTCCCGGTTCATCCTAAAGGATTAAACCGGCCCTTGGGGGCTACAATGGAGTAAAGACAAGCTACAAGACTTACACAGGAATAGAGTACAAGTTAAAGCAGAAAGTTACCTCATAACACTCCTTCATCATGTTTACTAAACTGGCTTCATGATCACGGCTATTGTATAGCCGGTTCAGATAACCGGAATGGAGTTCTTGGGCACTGAGCTGAGCGTAATTGGACAAGTCAGTACTCCATTTTCGTCTGTCCTTGCTAGAAATTTCATCCTTCGCAGTATGCTTGGACAAAGCGACAGGTTCACTAGGAGCAGTGTAGCCGATTCCAGTGATCTCAACCTCTTCAGTTGAAGCGGCCGTGTGTTTAGTTGGGCTAGCAGGAGCAGTGCTGGCTTGGACAGGATTGGCCGGATCAACATCACAATCCATTGGAGCACTCCCTTGATCAACAAAAGTTTCACGATCCATGGGAGGAGGATCATCATACAAAGTGTCAATGTTTGCTTCAGTAAGATCAGGATCCTTTGCCGGTTCAAGAATCTCGTCATCACCTGCCGGCTTATTCAGCTTGGCCTTTTTACTAAGTTTGGGCTTACTGCAAAAGTTAAAGGTGACGAAAAATCAGAACAGTCAAGACAGTGATTAAACCAGCCAAATGAAAAAACTTACCCAGGAACAGTCTTACGAGGAGGAATCTGCGTGGCTGTTGATTCGCCAGAAGACGAATGAGGAGTTTCCTGATAATTTGAGTCAGACGGATTAAGAGGCTGTCGAATATGACCTGCTTTGGGATAAAGAGTATCTGGAGCGTATAAAACCTCTGAGCGACACCTCCGGGCTGGTGTGTGTGGTAAACCGGTGGATTCAATGGCATGGCCACTGTGCCGCGTGGTGCAGCGAGCTTCATGTTGCTGTTTCTTCAAAAGAAAGTTTGGGTCCAAGTAAGTGAAAGGGTGAGAAAACTGTACTTTTCGGCTTGCTCGACGAATTTTTGATGTTGGCAGAGGTTTTGAACCGGAAGAATGAGTAATTACCTCAACATCATCCGCTTTGCTTCCTTCAGCGTGTCCCTGGGTACAGTCATTGTTAATAAAATGCAAGTAAAGAAAGTCAAAGAAGTCAAGAGAGTCAAGTAGTACCTCGGAGGCCGGTTCATCATCCTCCGGATTGGACTCAAACACGTCAGTAGTTTTCTTCTTGACGTTCTTCTTAACAGCTTGGTTTTTTGGCGAGGCACCTTCGTCGGTTTATCCTGGGCCATCCTCTTCCAGAATGGGTCATTACCCTGTTGAAGATTATGAAATCATTCAGAAGGAGTATTAAAAACAGAAGGGAAATAAGGCAAAAATGAGGCAGAAGAAAACTTTACCAATGGCGGTTTGTTGAATTCGCGGAAGGGAGCCAATCCGGTTTGACTGCAAGTTTCCACCGGTTCATTCAGCAGTTTCTTGACAGACTCGTTGATCTCATTTTCTGATAGCACCGCTTCTGTATGGCGCAGAGGATCTTTGGGGTTTCCATTATACTCGCACATTAAACCGGAACGCCGGCTTAGCGGGAGAATACTCCAAGAAATCCAACAACGAATGAAATCAACTCCAGTTAAGCCATTGGCGGTGAAGGCTCGAAGCTTTGAGAGCTGAGGAGCATATTTGGCCCGTTCCTGGGCGCTTAGCCGTTGAGGAAAGGGATTTTCCTCCTTAAGCTGGTGGGAACGATATCCCGGTAGCGGATTCTCATTTTCCGGAGAGGTATCTAGACAATAGAACCAAGTTTGATTCCACTCTTTAGGGTGGCTGTGGTGATTGGTGTGAGGAAAACTAATGTCCTTTCTCTTCTGAATTGACATCCCGCCGAGCTCAGTGTTTGGACCATTAGAAAATTCCGTGCGACGGTTCAGATGGAAGAACTCCCGGAATAACTCAACTGATGGTTCCTCTTGCAGATAAGCTTCACAGAAAACTTGTAAATTGCAAATGTTGGACACAGAATTGGGCCCAATATCTTGAGGATGGAGTTGAAAATCAGCTAGCACATCACGGAAGAACTTTGACTCGGGAGGACTGAATCCCCGGTGAAAGAGCAATCATGTCCTTACAGCATGTTTTGATGTTGATGACAATATACATGTAGGGGACTAACAATGACTGCTAAGTATATCTCAGGTGTTATTCCCTAGTTCATCTAGGTGTGTGGATCAAGAGCATACAAAGTGATTTTACCCAAGGATGAAGCATAAAAAGTGATTTCATGTTTGTCTTCTTGAGTATAGGATCCCGCACTATTAAGAGGGGATCGATGTGGCAGTTAAAGGCTTGCTCTTGCCACAAACCTTCGTTCCATACTGGAAATACTCAAAGTCATAGGTTCTGTCCCTTGGCTGCCGGATGTCCGGGCATCAGGCCGGATGTCCGGGCTTCAAGCCGGATGTCCGAGCCGCACGCCGGATTTCCGGGCATAGCTATCCAGAGAGCACTTATGTGCTGTACTACACAACGGATGTCCGGGGTTTTCCCCGGATGTCCGGCTCTTCCTGATACGCCGGATGTCCGGGCCATATCCCGGATGTCCGGCCTCCACCGCCCGAAGAACGCAGAGGTTCTGTCATCTGCTGTGATCACGCCGAATGTCCGGCCTTCTGCCGGATATCCGGGCCTTCCAGACATGCCGGATGTCCGGGCTTGAACCCCCGGATGTCCGGGCTGCTCACTCATTTACACTACAACAGGCAGATTCTTGCTCTAACTATATATAGCCCTTCTTCCCCTCTGGAGAAGGTTGACCATTCACTTTGAACAAACCCTAGAACACATTTTCCCCATCTCTCACTTCTCCACACCAAATCTTAGATCCCCAAGGGATTTGAGAGCATTTGTGAGAGGTTGTCCAATCAAGTGATAGATCCACTCCTTCCCCTTCTCAACACCAAAGGAAATTGTGATTTGAGCAAGTCTTGAGCTTTTCCCCATCGTTCTTGTTACTCTTGGAGGTTGGAGACTCCTAGGCGGTAGGAGTCTTTCGGAGAGGAATCAAACTCTGTGATTACCCCCCGAAAAGTTTGTAAGGGTTTGGAGGCCACCTAAAGGCTTACTACTAGTGGTTGGGAATCGCCTTCGTGGTGATATCTCAAAGATAGAATAGGGTGAGCCTTCGCGGCGTTGGTGTGCCTTCGTGGTAGCACCCACCTCTCTAAACAGTGACGTAGCTTCCCTCCAAGGAAGTGAACATCGGCATACATCCTCGTCTCTCGAAGTTTCGGTTATTCCTAACCTAAACTTTCTACTTGTGGTTACTTGTTCTTTAAGTTATTACTTATATCTCATTGTGTTACTTTACCTACCTATCCGTGTTGCTTGCTTAACTTGTTAAGCATCTTACTTGCAATTGTTAGGCTCACTTTCATATTTAGTACCATTGCCTAAAAATTACTAAGTAACAATTAAAATTTATAATTGTACCTATTCACCCCCCCCTCTAGGTCCATCTCGATCCTTTCAATTGGTATCAGAGCCTCGTGCTCTATTCTTGTGGCTTAACCGCCCTAGAGCGAGATGAACCCCGATGGGACTCCCCTTGTTGTAGATCCAAAAGATCAGGTCTCGACTTCTTCGGGAGTCAAGACCTTCACCTCTGAGGATCTAGAACGGGCCCTTGCTAAGAAAAAGGAGGAGCATGATGCTTCTCTTGAGGCCTTGGTCAAAATAAGGTTAGCCGCAGTAACCACAGATTCCACGATACCCCCTAGTCCGGGTGGTGTGGGTTCGAGGCAAACTGCGCCTATTCCTTCTCTTGATCAACAACCTCCTAATAGTGATCACTCTAATGTTCCATGGCTATATGCAAAACCTAAAGATGAAAAACCAAAGTATAAGCATGGGGTGAACCTCCCGTGCTTGATAAAAAGGCTGACTTTTCTATGTGGAGAGTTGCCATGCAGGATCATCTTAGGTTCGCAAACGATGAGATGATGGCCATCTTGGAGGATGGGTACAACCCTGTTGATCCAAAGAACCTCACTCCAAGAGAAATATATGACAAGCATCTCAACGACACTGCAATCATGTTGTTAAGGAAATGGATGAGTGAAAAGCAAAGGAGACCTTTCATACACATCACCAGTGCCAAGGATTTGTGGGATTGCATTGTGAGATCAAAAACCGGAACCTCCTCCCTCCGGCTTGCACAATATGAGATTGCCAAAGGTCAATTGCAAAACTTATGTATGGAGAAAGGTGAAACCCCCAACCAGCTCAACGAGCGTCTGATGACGCTTACCTCTGACATAGAGTCCTGTGACTGTGACAAGACACAAGATGGATTCAACTTGACAAAGCGGTTTCTTGTGGACAAGTTGCTACATGCTCTTGCCCCGTATCACCATCAAATGGTGTGGGACATAAAGCAACACCATGGATTCAAAGAAATGACTCCAGATGACATCATATCCACCTTTCAACTATTTGAAGAATCCAAGGCAAATGCTACAAGACATCTTGCCATGCATGGAAATTCATCTTCTGGGACCAACTTAGCCTTGAAGGCTAAACAAGTGTGTGAAGAAGAAGAAAGTGAGGATGAAGATGATGAAAGTGACTCTGAAGAGGGACCCTCATATGAAGACATTCCTCTCTTTGTGAAGAAGTTCAGCGCAGGAAAATTCAAAGGGAGATTTCAAAAGAAGAAGGTCCGAAGTTGCTACAACTGTGACGAGACAGATCTCTTCTCCAATGAGTGCCCATATGAGAAGAGAGAAGATAAGCCCAGATTCCCCAAGAACTTTGTAAAGAAGAAATTGCCAAACCCTGTGAACTCCAAGCTTAAGAAGAAAGATGGAAGGGCTATGATTGCCCAAGAAGAATCCGATCCCGATGATGTTGGAGGTGTTGCCGGTGTTGCTCAAGATTCTCAAAGCACCTTGAGACTAGTCAACAAAAGTGGTGAGGTTGTCACTTACAACTACATGAATGACTACAAGGGCAATGCACACAAGTGTTTGATGGCCAACGCCATTGTTGAGGACCATGAGCAACAAACCTCTTCAGACAAAGTGAAGGTAACCTCTCGTTCAGAACCTCCTCTTTTCTCTCCACCTACTCTTAATGATGCGGAGGATAATCATGAGGATAATGATGAGAATGATCCTATGTTTGCTAAACTAGAAAAATTCATGTGTTCCCTCAAAGGAAAGAAACTCACTATGTTTCGTATGCTTATGGAGATGGTGGGTAAGCACACCGTCACCATTAAGGAACTCGAAACCCTCGTCACCGAGGAAAAGGAAAAATACGAAATCCTTGAGCGGAAAGTCCTATATGAGGAAGCAAAAAATGATGAACTGTGCATAAAAATTGGTACAAACCTTGATGAATATGTCAAGAAACTTGTTTCCTTGGAAAAGGTTGAAAGCTCCTTCAAGGAGTTGACGGATGATAAGAGCAAACTTGTGAGGTCTCATGCTACTCTCTCTAAGGAGTGTGAGCTTCTATCTGTGTCTCTTAAGACTAAGGAAGAAGAGCTCACCCTTCTTACAAAGAGCTTTGAGACACTCAAAGCTACTTATCTTGAAACTCTAGCCAAGGCTTACTCCTCTCCTTTTATAAATGTTGATGCCTGTACTACTAACGCAAGTTATGATCTAGCATCTATTTGTGAGGAAAATCGATTTCTAAAAGCACAGCTCGAGGAAGGACTCATGACTTGTGCTCAAGGACAAAAGAACCTTAATGAAGTATTGAGCCGTCACAATGAAGTTTTCGCAAAGGAAGGGCTTGGGTATGACCCAAGCACAAGCAAGACAAAAACCTCCACTCAAAAGTGCACCACTCCTCTCAAGGAGACGTTTGTACGCGAAGGGCAGAGGAAGAAAGGGGAGAGTCAAGTCAACAAGGTTATGAGTGGAAAGGCCACTAGGGACCAACCCACACATCAAACCTAAGGGTTTCATGCCTCCATCCTATGTACTTCGTAAAACAAAGGATGGAGAGGTTTATGCAAAATTTGTTGGCCACCATAATGCATTTCTTTTCTATGTTATTTGGGTTCCTAAGACCCTTGTGACTAATGTGAGAGGTCCCATTGCAAAATGGGTGCCTCTAACCAAGTAATTAATTGTGTGTAGGTTGCCTTCTCCGGTGGAGTCAAATGGGTGATCGATAGTGGATGCACCAACCATATGACCGGAGACGGAAAATTGCTCTACGATTTTATGGAAGCCATTCAACCATTTATGAGCATCGTGTTCGGTGGAGGAACAAAAGGACAGGTACTTGGATTGGGTAAGGTGGCTATCACAAATGACATGTCACTTGCAAATGTCATGCTTGTCCAATCTCTAAAATATCATTTACTTTCCGTTCGTCAATTGGCTTCTGTTGGTTATGATACACTGTTTGGACTAACGAATGTGAAAGTCTTTAAGAGAGATACTCTTGAAGTGGCCTTTGTTGGAAAGTTGGATGGCAACCTTTACACGGTTGATTTCTCGAAAGAGAGTACCTTCCATGCAACTTGTCTAATGGCCAAAGCCGACAAGGGATGGCTATGGCATCGCCGGCTAGCCCATGTCGGCATGAGAAATCTTCAAGACCTCTTAAAGGGGAATCACATCCTTGGATTAACTAATATTTCTTTTGAGAAAGATCGTGTGTGTAGTGCATGCATAGCCGGGAAGCAACACCAATCAAAACACCCACCCAAGAATATTGTATCTACATCAAGGCCTTTGGAGCTCCTTCATGTGGATCTCTTTGGGCCTCCTTCATGGGATAGTCTTGGTGGGAAAAAGTATGGTCTTGTCATTGTTGATGATTACTCAAGATACACATGGGTGTTCTTCCTCAAATCCAAAGACGAGACGAAGTTCACCTTCATTGATTTTGCCAAACAAGCTCAACACAAATTTGACAAAGAAATCTTGGCAATAAGAAGTGACAATGGCTCCGAGTTCAAAAATTACACCTTGGAAGAGTTTCTCAGTGACGAGGGGATTGAGCATCAATACTCCGCCCCCTACACTCCTCAACAAAATGGTGTGGCTGAAAGAAAGAACCGTACCCTTGTGGAGATGGCAAGGTCAATGTTGGATGAGTACAAGTCACCACATAGCTTTTGGGCTAAGGCCGTCAACACTGCATGTCATGCCTCAAACCGTCTTTTCCTCCGCAAAATCTTGGAAAAGACCCCATATGAGCTCCTAACCGGAAACAAACCAAATGTCAAGT
Source organism: Secale cereale (assembly GCA_902687465.1). Taxonomy (NCBI): domain Eukaryota; kingdom Viridiplantae; phylum Streptophyta; class Magnoliopsida; order Poales; family Poaceae; genus Secale; species Secale cereale. The sequence continues at coordinate 36,133,756 of LR738710.1, forward strand.
ACTTCCGTGTGTTCGGATGTAAGTGCTTCTTACTCAACAAGAAAGAACGATTAGGAAAATTTCAATCCAAAACTATTGAGGGTATATTTGCTGGTTATGGATCAAACTCCCACGCCTATAGGGTCTACAACAAATCCAATGGATGTGTTGTAGAAACTTGTGACGTGGTGTTTGATGAATTTAATGGCTCTCATGGAGAGCAAGTTGATCTAAGTGATGCAGGTGATGAAGATTCCTCTCAAGATATCTTGAACATGGGTGTTGGTGCTCTTCTTCCAATGGAACAAGAACCTCATGATGATATGGAAAACGACGCACGACTTCCTATATATCCAACCATTACAACACCCACACCACCACAAGATCAAAATCCTCGACCAATGCCCAGAACTCAAGCACCTGATGATGATCAAGTCCTTCACCATGATCATCCTCAACCAGACCAAGAGCAAGAAAGTGCAATCAGGGATGATGAACCTCAACAAAGGCAACATGAAGAAGAAGATGATGAACCTCAACAAATGCAACATGAAGAAGAAGATCTTCCACCTCACATCAATGATCCATATGTTGAGGACGTGGATGATGGACATGAAGTTGAACCTCGTGAAACTCTCACCTCCATCATGCCTCGTGTGGCCGGACGTGTTGATGTTGACAAAATTCTCATTGGCATATCCGAAGGTAGGGTCACTCGTAAACAATTGACAAACTTTTGTGCTCACTTCTCGTTTGTGTCTAGTATTGAGCCAGTCAAGGTACAAGACGCATTAATGGACAACGATTGGCTCGTGGCAATGCAAGAAGAGTTGAACAGTTTTGAACGCAACCAAGTATGGTCTCTGGTGGAGAGACCAACTACAGAACACAATGTCATTGGAACAAAATGGATTTTCAAGAACAAGCAAGATGAGAATGGTGTCATCATCCGCAACAAGGCAAGGTTAGTGGCATAAGGGTACTCACAAGTCGAAGGTTTGGACTTTGGTGAGACCTTTGCTCCCGTTGCCCGTCTCGAATCTATTCGCATCTTACTTGCTTATGCTGCTTTCAATGGATTTACATTACATCAAATGGATGTGAAGAGTGCTTTCCTTAACGGTCCTCTGCAAGAAGAAGTATATGTATCACAACCACCTGGGTTCGTTGATCCCGATCACAAAAACTATGTGTACAAACTTCATAAGGCCTTGTATGGCCTTAAACAAGCACCTCGTGCTTGGTATGATCATCTTAAGAAGTTTCTACTTGATGATGGTTTTGTGAGAGGGGTGATCGATCCCACTCTTTTTACTAAGAGACACAAGGGTGATTTGATATTATGCCAAATCTATGTAGACGACATAATCTTTGGTTCTCCTAACATTCATTTATGCAAGAAGTTTGCGGCTTCAATGACCAAGAATTTTGAAATGTCACTCAATGCGGATTTGAAATTCTTCCTCGGATTTCAAATTCAACAATTTCAAGAAGGAATCTCCTTGTCTCAAGCAAAATACCTCAAGGACATCCTAGCAAAGTTTGGCATGTCAGATGCTAGTCCATGTAAGACACCCATGCCAACCACAATTGCTCTCACTGAAGACACCAACGGTATTCCTTTTGACCCATCTATTTATCGCTCTATGATTGGTTCATTGCTTTATCTTTGTGCATCTAGACCAGACATCATGTTTAGCGTATGCATGTGTGCTAGATTTCAAGCTTCCCCTAGGGAAAGCCATCATAAAGCGGTTAAGCATATTCTCAGATACCTTGTTCACACCCCAAAGTTGGGTCTATGGTACCCCAAGGATGCTAAGTTTGATCTCATTGGGTACACGGATGCTGATTGGGCTGGTGACAAAGTGGACCGCAAGTCTACCTCCGGTGCATGCCAATTTCTTGGACGCTCATTGGTCAGTTGGTCCTCTAAGAAACAAAATTGTATTGCCCTTTCCAGCTGTGAAGCAGAATACATTGCAGCTGCCAGTTGTGGAACTCAATTACTATGGATGAGGTAGACTTTGAAGGATTACGGTATCACCTATCGACATGTGCCTCTTCTATGTGATAATGAAAGTGCCATCAACATTGCTGAGAATTCCAAAGATCATCTTCGAACCAAGCACATTGACATTAGGTATCATTTTTTGAGAGATCATGTGGAAAAGGGTGACATTGATGTTGCCCACATTGGTACAGAAATGCAACTTGCAGACATCTTCACGAAGCCATTGGATGAAGCTAGGTTTTGTCGACTTAGGCGTGAACTTGGTATCTTGGAGCTTGACAATATTATGTGAAATCTAGTACCCATTCATGCATGAACTAAATGTCTTGTCTTTGATGTAGGCATATAGTTAGGGGGAGACATTCAATTCATGAGTATTCTCACCCTACATAATGCATAAATAGAACAAACACTCTCAAAGTTGTCATGGTTCTCGAACTATGGTACTTTAATATGATGGAGTCGTGACTATGTGCCCAAAGTCTCCATCTTTGCGGTATTATATTCCATATGCTCAAACATGGTGACCTCGGTCACCGCTTGAATGGGGGGGTTCCTACATCTTTGTATGACCTAAGATTTCTCACGTGTTCTTTTCCCCCTTAATACTCTAATAACTCCTTGGCGGAGTCTATGATCAAAATTATACTTATTTTCCCCTTAGTCCCTGTCCTTCTTTTCTCTGTCCAGTTGCCGGACATCCGGGCCAAGGGCGCCGGACATCCGGGCCCTATGCATTTGCTCTCTGGCATCCTTACGCCGGATATCCGGGCGTTGCCTCGGATGTCCGGGCCACGGGCGCTCATTCTTCTGGTGCCTCTGACCCCCGCGCGCCGGATATCCGGGCCGTGCCCCGGACGTCCGGGCCGCCGCCGCAGCCACATATAACTAGAGTCGGGCATCGATTGGGGGGTCAGTTCCTCATTCCTATCCCCATCGCTCCTCTTGGCCACCGTCGCCGGACCAGTACCCCGGTGCTGCCCCGGCCCTCTCCTCCAACCTCCGGCCCTGATCTACTGCTCACGAACTCTCCCTCTCCCGATCTTCGATTCTACCCAATCCATTTCGGTGGGTGTGGTGTGAATCTCTCGGGAGGGACCGGTGTTTCGTGAGATATACGCTGGCAGATCTTATGGCTCGGACCAAGAACTGCGGTCCCCATCGTCCCGAGCCTTCCTCCCGGGGTATGGATGCTAGTTCTTCTCCTTTCTATTTGTATGGTGACAAATCAAATCTTCGGGTTTTGTTCTCTCATACAAATCCATGCCCATACGCACGTGTTGGCTTCTCCTTCTCATTGGATCCTCTTCGTTATCCATTCCAGTTGATCGCAGGCAAGGCTCAACCGACTCCGATGAGCATGCTCGACCTAAGAAGAAGAAGACCTCCGTCAAGAAGAAGAAGCGGGCTCCATCCCCTAGTCCTTCAGTCTCTGATCCAGATGATGCGGACTATGTTGGGGAGGAAGAAGAAGATGACAGTGCTCCACGACACTCTGTTGGACAGTCCAAGCCTGGTACTAGGAGGGTGCCGGTGCCTCAAGTTCATGCCTCTGCAATGCCCATTGTTCATGGTCGTCGCATCTCCATGGAGCTTCCTGACAGTGGAAATTGTCCCTCTCATAACTTCACAACTATGGCCGCTGGCCAATATCTTACATTCCGTCGGGATATCAATCAATATGAGATGGTGGCTGATGCCGAGGATCCACGGTTTAGGACTCGTATGCAGCAGGATCTCTACTCCAGTTTCGTTCATGGCCGTGGACTGGCTCGGCACTCATATCTGGATCTCCACTTCCTACGTGCCAACCCTGCCATGTTCCCTAACGATCCGGTCAAAATCATTGATGACATGACTCTTGGTCCCGCAATGACCTTCAAGTGTGATTGGAATGCAGCAGCCATTCTACAGTTCTATGCCACCTGTTTCTTTGGTCCAGACAACACTCTCACTTGGAGGACCGATGACACTACACTGTCCATCACCTATGACAGGTTTGTTCAGATTTTGGGTCTCTCCGGTGTTGGCCATTGCATTCACAGCTTGGATCCCGAGCACAAACCCAAAGGAATTAACGCCTGCTTGCCACTTGTTAAATCTACCACTCTGCTCACTGAAGAAGAACTTGAATATCCAGTCAATGAGGTATCCATCTTCCGTGCTCCTTACTACATCCTCTATCAGTGTGTGCTTCGCACTCTTTACCCCAAGAAGGGTGATCGCTCGAGGGCTCGCAACTATTGCATTGACTTGATGGTTCGTATGCATGACCATCCCACTGAGCCTCTGGACACTGCCAATTTCATTTGGCATGAGATCCGTCTTAGCAGTTTCATTCAGACACGCCAGTTCCCTCATGCTCCATTCATTCAGGCGTTGATTGATCACACTGCCCCCTTTGAGGTGGTTAAGACAGATGTGCACTCCCTTTGGAAGCCTCCTCCTCACATGCGCGTGGCGGCCCCTGCTCCTACTCAGCCTAGGAGGTCTTCTGATGGGAGACCAGCTGCTCCTCCTCAGCCTAGTGAATCCTCTATGCCATCTTCCTCGTCTGCCCCTCGTGGTCGTCTTGCCTCGTTCTTCGGCAAGGCTCAGTCTACTCTCATGAAAGCAATCACTTTCAGCTGTCAACAGAACCATGATGTTCAGAAGCGCCTCATCATCTCCAAGAATCAGCTCAAGCAGCGCCTGCGTCACCGTGGAAGCCCCGTGAGTGATGATGATCCTCTTCCCGTGGCTCCATCCACCTCCACCTTCGGTTTCCCATCTCGTGAGGAGTACCCTGAATTCCTTGTTGATGATGATGACATCCGCCAGGAGTAACTGGGAGCCCCTTTTTCCTTGTTGCTGTCAAAGGGGGAGAAGTAGTATCTTAGTTGGGTCATGTTATGAGATATGTTGACTAGTTGTGTTTGCCTGGCTAGTTGTGTTTGCCACTATTATTGTTAAAAAGATTTGCTACCTATGACATTTGATCATGATCATGTGGAACTATGTTATTATCCTGTGGCATTATCTTGTGACTATGAAATGTTTTGTCTATGTATTGTGTATCCTAGCATATTCATCTCATACTCACAATGAGGGGGAGCTAAAAGCAACTAGTAACATTTACATTATTTGAACTTTTTGCTCTCATATTATATCTTTTTGATACTACATGTATGGTTGTCATCAACAAACAAAAAGGGGGAGATTGAAAGAGCAATCATGTCCTTACAGCATGTTTTGATGTTGATGACAATATACATGTAGGGGACTAACAATGACTGCTAAGTATATCTCAGGTGTTATTCCCCAGTTCATCTAGGTGTGTGGATCAAGAGCATACAAAGTGATTTTACCCAAGGATGAAGCATAAAAAATGATTTCATGTTTGTCTTCTTGAGTATAGGATCCTGCACTATTATGAGGGGATCGATGTGGCAGTTAAAGGCTTGCTCTTGCCACAAACCTTCGTTCCATACTGGAAATACTCAAAGTCATAGGTTCTGTCCCTTGGCTGCCGGATGTCCGGGCTTCAGGCCGGATGTCCGGGCCGCACGCTAGATTTCCGGGCATAGCTATCCAGAGAGCACTTATGTGCTGTACTACACAACGGATGTCCGGGGTTTTCCCCGGATGTCCGGCTCTTCCTGATACGCCGGATGTCCGGGCCATATCCCGGATGTCCGGCCTCCACCGCCCGAAGAACGCAGAGGTTCTGTCATCTGCTGTGATCACGCCGGATGTCCGGCCTTCTGCCGGATATCCGGGCCTTCCAGACATGCCGGATGTCCGGGCTTGAACCCCCGGATGTCCGGGCTGTTCACTCATTTACACTACAACGGGCAGATTCTTGCTCTAACTATATATAGCCCTTCTTCCCCTCTGGAGAAGGTTGACCATTCACTTTGAACAAACCCTAGAACACATTTTCCCCATCTCTCACTTCTCCACACCAAATCTTAGATCCCCAAGGGATTTGAGAGCATTTGTGAGAGGTTTTCCAATCAAGTGATAGATCCACTCCTTCCCCTTCTCAACACCAAAGGAAATTGTGATTTGAGCAAGTCTTGAGCTTTTCCCCATCGTTCTTGTTACTCTTGGAGGTTGGAGACTCCTAGGCGGTAGGAGTCTTTCGGAGAGGAATCAAACTCTGTGATTACCCCCCGAAAAGTTTGTAAGGGTTTGGAGGCCACCTAAAGGCTTACCACTAGTGGTTGGGAATCGCCTTCGTGGTGATATCTCAAAGAGAGAATAGGGTGAGCCTTCGTGGCGTTGGTGTGCCTTCGTGGTAGCACCCACCTCTCTAAACGGTGACGTAGCTTCCCTCCAAGGAAGTGAACATCGGCATACATCCTCGTCTCTCGAAGTTTCGGTTATTCCTAACCTAAACTTTCTACTTGTGGTTACTTGTTCTTTAAGTTATTACTTATATCTCATTGTGTTACTTTACCTACCTATCCGTGTTGCTTGCTTAACTTGTTAAGCATCTTACTTGCAATTGTTAGGCTCACTTTCATATTTAGTACCATTGCCTAAAAATTGCTAAGTAACAATTAAAATTTATAATTGTACCTATTCACCCCCCCCCCTCTAGGTCCATCTCGATCCTTTCACCCGGGCTAAATGATCAAGGAAAACAATGATCTCTCTCTCTTTGGGTTTTGGAGGAAATTCTGATCTGGGGACTCTCCAGTGAAGGACATTTCTTGGGCCCAAAGCACCAACTTCAGCCCGGTTTTCTAATTCTTCCTCAGTAATCTGGGACTGGACCCAGTTGCAGGAGGTGAACTGCTTGGCTTGCTTTGCCATTTTGAACGAAAAACTGAAAATAGCGAAGCACCGGTTTACGATTTGTGCAGAATTGAACCGGCAGTGTTTGGAAGGTACTTACATACGGTGGTTTAAGCTGGGGCCTAATGGTATCTACCGGTTTATAGTTTTTTTCTAAAAGCTAAACCGACAACAAGAATATGAAAGATGTAGATATGAATATCATGGAGAAATAGGTTTGGTACAAATAGTGATGAAGCCATGGATCTACAGCATGTTAGAAATTCAGAAATATTCAGTTTTATATTCAATGGATGCAACAATGGCCTTAAACAGATGTGATCTAAACTAGTAATATTGGAGGAGATAAAGGCATACTAACGAAGCGGGATTACTGTTACGGCGGTGAGACGAGAGGAGTGGATCTACACTAATTAATGGAGCCATGACAAAGAACTACGAAGAACAGTGCCTACCCGTAAGCTCTTGTTGAGAAGAAACCCTAATGAGATCTATCTGTGGAGAAAGAAAGAACTTACCCGAGTTAACGGATGCGGAGGAGCGCCGGCGATTTTCTGACACAACCAGGTTGATGCAGCGGCCAAGGCTCGATGAAGATGCAGAGCTCGACGGCGGCGGCGGCACTTGGGCACGAGCAGGTGCGAGGAAGAAGAAGAGGCAAAGGAGCAAGGGGGGAAAAGGAGATGCCCCTCTGCCCTATTTATAAGCCGAAAGATAAAATGACAAGCGCGGGAATCGAGGAGCCAAAAAGGTGGATATGGGACGATATTGTCGCCTCGATCTTCGGAGCTTTTAATGAGTAAAAATATAAAATAGGTACAAGTATTTAATGAAGTAGGTGATGTCATGACGGTTTAACGTGATCCGGGAAGATGATGTCACAGCGGTTTATGAAGCAGTTGAAGTTACGAAAGGTAAAATCCTTACAAGACGTTGAAGATTGACATGAACTTGTTCAAATCAATCTGGGGCCTAATGTTAGGGATATTACTACTAGGTATAAACCGCCCAGGAGGGGCCGGTTTATATCTATCAAAGATTGCTTCTACCGAAGCCCAATGGAGCATGGAACAAGACGCTTTACTTCAGAAGGCTTAAAGCGCAAAAGGTGTTAGGGCCCATGATTTGTAAACCGCCATACGGCGTGTAACTTGTGATGTAAGATAGGAAAGATAGAGACCGAGACGGACACGTTTATGAGCCGGCTTCGGGACTATGTAAACTAGACCGGGCGTCACCTCATGTATATAAAGGGATGACCCGGCGACGGTTCAGGGGGAGAACAACAACTCGAGACACAGGCAAAGCGTATTTGCTCACTGGTCATCGAAACCCTAGCAATACTACACCAAACTAGACGTAGGCTTTTACCTTCATCGAAGGGGCCGAACTAGTATAAAACCCTTGCATCCTTGTCCGCTTTAACCCCTTTAAGCTAACCCGGAGCGATGGCCTCACGACTAAGTCCTTTTGCTAGGACATCTACCGTGACAAAACCACGACACTGATGATTCAACTTTATTGATCCATGAAATATTACATTCTCCAAGACTTCCATTACATAGGTCAACTCAACCTACTCATGAAAATAAAATTGCTTCCTACTACTTATTACTGATATCATAATCTCGACTACTCAGTTTTAGCTTTCTTTTGATCCAAACATTCCCTAGCATAATGTCCCACTTCCTTACAACGAAAACAAATGGCTTCCGACTTGTCTCGAGGCTTCCTTGTGATTTTATGGACTCCTTGGGTTCTTGGCTTCTTGTCCGAACATTCATGGTAGTAGTGCCATGAGTTCTTGCACCTGAAACATGTGATATGACTCAGGTCCTTCTCTGCAGAAATTGGGTTACTCTAGGGAGGTATTCGTTTCCTCTTCGGGGACTTCTTCGTACCGATCAGGGCTTCTATTTCATGTGGATCAAATTCCACTTCTTCTATCGGGAAGTATTCTGGATTCTCTTTTCTTTCCTTGGTGCAATACTGTGAAAAATGTCCTTTTTCTCCACATGAATAGCAGGCTTTGGAATAAAATCTGGTTAGGCCTTCTCCATCAGGGTCTTCAACATCGTCCTTCGTCACAGGTTCTTGCATACCTTCTCGGAGGGCTTCCTTCATTCCTTCCTTCTGCTTTCGGGTAGTTTGTTGTACCACGCGGGCTAAATGTGACACTGAGCAGGGTAGTGATCCGTTCCTTCACATAAGAAACATGTAACCTGCCAGGTTGGGCATTCTCCGGCTAGGTGATTTTCTTCACAATGTGGGCATCCGTCCTTGTGTTCTTTATGGGTGTGTCCAATTTCTCTGCAATTCTTACATGCACAATGTTTCTTCATCATCTTACCATCATAGGGCTTCTGGGTAAGACGAGACCTTAGCAGAGTCGTCTTGAATTATTCCCAAGTCTTAGCTCCATTCCATCCTTGTATGGCTTGATGCATTTTCCACCATGTTGCGGCACTTCCTTCAAAGTACTGAAGAGCCTATGGTACATCATCCTTTCTTTCAACAAGGTTGATCCTCAGGTGATTCTCCCTGTTACGAATCCATTGCTCGGTCTCCAACTGAGTCTTGGGTCCCGAGAATTTGAGTCCATCTTCATTCATCATCTAATGGGTCCAAGGGTTTTGAGATTAGATATAGTTGGAGGAATAGAGAGATACACACATCACACAAGTCAATCATGATTCACACATTCATTCAATCAAACACTAATATAGTACTGCCACCCACATAAGTTGGTATGGTCAGATACTCAAATCGTAAACGTTGAAACTTATTTTCTCATGGTGGTCTACTACTAAATTAACTTCTCCAGATCATGGTTCTGGTCTCCACGGGGCTTCTTCTGCTTGTGTTGGATATTCTCGAGTTCTTCAGCCAGATAATCTCTGTCGAGATGGAGTTTCCTGTGGCGTCCCAGTATGACTTGGAGTTGATTCTTGAGCTTCTGGATCTCAACATCTTTGGCATGAGCTATGGTCCTGCTGTTCTCCAGTTCCTGACGAAGTTTCCGAACTTCAAGGTCTTCCTCCGCATGCTTGGTTACCTCCAGCTTCTGGGCCTTGAGTTCTTCATGCAGTGCTTCCTTATCGAATAAGACTTCGAGAAGGTCCATCTGGAGGTTCTTGATGTAATGCTCCAAGTCTTGGTTATACACCGTCAGAGGTGAAAACTTCAGCTTTTGCTCCTTCGTCAGTAAGATATGTGCTCCACCAGCTTTCTGCCATCCAAGGTTTCCAAAACTGTTCTTGTTTAGCTCATTACGATGATGATAGCACAGGCATGCAATTGCATCATGAATGGCAGTGTTGATGCCCATATCCTTGTTGTGGGCTATCATCTCATATGTGATTTCTCCTTTCTTGGGGTCTCCTTGACGTCCAAAAACTCGAGTCTTAATGCCCCATTGTCCGGTTCTTCTCTTGTTCACCTTGATCTCCGGTATCGGCAACTTCAGTAGTCTGACCAATGCCACGAGGGCTGGACCACAAAGAATTTCCTTATAGTGCACTCTGGTGTTCAGGGTGAACTTGTCCATCTAAAATTTGGGAATAAGAAGAGTTTTGGTCAAGGGTTCAAAAGTTGAGGGAAAATTCCAAGGCAAAAAAATGCTCTCTCGGGGTCTTGCTGGTACTAATCCATTTCCTAGGGTCACGTCCTACAGTCAACATGTGCTCTGATACCATTTCTGTAACGACCCGACCTCAGACGGTCAAGTCTCTGTGTATCTGTGATATCCCTGGATCGATATGCTAGCACACACAGTACATCAATGTATATATCAAAGTGCAATCACATGTATAAGTAATGAAAAAATGATATATACCTTAAGAATCTCAGCGGAAACAGGCAAACGGGTGTGGAGTCCCATCAACACCATCGGTAAGTTGAGTGCGGACCGTAACCCTATCATATCACTTACTCCTCGGATAATACCTGCAACATAATATGTTGCAGCCGTGTAGGTCAGTACGTTGAATGTACTGGCAAGTCACACCACAAGAGATGAATAAATGTCCTATTTATACATGCAATATGGCTGGTGGATGGTTCTAAATTTAATTTGCATAAAGCTGATTTTTTCCCTATCATCAAAAGAATATCATATTGTTACTACATAATTCATCATAATATGATTGAGATGGTTGTTCCATTCAATCTATACCCAAATTCATTAAAACCCATTAAATTAATTAAGAGTGATGAGATCGCTCAATTCCCACTTTCCAGATGCTCAAATTGTCCATAACCGAGGACACGGCTAATCGATTAGTTTTACACTCTGCAGAGGTTTGCACACTTTTCCCCACAAGACTCGATCACCTCCTTTGTAGTCCTCGCACTGCCTGGTGTTTGAGAATCGAAAGATCGAGACATAGTCTTTCTGGGTAGACTGGTACACCTACATATATAACTACATCTGCTAGTCTACTGCGGTAAGAGGTCACACAACGTACTCAACTAAGCCAGCGCCCATAATAGCTTGTGGCTGTGCAGGTAAGCTTCTAGTCATGAAAAATTGATGAATCCCTTTGAGCCTGGGTGGCAGTCCATAGGGTGATCACACGGGTACTCCGGGATCCCCTGGGCAAGTCCACTGGTTTCTCCAGGGTGCCCCTTACCAATCCACCCAGATGTGTATTAATGTTGCCACCTTAAGGTTACCCTTAATTATTATGTCACTCGCAACTTTCATGATCTCACATACCAATCCCCGTCTACAATGGCATAGCAAAATCCCTACAACGTTGGCGACAAATAAGTAAAGGCTTAGACCTACCTCATTGCACTACTGGGTTTATAATATAGCCAACTAACATATTCATGCAAACCCTATATCAAAGGACTAAATGCATATATAAAACATAGGTATAAAAGGGCATGATCAAGATGTAACTTGCCTTGTACTGTTGATGAAGATGAAATATACTATTGAGTCGTCTCTCCTTCTCGTTACGATATATCTAACGATATAAGAAAGTACTTTAACACACAACAACATCCAAATAAAGATCCAAATAAAATATTCAAATTACAATACAAAAAAACATTCCTACATAAGTTGTTAGGACTTGGTTACGGGTTGAGATAAGATCAATAATGAAAATATGATATAGGTTTTGTTCTAGGGTTGGGTCAAAGTGAAGATCACGGACTGAAGAGTTGTGAGGCAAGGTTCTATGATAAAGTCTATAATGAAAATGGTAGATGGAGTTCGTGGCATAAAGATTTATGTTACAAAATATATGTAACATCTCGTGAAGTCTAAATTTGTATAATGATAGCATATGACCAGAGAGGTTCCTAATGATCTTCTCAAGAAAGCTGAATCAAGAATCAAATTAAACTAATGATGAAATTGAATTACGATAAAAGAGAAACTATATGAAGTGAAGGTTGAAACAATGGCTAGACATAGATGAACAATAAGGAAAAAAATCCAACAGCAAGATATGGACCGAAGGATCAATTTTGCTGAAGGAAACATTTTCAAAAGAATTGCATATTAATAGATATCGCAAAAAATACTCAAATACAAATTTTAAATTTGTGTCCAATTTAATTTACCAAAAGTGAAATATTTTTGTCTCACGATAAACTTCGTGTTTCAACGAATCTGTGGATATAAAATTTGTCGAATTTGTACTTACGGTCTAGGAGATATGAGTTTCCGAAGTTTGAGTATGTTTTTGAAAAAACAATTACGGGATTTACACAATGCTCACCAGAGTTTCGCCGGAGTTTCGTCGGAGTTGGAGAAGAAAAGGTCCCGACGTCAATGAATGGTCGAACGGCGGAGAGGAGGCTGAGGCGAACTTGAGAGATGCAGAAGTGAGATCGTCCTCGTCCTCGCACGTGGTGGAGAAGCCGCCGGAGTTGCGAAAACAGGTAAATCCCGACGAGCAATTTCTCTCGGAGTAGAGCGATATAAAGAGGGGTTTTCAGGGAGAGGGATGAGGGCTTCGAGTCACACCTAGGGTCCTATTTATAGTGGCCGAGGGAGCCGGTACAGGGAGATCAAACGAGCTCATTATGGCCTCTAATAACGGATCGATTCCGGAACAATTAAGACAAGAAAGTGGAATTTTAATCCTCTGAATGGGTTCTCCATGCAATACAAAAGATATTTCGTGTTGATAAGAAGTGGAAAGAGCGAATGTTTCAGGTGCTAGAGGGAGAAGAAGATGTACAGGTGCCATGGCTGTTTCTGTTCTCCTCTAGATTGAAACGTGCAGAGGAGGAAGAAGGGGTTCTTGGACTTGGGCTAAGGAAAAAAAATAAGATGGGCCTTAGTGGGGAACCAGGCCCAAGGGGAAAACGGAAAGAGAGAAAGAAAAACAAATAGAAGTGGGCATGGTCCAAATAGGCTTAGGACATAATTACAAAATAATATATATTTTGGTGCAAAAGTTTTAAAACAACAAATAAAATAAATGTTCACATACACGTAATTATAATTTGGTGCCTACAAAATATTATTTGTGTGCACAAGCTAGAATACATTTTTTTATGGACATAAGGACAATTGTAAATTAATAAAAGGACAATTGTACTGTATTAAATATTTCCAAATATATTTTTGGAGAAGTCACATTATCTCCTCTCATTAAATTTTATTTGATTAATTCGGAAATATTTAAACGACAGTAAAACTTCAAATAATATCATATTTCAATTGGAACTCCAAGAATCCAAACAAACTCCATATGAAATATTCATCCACCACATTTGAGAAAGTCATCTTATTCTCACTCCAAAATTATGATTGTTGTTTCCAATATATCAAAAAGAGTCAAACAAAAATTAAAGCCCTTTGATTTTCTTGAATAAACTTCCCCAACCATAGTTTTCTTTATTGGACAAAATGTTACCCAACTTTTATAACATGATTAGAAAAAGTTTTAAACAAGAACTCAAAATGTTTTAATTCTCGGGAAAATAAAATAATTTCGCACAATCCATCACACAACAATCAAACAAACAATCATATTTATTTATTTAATATAACATTCCAAAATATAGAATTTTGGGATGTTACAAACCTACTACACTTAAAATGAATCTCGTCCTCGAGATTCGAAAAGGCTATAAAGAAAAGGTTAGGGTTGGGGTCTCCTTGCAATTCCATTCATCATCATGAAGGCCCGAGGTGCTACCACACTTAAAATAAACTCATGCACCACCTCTATAGTGTTGACAACACATTTCTCCTCAAATTTCCTGTAATAACTCCTTCATTGACGCTCTCCTATTAGTGGCATAACATTTCCTCCAACATCCTGGGTCTTTGCATTAAAATGAAATTCTTCCGAGACTAGATCTTCTCATTTGACAAGTTTAGCGCCAATGCTAAACAACTATCGAAAAATCTCATGGAGGTCCGCCATTACTCGTTCCCTGCAAGAAATGGGTCTTGGCTTCATTCTCACCGTGTAACCTACGATTGGCAACAGCTGCCATGTACATGGATTCCTCATCATACCATTATATGGCTTAAGAAAGGCTTCGACGGGCGTCGACACTTTACTGTGGGTAAGTCACTAAGATTTGCCATTCCAAATAACAAGAGCGAATGATAAGAGTAAATCGTCATGGTGGCCAAGCCATGTCGCACCCAAATCATTACCCTGTATAAGGTTTAGTGAATCTCGCATTCTAACACTTGGGCATCCTCACACGCATTGCAGATTTCTCTTGTCCACGAACTGGGTTCAAATAAATCCATCGATTCTGCAAGCCAAACAAAAACAACTATCGTTTCATGATACGTCTCCAACGTATCTATAATTTTTTATTGTTCCATGCTATTATTTATGAAGTCTTGGATGTTTAATGGGCTTTATCATTCACTTTTATATCATTTTAGGAACTAACCTACTAACCCAAAGGCCCAGTCCAGATTGCTGTTTTTTGCCTGTTTCAGGGTTTTGCAGAAAAGAATATCAAACGGAGTCCAAACGGAATGAAACCTTCGTGAGAGATATTTTTGGAGAAAATCAGGCACGCGGAGCTTGAGAACCACGTCAGGGGACGAAAGGGTGGTCCACGAGGGTGGGGCGCGACCCCCCTACCTCGTGGCCCCCTCGAGCGTCCCCTGGTGCCCTCCTTCTTCCTATATAAGTCTACGTACCCAAGAAACTCCGTGAACAGAGAGAAAACCCTCATTCCATCATCGTACCTTCTGTTCCCGTGAAGATCCCATCTTGGAGCCTGTTCCGGAGCTCCACCGGAGGGGGATCCATCACAGAGTCCTTCATCATCATCATCATCGCCCTCACCATGAGTTGTGAGTAGTTTACCACAGACCTTCGGGTCCATAGCTAGTATCTAGATGGCTTCTTCTCTCTCTCTGGATCTCAATACAAAGTTCTCCTCGGTCTTCGAGGAGATCTATTCGATGTAATCTCTTTTTGCGGTGTGTTTGTCGAGATCTGATGAATTGTGAGTTTATGATCAAGGTCATCTATGAAAGATATTTGGTTCTTCTCTGAACTTTTTATGTGTGCTCATAATATCCTTGCAAGTCTCTTCGAATTATTGGTTTGGTTTGGCCTACTAGATCTATAGTTCTTGGAATGGGAGAAGTGCTTGGCTTTGGGTTCAATCTTGCGGTGTCCTTTCCCAGTGACAGTAGGGGCAGCAAGGCACGTATTGTATTGTTACCATCGAGGATAAAAATATGGGATTTACATCATATTGCTTGAGTTTATCCCTCTACATCATGTCATCTTGCTTAAGGCGTTACTGTGTTCTTATGAACTCAATACACTAGATGCATGCTGGATAGCGGTCGATGTGTGAAGTAATAGTAGTAGATGCATGTAGGAGTCGGTCTACTTGTCTCGGACGTGATGCCTATATACAATTATCATGCCTAGATAGTCTCATAATTATTCACTTTTCTATCAATTGCTCGACAGTAATTTGTTTACCCGTCGTAGAATATCGCTATCATGAGAGAAGCCACTAGAGAACACTATGCCCCCCGTGTCTATTCTCAACATATCAATCCACATCTACCTTACTTTTATTTCTTTTATTTGTTGTTCTTATAAACTTAAAATACCAAAAGTATAAACTATCATCTCTATCAGATCTCACTTTCGTAAGTGACCGTAAAGGGATTAACAACCTCTTTTCGTGTTGGCTGCGAAGTTCTTATTTGTTTGTGTAGGTGCGAGGGACTCACGCGTGGTCTCCTACTGGATTGATACCTTGGTTCTCAAAAACTGAGGGAAATACTTACGCTACTGTGCTGCATCTCCCTTTCCTCTTCGAGGGAATACAACGCAAGCTCAAGAAGTAGCAAGAAGAATTTCTAGCGTCGTTGCCGGGGAGGCTTACGCAAAAATCATATACCAAGTACCTATCACAAACCCTTATCCTTCGCATTACATTTATTTGCCTCTCATTTTCCTCTCCCCCACTTCACCCTTGCCGTTTTATTTGCCCTTCTTCTGCCGTGTGTTTATCGTTCGCTTGCCTCTTGTTTGCTTGTATTGTTATGTGCCCTCAATTAGCTTGCATATTCACTTGCTAAAGTATGAATCCTCATCCACTTGCTAATCTCTTTAAGAGATTCAATTATGTTGAACCTATTGCTAGTGAGCTGCGTGCACTAGATTATCTTTATGGGGTTTTGCTTGAAATTTATGAATCTGAAAATTGTGAGGATTTGTTAAAAGGAAAAGTGATTCATGATAGCTTGTTAAATAAAAAGCATGATTGCAATGATGTTATTGTAAATTCTATTAATATCAATTGTGCTAATGATATGCAAAACCCTAAGCTTGGGGATGCTTATTTTGCTATGCCCACTACTTGTTCCAATGATCATGATTAGGGTGATGATTCTTACGATCTTGAAAATTTATTTAGACCCCATCATGAATATGAGATTGATAATAATGTTTGCCATAATATTGAAAGTGGGTTTAAAAGAATGTCAACTTTTAATCCCACTACTTTAGATATTGATCAATCTTATGAGTTTTTTGATAAAAGTGGGCTTGGAGAAGCAATGACTTTGTTCTATGTTAGTCCCACTATTTTGAATGAGTGTTAACTTTGCATGCATGTGGATCATGAAGATAATATTTTATGTGATAACTATATTGTTGAATCTGATTATGATCCTACATGTAATTATTATGAGAGAGGAAAACATGGTCATAGACATCTTCATGTTACTAAATTACCTCTCTTCATGTTGAGATTGATCTTGTTTCTTTCTTCTTCCTTGAATGCGCTAGATCTTGCTTGCTATGATAAATTGTTTGCTTATAAAATGCCTATGCGTAGGAAGCATGTTACACTTAGATGTGTTTATCACATACTTTATGATGCTCTCTTTTTCCTTCAATTCTTATCTTTTCATGTGAGCATCATCCAACTATCGTGCCTAGCTAGGGGCATAAAACGATAGCGCTTGTTGGGAGGCAACCAAACTTTATGTTTTTTTTGTTTTTTTCTGCTGTTAGGGAATAGATTTTGCATCTAGCCTCTGATTAGATGTGGTTTCATGTTTTGTTTAGTGTTTGTGCAAGTAGAACCTTTGGGAAGACTTGTGTGAAGTTTATGTGATCTTGCTGTGAAAACAGAATCGTTAGCGCTAGCTAAAGTGGTCTTCAGATTTTACTGGAGCGTTCTTTTTAGTTGATTCTTTTTGCAGATGCTTTGTAGACAAATTCTTCAAATTTAACAATTTAGTTTGAATTTTTTGGAGTTCCGGAAGTAGGCGAAACCTGCATATTACTACAGATTGTTCTATTTTTGACATATTCTGTTTTTCGTGTGTTGTTTGCTTATTCTGATGCATCTATGAGTAGTATTGGAGGATATGAACCATAAAAAAATTGGAATACAGTAGATTTAACACCAATATAAACAAAGAATGAATTCATTGCTGCACTTTTGAGTAGTGGTTTGCTTTCTTATACAAACGGAGCTCATGAGAATTTTTGTCTAAGTTTTGTGTTGTGAAGTTTTCAAGTTTTGAGTATTGCTTTGATGGACTATGGAACACTACTAGGAAAAGGCCTACTAATGGCGCACCTATTTTGGCCATTAATGGTGCATTAGTGGTGCGCCATTAGTATCTGGTATACTAATGGCGCACCTCAGATGCGCCATTAGTATATACCATAGTGCGCCATTAGTATGCCTCCCAGGGGGCCATATATACCCAGGTGCTTTGTCATACTAATGGCGCACTACTGCCACATGCGCCATTAGTAACTTTGGCATACTAATGGCGCACTGTTTAATGATGCGCCATTAGTATCCTTTGGCATACTAATGGCGCACTGTGATGTGATGCGTCATTAGTATGAATATTAGGTTTTTTATTTTTATTTTTATTTTCTGTTTTTTGCACAGGTTACAAAATGTATTATTTGACAGAATATGGACATCACACATCAACAACTGATTCATCGAATACAATAGAAGATTAGTCTCTGAATACAATTCATCATATTAGTCTCCGAATACAATTCATCATATTAGTTTCCGAATTGAAAAGACCTAACAAAGATAGAACATTATATTACAAGTCTCGAGACCGCGAGTAGCGAGTTTGTCTTCACATTACAAGTCGATATCGATCATCTAAACTACCATCACATAGAAGAGACCTGCGGTCATCACGATGAAAGTCGTCTTCATCCGGTTCCTCCAACGCTCCCTCCCCTCTCCCGCTAGATAGCGGGCGTATCTAGATTACGCCTCGGCCCTACTGGTGTACACTTTGTAACTGTTACCGCTGAATTGGTGAACCTGTCTCCGACACTCCTCCCAGTCGTCGTAGACTCCGAGAACCTTACCCTTGTACACGACATACGACGGCATCGCTATGCACTAGCCAAAAGAAACGTTAGTACCAATTCACAGACAATACATAAGCAATATATAAGTATGCAACAGAACGATCGGAAGAGAAAAGCAAGACATTAATAGCATCGATTACATCTAAGTTGAATGACAGTCGAAACCAAAGAGACATACTACAAGTTCATTAAAGTTTAATTACAACATGAGCCAATCGATGTTTCAGAACTAGACATAGCATCACTACTTTTGACTCGACTCAAGGGGCCGGAGCGTGGATGAAGCCACCGTCTATCGTGGCAGTCATGAAATCGCGGGCGTTGTCAGCCTGCATTTGTAGCATTGTGTCGATGTCACTGTTGGACGGTTGATTTCTGAGGTAGAACTGCCCCGAGGTACGAAGGACATCTTGATGGATGATTTCCGCAAACTCTGACTGGATGCGAAAGAATTCTTGTCTGATGTCCGCGTCCTAGATTGCCGACATGCTCGCGGCCCAATCTTTGAGTTTACTCGGTAGTAGAAGTTGATGATGGTCCCGTACGATCGCCCGCATGTGATGGATGGCATAGTAGGCACCCTTCTGACCGCCAGGCGGCTGCTTGACGCAGCAGAACATCGTATTGTGGGAGAACACGTGCTTGCCGGTCTTACGAATAGGCCTGGTGAAGGTGCCTCTAGATTTGGCGTAGCCGGGGAGAACATCATCAAGAACATTCTTAACATTTGTGTAGTCTACGTTCGACTGACGATCCGAGTCGAAATACGTGGCCTTGGAATATTTGGGGCTTAGGAGGATGAGCGTGCAATGTGTGTCACTGCAGAAAACACGGAATGTTAAAAGAAAAACGATCGAAATCTAAGAATTCATATGTTACGGGGCGGTTGAGGGGAGGACTTACTCGGGAATGTAAGGCACGAGGAAGTTATCCTTATCTCGGTTTGCCAGAATGACGCCTTCGAGGTAAGAACTCGCGACTTGCCGGTCCCCAGCGCTGCCCAAGATCTTGGCATGCATGTAGAAGGGGTCGACTATCACGATGTCCGGGGTCTTGTCGCGAATGATCCGCATCTCCATACTCAGCGAAAATAGTCGAACGAAGGTGTAGTGCAGCGGATGAAGGTTCAACATAGCGTAGATGTCATCAAACCGCGGGATGATCGTACCCCCGATGGAGTTATCCACAAATCCCTTGCCCTCTGGCACCTTGGCCGCGAAAATCGGGTATGCCAAATCCTTCTCTCCGAGACGCCGCTTCTCCAAAGAAAGAACACTGTCATGCAGACTCCTTATAGCACCGGTTGCAGCATCGAGCATATTTCTCGGTAGCATCGGCCTACCCGCCACATGCACCCTCCTCATTACACCCTCAGGTGAAGGTGGCTCGTCCTGAGCACGGATCATACTCGGTGCCACCTGGCTCGCACCCTTGTTAGTCTTTCTTTTGCGTGCCTTCTTCTTCTCTTGTAATGGGACCGAGTTCTGCTCACAGACCGCCTTCTTGAGTGTGTTGGGGCTGATAATATTTCGCACCTCGCCTATCTGAGGCTCGGTGAAGTCGGCAGCTGGAGGCGTCTCCTGAGAACTGAACGACAGACGACGCCTGTTGCAACTTGGTTTCTCCGTGGTACCAGCTAGATCGCGCACGTCTTTTGTAGGGTTGGGTTCTTGAGAAGGAGGCCCCATGAAGTCGCCACCGTACCCATGATCGACAAAGTACTGATCGATGTTGGCAAATGTATCGTCGTCGTTGTCGTCGTCGTTGTTCGGATCCTGTGCCATATGCATGTTTGGATCCAGTGGCATAGGGATGTCCGGCACCGTTGCGGCGGTCTTGCCATGGGGCCGACTTGGCACCGGCACGACTGGCGGTGTTGTCTTTGGGGTGGTGTCCCCCGCCCCCAAACGAATCTGGCTCTTCGGCCAAAGAAGGGGCCAGCTCAGGCAGGCGCTGAGGGTCATCACGTCATCTTCGTCGGCCCCGACGGGTCGAATCGGAGGTAACAACTCGTCGCAGCCTGGCAGCACCCGAACCAGTTGAACCCTATACAAGTTGGGTGGCATCCTAGTACCGTGGAACACGGGGTTGCCCGGTTGAACGATTTTTCCCTTGGCGACATCGACCAACTCGTTGTTCACGAAGTGCAGGAGAGTGCACAGAACGTCGGCGGTGCCCTGCGAAAACATGTAGGGCGTCAGGGATGCCCAGTCCAAGGCAAGGAGATGAAGTCCTCGGCCGAGATAGGCTTAATTAGTTACCGTGATGATGGCATGGAGCTCGGCTAATGTCGAGGCACCGCCAACGGCGGGCGTGCAGTTGACGGAGGGGCCGCTTGCTGCAGAGGTGCTGGCCGGCGTACATCCGGGTGCATTAAGCTCCCGTGCCGGCGTCGGAGACACCAATGCTTCCTCCGCCGGAGACACCAATGGCCCCGCCATCGCGTTCTGCAAGTTGCTGGCCGTGAAGCTGGGAATCGGGTGCGGCCCCTGTTGGCCGCCCGCAATCCACGCCTGCAACCCCTCGATCAAGGTAGGCACAATCGCGGTGATCGTCGCTCCAAGTTCTTGTTGCACTTGCTCTTGGACAATCTCCAGAATCCGCGCCACATGTGCCTTGAGTTCTTGAACCTCGCGCGACTGGCTTTCCGAGCTGGTCTTTTTCTCCTTTCGCCCACCAGCGTTATAGTATGACGACCATTTTGTGGACAATCCTTTGCCGGCCACACGACCAGCTAACATCGGCTTACTGAGCTTATCCTTTTTATTCATTACATTCAACGCCCTATTTAGAGTGGTGTCCCAAGGGTTGCTCTTAGTCGACCCCGCGCTACTGCTTTCAGTCGCCTGCGGAAGGATTGTGAACCATTTAGAAATTTGGCTTCATTAATTAGAATGCAACCATATGGAGCTAATTATGCGGGGGTGTATTCCTTACCAGAACAAGCTCAAGCGCCCTGGTCTTCGGATCCGTGGTAAGCTCTTTTGTTTTCGGGTCCTTCTTGTACCGGGCCCTGACAAAGTTCATGATCTGCTTGTCACTGTATTTATCAAAGAGGGGCGGTAGGCCTTGCTCGGCACGGTCCGCCTCCTCCTTGTCCCATATAGGCTCCGCCACTCTGTAACCGCCGGGACAGAGTGTGTGTTCCCCTAAGTTCAGCTCCCGCATTTCTTTCCCCCACTGACTTGATTCGGAGGTTGCGGTGCTCGAGCACTTGATCTTGAAGTCGTTGTAGTCATCTTTGGTGATCGAAGGATTTTTCTCCTTGATCTTCTCATAACTCTCACCTTTCTCGATCATTCTCTTCACATTGCTTTTCCAAGTAGACAGGGCCGTGCTCATCCTCGTGAGGGCAGTATTGTTCACTTTATTCCCTTTGAGGCTTCTGTTTTCAAATTCAGCGGGGAACTTGTATCGCTCGTGCAGCTTCGTGAAGAGGAGGTTGCGCAAATTCCCTCGGTCAGGATGCCTCGGGTTCTCGGTGTTGATCGAGACGGTGCTCCGGAGAATGCACCCGAGCTGAAGCGAGTACCTCTTGACTATTCGTTCGGGCGCCGTTGGATTCCCGTCGGAGTCCACTTCAGTAAATTCCTCCTTGATGGTGCGGAGCACGGTCGGGCGCCGGTCCTTCCGTTGCCTCTTCGGTTGGCTGCCAATTGTGCGTGCGCCGCCATCATCAGTGGTGGCATCCTCGGCGGCACCAGCAGTGGTGGCATCCTCGGCGGCACCATCAGTGGGGTCATCCTCGGCGGTACCATCAGTGGTCTCAGGATCGGTGGGGAAGGTGGCGTCCTCATACAAGTGAGGTTGTTCCTCCATCTCCTGGGACAGCTCCCAGAATGCCTTCCCGCCCGAACCCCCGGCCTCATCGTTGTTGGCCATGTTTCTCTCTAAATAGGAAAAAAGTTTGGTCAAAAAGTTGGTTATTGTCAAGGAACAAGATCATGGTCTCATCATTTAGGGTTTGTCGACACCGAGGCATCCTAAAAGCTAAGCTTTTATCATTGAGGGGTTTTCGACGCCGAGGCACCCTAAAAGCCTAAGCTTTCATCATTTCGGTTTTTATCGACACCGAGGCACCCTAAAAGCCAAGGTTTTATAATTTATGGTTTGTCGACACCGAGGCATCCTAAAAGCTAAGCTGGGAAGGAGAATTCTAAGTTGGGCCTAATCACTTGGCTCTATTGCCGCCTATGGTTTAATGCAGCAAGAATAAAGGGGCAGTTGATCCTACTTAATTAACTACTAAGATACCCCGGCCCATGCATTAGTCACAAGTACCCCATATGTCCTATTTTTAGCAAAGTCATGCTATAATTCACGGAAAATTTCAGCATGACCTTTGCTGAAAATAGGACATATGGAGTACCCGAATTTGCCGGAACGGAAGTTAATCGACATTCCAGCAAACTCAAGGACCTCTCGGGGTACGTGCAAAATCATCACGACACGATGGTCGGAGACAAAACCCAGCAAACTAGCAAAATCATCATCTTTACAAGTCTTTCTCAATGTAAAAATACGCAGTTCACAAATTTTGGCACAAGAAGTCCAGTTCATGCCGTACCAACGGTGCTTAAAACAGTTGGCAACAGACAAGGCAAAATTAAATACTAGCACTGGAAACTGACGGCTAGAAATTTCTCTTGTTCGTAGCACAACAATAAAAAACCAGAATTGAAATTATAGAGGACCGCTTTTGTAGCAAGACAAAGCATTATGCGGACATCTCCAGATATTTGAGAGAACATACATTATTTGCTACAATTAATCAACTTGCTGGACAAACTGAACTGGTGCAACTTCATGTAATAACTTAAAAACCATGCGAGCAAGCTGCAAGAAACACATCTACCCATGCATATACTAAAGAGCAATACCAGAGAACCTAGCTTGAGAACCATGCAAGAACCATGTCTCGATGGCCGAACCAATCTCAGGGCACAACAAGAGACGGAGAGAGAGGAAGGAGACCATCGACTCACCAGAACCAAGGAAGAGGCTGGGGAAATCCACCAAACCGTAGTAGCCAGACAATAAATTTGATGATTCTTTCAAGAGACCTACACATAGAGCACAAAGTCGATCAGCTGGAAAGGCCACAGATACTAAACAAAGAACTCTGATTCTAGACCCTCATGATTCCTACAGCTGACATGCAAAACCAATGCTTTTACTTTCTATTCTACGAGTGCTACTACAGCAGGAAACCAAAACCAAATGGCAATTAGGTGGCAGGGAAACAATAAAAAGAAGACAATGAAGTGCAGTTGGCCCATATTCGTGATCATATATGAATGTAGTTCAACACAGTCTGAAACAGTAACAACCTCATTCATTAATGACACAATACTCAAGGAACTCCAAAGTACGTGACAAGATGAGGTTGGCTCCTTGTCATGGCAATAATTTCTGTCATGACAAATGGTAGTTCAACATAGTTTAAAATACACAGTTCACAAATTTTTGTGCACTTTAAATAACACTAAGGCCACAGACAAGGCAAAAGATCATCACTAGGCTAAAAGATCAACTAACAACACTTTCTGCAACTAAGCCGAGCTACGAACACAAACATCACTAAAAAAGGACTGCTAGCAAGTGAACATCTACATCACAAATGTCAAGTAACCAACCAACCACCCTATTTGAGATCGCTGTCAGCTCATGTCTCAAACATGGTACTACATAGACTGACTAGTACAGATACTACACCCTGCCAGAGGACCTTCACACACAGTGTTCTTCTTGTTCATCTTAACTAGTACAGATATTTTTCATCAGTGCAAGCACTTGATTAGAGATAAGCAGTGGTATGACATGAACTCGAAATCACAAGCTCTTGATTAGATATAAACAGTAGTATCACATCATCATAGATATAAACTGTAGTGTTGCAAGAGCTCAAAATCTTGCAGCGATAAGCATGTCCTAAACTGCCATTCCCAAGCAAAATAATATGCTTTGAATAAAGAACATAACAAACTCATGCAGTAACCACATTGAGCATCTAAAACAGAAGTGGCATGAACAAGAATCATGACAAGGAGCCAATCATCAGGTGTCAATCATAGCATACACATTCAGCTTATTCGATGACAATGGCCTAAACGATGCCCGATATTAACCTTAATTGCAGAAGTTTCCTACTAGCACCCAAATACTCATGGTAAGATCACTGAGTTGAACAACTCCTTAGCATTTTGAGGACAGTTCCCGCATCCATACTCTTTCAAGTGGTACCTCGTGCCACGGTATGGTGGGAGAAAACCCGGCCTCACAGCATTCCCCGCATCAACAAGGAAGGATTTTTCTATGATATAGCAACTATTAGCTATGGCTCTAATTTATTACCTATAGGAACTTTTAACCCGCCTTCCATCTCCAATGCATTTTGCAAGTATAAGGGCGTCATGAGCTGACCCTTCCCAACCCGCAAGTTACATAGGTAAACTTTAGACCAAAGTCTACCGCAGGTCCGCGGCCATGACATTTTGGGTAGTCCCCACCTTTATACATCTACTGTGATCGTTTTGGCCACCTAGACATGATAATATTAAGGGAACAGAGAAGCAAATTTTCGGGATTTTCGGTCTGAACCATCCATATAGGGCTCTCTGTAGAGAAGATAGATACAGTAGTTGACAAAACAATGTTCACATAAGTGTAGGCTCTCTGTAAACACAAACAAATTGGCATGCCTCATCCCTTGCCAGAAATCAAGGTCACGCAGCAGGGGCTCGCCGAGAGGTAGGGGAAGGAGG
>LR738710.1:36167008-36205752 GCA_902687465.1 Secale cereale
CCCCCCCCCCCCCCCCCCGGCAAACTTGTGCGCGAGGAATCCTTCTTCTGCTTGAGAAAAGGAAGAAAATGGAGGAAACATAGATATGGAGCCTTGCGGCTCGTTATTGCTTACCGGAGGTGTGTGCTGCACAAAGTGTCAGATAATACATGCAAGAAAAATGACAAGGCATGAAACGACAAGTTGTGCGAGGCACAAAAGCTTTACTGATGCACGGGGTCTGCGCCCGGCTTTGTACAAAGGTTTACATGCAATCAGCGGCAAGACTTGTACAAAAGGTGGTTGCCGGAGCGGATCACGGCAACCGCGCCTTATGGGTGAAACTTGCGAACGTGCTCAATGTTCGAGGAGTTGCTCACCGGTAAGCCCTCTTCGGTCTCAAGGCGGACAGCACCGGGCCTCGTGACTTGTCTCACTCAATAAGGGCCTTCCCACCTCGGCGTCAACTTGTTGGAATTCTTGGCGGACTGAACACGCCGAAGAACAAGGTCGCCTTCCTCGAGACTTCTGGCCTTGACTTTGCGGCTATGGTAGCTGCGCAAAGCTTGCTGGTATCGAGCAGCTCGTACAGCAGCCTGAAGACGGTCCTCCTCGAGGAGCAGTGCATCATCTTGCCGCAGCTGCTCTTGCTCGAGCTCGTCGTAAGCGAGCACTCGAGGAGACCCGTATACGAGTTCCATGGGGAGAACTGTCTCTGCTCCATAGACAAGAGCAAAGGGTGTCTGTCCGGTGGCTCGATTTGGTGTCGTCCTGATTGACCAAAGAGCCGCCGGCAACTCCTCATTCCAGTTTCTTCCGCACCTGTGCAGCCTGTCGAAAGTTCTTGTCTTGAGCCCGCGCAGCACTTCAGCGTTTGCCCTCTCCGCTTGACCATTGCTCCTCGGGTGAGCAACAGAAGCGAAGCAGACCTTGGCGCCAAGGTCTTGGACGTACTGCATGAAGGTGCGACTTGTGAACTGTGTGTCGTTGTCGGTGATGATCCTGTTAGGGATTTCGAAACGGCAAACTATTGATCTGAAGAACTTGACTGCTGACTGCGCGGTCACCTTTCTCACTGGTTCCACTTCCGGCCACTTTGTGAACATGTCGATGGCGACGTACAAGTACTCAAAGCCCCCGACTGCGCGGGGAAAGGGGCCGAGGATGTCGAGCCCCCAGACCGAAAAGGGCCAGGACAAAGGGATCGTCTGGAGAGCTTGAGCTAGCTGATGTATTTGCTTGGCGTGGAACTGGCATGCTTCACACTTGGTTACTTGTGCAGTTGCATCTTGGAGGGCTTCTGGCCAAAAGAAACCTTGCCGGAACGCCTTCCCGGCAAGTGCTCTTGTGCCAATGTGGTGGCCACATATGCCTCCATGTATCTCTGCCAACAGCTTCTGTCCATCTTCCCGGGGAATGCACTTCAACCTGACACCATTGAGTCTTCTTCTATACAGTTCATTGCCGACGAACTGGTACATACTTGACTGCCTGGTTATTCTCTCTGCTTCTTCGGGCTCTTCGGAAAGTTCTCCAGTTTGAAGAAAATGGACAATTTGCTGCGCCCAGGCTGGAGCTTGAGGCTCAACAACAAGGACTAAAGGCATCATCGCCGCTGCGGGAACGTCAGCTTCTACAGCAAGAACCTACGGCTCTGCCGGAGCTGAACGTTCCCCGGCAAGCTCGCCGGGGCAAGACTTGCCGGGAACACCTGCTTCAACTGTATGAACCCTAGGGTCCGCAGGAGCAGACTGTTCCTCAGCAATTTGGTCGTTGATCTTGGGGACCTTGGCGGAGATTTCAGGAAGATCCGCCGGCAAGTAGTCGTCGGAGACCAACTTTCTCTTCTTTTTCTGCCCAACTGATGGGGTAACAGAAGGTTGAGTTAGCTTGAGCACGAAGATCCCTGGTTCCACAGGTAGCTTAAGTGCAGCACACTTTGACAGGCCGTCTGCGATGTCATTTTGAGCTCTTGGAACGTGCTCCATCTGTATGCCTTCAAAGTGCTCTTCAAGCTTTCTCACTTCGTCAACGTAAGCTTCCATCAATGGGCTCTGGTAGCTCTTGTTTACTTGTCGGACAACCAACTGCGAATCTCCCCGCACAATCAGCTTCCTGATCCCAAGGTCTGCTGCGATTCTGAGGCCGGCAAGCAAACCTTCACATTCTGCAGTATTGTTTGTTGCTTGCTCCTTGGGAAAGTGCATCTGGACAACGTACTTGAGGAGCTCTCCGGTGGGTGTGACAAGCAGCACACCAGCACCGGCGCCTTGCAGCGAGAAGGCTCCATCGAAGTACATTACCCATTCTTTGCTCGCTTCTTTGACGGGGATGCTTGTCTCTGGTATTTCTTCGTCTGGCGTTGGTGTCCATTCTGCTATGAACTCCGCCAAAGCTCTGCGCTGGATAGTTGAAGTACTTTCAAATTTGAGGCTAAAGCTTGATAGTTCCAGTGCCCACTCGACAATCCTGCCCGTTGCCTCCGGATTTTGCAATATCCTTTTCAACGGAAAGCGAGTGACCACTGTTATCTCATGTGCTTGGAAGTAGTGGCACAGTTTTCTCGAGGCCATGAGGAGGCCGAAAAGCAGCTTCTGCACCCCAGAGTATCTTGACCTAGCCCCCTGCAAGAGGGAACTTACAAAATAAACCGGGCGCTGCGCCATCTTCTTTCGCACTTCTCCATGCATCTGCGCAGACTCGTCCTTGTCGGGGCCAGAGCTTGTCGGGGAAGCCCCCTGCTTGTCGCTGGATGCGCTTGCCGGGGCTGTGGGCTCCTCCTCTGCCTCCCTTTCCGCTACCAACACAGCACTAACCACTAGATTGGTCGCTGCTAAGTATAGCAGCAATTTCTCTTGTGGCTTAGGTGCGACAAGTATTGGAGTGGAGGACAGGTATCCTTTCAAGTCCTGCAGCGCTGCCTCCGCTTCCGGAGTCCATTTCATTGGACCCGCCTTTTTCAAGATTTTGAAAAACGGCAGGGCGCGTTCTGCAGACTTAGAAATGAACCTGCTGAAGGCAGCCACATAACCAGCAAGCCTCCGTACATCCTTGACGCGCTTCGGGGCTTCAATCTGCTCGATGGCTTTGATCTTGTCGGGATTGGCTTCAATCTCCCTTTGGGACACAAAGAAACCGAGAAGCTTGCCGGAGGGGACTCCGAACACGCACTTCTCAGGGTTAAGCTTGAGTTGTATCTTGCGCAGATTTCCAAAAGTTTCTTCTAGGTCTTGAATCAGGGTATCCTTGTCCTTGCTCTTGACCACTATATCATCCATGTAAGCTTCTACATTCCTGTGTATCTGTGGCTCAAAAGCAGTGTGGACCACCCTTGCAAATGTTGAACCCGCATTCTTCAATCCAAAGGGCATACGTATGAAATAGTAAGTACCACATTGAGTAATGAATGCAGTCTTCTCTTCATCCTCTTCAGCCATGAATATCTGGTGGTATCCAGAGTATGCATCAAGAAAGGAAAGCAGCTCACATCCAGCCGTAGAGTCAACGATCTGGTCAATGCGCGGCAAGGGAAATGGATCTTTGGGACAAGCTTTATTCACATCTGTGAAGTCTATACAAAGCCTCCACTTCCCATTTGCTTTGCGTACGACAACAGGGTTGGCCAGCCACATTGGATGAAGAACACCTCTAACAAGGCCTGCTGCTTCCAACTTCTTGATTTCCTCGGCGATGAACTCTTGGCGCTCCACTGCTTGCTTCCTGACCTTCTGCTTGACGGGCCGCGCATGAGGACAAACGGCAAGCTTGTGCTCAATCACTTTCCTGGGAACACCGGGGATGTCAGACGGTTGCCATGCAAACACATCGACATTCGCCCGCAGGAAAGCAACGAGCGTGCTTTCCTATTTGGGATCAAGCGTGGCACTGATGGTGAAAGTACCACCAGTGCCGTCCTCCTTGGCGGACACCTTCTTGGTTGCAGGTGGAGTTGCCATTCCTTTCTTGCACTTGCCGGTGGAGCTCGATGGTGCGTCCTCGACGGCAGCGCAGCACTCCGAAGAGGTGTGTTTGCCGGAGTGGGCTCCAGAGCTCCTGCCGGACTTGGTCTTGTTCTTCCCCTCGGGAGCTTCAGCGGCAAGTATCTTGCTATCTGCTGCGGCTGCTGTGTCCCGGTAGATCTTGTCGACGCAGATAAGCGCGTCCTTCTTGTCGCCAGGGACAGAGATGACGCTTATTGGCCCTGGCATCTTGAGCATTTTGTAGGCGTAGTGAGAGGCCGCCATGAACTTGGCGAGCGCCGGTCAGCCAAGTATCCCGTTATATGGCAACGGGATATCGGCAACGTCGAAGGTGATCCTCTCAGTCCTAAAGTTTAGTTCTCCACCAAAGGTTACTGGCAGTGTGATCTTCCCCTTCGGCTTGCTCCTTCCCGGGTTGATCCCTTGGAATGTCCCGGTTTCTTCGAGCTCGCCGTCGGGGATCTGTAGCTTCCGGATCACAGCGGAGGAGATCAGGTTCAGGCCGGCCCCACCGTCAACCAGCATCTTGGTGACCTTGAGGTTGCGGATGGTTGGTGAAACCAACATCGGCAAGCACCCGACCGCCGTTGTGCGGTCAGGGTGATCCTCAATGTCGAAGATGATTGGCGTGCTGGACCACTTCAAAAGTTTGCGCGACTCGACGGGTGGCTCTGCTGCATTTACTTCCCGCACCCATTGTTTGAGTTGGCGGT
Organism: Secale cereale; assembly: GCA_902687465.1. Classification (NCBI taxonomy): domain Eukaryota; kingdom Viridiplantae; phylum Streptophyta; class Magnoliopsida; order Poales; family Poaceae; genus Secale; species Secale cereale. The sequence goes on from LR738710.1 coordinate 36,171,681, forward strand.
GGGAAGTATGCAGAGAGGCACCTCCATCGACGCACAGAACTTCTGTGGCCTTCTGGAACTCCTGCTCACTGTTGTCTCCGTCATCCATGTCCTCGTCGTCGTCATCGTCTTCGTCCTTGTCGCGGCCGCGAGGAGGTCTATCTCCTTGCCGCTGCTTGGCCTTGTCGCGGCGTCCTCCCCGGCCATTGAATGGCCGCTTCTTGCCGGACTCTCCTCCACCTCCTTGGGCCTTCTCCTTGTCGCGTCGCTCATACTCAGCCTTCTGCTGCTCGACGAGGTATTCGACCCTTTTGCAGTTCTGGAGATCGTGGCCCTTGGTACGGTGGATCTTGCAGTACTGCTTGTCGGAGCCGTCCTGCTTGTCTGCGGCTGCTACAGGGGCAGCTTCCTTGCCGGAGCTACCAGCCTGAGCTTTCTTGGCGCCAGCCTCCTTGCCGGACTGCTCGACAGCTAGTACTTCCTTGTTCTTCTTCTTCTTATTGTTCCGCCGCCGGTTTTTCCTTGCCGGGGCGGCATCCTCACTGTCCGTTCCCCCTGCTCCAACATCCTCTCCGGGGAGTCTCCTCCCCTCTTCAGCGCGTGCGCACTAGTCAGCCAGAGCGTAAAGCTCACTGACATCTCGTATCTTGCACATCGCCATCTCCTCCCTCATCCGACGGTTACGCACGTTCTGATGGAAAGTGCTAATAACCGCGGCAGGGTGGACGTCCGGGATGTTGTGCTGGACGCGGCTGAATCTCTGGATGTATTTCCGCAGGGACTCTCCTTCCTTCTGGGCTAGAATGTGAAGGTCGCTCTCCTGGCCGTGGGGCTTGTGGCCGCCCGTGAAGGCGCCGACAAACTGGTGGCACAGGTCTGCCCAAGAAGAGATGGAGTTCTCCGGCAAGTGCATGAGCCAAGATCTGACATTGGGCTTGAGCACAAGCGGGAAGTAGTTTGCTAATATATTCTCATCCCGTCCCCCGGCAGCCTGCACCGCAATGGTGTAGATGCTAAGGAACTCTGAGGGATGGGTCTTGCCGTCGTACTTCTCGGGTACGTCGGGCTTGAAGTTCTTCATGCTGGGCCACTGGACTTGCCGCAGCTCTCAGGTGAACGCAGGGCAACCTGCCGCGTACGGCAAGTCGCCTGGTTCACCGGGCGCGTGCATGTCGACAGCGGTCCCAGCGCGCTGGTCGAACTGTCGTCACGCTTCTCTTCGACGCTCGATGCGAGTCCGAGCGTCTTCTTGTCGCCTGTCATCGAGGACTTGGCGTTGATCGCGGCGGGCTCATGGATCCGACGATGCCGTGGAGTCGTCGTCGATGTTGATCCGGCGAGTCGGCAATTTCTGCTTCCGTGGCGGGGAGTGCACGGTAGTTGCACCCCCAGCGGTCTTGTCTCCATCAGCTCGCGCCTGGCTGATTTGCCGCGGCCGTGATGTTGCCGGCTGCTGCGGCGTGTCGTTGTTGGCGAAGGCGATGAGGCTTTGAATGGTAGCCCTCCAGTCTTCGGCCTTGTATGCCGCTGGAGGGAAGTCGAGGAGTAGCTGAGCTCTAGCTAGAGCCTCTGCTGGAGTGGAGGGGAGCGGTGGCGAGCGGTGCGAGGAGCGAGATATGCTCGGACTTCTAACAGCGTTAGAAGGGGCAGGGTCTCGTCCCGGCGACCGCGCCTTGCTCGTTCCAGCGCGTTGGCCTTGAGCGTCCCGCGACCCGCCAACTTGTCCTTGGCCCAGCAAGCGGATGGTACCCTGCGTACCACACCGTCGCTGGTCCCGCACCTCCTGAGAGGGGCGTGGCCCGTGCACGGACGCCGAGGTCTTGGAGTGAGCTCGGTCGTCCGTCTTGTCCTTGGACTTGGCGGCGTCGTGAGTTTCCTCGCCGGCGTCCGTCCTTCCGCCAGCGTCTACCCCACCAACCGTTGGTTCTGGTGGTGGTGGGATCGACGTGGACGGGCCTCGGACCTCCGAAGCCTTCTTCTTCGGCGACATGCTGATGTAGTCAATGAGGTTGATGAAGTTGACGAAGCTGCTGAAGATTACGCCCGCGTGAACGCTGGATCAGGTTCGCACAACCTCGACGCCCCCTACCTGGCGCGCCAAAGATGTCGGGGAAACTGATCGCCCACGAACACCTATGGGACCGGAGCCCCTTTTCGGTACGGCAAGGGAGCGGAGGGCGCACGAAGAGCGGATCGAGGTGCACACGCGAGCAGTTTACCCAGGTTCGGGCCGCACGGATGCGTAAAACCCTACTCCTGCCTTGGTTTTGTTATTGAGTTCTTGGCTCGGGAGCAAGAAGATATACAGTACCAGCTACACCGAGCGTGGGAGTAATCAAGCTTCGGAACCCCCTCTACGTTGTGCATGGGCCTCCTTTTATAGGTCAAAGGGGTCACCGACAGGTGGCAACGTAGATGAGGGTAAAAGCGTAAAACTGGTGGTAGTTGTAACAGTGCATGTACAGTGGTCTATACCTAACCCTGACGGTGGGGGACAAGGGCATTGAATGCCCGTCGCCGTCGCCCCCAAACAGTGCAAAAAGCGTTCTTCCGGGCGTCTCCGTTCGCCACGATGGTGGCCTTGTCATCGTGGCTTGCCACCGTGTACCCCAGGCTGCACAGCCATCTGCCACGTGCCCCTGGAAGGGCCCCAGGGCGACGCGTGGCCAGATGAACTGGAGCGCAGGCACACAGTGCAAGCTTGTCGCGGCAAGCACCTTGTCGCGGTCGCTACCTTGCCGCGCCCGGAAGCTTGTCGCTCTCCGGGCCTTGCCGGGGCGCGCGATGCGCCACGGCAAGTCTTCTGAAATGCCGTTCTTTGGCCTTCCTGGCAAGCTCCTCTTGCCAGGGCCTTGTACTAATAGGGTGGTCTTGAGCCTGGAGCGGCCTTCCCGGCAAGCTCCTCTTGCCGGGGCCTTGTTTCTCTGACTTGTATACTTTGTTCTTGAATGGCTCCAAAGGAACCAAAGCGGGCCTTGGCGGGCGCGTGGCAAACCCTGCCACGGGACGCTACTACTGCCCATGCACAAGTCGGGATACTAAGGTACCCCTACTTTAGTACACCGACAGTATCCTTTGATGACACCATTCATCCTTTCGAACGGCATCATGTTGTGCAGGAACGTCGGCCCGAGTTGGATGATATCGTCCATGATATGGACCAGCAGATGCACCATAACGTCAAAGAATGCGGGCGGGAAGTACATCTCAAGCTCGCATAGTATCACCACGATCTCTTCCTGTAGCCTTCTGAGTTGCCTCACGCCAACCGACTTCCGAGAGATGACGTCAAAAAAGTTGCATAGGCCAAATAGCGTTTCACGGACGTGCGCGTCCATGATCCCACGGATTGCAACTTGAAGTATCTGCGTCATTAGCATGTGAGAGTCGTGAGACTTCATCTTGCTGAACTTCTGCTTCGATGTGTCTAGGTATCTTCTTATCTTCCCCGCGTAACCGTAAGGAAGTTTTACTCCTACGAGGCAGGTGAAAAACTGCTCGATCTCCTCCTGACTTAGAGTGAAGCACGCGGGAGGGTAGTCATTTCCGGTCTTCTTGGCCTTCTTGCCTTTGCGACGACTTTCCGTGTCCTGCTTCGCCTCATCATCATCATCATCATCATCATCATCATCATCATCATCATCATCATCATCATATATAGCGTGAAGCTCCTGCCTGATGCCCATTGATTTCAAGTCTTCCCTTGCTTTTGGCCCATCTTTGGTCCTCTCTGGCATGTTGAGCAGGGTACCAAGCAGACTCTCGCACATGTTCTTCGTATATGCATGACATCAAGGCTGTGAGGCACACGGTGGATCTTCCAGTACGGCAAGTCCCAGAAATCAGACCTCGTTTTCCATACCTTCAGCAGCGGCTCTGGCGCCTTTCGCTTCTTTCCCGGCTCTGGCGCCTTTTGCTTCTTTCCCGGCAGTGGGCAATCTTTCCAATTTTTCAACACCTCGTCTATTTCCTCGCCGCTCCTCGTACGCGGGCGTCCTCGGGGTTCGGTTTCACCATCGAACAGATCCTTGCGTTTTCTCCACAGGTCATCGTCGCGAAGCCACCTTCGATGTCCCATGGACATGGTTTTCGAAGACCCGGGATCTCTATCTAGCTGGCGATACGTTGTGCCATCCATGCACCTGACGCATCCATAAAATCCATGGACCACCTGCCCCACGACATATCTGTAACCGAGATAGTCGTGCACCATCGTGAGCAGCGCGGCTCTCATAGGGAAATATTCTTTCTCTACGGCGTCCCACGTATTGGCTGGCGTTTTCCACAGCGTGTCAAGCTCCTCTTTCAGCAACCCCAGATACAGATTGATGTCGTTCCCTGGTTGTTTCGGTCCTTCAATTAGCATACTCATGTGAATGTACTTCCTCTTCATGCACAACCAGGGGGGAAGGTTGTACATCCACACAAACACAGGCCAGGTGCTATGTGTGCTTCTCTGGCTACCAAACGGATTGACTCCATCGGTGCTCGCGCCCAGCACGATGTTCCTTGGATCGTTCCCAAATTCTAGGTCTTCGAAGTTCAACGCTTGCCACTAGCTCGCATCCTTAGGGTGACTCAGCATCTTGTCTTTTTTATCTATCTCTGGATCATTTGCGTCATCTTCTCGCTTCTTCTCCTCCCTATCCGCGTGCCAACGCAGGAACTTTGCTACCTTAGGGTCCGCGAAATACCGCTGCAGACGAGGAGTGATCGGAAAGTACCACACCACTTTTCGAGGAGCTTTCTTCCTCTTCTTGTATCGAGTGATGCCGCACACCGGACATATGGTAGACTCCACGTGCTCGTCCCGATAAATGATGCAATTGTTCATGCACACATGGTATTTCACGTGCGGTAAATCCAGAGGACACACGATTTTCTTCGCCTCCTCGAAACTGGTCGGGCACTTGTTCCCCTTGGGAAGACGTTCGTGCCAGAATGACATGTTCTCGTCGAAGCATGCGTCGGTCATTTTGTGTTTTACCTTCATCTCTAGAGCCATGAGCGTTACTTTCAGGCGGGTATCCTCGGGCCTGCATCCTTCATACAATGGAGTAACCGCGTCTAACTCCAGTTGATCCATCTTGGATTTCTCTCGGGCGGCAGCTCTTGCGTTATCCGTCTGCTTGAGAAGCAGCTCTTGAATATGAGGGTCCTGCACCCAGCCCATCGATGGTCCAGCGTCGTCTGCTCCGCCGGCATCATCATCTTCATGATCATGCCCGTCGTCTGCTCTGGCATCTTCCTCATCATCATGTCCTGCATCTTCTACATGATGACTGTGTACAGCATCACCGTCGTGATCATCTCCTGGGGATTCTTCATCTTCTCGCCCGCCCGAGCCGCGGTGGTTGTCTTGCTGCCCTTCCTCATTTCTTGCCCGCCCCCATGGACGACTTCGTAGTCTTCTTCATCACCTTGGCATCAATAGCCATCCATGAAACTACGCAAGAGCAGGTGGTCCCGCACCTGCCCGGAATCCAGGTCCGCAATAAGGCTCTTCAGCTTGCATCTTCGACACGGACATCTTATCTCCGTCTCGTTCTTTTGAAGCATCTCGGCCTTCGTGGAGCTCAAAAACCTATTCACGATGCCTTCGGTCATCGTGCGGACCATGGTCGCCTGCGGGGTAGAGCAAAACGATATTTTAGAACCAAGAAAAAAATTGGCATGACTTTCCCTAAAAATAGGACCAAAAAGAATGCTTAATGCCAAAATTCTCGCCGAAACGGAAATGAATCAACATTCCGGCAAAATATTGGCAACTTTCGCGTTTCAAATACCGGTACACCTCCAAACACAAACACATATGCAACACCACAAACATATGCAACACCACGAACATACATAGATCTAGCTAGGCCATAAAAAGTGCATGTGCACATTGTTGTAGGGAGAACAACATAAATATAGCTTCCCCCCTTACTTACCTATCAAAACAAGGTAATTTAACCACTTAATTTGAATGAATCTATGGTGGAAATGAGGTGACAAAGAGGAGGCACCCGAGACAAGGAGGAGGTGGAGAGAATGAAGTGGGGAGAAAGTGAGTGGGTAGGAGTGGCTGCCCAAAATATCTTGTTGGTGCCAACTTACTAATGGCGCACCAGCAGGTGGTGCACCATTAGTAGTTTTGCAAAAAATAAAATTTAAAAAAAAACATACTAATGGCGCACTGTGCCAAAGTGCGCCATTACTAGTTTAAACTAGTAATGGCGCACTGTGGAACAGTGCGCCATTAGTAGTTTTGCAAAAAAAAGAATAAAAAATATAATAAAAAAACAACAGTAGTGGCGCACTCTGTGACTGGTGAGCCATTACTAGTTGGCGCACTGTGTCTGGATGCGCCATTAGTATGTTTGGAAAAGGAAAAAAATTGATACTAATGGCGCACCCTGAGCCAGGTGCGCCATTAGTGTATTCAACTCTAATGGCGCACCGCTTGTCTGGTGTGCCATTAGTGTTAATCCCATCTATAGCCCTTTTTCTAGTAGTGGAACAAGGAGTAGCAAAGGCCTAAGCTTGGGGATGCCCATGGTACCCCAAGTAAATTCAAGATAATCAAGAGCCTAAGCTTGGGGATGCCTCGGGAAGGCATCCCCTCTTTCGTCTTCATCCATCGGTAACTATACTTGGAGCTATATTTTTATTCGCAACATGATATGTGTTTTGCTTGGAGCGTCTTGTATAATTGGATTCTTTGCTTGTTAGTTTGCCATAATCATCCTTGCTGGACACGCCTATTTGAGAGATTTAAATATGGCCTAGAAATTATTAGAACACTCTATGTGCTTCACTAATATCTTTTGAGTTGAATAGTTTTTGCTCTAGTGCTTCACTTATATCTTTTAGAGCATGGTGGTGGTAATATTTTGTAGAAATTGTTGAACTCTCATGCTTCACTCGTACCCTTTTGAGAGTCTATTAAAACAGCATGGTAATGTGTTTATGCTAAATAAACTAGTCTTCACATGATAAACATCCAATGTCAATGTAGTAAAAAAATTCATACTCAGTGCATTGAATAGAATGAGATGTTGGATGCTTGATAATTGTTTTGAGACATGAGGATAGTGATATTAGAGTCATGCTAGTGGAGTTATTATGAAATTAAGAAATACTTGTGTTAAGGTTAGTGATTCCCGTATCATGCACGTATGGTGAACCGCTATGTGACGAAGTTAGAGCATGAGGTATTTGTAGAGTGCCAACCTTTGTGTGGAGGTCGGGGGCGCGCGATAGTTAACTCCTATCAACCTCCCCCCTAGGAGCATGCGTTGATTGCTTTATTTTGATGACTCGTAATTTTTTGCAATAAGTATATGAGTTCTTATGACTAATGTTGAGTCCATGGATTATACGCACTCTCACCCTTCCACCATTGCTAGCATCTCTTGTACCGCGCAACTTTTGCCGGTGCCATAAACCCACTATATATCCTTCCTCAAAACAGCCACCATATTGTTCCTCAAAACAGCCACCATACCTACCTATCATGGCATTTCCATAGCCATTCCGAGATATATTGCCATGCAACTTTCCACCGTTCCGTTCATATGACACGCATCATATTGTCATATTGCCATGCATGATCATGTAGTTGACATCGTAGTTGTGGCAAAGCCACCATGCATATTTTTTCATATATGTCACTCTTGATTCATTGAACATCCCGGTACCCTGCCGGAGGCATTCATGTAGAGTCATACTTGTTGTAGTATCGAGTTGTAATAAAAAGTGTGATGATCATCATTATTAGAGCATTGTCCCATGTGAGGAAAGGCCAATAAAAAAAGGAGATGGCCCAAAAAATGGAGAGGGGATAAAAAAAAAAGAGAAAGCCCCTCCAAAAAAAAATAAGAGAAAAGAGAGAAGGGACAATTGCTACTATCTTTTTCCCACACTTGTGCTTCAAAGTAGCACCATGTTCTTCATTGTAGAGAGTCTCATGCTTAGTCACTTTCATATATTAGTGCTAATTTTCATTATAGAACTTGGCTTGTATATTCCAACGATGGGCTTCCTCAAATGCCCTAGGTCTTCGTGAGCAAGCAAGTTGGATGCACACCCACTAGTTTCTTTTGTTGAGCTTTCATTCATATTTAGCTCTAGTGCATCCGTTGCATGGCAATCCCTACTCACTCACATTGATATCTATTGATGGGCATGTCCATAGCCCATTGATATGCCTAGTCGATGTGAGACTATCTCCCTCCATTTTGTCTTCTCCACAACCACCTCTATTCCACCCATAGTGCTATATCCATGGCTCACGCTCATGTATTGCGTGAAAATTGAAAGGTTTGAAAAGATAGAGTATGAAACCAAGTGCTTGGCTGAAATCGGGGTTGTGCATGATATGAATATTTTGTGTGATGAAGAGGGAGCATAGCCAAACTATATGATTTTGTAGGGATAACTTTCTTTAGCCATAGTATTTTGAGAAGACATGATTGCTTTGTTAGTATGCTTGAAGTATTGTTATTTCTTATGTCAATATAGACTTTTATCTTGAATCTTTCAGATCTGAACATTCATGCCACAATTAAGAGAATTACATTGAAAACCTATATTGGTTAGCATTCCACATCAAAAATTCTTTCTTTATCATTTACCTACTCGAGGACGAGCAGGACTTAAGCTTGGGGATGTTTGATACGTGTCGTGGAATTAGCACGGCAGATGTCCGATTTAACGGACTTAGAAGTGGAACCATCGCACGGGTTAGCTTGAAGAGGTTAAAAGCACACAAAGGACACAAAGGGTTTATACTAGTTCGGCCCCTCTGATGAAGGTAAAAGCCTACGTCTAGTTTGGTTTGGTATTGCTTGGGCGTCGATGAACAGGGAGCAGATTGCTTGCCTGTCTCTCGACGGATTGTTGCCTGTCCTTGAACTATCGCCGGGTCGTCCCTTTATATAGGAGGCAACGCCCGGTCCGGTTTACAGAGTCCCGAGGCCGGCTCATAATTGTGTCTGCCTCGGTCTCTACTCTTTCTTCCTTGTGTCTCAAGTTACATGATAAGACAGTTTACAAACCGTAAACTTTACACATGGGCCCTAAGTCTCCATGGGCCGTAACCTCTACTGAGTACATAACTACATTACCATAATCCGGATCTCCCTAGCCGGTTTATACCTGCTAGTAATATCCCTGACATTAGGCCCCAGAATGACTTGAACTTGTTCATGTCAGTCTTCTAAACCCTGCATAAATTTCTTCATGTATCTTCCCTGTTTTGTAAACCGGCTATGACATCATCCTTGGAAATCATTTGATTCGATCATGACATCATCTCCGCATTTATCGCGCACAGCTGTTCGTTGCCTTTGTTTAAAGGCCATCCCGAAAATCGAGGTGACAGAAGAATCTTTATCCAACCTCAGACTTCCTCAAATCCCGCGCTTGCCGTTTCGTCTCTTCAGCCCTTATAAATACCGCCGCTCCTTTGCCTTTCTTCTTTCCGCTCGTCTTCTTCCTCCGTCGCAGAAAACGGTACTTGATAACCCTCAACCGTAAGGGATCAAGATAGTCTTCCCGGGTAAGAATAACCCAATTTATAGATTCGACACACGGGGAGCCAAAGAGTATTTATAAGCTTTGACAGTTGAGTTGTCAATTCAACCGCACCTGAAATATACTTACTTGCAACAAAAGATAAGTGGTAACGGTGATATGATAGTGATGGTGGTGACAGCAAAAGTAAACAGCAAAAGTAACAACTAATAACCAGCAGGATTGAAACACTGTAGGCTAGGGAGATGGATGGTTGGGCGCTGCATGGATGAGATACATCATGAATCTAACTTGGGGCAAGGCACACAAAAAAGTAATGATCATCTAGGAAAATATCAAACATTAGGCATGTATCCCACAGGTAGTTGTACGTGCTTGCAATAAGAACTTGCACAACATCTTTTGTCCTACCATCTCGCTACGAACGGGGCCAAAAGGAACTTATGGAGATTAAGGTGCTCCTGTCAAAGAGCACCGGAACAAAGCAATAAACTAAATGGATACATGGAATCCTCAAATTATGGACCATCCCCTTTGGTGTCCCAAGCTGTCACCTTTGGGATCGCCGGTTCCGGTCCATAATAGGTGCAAACTACTCATAGATAGGATCAAGAACACAAATATATTCATGCAAACACATAGGGTTCAGATCTGAAAACATGGCACTCGGGCCCAAAGTGACAAGCATTAAGAGCAACAAGTTGAAGCAAAGATGATAAACACCAAAGTAGATGATAGGCAACATGCCCCCAATAATCTGATAAACTATTACATGATCTAACTCATCCAATCCCTACCATCCCCTTTGCCTACAGCAGGGAATTACTCACACATGGAAGGAGAAGTCATGGAGGGAGGATGGAGTGGTCATGATGATGACGATGGCGACGATGGCGACGATCTCCCCTCTCCGGAGGCCAAATCAGCCTCCAGATTAGCCCTCCCGAAGAAGAACAGAGGGTGGCGGCGGCTCCGCGACGGAAACTGGAAAAACGACTTCTGTTCTGGGGTTTCCTCGCCACGGGAACAAATAGGAGCCAAGGTAGGGCACCAGAGGGGGGGAGGACCCTCCCAGGCGGCCTCCTGGCGCGACCAGGGGTGGGGCCGCGCCAGCAGGGCGCCTGGGGCCCCCCTGGCTGCCCTCTGGCCCCACTTCTGGCACAATGGCCCTTCGGGTGCGTGGATTTTCTGTGATTTTTCTTGGAATTTTCTGAGACACCTAAAAATCCATTTTCCTGCACACAATAAAACCATACACGCAGCTCTGCTGAAAACAGCGCCAGTCCGGGTTAGTTTAGTTCAAATCATGCAAGAATGAGGGCAAAACAATAGCAAAAGTGTTTGGAAAAGTAGATACGTTTGAGACGTATCAACTCCCCCAAGCTTAGCATATTGCTTGTCCTCAAGCAATTCAGTTCAACGAACTGGACGCGACAAAGAAAACTTTGACAAACTCTTTTGCTTCATTAGATGTATATAAGCATGTACTATGAAAAGAGTCTAGCAAGTATTGAAACAATGCTATGAGGATAATGCACGAAGCAATCCTTCATTCAAGTGACCAATCACAAATAACTAAAAGTAAATAACATGCTACTGAAAATCAAGACAAGATTACATTGCACATAGCTTGAACATACTAGAGTGGTATCTCGCTAGCCTCCATGAGTGAAGCAAAACATAAATGCAGAAACTCCTCCAGAGTTTTAAAGGAGACTAGAACTAAGAATTTCGGAATAAATAATACCACAAGCATGCAGAAGACAATGTAATACTTTGGGACAATGCACATTACACTCAGAATGACAATTATGCTCTCCTAGTTGGTGCTTTGAAGAAAGAAGGTGGAGACTCTCGAACCGTGGAATTTGATGGTGAGGTTGAAAACCCGTGGTTGGAAGCAAAGACTAAACATGTACCAGAGCTCTTGGTTTTGAAATCAGAGGTAAAAATGATTTTGGGAGGTGCATATTTCGTCAACGAATGCTAGTAGACAACCCAATCACTTCTTATGCTAGACATGTTTCAAGGAACGGCTCCCAAGATGGGGACGATCACATCCCCTTAATCTCCTTTGTTTATCACTACCAAAGTTTTCTGATTTCTCATAAACAAAGCGTGAAGGAGGGTTTGTTGGTTGTGATTATCTTTTGTGAGCTGGGCGCACTCATGCCAGTCCCTCCTCGTATTAGGGGTTTGCAGATTAGACATGCAATCCCGGGATAAAACATGTCCAACATAAGAAGATCATGAATTACGTACTACTTCCTCATGAGCTAAAACAGAGGCACAAAGCAGGAGTAAATTTGAATAATTTCGAGATGGTACAAGAAAGTCTTCGTTAGGATGGCCGGTAAATACCACATAGGAAGGTATGGTGGACTCATATGGAATAACTGGTTTGAAAGGATTTGGATGCACAAGCAGAATTCCGCTTAGTGCGAGCGAAAGCTAGCAAGAGACTGGGAAGCGACCAACTAGAGAGCAATAACGGTCATAATCATGCAGAGCGACAAAGCAACATTGAATTGGGCATGAAAGTGATATAACTATTCTGAAACTCAAAGATCATCAAGGCAAAGCAGACTTTTTAGTCTTAAACATGTGTAAACATGTGCCAAGTCAATCCAAGAATTCTGCAAAGGGAAATACCACCTTAGTATACCAAACTATGAACAATGCAATGCATGTAAATCATTTCAATAACACATTATATACTCTAGCTATTTGAGATTAGCCACAAGGAAAGCATGAACCACTGGGAAAGCATTGTAAACATAGCACTATGTCGCTACAAGCTGGTCTCTAGATCATAAGTACAGGCATATGTACAAAAGTAGAAACAAGAAGAGTTCATACCGGTTTTCCTTGTTGCTTCCCTTCCGTCGATCTTCGTCATTACTGCCTTGTCACTTGCACGATCGAACGTAGGAAATATAATTAAATGCCATCACGGACTCTAGCTGAACTCTGAAAACAAAGCAAACTGAAGAGAGAAAGGAAATCTTTTTGGGTTTTTTCAAAGGTTGAACTAAAGCAAAAGAAAGAGAAAATCTTTTTGTTGTTTTTGCAAAGAAAGAAACAAAGAAGAACGGGCAAAAACTTCGAAAAGATCAAAGCGAACAAAAATAAAACGGATAATACAATGGAAAAGTGAGAAGGGCACGTACTCCCCCAAGCTTAGGCTTTTGGCCTAAGTTGGTAGTAGCTACTGCCCCCAGGAGCCTCCTGCTCCGGGGTGGTACTAGTGAGTCCAAGGGTCGTATAAGGATTCCGGCGCGTACACCGAAGTCCTCGGATCCTCCCACGAAGAAGGGTCCGCACTCCAAGCAGAGGAAGATCATTCACCAAACTGGGTGACGGTCTCCCCCTGAAAAGGTGGTAACTCACCGTGCTCCTCCTCGTCGGGCACAACCCCCTCCATGGGGTTATGAAACTGATGCTGGACCATGAACTCATCGAACTGGATAACATCAAAGGACCATCCGTTCCTGCGAGAAAAATCAAACAAAAGAGGTGCAGGTAGACGGATCTTGCGTTCCACGGTAGTTCCGAAACGCAAGATATAAAAACGGTTACCAAACTCAGAAGTCATGGTAACAAACTTATGCCTTTTCATAGCAGCAAGATCAAAACTTAAATAAGTAAAAGGCTTATCATCAGGGTGTGGGGTGCCTTTAAGATACTCTAAGATAAGTGTGGCATAAACGCCACCAAATAAATTTCCCTTGTTACCGTTCATAGCAAGGCGTCGAGCAATTAAGGCACCCACATTATAATCAAACCTCCCTGAGAGGGTGGTTTCCAGGATAGCAATATCCGGCGCAGAAATGCTGCTCGTGTTGTCACGAGCTAACACCCCTCTAGCAACATAATACTCAAACTACCTGAGGTGAGGGAATAAGATGCTAGAGATTTTTGACCGATGAATATCCCTCGTTTCCATGCTGTAGAGAGAGTTGAAGACGGTTCTCAGCTCGGAGGGCTGAGAGGTCATCTTCGCCATCCGCCCAACGTTTGGCACACCTATTATTTCACAAAACTTTTCCAAGGGCATGGTCAAAAGATTATTGTAAATTTTAAACTCAATAGAACCAGTATCAAGGTTATATCTAAAACTGTTAATGAAACCGGAGGTGAGTTTTTGATACTGAGCAACACGGCACGTGACGAGCCGTGTCAGACCTGCATTAGCACAAAGGTTATAAAACTCATCCTTAATTCCTACAGCTTCAAGGAATTCATCACATGGGAACATCATCGCACGTGATGGATTTGTGTCTTCCAACAACTCTAGGGGCACATGATCTTCATTGTAGCTCACCCTAGCAGTCGAGGGTGAAGCTGCGGCTCTAGTAACTCGATCGGAGCGCGCGGGCTTCTTCTTCTCAAGCCACCCCTTTGCCCTTCCTAACAAACTCATTTCTGAAATTTTTGACAAGTAACAAAAACAAGGATTTAAACAAAGTGGGTTAAGGCAAACTACTCAACTTACTTACCTAAGGCATAAACTTGCATCAAAGCTTGGAAAATAAATTTCTACACATGCATGCAAGCTCATCTACACAGCACCAAGAACTACTAAATACTCACAAATGAAGCCACCAACCAAAAATCTAATTGGAGGGGTGGAGGAGTTACATACCAGGGAGTATTTGTTCAAAATCTCAGCTCAAATGATAGGCTGTAGAGAGAGATCGAAAATTGCCTCCAAGAGCAGCAAGACCGCAAGAACAGGTGCAGAACTCGTGTTTTCGGAGAGAAAGAGAGAGAGAGGAATAAGACTCACCTGGAGGCGGGACCTGTGGGCCCCAGGCGCCCTATGGGCGCGGCTAGGGGGCAGGCCGCGCCAGCTGGCTGCCTGGGCCACTGGTGCCCCCCCCCCCCTGGTCAGCCCCAGGTGCCTCTGGGTCACTCCCGGCATGGAAATTTTTATTTTTATTTTTCTGGAATTTTTCTGAAAACTTCACTGTTGAAATTTTTTCGAAGTTCAAAAAGCTGCAAAACTTTCTGAAATTTTAAAGCAGTGATTAGAATTGTGAAGCTTCAAAAACACAAACACTTGGTACGGCAAGGAGAACAAAAGCTAAAACAAATGAAAACATAACAAGCTCAACTTTTTACCTATATAAAACATGCTCACTAGTAAGGTTGATCAAGTCTTACCAACAAACCGGCGATATATAGAGCAAAAAGTCCCACCTCTTACGAAGTGATCATTGCACCTTTACTTTAATGGACATTGTCCCCACCATAATAGTTTTGTATTTGTGGTGCACATGTAGTGGACAGTCTCATTCTCCAATCTTCACGGTCTTGATATTTTCTATAGAGTTGAGGCCATGCCTCTTGTCGGTCTTCTTTGGAAAATACACCGTGTGTTCTTTATCATTCACATTGAAGGTAACCTTTCCTTTATTGCAATCAATAATAGCACCTGCGGTGTTAAGAAAAGGTCTACCAAGAATAATGGACATGCTCCCATCCTCGGGCATGTCAAGCACGACAAAATCAGTAAGGATCAAACAATTAGCAACTTCTATGGGAACATCCTCACAAATACCTATCGGGACGGCGGTTGACTTGTCAGCCATCTGAAGAGAGATATCTGTAGGGATTAGCTTCTCTAAACAAAGCCTCTTGCAAAGAGAGAAAGGCATAACACTCACTCCTGCTCCAAGATCACATAAAGCAGTTTTGACATAATTATTCTTTATGGAGCAAGGAATGGTGGGTATACCTAGATCACCAAGCTTCTCAGGAATCTTGCCACTGAAAGAGTAGTTAGCAAGCATAGTAGATATTGCTTCGTTAGGAACTTTTCTTTTATTAGTAACAATATTTGTCATATATTTTGAATAGGGAGGTAACTTAATAGCATCAGTCAAAGGGATTTGAAGAAAAAGAGGTTTCATCCACTCACAAAACTTATTGTAATGCTCTTCTTCTTTAGATTTGAGAGACTTACCTGGAAAGGGCATGGGTTTCTGTATCCATGGTTCTCTTTCCTTCCCATGTCTTCTTGCGACGAAGTCTTCTCTAGTGTACTTCTTGCGTTTGTTAGGTGCTTCTTCTTCTAGAACTTCAGGCGGATCATTCTTCTCCTTATCCTTATCTTCAGGTACGGCACCGTTGTCGGTGTACTAAGGTAGGGGTACCCTAGTACCCCAACTTGTGCACGGGCAGCGGCCGCTCCCCGCGGCAGGGTTCACCACGCGCTTGCCGGAGACCTTCCTGCCCCTTATCTAGCCATTCAAAAACAAAGTATACAAGACAGAAGACCAAGACCCCGGCAAGAGGAGCTTGCCGGGAAGGCCGTCCCAGGCTCGAGATTGCTTAACTAGCACGAGGCCCTGGCAAGAGGAGCTTGTCAGGACGAATAGAAGATTTTATCTTAGAAGACCCGGCAAGGGCTCGGGGAGCGGCAAGCTTCCGGGCCCGGCAAGGTCGAGATCCCCGGCAAGGTGCTTGCCGGGGGAGGTGCGCTGTGTGCCCGCGCTCCAGCTCATCGGCCCACGCGTCGCCCTGGGGCCACTCCAGGGACGCGTGGCGGATGGCTGTGCAGCCTGGGGGACACGGTGGCACTCCACGGCAGTGGATCCATCGCCGTGGCAGACGGAGACGCTAAGGCGGGAGCTTTTGGGGTCGACGGCGACGGGCATTAAATGCCCTTGTCCCCCACTGTTAAAGTAGGTATAGACCACTGTTCTGTACTGTAGCTCCACTGTCCCCGTACTATTACAACTACCACCTCTTTTACATTTTTACCCCTTACTCCTACGTTGACACCTGTCGGTGACCCCTTGCACTATAAAAGGAGGCCCATGCACAACGTGGGAGAGGGTTTTTTTCGGTTCGAAACCTAGATTACTCTCACGCACGGTGTAGCTGCTTCTTCAAGCTCCCGAGCGCTCAACTCAATACACAACCAAGCAGGAGTAGGGTTTTACGCATCCGTGCGGCCCGAACCTGGGTAAAAACTGCCCGCGCGTCTGCCTCGATCTGCTCTTTGTGCTCCCTCCGCCCTCGTACCGCACAGACAAGGGGCTCCGGTCCCATAGGTGTTCGTGGCGGACAGTTTCCCCCGACATCTTTGGCGCGCCAGGTAGGGGGCGTCGAGGTTGTGCGAACCTGATCCGGCGTTCGCGCGGGCGCATTCTCCATCAACCTCTCCAAGCTTCATCAACAACTTCATCAGCGACAACTCCATGGCCCCGAAGAAGAAGCCTTCGGAGGTCGGAGGCCCGTCTGCGTCGCACCCGCCGCCTCCAGAGCCAACGGTGGGCGGGGGAGACGCCGTCGGAAGGGTGGTTGCCGGCGAGGATACTCACGGTGCCACCAGATCCAAGAACAAGACGGACGACCGAACCTCGGTCTCCGTGGACGCGCCGCGTCCATCACAGCATACGACGACCCCGCAGCGCCATACCACGGGAGGTGGTATCCGCTTGCTGGGACAAGGCCATACTGGAGGTTCGCGGGACGCCCCGGACCCCCGTCCGGGCACAAGCAAAGCGAAGGCGCCGGCGCGGGACCCCGCTCCTTCTAACGTCGTTAGAAGTCCGAGCGTATCCCGCTCCTCGCACCGCTCGCCCGCGTTCCCCACTACTCCGGCAGAAGCGCTCGCAAGGGCGCAGCTGCTCCTCGATTTTCCTCCAGCGGCCGACAAGGCCGAGGAATGGAGGGCCACTATCCGGAGCCTGATAGACTTCGCCAACAACGACTCTCCGCAACAGCCGTCGGCCTCACGGCCGCGGCAGGCCGAGAAGACGAAGGCTATCGGCGACAAGACTGCCGGGGGTGCGACAAGCGTGCACTCCCCGCCGCAGAAGCAGAAGACGCCGCCCCGCCGGAACAATCCCGACGACGGCTCCACAGCCTCGTCGGACCCGCGGGCCCGTCGGGACCAGCGCCAGGTCCTCGACGACCGGCGAGATGAAGACGCTCGGACCACGATCGAGCGCCGCCGAGAAGCTCGGCGACAATCCGACAAGAGAGCTGGGAACACTGTCGACGCACCCG
Organism: Secale cereale; assembly: GCA_902687465.1. Lineage (NCBI taxonomy): Eukaryota > Viridiplantae > Streptophyta > Magnoliopsida > Poales > Poaceae > Secale > Secale cereale. Next base: position 36,189,201 of record LR738710.1, read on the forward strand.
CGCCCGGTGAACCAGGCGACTTGCCGTACGCGGCAGGCTGCCCTGCGTTCACCCGCGAGCTGCGGCGCGTCCAGTGGCCCAGCATGAAGAACTTTAAGCCCGACGTACCGGAGAAGTACGACGGCAAGACGCACCCCTCGGAGTTTCTCAGCGTCTACACTATCGCAGTGCAAGCTGCCGGAGGGCGCGACGACCTATGGGACCGGAGCCCCTTGTCTGTGCGGTACGAGGGCGGAGGGAGCACAAAGAGCAGATCGAGGCAGACGCGCGGGCAGTTTTTACCCAGGTTCGGGCCGCGCGTCTGCCTCGATCTGCTCTTTGTGCTCCCTCCGCCCTCGTACCGCACAGACAAGGGGCTCCGGTCCCATAGGTGTTCGTGGCGGCGGTGTACTAAGGTAGGGGTACCCTAGTACCCCAACTTGTGCACGGGCAGCGGCCGCTCCCCGCGGCAGGGTTCACCACGCGCTTGCCGGAGACCTTCCTGCCCCTTATCTAGCCATTCAAAAACAAAGTATACAAGACAGAAGACCAAGACCCCGGCAAGAGGAGCTTGCCGGGAAGGCCGTCCCAGGCTCGAGATTGCTTAACTAGCACGAGGCCCTGGCAAGAGGAGCTTGTCAGGACGAATAGAAGATTTTATCTTAGAAGACCCGGCAAGGGCTCGGGGAGCGGCAAGCTTCCGGGCCCGGCAAGGTCGAGATCCCCGGCAAGGTGCTTGCCGGGGGAGGTGCGCTGTGTGCCCGCGCTCCAGCTCATCGGCCCACGCGTCGCCCTGGGGCCACTCCAGGGACGCGTGGCGGATGGCTGTGCAGCCTGGGGGACACGGTGGCACTCCACGGCAGTGGATCCATCGCCGTGGCAGACGGAGACGCTAAGGCGGGAGCTTTTGGGGTCGACGGCGACGGGCATTAAATGCCCTTGTCCCCCACTGTTAAAGTAGGTATAGACCACTGTTCTGTACTGTAGCTCCACTGTCCCCGTACTATTACAACTACCACCTCTTTTACATTTTTACCCCTTACTCCTACGTTGACACCTGTCGGTGACCCCTTGCACTATAAAAGGAGGCCCATGCACAACGTGGGAGAGGGTTTTTTTCGGTTCGAAACCTAGATTACTCTCACGCACGGTGTAGCTGCTTCTTCAAGCTCCCGAGCGCTCAACTCAATACACAACCAAGCAGGAGTAGGGTTTTACGCATCCGTGCGGCCCGAACCTGGGTAAAAACTGCCCGCGCGTCTGCCTCGATCTGCTCTTTGTGCTCCCTCCGCCCTCGTACCGCACAGACAAGGGGCTCCGGTCCCATAGGTGTTCGTGGCGGACAGTTTCCCCCGACAACCGTCTTCAGTCTCGGCATTGGAGGTAGATATACTGTTGGGATCAACAGCTGGCTCTTCACTTGTAATAGGATCATTGGAATTGTCAGCCTCCTTGTGTTTCTTCTTCTTCTTCTTTGGAGAGCCAACAATTTCTTCTTCCTGTATTTGAGAATCTTGCTTGATTCTCCTCGGATGCCCCTCTGGATAGAGAGGATCTTGAGTGCTAGTTCCTCCTCGGGTCTTAATCCCGAAGGCCTGTAAATCATCTTGTTTGGTATTGTTAGCAAGCAAATCTTTTTGCACATTAGAAATTTGTTCAGGCTGAGTTTGAACCATATGAAAATGCTTCACAAGACATTTAACATCATTAACTGTTCTACCTAGAACATCAAGCAAACTTTTGATAGCAAGGGAATTATCATGCAATTGACTTTGTATCCTCTCATTAAAATGACTTTGCTTCATAATAAAATTATCAAGCTCATCTAAACATTGATCAAGAGGCTTACCATGAGGGATGTCACTTGCGTTGAAATCTAAAAAAGAGTGTACCTCTACCATAGGAGGGTGAGTGGTAGGCTCACACAACTTCTCAATAGGGGGTAGATTCTTCACGTCTTCAGTTTTAATACCCTTCTCTTTAATAGACTTCTTTGCTTCTTGCATATCTTCGGGGCTTAGAACAAGCATGCCCCTCTTCTTTGGTGGTGGAGGTGGTTCAGGGACGGACCAATCTTCATGGTTTTTGGCAATCCTGCCCATCAATTCTTCTGCATCGTCTGGTGTTCTTTTCCTGAAAACACAACCAGCACAACTATCCAAATAGGACCTGGATTCATCAGTTAGACCAGCATAGAATATATCGATTAATTCATTCTTAGGGACTCCATGTCCTGGTCTAGCCTGGATCAGACTACAGTACCTCCCCCAAGCTTTAGGGAGCTGCTCATCCTGCAACTGTTTAAAGTTATAAATTCTTTGTAAAGCAGCATGTTGCATATGAGTAGGAAAGTACTTATCAACAAAAGAGTGAGCTAAGTCTTGAGGACTCTTAATGGAACCACATGGTAGTGCATCATACCATGTTTTAGCACCTTCCTTCAAAGAGAAAGGAAGAAGCTTAGTCACATAAAAGTTTCGTATCTTTTCATTCGTGGTAAACAAGCCACCCAACTCAGTGAGTTTGGTCAGGTGTGCAATAGCATCATCATTTTCTCTGCCATAAAAGGGGTCAGCTTCAACCATAGATATAAGTGAAAGATCAATAGAGAAATCATAATCAGGATCATTGATGCATATAGGAGATGTAGCAAATTCAGGATCAGGAACAGTCTTGTTCTTCAAGGAGTGTTTTTCAAGCAGCTTCTTAATAGCTTCAGGGTCAGAGTCGGCAAACTCTGTCAGTTCCCTGCATAAATCATCATCAAGCATAATGTAATCATCATCAAGGAGTTTCTCCTTGAGTTTACTCAAATCAGGATAATCATAAGTTCCACCAATAGGGTAGCGAGTAACAGGAATTTCAATTCCAGATTTTTTTGCAGCAGCAGCGATCTGTTTCTCAAGAGCATAACCAAGTGAACCAATATCATCAAGAGTAGTAGAAGCATCATCAAAAGTATCGGACATAGTAACAGATTCAGTAGAAGCATCATGTGGTGGTGGTGAGGCAAACTTACTCATAACAGAAGGTGAATCAAGTGTAGCACTAGTGTTCAGAACAGTACCTCTTCTTGTAGTGGATAGTAAGATCGGAACCTTAGGGTCTCCTTTCTTACCCATAGCGGATGAAGTGCAGCAGGTAGGATACTTCAAGTAGACTTGTAAATATTGCTATGCTCCCCGGCAACGGCGCCAGAAAATGGTACTTGATAACCCTCAACCATAAGGGATCGAGATAGTCTTCGCGGGTAAGAATAACCCAATTTATAGATTCGACACACGGGGAGCCAAAGAGTATTTATAAGCTTTGACAGTTGAGTTGTCAATTCAACCGCACCTGAAATATACTTACTTGCAACAAAAGATAAGTGGTAACGGTGATATGATAGTGATGGTGGTGACAGCAAAAGTAAACAGCAAAAGTAACAACCAATAACCAGTAGGATTGAAACACTGTAGGCTAGGGAGATGGATGGTTGGGCGCTGCATGGATGAGATACATCATGAATCTAACTTGGGGCAAGGCACACAGAAAAGTAATGATCATCTAGGCAAATATCAAACATTAGGCATGTATCCCACAGGTAGTTGTACGTGCTTGCAATAAGAACTTGCACAACATCTTTTGTCCTACCATCCCGCTACGAACGGGGCCAAAAGGAACTTATGGAGATTAAGGTGCTCCTGTCAAAGAGCACCGGAACAAAGCAAAACTCAATGGATACATGGAATCCTCAAATTATGGACCATCCCCTTTGGTCTCCCAAGCTGTCACCTTTGGGATCGCCGGTTCCCGACCATAATAGGTGCAAACAACTCATAGATAGGATCAAGAACACAAATATATTCATGCAAACACATAGGGTTCAGATCTGAAAACATGGCACTCGGGCCCAAAGTGACAAGCATTAAGAGCAACAAGTTGAAGCAAAGATGATAAACACCAAAGTAGATGATAGGCAACATGCCCCCAATAATCTGATAAACTATTACATGATCTAACTCATCCAATCCCTACCATCCCCTTTGCCTACAGCAGGGAATTACTCACACATGGAAGGAGAAGTCATGGAGGGAGGATGGAGTGGTGATGATGATGACGATGGCGATGATCTCCCCTCTCCGGAGGCCAAATCAGCCTCTAGATTAGCCCTCCCGAAGAAGAACAGAGGGTGGTGGCGGCTCCGCGACGGAAACTGGAAAAACGGCTTCTGTTCTGGGGTTTCCTCGCCACGGGAATAAATAGGAGCCAAGGTAGGGCACCTGAGGGGGGAGGACCCTCCCAGGCGGCCTCCTGGCGCGGCCAGGGGTGGGGCTGCGCCAGCAGGGCGCCTGGGGCCCCCTGGCTGCCCTCTGGCCCCACTTCTGGCACAATGGCCCTTCGGGTGCGTGGATTTTCTATGATTTTTCTTGGAATTTTCTGAGACACCTAAAAATCCATTTTCCTGCACACAATAAAACCATACAGGCACCTCTGCTGAAAACAGCGTCAGTCCGGGTTAGTTTAGTTCAAATCATGCAAGAATGAGGGCAAAACAATAGCAAAAGTGTTTGGAAAAGTAGATACGTTTGAGACGTATCAGTCGCCCGAAACTTCTTCGCTGTTCTCGAGCTCGTCGCCGTCGTCGACCAGGCCGCTGCATCAACCTGAACCGCGTCCAGATTACTCCGCCGCCATCTCTTCCATTCTCAGGTATTCCCCTTCTCCTGCTGCAGATCCATAATCTAGGGTTCCTCCATTGCTTCCTCCATTAGAGCTCGAAGCCTCTTACTGTTCCTCCTATGCGCTATGTCCGCAGTAGATTCAACCTTGGATTAGCTTCGAACTCGCTCCTGCTCCGTAGCTTTATGCTTAGATTTATATTTCTAAGTTCGCCCTTAGATTCATTTGCTCTGTAGAAAAGACCTCTGCAGTTCCTCTGTGATAGATCTGCGTAAACTTCATCTTTTTTCTTACCGCTCGGATCTATTTTACCTTAGCCTCTTGTAGAAACCTGTTTCTTTGTCTTTGATAAGTATGTAAGTAACTCGCCGGTTTAATCGATCATATGTTGCTCCTACGACACATCAACCATGAATCGACGGTTTAGCTTCTTCCTTTTTTGTTATCATAAACCGATAGTAGCTCGTTCCCATCTGCTCCCGGTTGTTAATGCCATTAGTCCCTTGTCTAAACTGTTGATATAGTTTGATAATATGATCCGATTTTATGCTTCGGTATTTGAATAATCCGGATTTTGCACTTTACTTTTTCAGCATTTTCCTTTTGCTCACATGTCTGCCAAGCAGTTCGTCTCCTGCAACTGGGTCCCTTCCGTCATTACGGAAGAGGACTTAGCTAATGCTGCTGCAATTGGTACTCTGGGCCCTCAAGCAGTTCTGAAATGGCGGGCCCCAGGGGGTGAATGCTCCCCTACCCCCAAAAAAGGAGAAGTTATTGTCTTCTTTGATCATATAGCCCGGGGCTTTTTAGTCCCCCCGGTTCAAAATTCTTCCGGGACGTACTGGCCGCTTTTCAGCTTCATCCTTAGGACATAGGTCCAAATTCTGTATCAAACATCTGCAATTTTCAAGTCTTCTCCGAGGTGTACCTTCAAGAAGAGCCATCAGTCGACTTGTTCCGGGATTTCTTCCACTTAAACCGGCGGACAGAGTTTACTGCCGGGCCTCGTCAAGAGTTGGGTGGGGTTAGCATTCAAAAGAGAAGAGATGTGGTCTTTCCTCATGTTGCTCTTCATACACACCCCAAGGATTGGAATCAATCCTGGTTTTATTGCAAGGATACTTCACCTGAAGGAGAAAATCCACTGCCGGGTTATCACGAACATCGTCTCCCTGAAGATCATCCACTGCCGCAGCGTCTTAGCTCCTCGGAACGACCCCAGTTCGCCCCTCAACTCGCCAAACTCAAAGCCTTTATGGCCAACGGATTGAATGGAGTTGACTTCGTGTGTTGTTGGCTTGCCTGGAGTATCCTCCCTCTGAGCCGGCGCTCCGGTTTGATGTGACAGTATACCGGAAAGCCGGATGATCCTCAGCGCCATACCGACATAATGCTTCCTGAGAAGAACATTATTGAATCTGCTAAGAAAATGCTCAACATCTCCTTGGATGAATGTAGCCAAACCGGATTGGCTCCATATTATAAGAAGAACAAATTGCCAGCCGTAAGTATTAATCTCTTCTGTTTGCTTCTAATCCGTCCATTTAAATTATCTTCCATTTATATCTCCTCTTCTACACAGGTCGACGATCCTTTTTGGAAAAGGAAACCTCATGATAAGTCAGGTAAACAGCCGCGCCGGAAAACCTTCGTTGTTAAAAAGAAAAAGGCGGTTGCTGGCTCCGGTTCACATGTTGAAGAAGATGATCCGGATTCTGAGGTATGAGTTGATCCTGATATGCTTTGATCTCTTTTATCCAGATTTATGTTAACAGTGTCTTTCCGCAGGATTTGGCTGAGGCTGATAAAGTGGCTGAAACTGAGGTAATCACTCTTTCTTCAGATTCTGAACCGTCGGTGCCCAAGATTCATAAAGCATCTCGGAAGTACCCTTTTTCTCATCCTTACGCTCAAATGGACCCCAATTTTCTTTTGAAGAAACAACAACACGAAGCCCGCCGGACTACACGCCATAGTGGCCATGTAGTCGAGTCTTCCGGAATATCTCTCACTCCGACTCGAAGGCGTCGCTCTGAGGTTTTACTTTCTCCAACTCTTCTTCATCCCAAGGCCGGACTTATACGCAAACCACTTAAACCGTGTGATCCTAACTATCAGGAGACACCTTTATCATCTTCTGGCGAATCGACTGCCACGCAGGTCCCGATTCTGAAAACTGTCCCTGGGTAAGTCATTTATCTCATCCGGTTTACTTTTGTATTTGCCTTTGTGACTCTGACTTCTTTTTCAATTCTTTCAGCAAACGCAAACCTAGCAAAAAGGCCAAGGCCAGCAAAACGGCTGCTGAGACTGATACTGCTGATCCGGCAGCTGATCCGGACGAGATCATCCCTCCGGAAAACGAGCCTACAATTCAGCTTGACGATCCTGCTCCCATGGATCATGATTACGTTGCTGCTCCTGAAAATATCAATGCTGAAGATGTCCCTGAACCGGCAAGTCATGTCCGGACCAGCCCTCCTCGGACTAGCCCGGCTCCCGTTAGTCCGGCTCATACTGCTGCTCCTTCACAGCCAAATACTGATTCCTCTCCGGATGTTCAAATAACCGGGACGGGTTTTACCGCTCCTGCTGAGCCTATCGTTTTAGCCAAGCATACTGCTAAAGCGGAGAAACTTCAGCAAGAGAAGGGCAAATGAAGCACAGATTTATCCAACTATGCTGATCTGAGTGACCAGGAGCTTTATTTCGGGTATTTGAACCTGCTTCATACAAGTCGCGACTATGAACAGGGCTTGGTGAATATGATGAAGGATAAATATGAGGTACGTCCTTCACTTATCTCTGCTCTTGCTTTCCTTATATTTATGTCTGTCATGGTAGCCCCCAAGTTCCGGTTTAGCTTTATTGGAGGTGAACCGGTACTTCCAAATGTGTGCCAATGATCTTACATTAGCCCCCAAGTGCCAGGGGCATAACTCGTTTTATGTGCCTGGGACTTGTCTGGATCTCTCTTTCAATACTTCAACTGTCCATTAGCCCCCAAGTGTCAAGTAGATAACTTGTTTATGTGCTTGAGACTTTATCTTTAGTTGTCTTCTTTTGATACTTCAATTGCTCATTAGCCCCCAAGTGTCAAGTGGATAACTTGGTTATGTGCTTGAGACTTGTCTGAACTGTCCTTTATTCCACTTGATTTTCTTTGCAGGTTGACTTGACCCGGAGAGCTGAAGAAATAACTGAGCTCCGGAATAGACTTGCTGAGACTGAATCTGCTGCCGCCAAGGCGAAAAAATATCTGGCGCTGAGCTTAACCACTGCTGAACAATTGAAGAAATATTTTGAAGCAGAGCGGACAACCTGGGAAATGCAGAAAGAATGCTCTTGAAAAAAGAGCAAAGGATGCTGAGGAAGCCCTTAACCCGGTGACACAAGAGCTGACCGGTTTAAAGCGGCAAATAGAGCTTATGACTTCTGCCGTCTTTGGTAAATACTTAACTTGCACGTGTTTTCATCTCTGCAATCTTTAGTCCGTTCCAGCTTTAATTGTGATAACCATATGCAGGACGACGCGTCACCCATCTTGGGGATGACCTCCGGAAGAAACTCAAGGCCTCTTATACTCTGGTTGAGCAGCTGTATTCTGGCGCTCAAAGGATTATAAGTGCGATGTCTTTTAATAAACCGGCCCCCACCACTATCCAAGGCACTCTGGAGAAGCTTTCTATCTTGCATGTACGCTTGGAAGAGGTGAAGAAGTCTGCTGCCCGAGCCGGTTCTCTTGTAGCGCTGACCAGAGCCAAAGCGTGGGTTCCGGACTTTGATCCGGAAGAAGCCATGAACGGGTACCCCAACACCAAGGAAGATGGATCGGCCTTCTCTGGCAAGGATCTTCATGCTTTGACTAAGGAAATGCATCCTCTTGCCAACAAACTTGCTGTTGAATCGGACTTCACCAGGTATCATCCAGCGTACGATTTAAAGAATGAGCGGGTGGATCGGCCGGTTTATGATACCGAAAATCTAATCCCACCAGTGCGCCCCCACACTTTCGCCCCAGATGTTGATCCGTCCGATCTCATTACTCAAGAGATGTACTTCCGTGCTTTATCAAAAATCGATTGGCGCGTGATGGGCCTCGAACCCCTCGTTGGTTACCCCAAGTGGAAGGTGTAAGATGCAGTAAGTAGAAGTGTTTTCCCCTAGCAAAGATGCCAAGGATCGAATCCCCAGAGACTCCTAGGTTCAACAAGTAGGTGTCAACTGCTAACGGCGCAATTAGCAATCAACGTGGACCTGCACACAGATACAAATAACTTTGCTCCCAACGAGTACAAAGAGGTTGTCAATCTCTCCGGCCTTGTAGTTCACAAAGGGTTAAAAGCAATATGATAGTAGTGATAGATAGTGTTTTGCAATAGTAAGTAAATAGCGATAAGTAAATAGTGGATGTGATCAATGATGGTAATATGGACCGGAGTCTCATGATGTTCACTAGTGATGTCTCTCTCCCAAAAGACGATAAAACAGCTATGTGAGGTAAACAAATTACAGCTGGGCAATTGACAGGACAACGAACGCAAACCAATGCTGATTACATTGCAAGAAAGGTTGACGTTCAAAGCACGGGCGGTACGCCAAAGTAAGTAGACCGAAATCCATCAATATCTACTACTAATCATCCACCTTGAGATATCTATCCAGAACATCTCGCTGGTATTAAGTTGAGAGTCCCACCCATAGTGTAAACTCAATGCAACAGACAACTGCATTAAAAGAACTTTGCGTAAAGTAAACAATCCTTGCACCCGCGGGCACAAGCACCGTTGTTTTCCCCCTTGTGGCAACAGCACATCCCCTAGACTCATGTTTCTGTCACTCAAGCTAGTCATCGAGGGGCATGAACCCACAATCGAGCATAACGTTCCCTCTTGGAGTCACTACCTATTACTCGGCCAAAGCAATAAATAACAATGGAGAACATGCAAGAATTACTTATGAACTAAAATATAAAAGAGGTGAATCAAATATATTACTCAAGATCAATCTGAACATAATCTCATAATCCATCGGATCCCAGCAAACTCAACATCGCAACAGCATAGGGATTACATAGGTGCCTCGATCATGTAGGGCAGCTCACGAGGACAAATTAGTGAAGCACAAGAACGGGAGGAGAACATCACATAGCTACTGGTCATGGACTCATGGTCCAAGGGAGACTACTCACGAGTCATCCGGGAGGCGTCCATGGTGGTGGAGAAGCTCCCGGTGGTGATCCTCCCCTCCAGCAGGGTGCCGGAAAGAGTTCTCCTGGTGCTCCCGATCTTGGAAGCGGCGGCGGCGGCGGAACAGAGATGGGATCGCGAAAAGAAGTCCTTTTCTGAGGGTTACGGAGGACCCTTTAAATATATGCCAAAGTAGGGCACCGGGGGAGCCTCGGGGGGCCCAGGCGCCCCCCCGGCGCGGCCCAGGGGGGAGTGCGCCCACAGGGCGCCTAGAGCCCCTGTGCCCCCCCCCCCCCAGGCTGCCCTTCGAACGCAGTGTTGTTTCCGGTTCGTTGATTTTTTATATAAATTTTCTAGATTTTTCTGGGCAGTTCTCAAAACGTGAAAACCTGAAATACAAAAACAGCCGAAAACAGAAACTGGCACTGAGGTGCACTGGATTAGTAAGTTAGTCCAAATATGATCAAAAGTGTATGGAAGTATATGAATATCATAGCAATATCACCCAAAAGTGGCATGGAGCAAGCAGAAATTATAGATACGTTTTGGACGTATCAACATCCCCAAGCTTAATTCCTGCTCGTCCTCGAGTAGGTAAATGATAACAAGAATAATTTCTGTGGTGACATGCTATTAACCATATAGGAATTTCTCATAGTCATATGACAAAAGCTTACTGGGACAATGATTCTAAAGTAATTAAGTTGTCTCAAGAGAAAATCACAAATGACTGAAAGTTTTACAACATGAAACTGAAACATCAAAAAGATTTGCAATGAACATGATGTGCAAATATGATAAAGTGATATCTAGCTTGCCCCCTTTAGTGATGCAAAACATAAATGCAAGGGCACCTTCAAGGTTTAAGTGATGACTAGATACAATCATTTCAGAATAAACGATATCACAATCATGCAAAAGACAATGCTACTTTGGGACAATGCACATTACACTCAGAATGACAATCATGCTCTCAGTAGTTGGTGCTTCAACATAAAGGTAAAAGAAAGGTTAAGTGCTAAAGCTTTTTATTTTGAAAACATGGAAGCAATTGTGTCAACGGTAGTAGTACTTCATATGTGTCATGTATAAAACATCTTATAAGTTGCAAGCCTCATGCATCGAATACCAATAGTGCTCGCTCCTTGTCCTAATTAGCTCGGATCCCCATGGGTTATCATTGCATTGCATATGTTTTAACCAAGTGTCATAAAGGGGTACCTCTATGCCACCTGTACAAAGGTCCAAGGAGATAGATCGCATTTGATTTCTCGTTTTTGATAGATCTCAACTTGAGGACATCCATACCGGGACAACATAGAAAATAGATGATGGACTCCTCTTTAATGCATAAGCATATTCTCATAAGAGAATGAGGATTAAGGTCCAAGCTAAAACTTCCACCATGATGCATGGCTTTGGTTGGCGGCCCAATGTTCTTCTCTAACAATATGCATATTAATTCAACCCACGGTAAATCACCCTTACTTCAGACAAGACGAACATGCATAGCAACTCACATGATATTCAACAAAAGTGCGACAGTTGATGGCGTCCCCAGAAACATGGTTACCGCTCAGCAAGCAACTTATAAGAAATAAGATACATAGGCAACATATTCTTTACCACAATACTTTTTAGGCTACTTTCCCATGAGCTATGTATTGCATGGTTAGTTTGCTTAGTGCAGGTGGAGGTTAGCAAAAGACTGGGAGCGACCAACTAAGAGAGCAATGACGGTCATAATCATGCAGAGCGACAAAGCAATATTGAATCAGGCATGGTAGTTATATCGCTACTTAGAAACAAAAGATCATCAAGGCTTGACATAATTTCTTTACAGTCTTGAATATGCGTGAGCATACGCCAAGTCAATCAAAATAAATTCTCAAAGGAAGATATTACTAACCCATACCACATCATAGGCAAACAAACCAAGTTGGTATTCCAATAACACATTGGGAACCCCCCAGCTATTTGAGATTAACCATAAGAAAACCTAAACTACTAAGCACCATCATGAAAGTAGCATCTTTATCATAGACACATTAACCCATGCAATGGAAGCAAACTCTCTTAATAAGGTGAGCATGGTAATTAAAGAGAGTTCAAGCAACCAACTAAATAAAAGCTCTTGAAAAGATAAGCATGAATACTAAGAGCAGAGTATGATAGTAGCTATTAAAAGACAAAGAACACACACATCATAGATAGACATGAAAATTCTATGTAATGTTCTAGGTAGAGGTGGAGCGTGTTTCTCTCCCACATAAAGGAATGCTGAGTTCCGACTCGTTATGAAAAACTAAAAAGAAAACTAAAAGCAAGACGCTCCAAGCATAGCACATAACATATGAAGTGATAAAAATATAGCGAAACGAAAGACGAACTGATAATGTTGATGGAGAAGGGGATGCACGGGGGCATCCCCAAGCTTAGACACTTGAGTCTCCTTGAATATTTCTTGGGGGTGCACGGGGGCATCCCCAAGCTTGAGCACTTGACACTCCTGAATCTTTTTATCATCTTCCCTCGCACACTTGAAAACTCCCTTCATACACAACTCATCATAATCTGATTAGCGAGGTTAGTACCCTTAATAAAATAATTATACCTTGCTGGAAATAAGGATATTCTTGAAGTTCTACTGTTTATCAAGATTGCCAAAAGGTTTTTGCAAAGAAAAAGCAAGTTCTTAATTTGCAAAGTGAAGGTAAGGCAAAACAGGGCAGAATCTGTGAAAAACAGAACAGCAGGCAGTAATTGACCTGTTCGGGATACTTCTGCAACTCAAATCAAAAAACTCAGAACTGACGCACGAAAGAAAATTATATAGAGAACGCTGTCGAAAAAACTCAGACCAAAAATATGATCTGGTGATTTTATACGAATTTTTCTATCCAAGGACAGAATCTGTTTCCTGGACAGCACCTCACAACTTTTGAACTTTCTAGCAATCAGAGGCTATACTTGGCACAAATATGAAAAGCAAAGATACAATGATGATGCTACAGCAGTAAACAACATCAAGACACAACAAAATCAAAAATTTTATTCATGTGGGCTGCCTCCCAAAAGCGCTTTCTTTTATGCCTTTAAGCTAGGCATAATGCATATATCAAGTTTTATCAAGAGTAAAAGAATAACTAGCCCGTACAACGGACTCAAAAGGTAACTTGACCTTCTTACGAGGGAAGTGTTCCATCCCTTTCTTGAGAGGAAACTGAAATTTTATATTACCCTCTTTCATGTCAATGACAGCACCAACGGTGCGCAAAAAGGGACGTCCCGAAATAATTGGACATGAAGGATCACATTCAATATCCATAATAGTGAAATCAACGGGCACATAATTATCATTGACAACAATAAGAACATCGTCGATCCTCCCCAAAGGTTTCTTTATGGAAGAGTCAACGAGAGCATTACCAAAAGAACAAGAATCAAAATATTTTAATTTAAGCATATCATATATCCTTTTGGGCATAACAGAGGTACTAGCATCAACATCACATAATGCATAACAAGAGAAGTCATTCAAATAAATTTTTATCATAGGATCCCAACCATCTTCTAGCTTTCTAGGTATGGAGGCTTCTACTCTAAGTTTCTCCTCCCTAGCTTTGATGAGAGCATTAGTGATATGCTCCGTGAAGGCAAGGTTAAGCGTGCTAGTGCAGGGATCTCTAGACATCTTGTGAAGGAAATCAATAACTTCTGTAAGAGTGCAATTATCAAAATCAAGGTCACGAGCATCAAGTAAAGTGGTAGTGGTGTCCTTAAGGTTCACCTGTTTGGTAGTTTCTATAGCATCACCATTAATAGGTCCATTGGGACCAGGAGTACATTGGGTGCTAGGAATGTGAACATCCTCGATAACTTGGATAGTAGCAACAGTGTGGTGGGTAGGAAGGCTCTTAATTCCCTCTTCTTCCTCCCTTTCTCTAGCCCATCTTTCTTTTAGCTTAGCCATCATCCTAATATTTTCATTAATTTGTACTTGAGTAGCATTAATAGGGATGACTTCCCTCTCCTTAAGAGGAGAAGTTTCAATTTTTAGCAATTTTACCTCATTGGCTAAGTGATCTACCTTAAAAGAAAGATCATCTAGTTTATGTAGTTTCTCTTCTACATTCTTATTAAAGGCTTTTTGGGTAGTGATGAAATCTCTAAGCATGGTCTCTAGTTCAGTATTGGAGTTCTTGGTACTAGGATAAGCATTGTTGTTCCCATAAGAGTTAGAGAGGAACGGTCTAGGATTGTTACCAAAGTTACTCCTATAAGCATTGTTGTTAAAATTGTTTCTAGAGATAAAGTTCACATCTACTTCTTCTTGAGCAATCAAAGAATTTAAAGGAACATCACGAGGATCAATAGTAGATTGCTTCGAAAGTAGAGACATGATCAAGTCAACTTTTTCATTAAGGGAGGAAATCTCCTCAGAGTTTACCTTCCTACCTGTTGGAGCGCGTTCGGTGTGCCATTGGGAATAGTTGGTCATCATCTCATCGAGAAGCTTTGTGGCAGCACCAAGTTTAGTTGACATAAAAGTTCCTCCCGCGGCCGAATCTAACAAGTTCCGCGAGGTAAAGTTCAAGCCTGCATAAAAAGTTTGGATAACCATCCAAGTAGTCAAACCGTGAGTAGGGCAGTTCTTGATAAGAGATTTCATACTTGGGCAACGTGTTCATTATCCATCCAAGCCTGCATAAAAAGTTTGGATAACCATCCAAGCTTGGGCAACGTGTTCATTATCCAACTGCTTAAAATTCATTATGTTACTTCTAAGTTGGATAATTTTAGCAGGTGGATAGTATTTTCCGATAAAAGCATCTTTGCACTTGTCCCATGAATCTATGCTATTTCTAGGCAAAGACTGAAACCAAATTTTAGCTCCTCCTCTCAAGGAGAAAGGAAAAAGCTTAAGCTTAACAATATTACCATCTATTTCTTGGTACTTTTGCATATCAAAAAGTTCAACAAAGTTGTTCAAGTGTAAAGCAGCAGCATCTCCAGCACCGGAGAATTGTTCTTTCATAACTAAGTTCAGTAAAGCAGGTTTAATTTCATATGAAGGTGCTGAAGTGGCAGGTGTAGTGATAGGTGAGCTGATAAAGTCATCGTTGTTGTGACTAGTGAAGTCACAAAACTTGGTGTTCTCGGTGGAACCCATAGTAGCAAGCAAGCAAGATAACTATTTTTTGTGATTTTCGATAAAAGGAACTAAAGCAAAAAAATGAAAACTAAACTAACAAGACTAAAAAGCAAAGGTAAAAGATAGCATGCAACACCCCTATCCTGAAGAGTGGAGTCCCCGGCAACGGCGCCAGAAAATACTCCTTGATGGGCCCCGAACCCCTCGTTGGTTACCCCAAGTGGAAGGTGTAAGATGCAGTAAGTAGAAGTGTTTTCCCCTAGCAAAGATGCCAAGGATCGAATCCCCAGAGACTCCTAGGTTCAACAAGTAGGTGTCAACTGCTAACGGCGCAATTAGCAATTAACGTGGACCTGCACACAGATACAAATAACTTTGCTCCCAACGAGTACAGAGAGGTTGTCAATCTCTCCGGCCTTGTAGTTCAGAAAGGGTTAAAAGCAATATGATAGTAGTGATAGATAGTGTTTTGCAATAGTAAGTAAATAGCGATAAGTAAATAGTGGATGTGATCAATGATGGTAATATGGACCGGAGTCTCATGATGTTCACTAGTGATGTCACTCTCCCAAAAGACGATAAAACAGCTATGTGAGGTAAACAAATTACAGCTGGGCAATTGACAGGACCACGAACGCAAACCAATGCTGATTACATTGCAAGAAAGGTTGACATTCAAAGCATGGGCGGTACGCCAAAGTAAGTAGACCGAAATCCATCAATATCTACTACTAATCATCCACCTTGAGATATATATCCAGAACATCTCGCTGGTATTAAGTTGCGAGTCCCACCCATAGTGTAAACTCAATGCAACAGACAACTGCATTAAAAGAACTTTGCGTAAAGTAAACAATCCTTGCACCCGCGGGCACAAGCACCGTTGTTTTCCCCCTTGTGGCAACAGCACATCCCCTAGACTCATGTTTCTGTCACTCAAACTAGTCATCGAGGGGCATGAACCCACAATCGAGCATAACGTTCCCTCTTGGAGTCACTACCTATTACTCGGCCAAAGCAATAAATAACAACGGAGAACATGCAAGAATTACTTATGAACTAAAATATAAAAGAGGTGAATCAAATATATTACTCAAGATCAATCTGAACATAATCTCATAATCCATCGGATCCCAGCAAACTCAACATAGCAACAGCATAAGGATTACATAGGTGCCTCGATCATGTAGGGCAGCTCACAAGGACTAATTAGTGAAGCACAAGAACGGGAGGAGAACATCACATAGCTACTGGTCATGGACTCATGGTCCAAGGGAGACTACTCACGAGTCATCCGGGAGGCGTCCATGGTGGTGGAGAAGCTCCCGGTGGTGATCCTCCCCTCCGGCAGGGTGCCGGGAAGAGTTCTCCTAGTGCTCCCGATCTTGGAAGCGGCGTCGGCGGCGGAACAGAGATGGGATCGCGAAAAGAAGTCCTTTTCTGAGGGTTACGGAGGACCCTTCAAATATATGCCAAAGTAGGGCACCGGGGGAGCCTCGGGGGGCCCAGGCGCCCCCCCGGCGTGGCCCAGGGGGGGCGCGCCCACAAGGCGCCTGGAGCCCCT
>LR738710.1:36205778-36329018 GCA_902687465.1 Secale cereale
CCCCAGGCTGCCCTTCGGACGCAGTGTTGTTTCCGGTTCGCTGATTTTTCATATAATTTTTCTGGATTTTTCTGGGCAGTTCTCGAAACGTGAAAACCTGAAATACAAAAACAGCCGAAAACAGAAACTGGCACTGGGGTGCACTGGATTAGTAAGTTAGTCCAAATATGATCAAAAGTGTATGGAAGTGTATGAATATCATAGCAATATCACCCAAAAGTGGCATGGAGCAAGCAGAAATTATAGATACGTTTTGGATGTATCAGTGCGTTCCTGACTTTCAGCCGCTTCAAGAAGACGAAGAAGCTCCGGAACAGGTCGTTCCTCAGCCTTCGTAGCAGGAAGAAGCATAAGCTGCTCAATCTAACTTTATAGCTGTTGTACTCTTTTGTCGAGAAAAACTTTAATCCGTTCAGGCTTGATGTGCCTTGTAATAGGATAGCTCGAAACATTACTGTTTTAATCCGGATGTCCCAACTTTGCTTTGGCGTCTGCCAATTTGAATCCTTTGTCTGCTATGGTTTATCTTTTATATTATCTATATCTACATAGATAACACTAAAAAGATGTCCTAGCGGTTTTACCGCCGGATGATAACCCTCAACCGTAAGGGATCGAGATAGTCTTCGCGGGTAAGAATAACCCAATTTATTGATTCGACACACGGGGAGCCAAAGAGTATTTATAAGCTTTGACAGTTGAGTTGTCAATTCAACCGCACCTGAAATATACTTACTTGCAACAAAAGGTAAGTGGTAATGGTGATAGTAAAAGTAAACAGCAAAAGTAAATAGCAAGAGTAAATGGCAAAAGTAGCAACTAGTAACCAGCAGGATTTGAAACACTGTAGGCTAGGGAGATGGATGGTTGGGCGCTGCATGGATGAGATATATCATGATTCCAACTTGGGGCAAGGCACACGGAAAGTAATGATCATCTAGGCAAATATCAAACATTAGGCATGTATCCCGTAGGTAGTTGTACGTGCTTGCAATAAGAACTTGCACAACATCTTTTGTCCTACCATCCCGCTACGAACGGGGCCAAAAGGAACTTATGGAGATTAAGGTGCTCCTGTCAAAGAGCACCGGAACAAAGCAATGAACTCAATGGATACATGTAATCCTCAAACTACGGACCATCCCCTTTGGTGTCCCAACCTGTCACTTTTGGGATCGCCGGTTCCGAACCGTAATAGGTGCTAACAACTCATAGATAGGATCAAGAACACGAATATATTCATGCAAACACATATGGTTCAGATCTGAAATCATGGCACTCGGGCCCTAAGTGACAAGCATTAAGAATAACAAGTTGAAGCAAAGATGATAGAAACCATAGTAGATGATAGGCAACATGCCCCCAACGATCTGACAAACTATTACATGATCTAACTCATCCAATCCCTACCACCCCCTTCGCCTACAGCAGGGGATTACTCACACATGGAAGGAGAAGTCATGGAGGGATGATGGAGTGGTGATGATGATGATGATGATGGCGACGATCTCCCCTCTCCGGAGGCCAATTCAGCCTCCAGATTAGCCCTCCCGAAGAAGAACAGAGGGTGGCGGCGGCTCCGCGACGAAAACTGGGAAAAGAAATTCTGATCTGGGATTTCTCCGTCACGAGCTAAAATACGGGTCAAAGTAGGGCACCAAGGGAGGTGGGGCCCACCCAGGCGACCCCCCGGCACGGCCAGGGGGTGGGCCGCGCCACCAGGGCGCCTGGGCCCCCCTGGCCCCCCTCTGGCCCCTCTTCTGGCTCCCGGTTCCTTCGGGTGCGTGGATTTTCTGTGATTTTTCGTGGAATTTTCTGAGATACCTAAAAATCCGTTTTCCTGCGCACAATAAAACCATACAAGCAGCTCTGCTGAAAACAGCATCAGTCCGGGTTAGTTTAGTTCAAATCATGCAAGAATGAGGTCAAAACAATATCAAAAGTGTTTGGAAAAGTAGATACGTTTGAGACGTATCAACTCCCCCAAGCTTAGCATATTGCTTGTCCTCAAGCAATTCAGTTCAACGAACTGGACGCGACAAAGAAAACTTTGACAAACTCTTTTGCTTCATTAGATGTATATAAGCATGTACTACGAAAAGAGTCTAGCAAGTATTGAAACAGTACTATGAGGACAATGCACGGAGCAATCCTTCTTTCAAGTGACCAATCACAAATACCTAAAAGTAAATAATATACTACTGAAAATCAAGACAAGATTACATTGCACATAGCTTGAGCATACTAGGGTGGTATCTCGCTGGCCTCCATGAGTGAAGCAAAACATAAATGCAGAGACTCCTCCAGAGTTTTAAAGGAGACTAGAACTAAGACTTTCAGAATAAATAATATCACAAGCATGCAGAAGACAATGTAATACTTTGGGACAATGCACATTACACTCAGAATGACAATTATGCTCGCCGAGTTGGTGCTTTGAAGAAAGAAGGTGGAGACTCTCGAACCGTGGCTTTTGTTGGCAAGGTTGAAAACCCGTGGTCGGAAACAAAAACTAAACATGTACCAGAGCTCTTGGTTTTAAAAACAGAGGAAAGAATGTTTTTGAGAGGTGCATATTTCGTCAACGAATGCTAGCAGATAACTCAATCACTTCTTGAGCTGGACAAGTTTCGAGGAACGGCTCCCGCATGAGGACGATCACATCCTCATGAACAAAGCATGAAGGAGGGTTTGTTTGTTGTATAATTTTTAATGAGCCGGGCGCACTCAATGCCAGTTCCTTCTCGTGTTATGGGTTTGCACATTAGACATGCAATCCCGGGGTGAAACTTGTCCAACTTAAAAAGATCATGAATTACCTACTACTTCCTCATGAGCTAAAACAGAGGCACAAAAAGAGAAATGCTTTTGATTAATTTCGAGATGGTACACGAAAGTCTTCGTTAGGAATGGCAGGTAAATACCATTTATAGGAAGGTATGGTGGACTCATATGGCATAACAGGTTTTAAGGATTTTGGATGCACAAGCAGTCAGTCCGCTTAGTACAGGTGGAGGTTAGCAAAAGACTGGGAAGCGACCAACTAAAGAGCAATAACGGCCATAATCATGCAGAGCGACAAAGCAACATTGAATCAGGCATGAAAGTCATATAACTATTCTGAAACTCAAAGATCATCAAGGCAGAGCAGACTCTTTAGTCTTAAACATGTGTAAACATGTGCCAAGTCAATCCAAAAATTCTCTGAAGGGAAATACCACCTTAGTATACCGAACTATGAACAATGCAATGCATGTAAATCATTTCAATAACACATTATATACTCTAGCTATTCGAGACTAGCCACAAGGAAAGCATGAATCACTGGAAGAGCATTGTAAACATAGCACTATGTCGCTACAAGCTGGTCTCTACATCATAAGTACAGGCATATGTACAAAAGTAGAAACAAGAAGAGTTCATACCGGTCTTCCTTGTTGCTTCCCTTTAGTCGATCGTCATTACTGCCTCGTCACTTGCACGATCGAACGTAGGAAATATAATTAAATGCCATCACGGACTCGAGCTGAACTCTGAAAACAAAGCAAACTAAAGAGAGAAAGGGAATCTTTTTGGGTTATTTCAAAGGTTGAACGAAAGCAAAAGAAAGATAAAATCTTTTTGTTGTTTTTGCAAAGAGAGAAATAAAGAAGAACGGGCAAAAACTTCGAAAAGATCAAAGCGAATAAAACGGATAATACAATGGAAAGATGAGAGGGGCACGTACTCCCCCAAGCTTAGGCTTTTGGCCTAAGTTGGTAGCAGCTACTGCCCCCAGGAGCCTCCTGCTCCGGGGGTATGGTAGTGAGTCCAAGGGTCGTAGAAGGATGCTGGCGCGTACACCGAACTCCTCGGAGTCTCCCATGAGGAAGGGTCCGTGCGCCAAGCAGAGGAAGACCCTTCACCAAACTCGGTGGCGGTTTCTTCCTGAAAAGGTGGTAACTCACCGTGCTCCTCCTCGTCGGGCACAACCCCCTCCATGGGGTTATGAAACCGATGTTGGGCCATGAACTCATCGAACTGGATAACATCAAAGGACCATCCGTTCCTGCGAGAAAAATCAAACAAAAGAGGTGCAGGTAGACGGATCTCGCGTTCCGCGGTAGTTCCGAAACGCAAGATATAAACAAGATTATCAAGCTCAGAAGCCATGGTAACAAACTTATGCCTTTTCATAGCAGCAAGATCAAAGCTTAAATAAGTAAAAGGGTTATCATCAGGGTGTGGGGTGCCTCCAAGATGTTCTAAGATAAGTGTGGCATAAACGCCACCATATAAGTCTCCCTTGTTACCGTTCATAGCAAGGCGTCGAGCAATTAAGGCACCCAGATTATAATCAGATCTCCCAGAGAGGGCTGCTGCCAGGATAGCAATATCCGGCGCAGAAGTGTTGCTCGTGTTGTCACGAGCTAACACCCCTCTAGCAACATAATATGCAAAATACCTGAGGTGAGGGAATAAGATGCTGGAGATCTTCGACCGATGAATATCCCTCGTACCCATGCTGCAGAGAGAGTTGAAGACGGTTTTCAGCTCGGAGGGCTGAGTGGTCATCCTAGCCGTCCTTCCAATGTTTGGCACACCTATTATTTCACAAAACTTTCCCAAAGTCATGGTGATAAGATCATTGTAAATTTTAAACTCAATAGCACCTGAATCAGGATTATATCTAAAACTGTTAATGAAACTGGAGGTGAGTTTTTGATACTGAGTAACACGACACGTGACGAGCCGTGTCAGACTTGCATTAGCACAAAGATTATAAAACTCATCCTTGATTCCCGCAGCTTCAAGGAATTCATCACATGGAAACGTCATAGCACGTGCTGGACTTGTGTCTTCCAACAACTCCAGGGGCACATGATCTTCATTATAGCTCACCCTAGCAGTCGAGGGTGAAGCTGCGGCTCTAGTAACTCGATCGGAGTGCGTGGGCCTCCTCTTCTCAAGCCACCCCTTTGCCCTTCCTAACAAACTCATTTCTGAAATTTTTGACAAATTACAAAAAACAAGGATTAAAACAAGGTGGGTTAAGGCAAACTACTCAACTCACTTGCCCACGGCATAAACTTGCATCAAAACTTGGAAAATAACTTTCTACACATGCATGCAAGCTCATCTATACAGCACCAAGAACTACTAAATACTTACAAATGAAGCCACCAATCAGAAATCTAATTGGAGGGGTGGAGGAGTCACATACCAGGGAGTATTTGTTCAAAATCTTAGCTCAAATGATAGGCTGTAGAGAGAGATCGAAGAATCGCCTCCAAGAACAGCAAGAACGCAAGAACAAGTGCAGAACACACGTTTTTGGAGAGAAAGAGAGAGGGGGGAAGAAGACTTACCTGGAGGGGGGCCTCGTGGGCCCCAGGCGCCCTGTGGGCGCGGCCAGGGGGCAGGCCGCGTCAGCTTGCCGCCTGGGCCACTGGTGGGTCCCCCTGGCTGGCCCCAGGTCCCTCTGGGTCACTCCCGACGTGGAAATTTTTATTTTTATTTTTCTGGAATTTTTCTGAAAACTTCACTGTTGAAAATTTTTTGAAGTTCAAAAAGCTGCGAAACTCCCTGAAAACTTGAAGCAGTGAGTAGTATTGTGAAGCTTCAAAACATAAACACTTGGTACAGCAAGTAGAACAAAAACTAAAAACAAATAAAAACATAACAAGCTCAACTTTTTATCTATATAAAACATGTTTACTAGTAAGGTTGATCAAGTCTTACCAGCAAACAGGCGATATATAGAGCAAAAAATCTCACCTCTTACGAAGTAATCACTGAACCTTTACTTTGATGGACATTGTCCCCAGCATAATAGTTTTGTATTTGTGATGCACATGTAGTGGACAGTCCCATTCTCCAATTTTCACGGTCTCGATATTTTCTATTGAGTTGAGGGCATGCCTCCTGTCGGTCTTCTTTGGAAAATACACCGTGTGTTCTTTATCATTCACATTGAAGGTAACCTTCCCTTTATTGCAATCAATAATAGCACCTGCCGTGTTAAGAAAAGGTCTACCAAGAATAATGGACATGCTCCCATCCTCGGGCATGTCAAGTATAACAAAATCAGTAAGAATCAAACAATTAGCAACTTCTACGGGAACATCCTCACAAATACCTATCGGAACGGCGATTGACTTGTCAGCCATCTGAAGAGAGATATCTGTAGGAATTAGTTTCTCTAAACAAAGCCTCTTGTAAAGAGAAAGAGGCATGACACTCACTCCTGCTCCAAGATCAGATAAAGCAGTTTTGACATAATTATTCTTTATGGAGCAAGGAATGGTGGGTATACCTGGATCACCGAGCTTCTCGGGAATCTTGCCACTGAAAGAGTAGTTAGCAAGCATAGTAGATATTGCTTCATTAGGAACTTTTCTTTTATTAGTGACAATATCTTTCATATATTTTGAATAAGGAGGTAACTTAATAGCATCAGTCAAAGGGATTTGAAGAAAAAGAGGCTTAATCCACTCACAGAACTTATTGTAATGCTCTTCTTCTTTAGATTTGATGGACTTACCTGGAAAGGGCATGGGTTTC
Source organism: Secale cereale (assembly GCA_902687465.1). Taxonomy (NCBI): domain Eukaryota; kingdom Viridiplantae; phylum Streptophyta; class Magnoliopsida; order Poales; family Poaceae; genus Secale; species Secale cereale. Next base: position 36,212,322 of record LR738710.1, read on the forward strand.
TGTACCCATGGTTCTCTTTCCTTCCCATGTTTTCTTGCGATGAAGTCTTCTTTAGTGTACTTCTTACGTTTGTCAGGTGCTTCTTCTTCTCGAACTTCAGGCGGATCATTCTTCTCATTATCCTTACCCTCAGGTTCAGTACCGTCTTCAGTCTCAGCATCGGAGATAGATACACTGTTGGGATCAACGGCTGGCTCTTCATCTATAATAGGATCATTGGAATTGTCAGCCTCCTTATGTTTCTTCTTCTTCTTTGGAGAGCCAACAATTTCTTCTTCCTGCATTTGAGGATCTTGCTCGATTCTCCTCGGATGCCCCTCTGGATAGAGAGGATATTGAGTGCTAGTTCCTCCTCGGGTCTTAATCCTGAAGGCCTGCAAATCATCTTGTTTGGCATTGTTAGCAAGCAAATCTTTTTGCACATTAGAAATTTGTTCAAGCTGAGTTTGAACCATATGAAAATGCTTCACAAGACATTGAACATCATTAACTGTTCTACCTAGAACATCAAGCAAACTTTTGATAGCAAGGGAATTATCATGCAATTGACTTTGTATCCTCTCATTAAATTGATTTTGTTTCATAATAAAATTATCAAACTCATCTAAACATTGATCAGGAGGCTTACCATGAGGGATGTCACTTGCGTTGAAATCTAAAAGAGAGTGTACCTCTACCATAGGAGGGTGAGTGGAAGGCTCACACAGCTTCTCAATAGGGGGTAGATTCTTCACGTCTTCAGCTTTAATACCTTTCTCTTTAATAGACTTGTTTGCTTCTCGCATATCTTCGGGGCTTAGAACAAACATGCCCCTCTTCTTTGGTAGTGGAGGTGGTTCAGGGATGGACCAACCTTCATGGTTTTTGGCAATCCTGCCCACCAAATCTTCTGCATCTTTCGGCGTTCTTTTCCTGAAAACACAACCAGCACAACTGTCCAAATAGGACCTGGATTCATCAGTTAGACCAGCATAGAATATATCGATTAATTCGTTCTTAGGGACTTCATGTCCTGGTCTAGCCCGAATCAGACCGCAGTACCTCCCCCAAGCTTTAGGGAGGGACTCATCCTGCAACTGTTTAAAGTTATAAATTCTTTGTAAAGCAGCATGTTGCATGTGAGCAGGAAAGTACTTATCAACAAAAGAGTGAGCTAAGTCTTGTGGACTCTTAATGGAACCGCATGGGAGTGAATCATACCATGCTTTAGCACCTTCCTTCAAGGAGAAAGGAAGAAGCTTGGTCACATAAAAGTATCGTATCTTCTCATCCGTGGTTAACAGGCCACCCAACTCACCGAGTTTAGTCAGGTGTGTAATAGCATCATCATTTTCTCTGCCATAAAAGGGGTCAGCTTCAACCATAGGTATAAGTGAAAGATCAACAGAGAAATCATAATCAGGATCATCAATGCATATAGGAGATGTAGCAAATTCAGGATCAGGAACGGTTTTGTTCTTCAAAGAGTGTTCTTCAAACAGCTTCTTAATAACTTCAGGGTCAGAGCCAGAAAACGCTGTCAGTTCCCTGCATAAATCAGGATAATCATAAGTTTCACCAATAGAGTAGCGAGTAAAAGGAATTTCAATTCCAGACTTTTTTGCAGCAGCAGCGATCTGTTTCTCAAGAGCATAACCGAGTGAACTAATATCATCAATAGTAGTAGAAGCATCATCAAGAGTATCGGACATAGTAACAGATTCAGTAGGAGCATCATGTGGTGGCGGTGAGGCAAACTTACTCATAACAGAAGGTGAATCAAGTGTGGCACTAGTGCTCAGAACGGTACCTCTTCTTATAGTGGATAGTAAGATCGGAACCTTGGGGTCTCCTTTCTTACCCATAGCGGATGAAGTGCAGCAGGTAGGATACTTCAAGTAGACTTGTAATTATTGCTATGCTCCCCGGCAACGGCGCCAGAAAACGGTACTTGATAACCCTCAACCGTAAGGGATCGAGATAGTCTTCGCGGGTAAGAATAACCCAATTTATTGATTCGACACACGGGGAGCCAAAGAGTATTTATAAGCTTTGACAGTTGAGTTGTCAATTCAACCGCAGCTGAAATATACTTACTTGCAACAAAAGATAAGTGGTAACAGCGATATGATAGTGATGATGGTGATAGTAAATGTAAACAGCAAAAGTAAATAGCAAGAGTAAATGGCAAAAGTAGCAACTAGTAACCAGCAGGATTTAAAACACTGTAGGCTAGGGAGATGGATGGTTGGGCGCTGCATGGATGAGATATATCATGATTCCAACTTGGGGCAAGGCACACGAAAAAGTAATGATCATCTAGGCAAATATCAAACATTAGGCATGTATCCCGTAGGTAGTTGTACGTGCTTGCAATAAGAACTTGCACAACATCTTTTGTCCTACCATCCCGCTACGAACGGGGCCAAAGGGAACTTATGGAGATTAAGGTGCTCCTGTCAAAGAGCACCAGAACAAAGCAATGAACTCAATGGATACATGTAATCCTCAAACTACGGACCATCCCCTTTGGTGTCCCAAGCTGTCACTTTTGGGATCGCCGGTTCCGAACCGTAATAGGTGCTAACAACTCATAGATAGGATCAAGAACACAAATATATTCATGCAAACACATATGGTTCAGATCTGAAATCATGGCACTCGGGCCCTAAGTGACAAGCATTAAGAATAACAAGTTGAAGCAAAGATGATAGACACCATAGTAGATGATAGGCAACATGCCCCCAACGATCTGACAAACTATTACATGATCTAACTCATCCAATCCCTACAACCCCCTTCGCCTACAGCAGGGGATTACTCACACATGGAAGGAGAAGTCATGGAGGGATGATGGAGTGGTGATGATGATGACGATGGCGACGATCTCCCCTCTCCGGAGGCCAATTCAGCCTCCAGATTAGCCCTCCCGAAGAAGAACAGAGGGTGGCGGCGGCTCCGCGACGAAAACTAGGAAAAGAACTTCTGATCTGGGATTTCTCCGTCACGAGCTAAAATACGGGTCAAAATAGGGCTCCAGGGGAGGTGGGGCCCACCCAGGCGACCCCCCGGCGCGGCCAGGGGGTGGGCCGCGCCACCAGGGCGTCTAGGGCCCCCCTGGCCCCCCTCTGGCCCCTCTTCTGGCTCCGGGTTCCTTCGGGTGCGTGGATTTTCTGTGATTTTTCGTGGAATTTTCTGAGATACCTAAAAATCCGTTTTCCTGCGCACAATAAAACCATACAGGAAGCTCTGCTGAAAACAACGTCAGTCCGGGTTAGTTTAGTTCAAATCATGCAAGAATGAGGTCAAAACAATATCAAAAGTGTTTGGAAAAGTAGATATGTTTGAGACATATCACCGGACCGATTAAATCGTTCTCATATATATCAAATGAGTTTCTGTGTTATACCAAAAAAAACTTCATACCTTTTATTAAGCATGCTTGATATCCTTAATCCGGCGAACCTTGAAGTTTCTGAGGAAGCTCTTGGCTCTGTTGGGATAGACCCAATAATTATTATGGATTTACAGGAACTATCGGTTTAAATAATGCTGGAGCTCTGTGTCCAGACTTTTGAAAATATGTGGTCAACTTTGAAGTTGTCCAGCTCCGGATCAAAAACTCATAAAAACACATGAAAAATCACAAACACAAAAAACACAGGTTTGCAAATAAGACCATGTAGTCGAGGCTTTTTGCGAGCTGCCAGGCTCCCTATGTGCCAATCAAAGGGTGCGACCCAAAGGGCTATGACTAATAGTACTCCTAGGGACAAGAACTTTGCCATCAAAGGATGTACTCTTTTGCCATAAAAGGATGTACTCCAAGGGACAGGAAATTTTGCATCTGCCATCAAAGGAAGTACTCCTAGGGACAAGAAATTTTCTTTTGCCATCAAAGGGATTTGGTCCACCAAGGGATAAGAATTTTTGCATTTACCATCAAAGGTGGATCCCTAGGGACAAGAACAGATTTTCTTTTGCCATCAAAGGGAATGATCAACCAAGGGACAGGAATATTACATCTGCCATCAAAGGAAGGTTCCCTAGGGACAAGAATAGGTTTTTTTCTTTTGCCATCAAAGGGAATGATCAACCAAGGGACAGGAATATTACATCTGCCATCAAAGGAAGGTTCCCTAGGGACAAGAACAGGCTTTTTTCTTTTGCCATCAAAGGGAATGATCAACCAAGGGACAGGAATATTACATCTGCCATCAAAGGAAGGTTCCCTAGGGACAAGAACTCTTCTTTTGCCATCAAAGGGATTTGGTCCACCAAGGGACAGGAATATTACATCTGCCATCAAAGGTGGATCCCTAAGGACAAGAACTTTTCTTTTGCCATCAAAGGGATTTGGTCCACCAAGGGACAGGAATATTACATCTGCCATCAAAGGTGGATCCCTAAGGACAAGAACATTATGTAGACCGGACCAGAAAAGACTTTATCGAGGATTCATATGTGATCCGTAGCTCGCTAGTTTGGTCCTTTCTGCATAAGATAGTTTATTCAAAATATCTGTAATAATTTCACAAGACATATATTTAGAAGAAAAAAGGTTGATCCCCCGGTTTACCGAGGGTGCCGGTTTATTCATTAATCATAATATATACATAGGATACATGGCTCAGATGTAGTAGGGCCGCAGGAGAGCGATGTTCCACGGCCTCTTTGTCTCTTCTTCTGATGTCCATGAGTCTTTGTGCTCTCGAACATCCACCAGGTAATATGAACCGTTGTGTAGATTCTTACTGACCACAAAGGGCCCTTCCCAAGGCGGGGATAGCTTGTGCATATCTGTTTGGTCTTGGATGAGCCGGAGTACCAAATCCCCTTCCTGGAACGTCATGGTTTTAACCCCGGCGGCTGTGATATTTGCGCAAGTCCTGCTGATAAATCGCGGATCGCGCTGCTGCTATGTCACGCTCTTCATCTAGCCGGTCCAAACTGTCCTGTCTTGCCTGTTCATTGGCTGCTTCAACATAAGCCGTCACTCGTGCTGAATCATGGCGGATATCGCTTGGAAGGACCGCTTCAGCACCGTACACCATGAAGAAAGGTGTATAACATGTGGACCGGTTCGGCGTAGTATTGATGCTCCAAAGGACAGAAGGTAACTCCTCCACCCAGCACCCTGGTGTTCTTTGCAAGGGAGTCATAAGCCGGGGCTTGATACCTCGCAAAATCTCTTGATTGGCCCTTTCAGCTTGACCATTGGATTGAGGGTGAGCTACAGAAGATACATCTAGACGAATATGCTCCCGTTGACAAAATTCTTCCATCTCTCCTTTCGATAAATTGGTGCCATTGTCTGTGATGATGCTGTGTGGAAAGCCAAACAGGAAAATTACCTTTTTGATGAATTTAACCGCTGTTGCCGCATCACACTTGCTCACAGGCTCTGCCTCAATCCACTTTGTAAACTTGTCCACAGCAACCAGCAGATGAGTTTTTTGATCTTCGGATCGTTTAAAAGGTCCAACCATATCAAGCCCCCAAGTCGCAAACAGCCAAGTAATCGGTATCATCCGCAACTCCTGCGCTGGAACAAGAGCACGCCGTGAATATTTCTGACAAGCATCGCACCTCCGGACTAGATCCTCCGCATCAGCATGGGCTGTCAGCCAATAGAACCCGTGTCGAAAAGCTTTGGCCACTAAGGATTTTGAACCGGCGTGATGGCCACAATCCCCTTCATGAATCTCTCGGAGGATGTCACAGCCTTCCTCGGATGATACACACCGCTGAAATGCTCCGGAAACACTGCGATGGTGAAGTTCCCCGTTTACAATTGTCATGGACTTGGATCGCCGGATTATCTGCCTTGCTCCGATCTCATCTTATGGCAACTCTCCACGTCATAGATATGCCAAGTATGGGAGCGTCCAATCCGAAATAACATGAAGTGCCGCAACTAGCTGCGCTTCCGGATCAGGAATGGCCAGATCTTCCTCCGACGGTACCTGAACTGATGGACTGTGTAGCTCATCCAAAAAAGTATTCGGCAGCACCGGTTTACGCTGAGAACCCAGCCGGCTTAGACCATCGGCCGCTTCATTTCTTCGCCGGTCTATGTGATCCACCTGATACCCTTTGAAATATCATGCGACTGCTTCAACTTCTCGTCTGTAAGCTGCCATGAGAGGGTCTTTAGAATCCCACTTGCTGGATACTTGCTGTGCCACTAAATCTGAATCGCCAAAACACTTGACCCGGCTCAAGTTCATCTCCTTAGCCATCCGCAGGCCATGAAGCAATGCCTCATATTCTGCCGCATTGTTAGTACAAGGAAACATTAAACGGAGGACATAACAAAACTTGTCACCTCGCGGGGAAGTTAATACAAGTCCAGCCCCCGAGCCTTCTAATTGCCTTGAACCGTCAAAGTGAATAGTACAGTATGTATGATCCGGCTTCTCCTCTGGTGCTTGCAATTCTGTCGAATCATTGATGAAATCCACCAATGCTTGGGATTTAATAGCGGTGCGTGGTACATATTTCAACCCGTGTGGGCTAAGCTCAATGGCCCACTTCGCCACTCTGCCAGAGGCTTCCCTGTTCTGGATTATATCCCCCAATGGAGCTGAACTGACAACAGTTATTGGGTGGCCTTGGAAATAATGCTTCAACTTTCGGTTTGCCATGAACACGCCGTATACTAGCTTCTGCCAATGCGGGTACCTTTGTTTGGATTCAATGAGAACCTCACTGACATAATAAACCGGACGTTGAACCGGATACTCTTTTCCTGCTTCTTTGCGCTCGACCACGATTGCCACGCTAACTGCCAGTGCATTGGCAGCGACGTATAACAGCAGCGGCTCCTTATCAACGGGGGCAGCAAGGACCGGTGGCTCTGCCAGTTGCCGCTTCAAATCCTCAAACGCAGCGTTTGCCTCATCACTCCATATAAACCGATCTGTCTTTTTTAGCATCTGATAAAGCGGGATTGCCTTCTCCTCCAGACGACTGATAAATCGGCTCAACGCTGTAATCCGGCCGGCGATACGCTGAACATCATTGATACAAGCCGGTTTAGTCAAGGACGTGATTGCCTTGATCTTCTCCGGATTGGCTTCTATTCCTCTGTTGGACACCAAGAATCCAAGGAGCTTGCCCGCCGGAACAGCGAAAGCACACTTCTCCGGATTAAGCATCATTTTATAGGCCTGAAGGTTATCAAAGGTTTCCTTAAGGTCCTCTATCAATGTCCCCTCCTTCCTTGACTTCACCACGATGTCATCCACATAGGCATGAACATTTTTTCCTATCTGCCCCTTAAGACAGTTCTGCACACAACGCTGGTAAGTTGCTTGGGCACTCTTGAGCCCAAAAGGCATAGACACGTAGCAAAAAGCACCAAAAGGAGTTATGAAGGTTGTCTTCTCCTGGTCCTTAACTGCCATCTTAATCTGATGATATCCTGAATATGCATCCAAAAAACTTAGCCCCTCACATCCCGCCATAGCATCAATGATCTGATCAATACGAGGGAGAGCAAAAGGATCAGTTGGACAAGCTTTGTTTAGGTCTGTGTAATCCACACACATCCTCCACTTTCCATTTTTCTTTAATACCAACACCGGATTAGCCAACCACTCCGGGTGAAAAACCTCAACTATGAACCCTACGGCCAAAAGTCTGGCCACTTCTTCACCTATAGCCTTGCGCCTTTCTTCGTTGAAGCGGCGCAGATACTGCTTGACCGGTTTAAACTTCGGATCAATATTAAGACTGTGCTCAGCGAGTTCCCTCGGTATACCTGGCATGTCAGAAGGTTTCCATGCAAAGATATCCCGGTTCTCACGGATGAACTCGATGAGTGCGCTTTCCTATTTAGGATCAAGGTTAGCGCTAATAGTGAACTGCTTGGATGAATCGCCTGGCACAAAATCAACTTGCTTTGTTTCTTCTGCAGATTTGAACTTCAACGCCGGATCATGCTCTGTAGTTGGCTTCTTCAATGGGGACATATCTGCCGGATCAACATTGTCTTTGTAAAACTTCAATTCCTCCGTAGCACATACTGCCTCCGCATAAGCAGCATCTCCTTCTTCGCACTCCAATGCAATCTTGCGACTTCCATGAACCGTGATGGTTCCCTTGTGACCCAGCATTTTGAGCTGCAGATAAACATAACACGGTCTAGCCATAAACTTGGCGTAAACCGGCAGTCCGAACAGGGCATGATATGGGCTCCGGATTTTTACAACTTCAAAGGTTATCATCTCTGACCTGGAATCCTGTTCATCTCCAAAGGTAACTTCTAAGTCAATTTTCCCAACTGGGTAAGCTAATTTACCTGGTACTACTCCATGGAATACCGTGTTTGACTGCCTTAGCTTCTTATCCGTCAGCCCCATGCGCCGGAAAGTCTCGTAATATAGGATATTGATGCTGCTGCCGCCGTCCATGAGAACCTTGGTGAATTTGTAGCCACCCACCTGTGGTGCCACTACTAAGGCTAATTGGCCCAGATTATCAACCCGCGGCGGGTGATCCTCTCTGCTCCACACAATAGGTTGTTCCGACCAGTGCAGGAATCGTGGTGTTGCCGGTTCAACCGTGTGGACCGCCCGCTTTAAGACTTTTTGATCTCGTTTGCACAAACTCGTAGTGAACACATGATACTGTCCACTACTCAGCTCCTTCAGATTACTTTGATATCCGGATTGCTGCTGCTGCTGACGCTGCTGATTGCCTTGATTGTTGTGACTACCCTGGCCCTGCTGTTGGTTGTTTTGGCTATTGTAACCGCCCTGACCATACTGATGGTTGCCTTAGTTATTGTAACCGCCCTGACCATACTGATGATTGCCTTGGTTATTGTAACCATTGTTGTTGCCATGATATCCTGATCCGGAGCCATTACCCTGATGACCCGGACCATGAAACCCGGGGCCTGAACCGCCGCATGGTGGTCCGTTGTTGGATCTGGCCCGGTTCATGGCCTCCATCATGACCCGGCATTCTCCCTAGGTATGTTTAGCTAGACATTCCTCTATGCCATGTTTCGGGCAAGGCTCGTTCAATTGTCGCTCCCAATTAATGAACCCTCCGCCGCTTTGTGGAGGCGGTTTACCCTTATTACGCTGAAAGCTTCCTTGAACTTTGGTATTGGCCACAAAATCAGAACCACCTTCTGCCTTTCGCTTACCGTTGAAGCTTGTTCCGACCGGATTAGCCTGCGCCGGTTTACCAGTTTTATTTGTTTTTCCGGATTTATCTCCATCTGCTTCTGGATACTTAGTGTTGTCGGAGTCCCCATACTTTACCAGAGCGCTCATGAGAGTTCCCATGTCATTACAATCCCTTTTGAGACGTCCCAGCTTCAACTTCAGAGACTCAAACCGGGAATTATTTTCCAGTGTTACTATCGCCGTACTGGGGCTGATACCATTCGAAGAGTGCAAGATTTCTGATACTCGCCGCACCCATGCACTCGTAGGCTCCTGCTCTCCTTGTATACATGCCGCTAGGTCCACCACTGACATCGGCTGTTTGCATGTGTCCTTGAAATTTTTAATAAACTGGCGGCGCAACTCACCCCATGATCCGATGGAATTAGGCGGTAAGCCCTTTAACCAGGTCCAGGCTGTACCCTCAAGCATCATGGTAAAGTACTTCGCGCAGGCCGCTTCATCTACGTCCAGCATCTCCATAGCCATCTCATAACTCTCAATCCAAGCCTCCGGAGCCAAATCTGCTGTGTAGTTAGGCACTTTACGTGGACCCTTGAAATCCTTGGGTAACTTTACGCTTCGTAAAGCGGGGACAAGACACTGCACTCCAAAGGAACTCGCCGTGACTCCTATTTCTGTTGTGGTTGTGTGAACCGGCATCGTTTGACGGACCTCCTCGCGGGCCGTAGGTCTAGCCCGGTTTACCGCCTCTTGGGCTTGCGCCTCTGCGCCTGCCTGATTATCCTGTCTGTGACGGTGTCGCCACCGTTCACTACTGGACACCTCCGGTTCATCCCAATGCCTAGTATAACTCCGGCTATGGCGGGGTGTTGAATGAAGTCTCTCCCTGTTGTAGGAGTATGCTTGCTGCTGTGTCAATGCTGTGTTGAGCAGCTCCTTGGCCCTGCGTGCTTCCATCGCCACGGGGGATGTCCCCTCAATGGGTAAAGCGGCCAGGCGTGAAGCGGTGGCGACAATGTTATCCAGAGGATTTGAGTAGTGACCCGGAGGAGTGGGGATGTGAGGCGTGGGCATAATCCGTCAATCTTGCTCCGCAGTGGGCTGTTGAACCGGTTCACCTGTCACTGGGGCTCCCCTCCGGTTTACCTCCGGATCATTGCTGGCTCCCACTCCTGGCGTCCCGAAGAGATTCATCACCTCATAGACCGGCGGTAGACGAGACTGGTACCTTCTATTCCTTACTCCCTGCGCAGAGGCCTGATCCATTCTGAGCTGGAAGGCCTGAGAATCCAGCTCTGCCTGCCTTGTTGCTATCATAGCTTTCTCTGCCTTTAAATCCTCTCTAGCTTGTTCGATCCGGCCCTTCAGCTGAAGGATCTCTGCATCGTGTTGCGCCTTGTCTGCAGGAGCCACCACTGCTACTGCCCGTGTTGTCAACTCCTCTACTAAGGCGGATAGAGCATCAGCGGGCGAGGGGGCTTGGCCGCTCCCCCCTGCACCAGCTGTGAACGCCCCGGTCATCGTGGGCTGTGGCGTAGATTGTGATCCGGCCATAAAGACAGCCACCCGGTTTGGCAGATCAAAGGGGTCCGGAATACTACCACCATCGAACACACCCTCGGATCGGCCATCCTGCAATAGATACAGGGATTCAGTCTCTCCGGATGAGGATTCATCGTCGGAATAGACAATTGTCTCGCCCCCAGAATCCGATCCGTCCTCGGCTTGCTCCGACGAAAACGCGCTTCATGGCAGGCTGAATCTGGGCTGATCTCGCACGCTGAGCCGGCTCGACGATGTTGGGGAAGATGTCCGGCTCAGGTCCCGGTTCACCTATCTTGCCGATGAAGACGTGGATGCCGCCGAAAGGAACCCGGTACCCGTATTCGATTGAATCGGCCTCCGGGCCCCAGCCTGCGTCGTCGATGTAGATCCGGCCGCGGCGGCTCTTGGTCATCCGGCCGACCGCGTAGCCCTTGAGTCCTTCAAAGCTGCCCTTCAAGAAAACGAAACCATCGTGCGGAAGCCCCACGGTGGGCGCCAACTGTCGTGGAATTAGCACGGTAGATGTCCGGTTTAACGGACTTAGAAGTGGAACCATCGCACGGGTTAGCTTGAAGAGGTTAAAAGCACACAAAGGACACAAAGGGTTTATACTAGTTCGGCCCCTTTGATGAAGGTAAAAGCCTACGTCTAGTTTGGTTTGGTATTGCTTGGGCGTCGATGAACAGGGAGCAGATTGCTTGCCTGTCTCTCGACGGATTGTTGCCTGTCCTTGAACCGTCGCCGGGTCGTCCCTTTATATAGGAGGCAACGCCCGGTCCAGTTTACAGAGTCCCGAGGCCGGCTCATAATTGTGTCCGCCTCGGTCTCTACTCTTTCTTCCTTGTGTCTCAAGTTACATGATAAGACGGTTTACAAACCGTAAACTTTACACATGGGCCCTAAGTCTCCATGGGTCATAACCTCTACTGAGTACATAACTACATTACCATAATCCGGATCTCCCTAGCCGGTTTATACCTGCTAGTAATATCCCTGACAATACGTATCCAACGTATCTATAATTTTTGATTGTTCCATGCTATTATTTATGAAGTCTTGGATGTTTAATGGGCTTTATCATTCACTTTTATATCATTTTTGGGACTAACCTACTAACCCAAAGGCCCAGTCCAGATTGCTGTTTTTTGCCTATTTCAGGGTTTTGCAGAAAAAGAATATCAAACGAAGTCCAAACGGAATGAAACCTTCGCGAGAGATATTTTTGGAGAAAATCACGCATGCGGAGCTTGAGAACCACGTCAGGGGACGAAAGAGTGGCCCACGAGGGTGGGGGCGCGCCCCCCTTCCCAGGGCCGCCCCCTGCCTCATGGCCCCCTCGAGCGTCCCCCGGTGCCCTCCTTCTTCCTATATAAGTCTACGTACCCCAGAAACTCCGTGAATAGATAGAAAACCCTAATTCCACCACTGTAACTTCTGTTCCCGTGAAGATCCCATCTTGGAGCCTGTTCCGGAGCTCCACCGGAGGGGGATCCATCATGGAGTCCTTCATCATCATCATCATCACCCTCACCATGAGTTGTGAGTAGTTTACCACAGACCTTCGGGTCCATAGCTAGTATCTAGATGGCTTCTTCTCTCTCTCTGCATCTCAATACAAAGTTCTCCTCGGTCTTCGAGGAGATCTATTCGATGTAATCTCTTTTTGCGGTGTGTTTGTCGAGATCCGAAGAATTGTGAGTTTATGATCAAGGTCATCTACGAAAGATATTTGGTTCTTCTCTGAACTTTTTATGTGTGCTCATAATATCCTTGCAAGTCTCTTCGAATTATTGGTTTGGTTTGGCCTACTAGATCTATAGTTCTTGCAATGGGAGAAGTGCTTGGCTTTGGGTTCAATCTTGCGGTGTCCTTTCCCAGTGACAGTAGGGGCAGTAAGGCACGTATTGTATTGTTGCCATCGAGGATAAAAAGATGGGGTTTACATCATATTGCTTGAGTTTATCCCTCTACATCATGTCATCTTGCTTAAGGCGTTACTCTGTTCTTATGAACTCAATACACTAGATGCATGCTGGATAGCGGTCGATGTGTGGAGTAATAGTAGTAGATGCAGGCAGGAGTCGTTCTACTTGTCTTGGACGTGATGCCTATATACAATGATCATGCCTAGATAGTCTCATAATTATTCGCTTTTCTATCAATTGCTTGAAAGTAATTTGTTTACCCGCCGTACAATATCGCTATCATGAGAGAAGCCACTAGAGAACACTATGGCCCCCGGGTCTATTCTCAACATATCAATCTACATCTACCTTACTTTTATTGCTTTTATTTGCTGTTCTTATAAACTAATAATACCAAAAATATAAACTATCATCTCTATCAGATCTCACTTTCGTAAGTGACCGTAAAGGGATTGACAACCCCTTATCACGTTGGCTGCAAAGTTCTTATTTGTTTGTGCAGGTGCGAGGGACTCGCGCGTGGTCTCCTAATGGATTGATACCTTGGTTCTCAAAAACTGAGGGAAATACTTTTGCTACTATGCTGCATCTCCCTTTCCTCTTCGAGGGAATACAACGCAAGCTCAAGAAGTAGCATTTCACCAAAACCCTCTGGTTTTACGTATCCTCCTATGGGATAGCTATAACTTCATCGGTAGATGTTTCATGGCTCCTTCATAATTCTTCCTTCAACAAGATGTGCTTGTTCCTCAATAAATCCTGGGCCTATGGGTTATGGCCCACTTCAACACTTGTATATCTTTTACTCATCCTTGGAGTTACAATTGATCCATATTCTCTGGTAATTCTCATGCTACTTAATTTCCTTCATCTCCTTGTGGTAACCAACATAACAAAATCAAAACTGTAACTAATTTTTGTCCAGCTCCTTTCTACGGATCCGCATGAACAACATGTTTCTTTCTCCTTTGACCCTGTGGTTTTACGAAATACTACCACACTTAAAATGAATTGTACCAATTCATCCATAGACTATATTTCTCATATCCTCGAAAACGGTCAAAATCTAAGAGAGTGGCAACTCTTACAATTCAACATGACACTGATTATTCAACTTTATTGATCCATGAAATATTACATTCTCCAAGACTTCCATTACATAGGTCAACTCAACCTACTCATGAAAATAAAATTGCTTCCTACTACTTATTACTGATATCATAATCTCGACTACTCAGTTTTATCTTTCTTTTGATCCGAACATTCCCTAGCATAATATCCCACTTCCTTACAACGAAAACAAACGGCTTCCGACTTGTCTCGTGGCTTCCTTGTGATTTTCTGGACTCCTTGGGTTCTTGGCTACTTGTCCGAATATTCATGGTAGAAGTGCCATGAGTTCTTGCACCTGAAAAAGTTTTAAACAAGAACTCAAAATGTTTTAATTCTCGTGAAATTAAAATAATTTCGCACAATCCATCACACAACAATCAAACAAACAATCCTATTTATTTATTTAATATAACATTCGAAAATATAGAATATTGCGATGTTACATGCAGGGAATACCTTACTGAAAACTTCATATCATTTCCTTCTGCTCCTCATTGGTTTCGACACTCTTACTTATCGAAAGGACTACGATAGATCCCCTATACTTGTGGGTCATCAAGACTCTTTTCTGGCGCCGTTTCCGGGGAGTGAAGCGCCTTTGGTAAGTGGAATTTGGTAAGGAAAAATTAATGTAGTGTGCTGAAATTTACTGTCACTTGTTACTATGGAACATAATGCTTTGAGGGGCTTTGCTACTTCTCGAGCTTGCGTTGTATTCCCTCGAAGACGAAAGGGTGATGCAACACAGTAGCGTAAGTATTCCCCTCAGCTTTTGAGAACCAAGGTATCAATCCAGTAGGAGACCACGCGTGAGTCCCTCGCACCTGCACAAACAAATAAGAACTTTCCAACGCGATAAGGGGTTGTCAATCCCTTTACGGTAACTTACGAAAGTGACATCTGATAGATAGGATAGTATAATATTTTTGGTATAAGAACAGAAAGTAAATAAAGCAAAGTAAAGTAGATGGAAGATTAATATGTTGAGAATAGACCAGGGGGCATAGGTTTCACTAGTGGCTTCTCTCATGATAGCAGAATTCTACGGTGGGTGAACAAATTACTGTCGAGCAATTGATAGAAAAGTGCATAGTTATGAGAATATCTATGCATGATCATTATATATAGGCATCACGTCCGTGACAAGTAGACCGAAACGATTCTGCATCTACTACTATTACTCCACACATCGACCGCTATCCAGCGTGCATCTAGAGTATTAAGTTCATAAGAACAGAGTAATGCTTTAAGCAAGATGACATGATGTAGAGGGATAAACTCAAGCAATATGATATAAACCCCATATTTTTATCCTCGATGGCAACAATACAATACGTGCCTTGCTGCCCCTGCTGTCACTGGGAAAGGACACCGCATGATTGAACCCAAAGCCAAGCACTTCTCCCATTGCAAGAACTATAGATCTAGTAGGGCAAACCAAACCAATAATTCAAAGAGACTTGCAAGGATATTATAATCATACATAAAATATTTTAGAAAAGAATCAAATATTGTTCATAGATAATCTTGATCATAAACCCACAATTCATCAGATCTCGACAAACACACCGCAAAAAGATTACATCGAATAGATCTCCTCAAAGATCGAGGAGAACTTTGTATTGAGATCCAAAAAGAGAGAGAAGAAGCCATCTAGCTAATAACTATGGACCCAAAGGTCTATGGTAAACTACTCACAACTCATCGGTGAGGCAATGGTGTTGAAGTAGAAGCACTCTGTGATGGATCCCCCCTCCGACGGAGCTCAGGAACAGGCCCCAAGATGGGATCTCACGGGAACAGAAGGTTACGGTGGTGGAATTAGGGTTTTTCGATTGCCTCAATGTTTTCAAGGTACATGGATATATATAGGAGGAAGGAGGGCATCGGGGGAGCCAGAGGGGGCCCACGAGGGTGGGAGGCACGCCCTTGTACCCTCGTGTCCGCCTCTCTCGTTCCCTCGCGTGTACTCCAAGTCTTCTGGGTAGATACGGTTCCAAATATAACTCTCCCGAAGGTTTCATTCCGTTTGGACTCCGTTTGATATCCCTTTTCTGCGAAACACTGAAATAGGCAAAAAACAGCAATTTGCATTGGGCCTTGGGTTAGTAGGTTAGCCCCAAAAATAATATAAAAGTGTATAATAAAGCCCATTAAACATCCAAAACAGAATATATAATAGCATGGAACAATCAAAAATTATAGATACATTGGAGACGTATCAAGCATCCCCAAGCTTAATTCATGCTCGTCCTCGATTAGGTAAATGATAAAAATAGAATTTTTGATGTGGAATGCTAACCAATATAATTCTCAATGTAATTCCTTTTTTGTGGCATGAATGTTCAGATCTGAAAGATTCAAGATAAAAGTCTATATTGACATAAGAATAATAATACTCCATGCATACTAACAAAGCAATCGTGTCTTCTTAAAATAACATGGCCAAAGAAAGTTATCCCTACAAAATCATACAGTCTGGCTATGCTCCCTCTTCATCACACAAAATATTTAAATTATGCACAACCCCGGTTTCACCCAAGCAATTGTTTAATACTGTAATGCCCCGGATGTAATACATCCCCTTTTGGGCATATAATATATCTCCGGCTTCATCTATTTCCTTTTCGGGTTCTTTGTCTTTCGGGTTTTCGTCGTTTTGTTGTGTGAGTGTGTGGCATTCATTCATATCATGTAGACATGTGCATCGCATTGCATTTGTGTTGTCGGTTGCATCCGGTTCCACGCGCTCCTTCCCGTTGTCCGTTTCGCGTTCCGGAGCTCCTTCACCTGTCTGTGACGTCCCGTAGGCCTACTTTTTTGTTTGCGCGTGTAACGTTACCGGTGTGCCGCGAGGTTGTTGTGTGTGTTGTTGTTTTGTTGTGTGCAACCCGCCTCTCAAATCTCGTCGCGTTTGGACTCCGTGTGCTATCCCAACAGTTATTCGTGTGGGTCCAAAGTACCTTCGCTTTGTGGCCCGAAACACCCCTCCAGCAGCCACTACCCTCTCCTAGGCCCATCTAGACTCCCCCCGCGATCGGATCCGTCGAATCGCGATCGGAGGGCTCCTAGCACACCTAAATCCCCTAACCCTAAAAATCTGCTATATAATAGACCCTAGTCTATTTTTGGCATCTCTAGCTTCTTCCTCCTCCTTCCCCTAAAATTCTGGATCTGGCCATTCCTTCCCAGCCACTTGGCTTCTCTCCTCGATCCTGCCGCGCCGGCCTCGTAGACAGCAGTCCGCCACCCTGGATCGATCGAGGCAGAGCCTCTAGATCCGATCGATCGGGTCAACGGGGTCTTCCCTGGGCCTGCCGCAGCGACCGCAGCGGCCGACTACTCCGCCTTCCCGCCGCATCGCTCCTTCGCTGGGCCCGAAGGTCCAGTCGCCAGCTTCTCGCCGCTTCGCCTCCTCACGTTGGACCACTTCGCCGCCAGCCGCTGCGGGCCGGCCTCCTCCACCCCCGAGCGGCCCGCTCTCCACCGCAGGCCCGTCGCGCTAGTCAGGCCAGCGCCGCGGGCCTCCGCCCGATCTGACAGCATCGCCAGGCCCAAGGCCGAGCGCCCCGCCTGCCACGCTCCAGCGCCGACCGCCGTCGCCGTGTGGGCTGCGTGGGCCGCCGCCTCCTTCGTCGTCCAGGCCGGCCTCGCCTCTCCGCCCCGCGAGCCGGGCCGACCGACGCCCTCGGCCCAACCGCCGCACCGCCTCTGCTAGGCCAGCCACCCGCTGGGCCGCCGCCGTCCCGCCCTGGGCCCGAAGTCGCCAGCGCCGCGGCCCTTCTCCAGATCCGCCCCGGGCCCATTTTTCTGCAGATCTAGGTTGACCTCAAATCCTTCTAAGTCCTAGATCTTTTACTTGTCTGATGCTATATTCAAACTGCTCTAACTTTTTGTGTGTTTGTCCGTTTCGCGCAAATAGCATGTCCAGACGTTCGTGGTGATTAGCACTACGTTTTATCTTTTTGTGTCATGCATGTTAGAGATCATCTAGGTACTTATTTTGCTGTTGCAAGAGTGCATCGTGATAAAAACTGCTGCTATGTGATGTTTTCATGCCATCTTTGCCATGTGATATCTTTTAGCTCGTTTGTCCGAATGATGCAAATGACATGTCCACGTGTTCGTCTTGCCATGCTCTACATGTTGTATATGATAGGTTGCATGATAGATTTATTCTTGCAATGTTTATCATTGTTGCAAAGTGCCATGTGGCTGTGATGTTGTTTCACTTGTTATGAAATGCCATCTTGTTGAGCTCGTTGCTATCGATGTGTTTATCTCCATGATGCATGCTTGTGTGTTTCGGAATCACCATCATGTGTACTTTGATGAGGTGCTTACCACTTGCCATGTTTAGTTTCGAGGTGACTTAAACTTGCTCTTTTAGATGCCATGATGAATCTGCTGTTTTAGGACTTAGTGGTTTTTCACTAAGTCTGAAATATGTAACGTTCCGATGCCATGTTTGCTTGCTGCTCTAGGACAAACCATGATAGTTTTGGAGTGGATCTTAATTGTTCCTTGTAGTATATATTGTTGGCTTTCCATTCATGTTCTCACATGCCTATTTAAGTGTCTGTAGCATGTTTATCTTTTGCTCCAAAGTTTCAATAAAATTCTGCTGCCAGAATTTTATCGTCAAGTTCAATATGTCTAGGCTTATTGCTATTGACCCGTGGCTCCTTTGGGGGTGCACCTTTGGACTTAATTGCTGTAGGATATGTCTAGTTTGTGTTCATGCTCTTTGCCATGTTGTTTGAGTGTTGTAGCTTAATTATTTTGTGCTCCGAAGTTGCTATGTTGCTGTAATTTTCAGCTTTCGCTCTTTATTGTTTCGGGCATAACTTTTAGCCCGTAACTCCGATTTCAGCGAATCTTATATGAAACTTGATTGATTTTCTGTGTAGATTCATAATATCATATTGTTATAATGTTTTGAGGTGTTTTGCTTGAGTGCTATTTTTCCGTGCTCCGTGTGCATCCTTAGTGCATCCATCATGCATCCATCATTTTTGAGTGCGCATTGCATCTTGTTGATTTGTGCTTGGTGTGATTATTTTGTTTAGAGCCGGAAGCTGAGACCGAGTACGAGTACGAGCACGAGGTTTCCAACGAGGTTGAGCACGAGGACCCTTCTTACGATCCGAACGACTTCTCTTCAGGCAAGATGATCGAACCCCGATAACATTACTATCTTTGCCTATTGCTAGTAGCTCTGCTCTATAGTTTTGCCTCGATGCCCATGTTCTTCTTGTCAGCCTCCTACTTGTAACCATTGCCATGTTTAACCAACCTACCTATGCAAACCGTTGCTTGGCTAAGTACGCTTCGCTCAGACCTTCTTATAGCATTGCTAGTTGCAGGTGAAGATCGAAGATGCTTGCTTCATGTTGAAGTTTGGTTGGGTTTTATCACACTATATAAATGCTTAAAATGAAATCATCTATATATTGGCAAGGGTGGAAGGCTAAGACTTTTGCTTGGTGATTTGTTCCACTCATGCCGTTAGGAACCGTATAAACCGGTGTTATGTTCCTTGATTATGCGTTCCTAACACGGTTGGGGTGTATGGGACCCCCTCGATAAACCGCTAAGTGCTAAGTCTTTTCCAGCAAGTCCCAACATTGGTACTATTCGCCTACATAACTAAAACTTTCCGAGGGAGTAAGTAACCCGAGGCTTAATTAATTCAACCCCCCTGGGCCAGTGCTCGATTTGAGTGTTGGTCCAAACCAGAGTCACTTGCGGATACTACCCAGTTCGCTGGGGTCTTCGGTATCTGTACGTAGCGCTCATCCGGTCGTGTCCTGAGACCTAGATACGCGCGGCTACTATCAGGGTGTCGACACGCCGGGAGGATTTGCTGGATTAGCCTTACCTTAGTTCGGTATATCTTGAGCACGGGATTCCAAGAATACTCGGGTCTTCCCACTTTGGAGTTGCGACTCCGCGGATCGTGGGCTTGTAATGGGTCAAGTTGGAACACCCCTGCAGGGTTATGAACTTTCGAAAGCCGTGCCCACGGTTATGTGGCAGATGGGAGATTGTTAATATCCGGTTGTAGATAACTTGACACAATGTTTCTAATACACTACCAGCGTGTGTTCCGTGACCGTCAATTTCCGAATAGGGATTCGGGAGTTGAACACGGAGGGTTATGCTTGTTGAGCTGTAGCTAGGATCACTTCGTGATCACTTCTCGACCGAGGCTTCTCTTCTCGCTCTCTCTCACGTAAGCTAGTTGCTAGTTGCTACTGCAGACACTTATTCTTTTCTTCAGCCTTATCCTCTCCCAAGGCTTAAATAGTCTTGTTACCCGGGAACGGGATTGCTGAGTCCTCTGTGGCTCACAGTTACTTCACCACACCAGATGCAGGTCCAGCTGTGAGCTATCCAGGTGATGGCACCGAGCTAGATTGGGAGTTCGACGAGGAGCATAGTCGATACTATGTTCGTTATCCGGATGATCAGTAGTGGAGACTTCTACTAGGATTCGATCCGCCTGTGGATGTTATTTAGGTTTGGTATCTTGACATTTGGTTTTGCCCTTAGAGGGTTGTCATGTTCTTAATGTATGATGTTTGAGACATGTATTGTATTTGTGTGACGTGGCGAGTGTAAGCCAACTATTTATGTTTACAATCCCCTCTTTTACATGAGATGTGCAAAGATTACCAAACTTGAGATCATTCTAGGATGGACTTATGCCTTTAAGTCGTGCTTCGACACGTAGGAGGTATAACTCCATCCTGGGCATTACAAATACTCAATTTTTTCAAACCTTTCAACTTTCACGCAATACATGAGCGTGAGCCATGGATATAGTGCTATAGGCGGAATAGAGTGGTGGTTGTGGAGAAGACAAAAAGGAGGAAGATAGTCTCACATCAACTAGGCGTATCAATGGGCTATGGAGATGCCCATCAATCGATATCAATGTGAGTGAGTAGGGATTGCCATGCAACGGATGCACTAGAGTTGTAAGTGTATGAAAGCTCATCGAAAGAAACTAAGTGGGTGTGCATCCAACTTGCTTGCTCATGAAGACCTAGGGCATTTGAGGAAGCCCATCGTTGGAATATACAAGCCAAGTTCTATAATGAAAATTCCCACTAGTATATGAAAGTGACAAAACAAGAGACTCTCTATCATGAAGATCATGGTGCTACTTTGAAGCACAAGTGTGGAAAAGGATAGTAGCATTGTCCCTTCTCTCTTTTCTCTCATTTATTTGGTGGGGCTTCTTTCTATTAGCCCCTCTCTATTTTTTTGGGCCATCTTTTTTTATTTGGCCTTTCCTCACATGGAACAATGCTCTAATAATGAAGATCATCACACTTTTATTGACTTACAACTCAAAGATTACAACTCGAAGCTAGAACAAAATATGACTATATGTGAATGACGATGAAGCATGTCATATGAACGGGACGGTGGAAAGTTGCATGGAAATATATCTCGGAATGGCTATGGAAATGCCATGATAGGTAGGTATGGTGGCTGTTTTGAGGAAGGTATATGTGGGTGTATGGTACCAGCGAAAGTTGCGCGGTACAAGAGAGGCTAGCAATGGTGGAAAGGTGAGAGTGCGTATAATCCATGGACTCAACATTAGTCATAAAGAACTCATAAACTTATTGCAAAAATCTATGAGTCATCAAAAGAAAGTATTCAACGCATGCTCCTAGGGGAAGGGTTGGTAGGAGTTAACCATCGCGTGATCCCGACCTCCACACAAAGGATGACACTCAATAAATAAATCATGCTCCAACT
The DNA here is from genome assembly GCA_902687465.1 of Secale cereale. NCBI lineage: Eukaryota > Viridiplantae > Streptophyta > Magnoliopsida > Poales > Poaceae > Secale > Secale cereale. The sequence goes on from LR738710.1 coordinate 36,233,806, forward strand.
TTGTCACATAGCGGTTCACCATATGTGCATGCTACGGGAATCACAAACTTTAACACAAGTGTTTCTCAAATTCACAATTACTCCACTAGCATGACTCTAATATCACCATCCTCATATCTCAAAACAATCATCAAGTATCAAACTTCTCATCATATTCAATGCACTTTATGTGAAAGTTTGTACTATGCACATCTTGGATGCCTATCATATTAGGACTAGTTTTATAACCAAAGCACATTACCATGCTGTTCTAAAAGACTCTCAAAAGGATATAAGTGAAGCATGAGATCAAAAATTTCTACAAAATAAAACCACCACCGTGCTCTAGAAGATATAAGTGAAGCACTAGAGCAAAACTATCTAGCTCAAAATATATAAGTGAAGCACATAGAGTATTCTAATAAATTATAAATCATATTTATCTCTATTAAAAGGTGTGTCCAGCAAGGATGATTGTGGCAAACTAAAAATCAAAGACTCAAATCATACATGACGCTCCAAGCAAAACACATATCATGTGGTGAATAAAAATATAGTCCCGAGTATAGTTACCGATAGATGAAGACGAAAGAGAGGATGCCTTCCCAGGGCATCCCCAAGCTTAGGATTTTGGTTGTCCTTGAATTTTACCTTGGGGTGCCTTGGGCATCCCCAAGCTTAGGATCTTGCCACTCTTTGTTCCATAGTCCATCAAAGCCATACTCAAAACTTGAAAACTTCACAACACAAAACTTAGCCAAAAATCTCGTGAGCTCCGTTAGTATAAGAAAACAAACCACCACTCGAAGGTACTGTAATGAACTCATTCTTTGTTTATATTTGTGTTAAACCTACTGTATTCCAACTTCTCCATGATTCATACCCCCCAATACTACTCATAGATTCATCAAAACAAGCAAATAACACATGAAAAACAGAATCTGTCAAAAACAGAACAGTCTGTAGTAATCTGTAACTTTCGAATACTTCTGTAACTCCAAAAAAAATTGGTAAACATGAGGAATTTATCTACTAATCATCTGCAAAAAGAATCAACTAAATAGCACTCTCCAGTAAAACATTACAGCCAATCGCGTGAGCGCTAAAGTTTCTGTTTTTTACAGCATGATCATATAAACTTCACACAAGTCTTCCCAAAGGTTCTACTTGGCACAAACACTAATTAAAACACAAAACCACATCTAAACAGAAGCCAGATGAAATATTTATTCCTAAACAGAAGCAAAAACAAAGAAAATAAAATTGGGTTGCCTCCCAACAAGCGCTATCGTTTAACGCCCCTAGCTAGGCACGATACAAGAATAGATCTAGGTATTGCCATCTTTGGTAGGCAATCCATATGTGGCTCTCATAATAGATTCATAAGGTAATTTAATTTTCTTTCTAGGAAAGTGTTCCATGCCCTTCCTTAACGGAAATTGGAATCTAATATAATCATCCATAAGTTCAAACCATGTGTAGGGCAATTACATCATTAATTTCATTCTCTCCCAAGCTTGTGCAACATGCTCATGATCTAGTTGCTTAAAATTCATAATATCGTTTCTAAGAGAGATAATCTTAGCGGGAGGAAAATACTTAGAGATAAAGGCATCTTTGCACTTATTCCATGAATCAATACTATTTCTAGGCAAAGAGGAAAACCAAGTTTTAGCACGATCTCTAAGTGAAAACGGAAATAGCTTCAATTTAACAATATCATTATCCGTATCCCTCTTCTTTTGCATATCACATAAATCAACAAAGTTGTTCAGATGGGTAGCGGCATCTTCACTAGGAAGGCCAGAAAATTGATCTTTCATGACAAGATTCAACAGGGCAGCATTGATCTCACAAGATTCAGCATCGGTAATAGGAGAAATAGGCGTGCTAATAAAATCATTATTGTTGGTATTGGAGAAGTCACAAAATTTGGTATTGTTTTGAGCCATAGTGACAAGCAAGCAATCCAACACACAAGCAAACAAGAGGCAAGCGAACGGTAAACACACGGAAAAAGAAGGGCGAATAAAACGGCAAGGGTGAAGTGGGGGAGAGGAAAACGAGAGGCAAATAATGTAATGCGAAGGATAAGGGTTTGTGATAGGTACTTGGTATATGACTTTTGCGTAGATCTCCCCGGCAATGGCGCCATAAATTCTTCTTGCTACTTCTCGAGCTTGCGTTGTATTCCCTAGAAAAGGAAAGGGTGATGTAGCATAGTAGCGTAAGTATTTCCCTCAGTTTTTGAGAACCAAGCTATCAATCCAGTAGGAGACCACGCACGAGTCCCTCGCACCTGCACAAACAAATAAGAACTTCGCAGTCAACGCGATAAGGGGTTGTCAATCCCTTTATGGTCACTTACGAAAGTGAGATATGATAGATAGGATAGTATAATATTTTTGGTATTTTTGGTATAAGAACACAAAGTAAATAAAGCAAAGTAAAGTAGATGGAAGATTAATATGTTGAGAATAGACCCGGGGGCCATAGGTTTCACTAGTGGCTTCTCTCATGATAGCATAATTCTACGGTGGGTGAACAAATTACTGTCGAGCAATTGATAGAAAAGTGCATAGTTATGAGAATATCTAGGCATGATCATTATATATAGGCATCACGTCCGTGAAAAGTAGACCGAAACGATTCTGCATCTACTACTATTACTCCACACATCGACCGCTATCCAGCATGCATCTAGAGTATTAAGTTCATAAGAATAGAGTAATGCTTTAAGCAAGATGACATGATGTAGAGGGATAAACTCAAGCAATATGATATAAACCCCATATTTTTATCCTCCATGGCAACAATACAATACGTGCCTTGCTGCCCCTGCTGTCACTGGGAAAGGACACCGCAAGATTGAACCCAAAGCCAAGCACTTCTCCCATTGCAAGAACTATAGATCTAGTAGGGCAAACCAAACCAATAATTCAAAGAGACTTGCAAGGATATTATAATCATACATAAAAGATTTCAGAAAAGAATCAAATATTGTTCATAGATAATCTTGATCATAAACCCACAATTCATCGGATCTCGACAAACACACCGCAAAAAGATTACATCTAATAGATCTCCTCGAAGATCGAGGAGAACTTTGTATTGAGATCCAAAGAGAGAGAAGAAGCCATCTAGCTAATAACTATGGACCCGAAGGTATGTGGTAAACCACTCACAACTCATTGGTGAGGCTATGGTGTTGATGTAGAAGCACTCCGTGATGGATCCCCCTCCGGCGGAGCTCCGGAACAGGCCCCAAGATGGGATCTCACGGGAACAGAAGGTTACAACGGTGGAATTAGGGTTTTCTTTGTTGCCTCGATGTTTTCTGGGTACGTGAATATATATAAGAGGAAGGAGGGCATCGGGGGAGCTAGAGGGGGCTCACGAGGGTGGAAGGCGCGCCCTGGACCCTCGTGGCCGCCTCTCTCATTCCCTCGCATGTACTCCAAGTCTTCTGGGTAGATACGGTTCCAAAAATAACTCTCCCGAAGGTTTCATTCCGTTTGGACTCCGTTTGATATCCCTTTTCTGTGAAACACTAAAATAGGCAAAAAAAACAGCAATTTGCACTGGGCCTTAGGTTTGTAGGTTAGTCCCAAAAATAATATAAAAGTGTATAATAAAGCCCATTAAACATCCAAAACAGAATATATAATAGCATGGAACAATAAAAATTTATAGATACGTTGGAGACGTGTCAGGCTTGTTCGGGGTATCTTCACCCCGACCAGTAGAGCAAAGAGTTGCTCCTCAACCTACTAAACCTACTGAAAATGTTTACTTTGAAATTCCTTCGGGTATGATAGAGAAACTGCTAGCTAATCCTTTTACAGGAGATGGAACATTGCACCCCGATTTGCACCAAATCTATGTGGATGAAGTTTGTGGATTATTTAGGCTTGAAGGTATGCCCGAGGAAGTTATCAAGAAGAAGGTATTCCCTTTATCTTTGAAGGTAAAGGCATTGACATGGTTTAGGCTATGTGATGATATGGGATCATGTAAATACAACCGATTGAAATTGGAATTTCATCAGAAGTTTTATCCTATGCATTTGGTTCATCGTGATCATAATTATATATATAATTTTTGGCCTTGCAAAGGAGAAGGTATCTTTCAAGCATGGGGGAGGCTTAAGTCAATGTTATATTCATGCCCCAATCATGAGCTTGTTGGAAATATGCCCTAGAGGCAATAATAAAATGGTTATTATTATATTTCCTTGTTCATGATAATTGTCTATTGTTCATGCTATAATTGTATTATCCGGATATCGTAATACATGTGTGAATACATAGACCACAACATGTCCCTAGTGAGCCTCTAGTTGACTAGCTTGTTGATCAATATATGGTTATGATTTCCTGACCATGGACATTGGATGTCGTTGATAACGAGATCACATCGTTAGGAGAATGATGTGATGGACAAGACCTGTCAGGGATATTACTAACAGGTATAAACCGGCCGGGAAGGTCCGGATTACACTTACAAGGTTGTATTATTACAAGCCTAGTAAGATATGTAAAAAGGGGCATAGCCCGTTTTGGCCTAAGGCCCATGTATAAGGCCCACGGTCTGTAAACCGTCGTACCATGTAACTTGGGATGTAAGGTAGAAAGAGTAGAGATCGAGGCGGTTACGTTTATGAGCCGGCCTCGGGACTCTGTAAACCGGGCCGGGCGTCGCCTCCTATATAAAGGGACGACCCGGCGACGGTTCAAGGACAAGAAACAACAACTCGAGACACAGGCAAGCGGATTCGCTCCCTAGTCATCGACGCACAAGCAATACCACACCAAACTAGACATAGGCTTTTACCTTCATCGAAGGGGCCGAACTAGTATAAACTCCCTATGTCCTTCGTCCGCTTTAACCACTTCAAGCTAACCCGCGCGATGACTTCACACCTAAGTCCACTAAACCGGACATCTGCAGTGCTAATTCCACGACAGTTGGCGCCCACCGTGGGGCTATCGCATGATGGTTTCGAGTTCTTGAAGGGCAGCTTTGAAGGGATCAACGGTTACGCAGTGGGCCGGATGACCAAGAGTCGTCGCGGCCGGATCTACATCGACGATGCAGGCTGGGGCCCCGAGGCCGATTCAATCAAATACGGGTACCGGGTCCCCTTCGGCGGCATCCACATCTTCATCGGCAAGATCGGCAAACCGGGACCTGAGTCGGACATCCTCCCCAACATCGTCGAGCCGGCTCAGCGTGCGAGATCGGCCCGGGTTCAGCCCGCCGTGAAGCGTGTTTTCGTTGGAGCCGTGCATGGAGTACAAGCCGAGGATGGATCGGATTCTGGTGGCGAGACAGTTGTTTATTCCGACGATGACTCTTCATCCGGAGAGACCGAATCTTTCTATCTGTTGCAGGACGGTCGGTCAAAGGGTGTGTCCGATGGTGATAGTAGTCCGGGCCCCTCTGATCCGCCGAACAGGGTTGCTGTTTTCATGGCTGGATCACAATCTACGCAGCAGCCCTTGATGACCGGGGCGTTCACCTCAGAGGCAGCGGGAACCGGGGCACGCAACCAAACCCCATCGCCCTCTGACGTCCTATCCGCCTTGGTCGGCAACTTGACGGCACTCCTAACAGCAGAAGTAGCCCCTGCTGACAAGGCGCAGCATGATGCGGAGATCTTTCAGCTGAAGAGCCGGATTGAGCAAGCTAAACTGGATCTGGATGCGGAGAAAGTCAGGATGGCTGCAAGGCAGGCAGAGCTAGATTCCCAAGCTTTCCGGCTCAGGCTCGATCAGAATTCTGCACAGGAGGTAATGTACAGAAGGCAGCAAACTCGTCTACCACCTGTTTATGAGGCAAGGAATCTCTTTGGCACACCAGGAGCGGGAGCCAGTAACCGCCCAGAGGTAAACCGGGGAGGAGCTCCGGGGACTGGCGCGTTGGTTCAGCCGCCGGCCACAGAGCGGAACCACCAAGTTGTGCCAACACCGCACGTTCCCACCCCTCCTGGCCATTATTCTAACACGTTGGACAACATTGTCGCCGCCGCTTCACGACTGGCCGCTTTACCCATTGAGGGGACATCCCCCATAGCGATGGAGGCGCGACAGGCTAAGGAGTTGCTGGACACGGCGCTGACATAGCAGCAGGCGTATTCTTATAGCCGGGAGAGGATTCATTCAACCCCCCGCCCGAGCCGAAGTTATACAAGGCACTGGGATGAACCGGCTGTATCTAGCAGCGAGCGGAGACGGCACCGTCACAGGCAAGATAATCCGACAGGGGCAGAAGTACACGCCCAAGCGGCGGTAAACCAGGCTAGGCATACTGCCCGCGAGGACACCCGTCAGGCGACGCCGGTTCACCCCACCACCGCAGAAACGGGAGTCATGGCCAGTTCCTTTGGAGTACAGTGTCTCATCCCCGCTTTACAAAGCATGAAATTACCCAAAGACTTCAAAGGCCCGCGCAAGGTACCCAACTACACGGCGGATCTGGCTCCCGAGGCATGGATTGAAAGTTATGAGATGGCGATGGAGATGCTTGATGTGGACGAAGCGGCGTGCGCCAAATACTTCACAATGATGCTTGAGGTTACAGCCCGGACTTGGTTAAAGGGTCTACCACCTAACTCTATCGGATCATGGGGGGAGTTGCGTCGCCGGTTTATCAGTAATTTCAAAGACACGTGCAAACAGCCGATGTCTGTGGTGGACTTAGCAGCATGTGTTCAAGGAGAGCAGGAGACCACAAGCAGTTGTCGGAAATTCTGCACTCTTCCAATAGTATCAACCCCAGTACGGCGATAGTGACGTTGGAGAACAATTGCCGGTTCGAGTCTTTGAAGCTGAAGTTAGGACGGCTCAAGCGTGATTGCAACGACATGGGAACACTCATGAGCGCTTTGGTGAAGTATGGGGACTCTGATAACACCAAGTACCCAGATGCAGACGGAGACAAATCCGGGAAGGCGAGCAAGGCTGGTAAACCGGCGCAAGCCAATCCGGCAGGTACAGGTTACAATGGCAAGCAAAAAGCGGAGGGCGGCTCAGACTTTGTGGCCAATACCAACGTTCAGGGCAACGGGCAGCGCCGCAAGGGTAAACCGCCCCCCACGCAACGAGAGGCTACCCTTCAATTTGGATCAGCAGCTAAGTGTGCCTTGCCCAAGACACGGTACGGAGGAAAACCCGGCTGCGCATCTCTGGAAAGACTGTCGTATCATGCAGGAGGTTATGAAACAGCCCAGGTATAACCACGGGCCCCCGGCGGTGGATCAGGTTCCGGCTTTCAGGGTCCGGGTTACCAGGGTAACGGATTCGGATCAGGATATCATGGTAGCAACAATAACCACAACGGCAACGGTCAGCATCAACATAACCAGCAGCATGGTCAAGGTGGATACAACAACCAAAGGAATCAGCAGCGCCAGCAGCAGCAGCAATCCGGATATCAAAATAATCCGAAGGAGCTGAGCAGTGGGCAGTATCATGTTTTTACCACAAGTTTGTGCAAACAAGATCAGAAGGTTCTGAAGCGGGCAGTGCACGCAGTTGAACCGGCGATACCATGTTTCTTACGTTGTCTGAGCAACCCATTGTGTGGAGCAGAGAGGATCACCCGCCACGGGTTGATAATCCAGGCTAGTTGGCCTTAGTGGTGGCACCACAGGTGGGAGGTTACAAGTTCACAAAAGTACTTATGGACGGCGGCAGCAGCATCAACATCTTATACTATGAGACCTTCCGACGTACGGGGTTGACGGATAAGAAGCTTCGGCAGTCCAACACAGTGTTCCATGGAGTGGTACCGGGTAAATCGGCTTATCCGGTTGGGAAAATCGATTTATAAGTAACCTTCGGGGATGAGCAGGACTCTAGATCAGAGACAATAACCTTTGAAGTTGTAAAGATCAGGAGCCCATATCATGCTTTGTTTGGGAGGCCGGTTTATGCCAAGTTCATGGCTAGACCGTGCTATGTTTATCTGCAGCTCAAGATGTCGGGTCACAAGGGAACCATCACGGTCCACGGGAGCCGCAAGATCGCATTGGAATGCGAGGAAGGAGATGCAGCATACGCTGAGGCAGTTTGTGCTACGGAGGAGCTAAAATTCTACAAGGACAATGTTGATCCGGCAGATATGTCCCCGTTGAAGAAGCCAACTACAGAGCATGATCCGGCGTTAAAATTTAAATCGGTGGAGGAAACCAAGCAGGTTGACTTTATTCTAGGCGATTCGTCGAAACAGTTCATATCAGCGCTAACCTAGACCCCAAATAGGAAAGCGCGCTCATCGAGTTCATCCGTGAGAACCGGGATATCTTTGCATGGAAACCTTCTGACATGCCAGGTATACCGAGGGAACTCACTGAGCACAGTCTTAATATTGATCCGAAGTTTAAACCGGTCAAGCAGTATTTGCGCCGCTTCAACGAGGAGAGGCGCAAGGCTATAGGTGAAGAAGTGGCTAGGCTCTTGGCCGCAGGATTCATAGTTGAGGTGTTTCATCTAGAATGGTTGGCTAATCCGGTGCTGGTGCTAAAGAAAAACGGAACCTGGAGAATGTGTGTTGATTACACAGACTTGAACAAAGCTTGCCCAACTGATCCTTTTGCTCTCCCCCGTATTGATCAGATTATTGATTCTACGGCAGGATGTGAGCGGTTAAGTTTCTTGGATGCATATTCAGGTTGTCATCAGATTAAGATGGCAGTTAAGGACCAGGAGAAGACCGCTTTCATAACTCCTTTCGGAGCCTTCTGCTATGTATCCATGCCTTTTGGGCTCAAGAGTGCCCAAGCAACTTATCAACGTTGTGTGCAGAACTGCTTCAAGGGGCAGATTGGAATAAATGTCCATGCTTATGTTAATGACATTGTGGTGAAATCCAGGAAGGAGGAGACGTTGATAGAAGACTTGAAAGAAACCTTTGACAACCTCCGGGTTTACAAGATGATGCTTAATCCGGAGAAGTGTGTTTTTGGTGTTCCAGCAGGCAAGCTCCTTGGATTCTTAGTATCAAACAGAGGGATTGAGACTAATCCGGAGAAGATCAAGGCAATCACATCCTTGGCTAAACCGGCTTGTATCAATGATGTCCAGCGTGTAGCGGGCCGTATTGCAGTGTTAAGCCAGTTCATCAGCCGTTTGGGAGAGAAGGCGATCCCGCTTTATCAGATGCTGAAAAAGACGGATCGGTTTGTATGGAGCGACGCTGCAAACGCTGCGTTCGAGGATTTGAAGCGGCAATTAGCAGAACCGCCAGTTCTTGCTGCCCCTGTTGACAAAGAACCGCTGCTGTTATACGTGGCCGCTAATGCCCGTGCAGTTAGCGTGGCAATTGTGGTGGAACGCAAGGAAACAGGCAAGGAATATCCGGTTCAGCGCCCGGTTTACTACATCAGTGAGGTCCTTATTGAGTCAAAGCAAAGATATCCACACTGGCAGAAGTTAGTGTACGGGGTATTCATGGCAAACCGGAAGCTGAAGCATTATTTCCAGGGCCACCCAATCACTGTCGTCAGCTCAGCTCCATTGGGGGATAAAATCCAGAACAGAGAAGCCACTGGCAGAGTGGCGAAATGGGCCATTGCGCTTAGCCCGCACGGATTGAAGTATGTACCCCGTACTGCTATAAAATCTCAAGCACTGCTGGATTTCATCAATGATTGGACGGAGTTACAAGCACCTGAGGAGAAGCCGGATCATACATATTGGACTATTCACTTTGACGGTTCAAGGCAATTGGAGGGCTCGGGGGCTGGAGTCGTGTTAACTTCCCCACGAGGTGACAAGTTCTGTTATGTCCTTCGATTAATGTTCCCTTGCACTAACAATGCTGCTGAGTATGAAGCTCTCCTTCACGGTTTACGGATGGCCAAGGAGATGAATTTGAGCCGGGTCAAGTGCTTTGGTGATTCGGATCTAGTGGCGCAACAGGTATCTGGTAAGTGGGACTCTAAAGATCCACTCATGGCGGCTTTTCGGCGGGAAGTTGAGGCAGTTGCAGGATACTTTAAAGGATACCAGGTGGACCACATAGACCAGCGGAAAAATGAAGCAGCCGATGCATTAAGCCGGCTGAGCTCTCAGCGTAAACCGGTTCCACCTAATACCTTCTTGGATGAATTGCATAGTTCGTTAGTACAGATACCTTCAGAGGAGGATTTAGCTGTTCCTGATCCGGAAGCACAGCTAGTTGCAGCACTTCATGTTATTCTGGATTGGACACTCCCTTACTTGGCATATCTGAGCCGAGGTGAGTTGCTAGAGGACGAAGTTGAGGCCCGGCAGATAATCCGGCGGTCCAAGTCTATGACTATCGTCAATGGAGAACTTCATCACCGCAGCGTCTCCGGGGCGTTTCAGCGGTGCGTATCAACAGAGGAAGGCTGTGATATTCTTCGGGAGATTCACGAAGGGGATTGCGGTCATCACGCTGGTTCAAAGTCTTTGGTAGCTAAAGCTTTTCGTCATGGGTTCTACTGGCTAACGGCTCATGCCGATGCAGAGGACTTGGTCAGAAAATGTGACGCTTGCCAGAAATTTTCGCGGCGTGCTCATGTTCCGGCGCAAGAGCTACGGATGATTCCAATTACTTGGCCGTTTGCGACTTGGGGGCTTGATATGGTTGGACCCTTTAAAAGATCCCAAGATCAGAAAACCCACCTGTTGGTAGCAGTGGACAAGTTTACGAAGTGGATTGAGGCACAGCCTATCAGTAAGTGTGATGCGGCAACAACGGTTAAGTTCATCAAAAAGATAATTTTCCGGTTTGGCTTTCCACACAGCATCATTACTGATAATGGCACCAACCTATCTAAAGGAGAGATGGAAGAGTTCTGTCAAAGAGAACATATTCGCATGGATGTATCATCAGTAGCTCACCCTCAGTCCAATGGCCAAGCTGAGAGGGCCAACCAAGAAATCTTGAGAGGCATCAAGCCCCGGCTTATGGTTCCTTTACAAAGAACACTAGGTTGCTGGGTAGAGGAGTTACCTTCTATCCTCTGGAGCATCAACACTACACCTAACAGGTCTACAGGTTATAAGCCTTTCTTCATGGTATATGGTGCTGAAGCGGTTCTCCCTAGTGACATTCGGCACGATTCACCGCGGGTGGCAGCTTACGTTGAAGCGGATAATGAGCAAGCAAGGCAAGATAGCTTGGACCGGCTGGATGAGGAACGGGACACGGCAGCAGCACGTTCGGCGATCTTTCAACAAGACCTGCGCCGGTACCACAGCCGCCGGATTAAGATAAGAACGTTCCAGGAGGGAGATCTCGTGCTCCGGCTCATCCAAGACCAGACAGATATGCACAAGTTATCCCCACCTTGGGAAGGACCCTTTGTGGTCAGCAAGAACCTACACAACGGTTCATACTACCTAGTCGACGTTCGAGAACATAAGGACTCACATACGGCGGAGGAGGAGACGAAGCGGCCGTGGAACATAGCTCTTCTGCGACCTTACTATACTTGAGCCATTGGCTCCGTTTTATGTACATTGTATATATTATGATTAATAAATAAACCGGCGCCCCTAGTAAACCGGGGAATCGGCCATCTTCGCAAAGGAGTATCACATGGGCGTTTCACCGAAAACTCACCATGACCTCTTAAACCGGCGCCCCTGATAGCATTAGGGAATCAGCCGTGTTTTTCTTCAAAGGAGTATCACATGGGAGTTTCTCTGAAAACTCACCATGGCCTCCTAAACTGGCGCCCTTGATACATCAAGGAATCAGCCATTGACAATCATCGAGTTGATCACCTAAAGACAAGATCCTTCAGAGGTTTTGAAACATTGGGTGACATGTCACATCGAATTTAGAGCCTGGCAGCTCACAAAAAGCCTAGAGCCTGGCAGCTCACAAAAAGCCTCGAATTTAGAGCCTGGCAGCTCACAAAAAGCCTTGAGTTTGGAGCTTGGCAGCTCGTAAAAATCCTCGACTTCATGGTCTTATTTGCTCGAAAAACCTTTATTGCTATGATTTCACAATTTTGATCGTCTTGATCATTGGTTTTTTAACCAAGTCCATTGATGCGGGATTGGGCAACTACAAGGTTGACCATATATCTACAAAGTTAAAAGTCTGGGTCATGAACACCAGCGTGAGCTAAACCGGCGTTCATTATAACCCGGAATCGGCCAAGGTAAAGCCAAATAAGAGAGCCAAGAACCTCCTCAACGCCTGTGCTTTCAATTATGCCTACCGGATTAAGGTCGACAAGCACACTTAATCAGAGGTAGGGTAAATATTTGTGATCAACAGCTATTACTTTGATTTATATATCAGAACAGTATAATCCGTTCGGTGGTAAACCGCCAGGACGCCTTTTAGCTCTGTTCATGCAGGCACAGATAATATAAACGGATCACGCATGGCAACACAGAGGATTAAATTGGCAGATGCCAAGTCAAGCAGTGCCATAAATATTGGGACAAAGGCAGTGTTTCAACTATCCTATTACAAGGCACCTGGAGTCTCGAATAGATCAAAGTTTTTGGCAAAATGTTCAGCAACTACAAATTAAATCGGACGGTTTACGACTCCTCTTCACGCTGCGAAGGTTGAGGGTCAACTTGTTCCGGGTCTTCATCAACTTCAGGCAATGGCTAGAAACCAGGAGCGCACCAATCAATCTTGGAGAGTGCACGGAAATACATTTCGTCATCAATAAGATCTGAAGGGTCAATATCTGGAGCGAAAGTATGGCCACGAACTGGTGGGATCAGATTTTCAGTGTCGTAAACCGGCCGCTCCACCCGCGAATTTTCTAAGTCATAGGCTGGATGATACCTTGTCAAATCCGCTTCATCGGCAAGCTTACTGGCAAGCGGGCGCATGTCCTTAGTCAAAGCACGGAGATCTTTGGCAGAGAAGACTGACCCGTCCTCTTTGTTGTTGGAATAGCCGTTCATAGCTTCAGCCGGGTCAAAATCAGGGACCCATGCTTTGGCCCGGGTCAGCGCCATAAGAGAGCCAGCTCGGGCAGCAGACTTCTTCACCTCCACCAGACGCACAGGCAGGACAGATAGTTTCTCCAAAGTGGCTTGAATGGTAGTCGGTGCCGGTTTATTATGGGACATGGCACTGATAGCCCTTTGAGCGCCGGAGTAGAGTTGCTCTACCAGGGTATAGGCTGCCTTGAGCTTCTTCCAGACATCATCTCCAAGATGAGTTATGCGCCTCCCTATATACAATTAGCGAGTTAAACGGAAGCGGAACAAAAGATTGCAAGGATGAAAAACATACAAAGACAGATACTCACCAATGATAGCAGAGGTCATGAGCTCTATTTGCTGTTTCAAACCGGATAACTCCTGCGTCACCAGATTAAGAGCAGCTTCGGCATCCTTTGCTCTTTTTTCAAGAGCATCCCTCTGCACCTCCCATGTAGACCGCTCCGCTTCAAAATATTTCTTCAGTTTTTCCATATTGGTCAAAGCAAGGACAAGTTCTTCCTTAGCTTTGGCTGAAGCGGTCTCATGGAAGGCCAAGCCATTCCGGAGTTCAGCTGCCTCCGAAGCCAGCCGGGTTAAGTCAGCCTGCGAGGAATTTAAATGGATCAGAAGGACAGATCAATCAAGTCTCAAGTGCATAACAAGTTATACACTTGACACTTGGGGGCTAATGTGCAATTGAAGTAAAGAAAGAAAAAATTTCAGACAAGTCCCAAGCGCATAAACAAGTTATGCCCTTGGCACTTGGGGGCTAATGTAAGCTCATTCTCAGGCATAATGGAAGTCCCGGTTCACCTACAATGAAGCTAAACTGGCACTTGGGGGCTACTATGGCCTAAAGATAGGATTGCAAAATTACAAAGCAGAGACAGAAGTGAAAGGAAAGAAAGTCACCTCATACTTGTCCTTCATCATATTAACTAAACCGACTTCGTAGTCGCGGCCAGTAAAGAGCCGGTTCAGTTACCCAGAATGAATTTCCTGGGCACTCAACTGAGCATAGCTGGATAAATCTGAACTCCACTTGCCTTTGTCTTATTGAAATTTCTCTTCCTTGGCAGTATGCCTAGCCAAGGTGACAGGCTCTGTGGGAGCAGTGAAGCCTAGCCCGGTTATCTCAACATCTGCGGATGAGGTAGCGGTTGGCTGGAGGGGGACAACAGTAGGCATCGGACTGACAGGAGCCGGGTCAGCCCGAGGAGGGCTAACCCAGACAGGGCTGGTCGGTTCAGCCGTGTTCTCCGTATTATCACCTCCCGGAGCAGCAGCGTCGTCACGATCCATAGGAATGGGATCATCAAGTTGAATGTCAAGGTTGTCCTCTAGAGGAATGGCCGCTGCAGGGTCCTCGGCCGGTTCAGCAACAGTGGTTTCAGCAGCCGGCTTATTTGCTTTCGCCTTTTTGCTAGGCTTTGGCATTCTGGTAAAGGTCAAAGGAATGGTGAGAATCATAAGGTTAAAAACATAAAGGTAAACCGGATGTTTGAAAGAAGGACTTACCCAGGGACGGTCTTGAGCACTGGGACCTGTGTAGCGGTCGACTCGCCGGAAGAGGACAAAGGAGCCTCCTGATAGTTGGGATCAGACTGTTTAAGTGGTTTACGTATGAGGCCTGCCTTTGGATGAAGGAGAGTGGGAGAAAGTAAAACCTCGGAGCGGCGTCTGCGAGCCGGCGTAAGGGGTATTCCGGACGACTCAACCACATGGCCGCTATGGCGCATGGTCCGGCGAGCTTCGTGCTGTTGTTTCTTCAAAAGAAAGTTGGGAGAAAGAAAGTTGGGATCCAATTGAGCATAAGGATGAGAAAAGGGATATTTCCGGGATACCCGGCGGATCTTGGGTGGAAAAGGTTCTGAATCCGATGAGAGAGAAATTACCTCAACTCCCCCCGCTTTGCTTCCTTCCGCCGGATCCTGCGAAAAGCCATTGTTAACATAAATTTAGACAAAGGGAGGTCAAAGGACATAAGGGTTAAATAATACCTTAGAGTCCGGATCATCCTCCTCAGGGTGTGAACCGAAAGCAGCAATAGCCTCTTTATTCTTAACAGCGTAAGTTTTCTTGCGTGATTGCTTGGCCGGTTTATCTTGAGTTTTCCTCTTCTACAAAGGATCGTTGGCCTGTGCGAAAGGATAAGTAATGCGTTGAAGACAACTGATATGAACGGATTAAGACAAACAGGAAAGGATCGGGAAAGACTTACCGCTGGCGGTTCATTGGTTGCGCAGAACGGAGCTAAACCGGTCCGGCTGCACTCCTCCAGAGGGATGTTCAGCATTTTCTTAGCGGGTTCAGTTACTTCATTGTCAGGAAGCACTATTTTGGTGTGGCGCTGAGGGTCTTCTGGCTTGCCAGAATATTCGCACATCAGGCTTGAGCGCCGGCTTAGTGGAAGAATGCTCCAAGAGAGCCAGCAGCGGACGCAGTCAACGCCCGTTAAACCATTGGCCACGAAGGCCCTGAGTTTGGAAAGTTGAGGGGCAAATCGGGCCCGGTCTAGGGCGCTGAGACGTTGGGGCAAAGGATGGTCTGTTGCCAGACGATAGGCGCGGTAACCCGGTAGCGGATTCTCTCCTTCAGGCGAAGTGTCCCTACAATAGAACCACGTCTGTTTCCAGTCTTTGGGATGGCTATGAAGAGCGGCGTGGGGAAAATCACATCTTTTCTTTTCTGGATGCTGACCCCACCCAGTTCCTGATGCGGCCCATCAGTAAACTCCGTCCGCCGGTTCAGATGAAAGAAGTCCCGGAACAGATCCACTGATGGTTCTTCTTGAAGATATGCTTCTGAGAAAACTTGAAAATTGCAGATGTTCGACATAGAATTAGGGACTACGTCTTGAGGGTGGAGTTGAAAAGCGGCTAATACATCCCGGAAGAATTTTGAACTGGGAGGACTAAAGCCCCGGGCCAGATGATCATAAAAAACTATAACTTCTCCCTCCTTAGGCTCAGGAGGGCATTCCTTTTCAGGAGCCCGCCAGTGCAGAACTTCCTTAGGGCCTAGAACACCAATTGAGGCCGCTTCAGCCAAATCATTTTCCGTGATCCGGGAAGGAGCCCAATTTCAAGCAACAAATTGCTTGGCCATCGTTTTTGATGAGGAAGTGCTGAAAAATATAGTGCAAAGATCCGGTTTACCAGCTACTAAATATAAGCCGGTGCATTCTATAAGGTTATGGACCTAATTGTCGGTTTAAGCAACGGACTAATGGTATTACTAATTTGGAAGTAGTTATGAGTGAAACAGCTGCCGGTTCATGTTTATAGGAAAAGAAGAAGCTAAACCGTCAATTGCAGGATACAGGCTTACATCTAAACCATCAAAAAAGGCATATGAAGTGCAAGTTATGGCTAAACCGGTGAGATGAGCTACAGATCTAAAGTATGAAGAAACAATTCCAACAGTAAGCGGAGGTAAATATGGATCTAAGGCGCAAGAAAAAGATGGAATAATACAAGTTATATTCAAGGAAGGTCGCGGAGGTTCTCTACAGATTTGATCTAAACTGGTAAAGCTAGAGGAACTGAGAATATAATGACGGAGCAGAAGCGCATGGATGAAGGTCGAGCCTAAATAAGTTTAAATCTACAGCAAGACTGGCCTACGGGGATGAACTACAAGGCCTCGAGGGTTCATGGCGAGCTACAGGAGAAACCCTAGAGTGAGATCTACGGGGAAGAAGAGGGAGTACCTGAGGAAACAGAAGACGGCGGCGAAGCTCTCTAGAAACGTTCAGGTCAATGCAGCGGCCGGGCTCGAGGACGACGGCGAGTTCGATGCGGCGGCGGAGCTTCGAGCGTTGGAGACAGAGGAAGAAGAAGGCAGAAGGGGAAAAGAAACGAGCCTCAGCGGTATTTATAGGCCAAAGGGGTAAAAACGGTAAGCGCGGGAATCGAGGAGGCCAGAGATCGGATAAAGATTGAGCTGTCGCCTCGATCTTCGGTGCGGCATTAAAGGAAAAGGTAACAGATGGATGCGGGCATTAAATGTGGAGATGATGTCACGATGAATTAACGCGATTCCAGGAGATGACGTCATGGCCGGTTTATGAAGCAAATAAGTTGCAGAAAGCAAATTCGGACAAAACTTTGAAGACTGACATGAACAAGTTCAAATCAATCTGGGGCCTAATGTCAGGGATATTACTAACAGGTATAAACCGGCCGGGAAGGTTCGGATTACACTGACAAGGTTGTATTATTACAAGCCCAGTAAGATATGTAAAAAGGGGCATAGCCCATTTTGGCCTAAGGCCCATGTATAAGGCCCACGGTCTGTAAACCGTCGTACCATGTAACTTGGGATGTAAGGTAGAAAGAGTAGAGATCGAGGCGGACACGTTTATGAGCCGGCCTCGGGACTCTGTAAACCGGGCCGGGCGTCGCCTCCTATATAAAGGGACGACCCGGCGATGGTTCAAGGACAAGAAACAACAGCTCGAGACACAAGCAAGCGGATTCGCTCCCTGGTCATCGACGCACAAGCAATACCACACCAAACTAGACGTAGGCTTTTACCTTCATGGAAGGGGCCGAACTAGTATAAACTCCATGTGTCCTTCGTCCGCTTTAACCTCTTCAAGCTAACCCGCGCGATGGCCTCACACCTAAGTCCACTAAACCAGACATCTGTCGTGCTAATTCCACGACAAGACCCAATCCTAAGCATAGCACAAGATCGTGTAGTTCGTCTGCTAAAGCTTTTCTAATGTCAAGTATCATTTCCTTATACCATGAGATTGTGCAACTCCCGGATACTGTAGGAGTGCTTTGGGTGTGCCAAACGTCACAACGTAATTGGGTGGCTATAAAGGTACACTACGGGTATCCCGAAAGTATCTGTTGGGTTGGCACGAATCGAGACTGGGATTTGTCACTCCGTGTGACGGAGAGGTATCTCTGGGCCCACTCGGTAAGACATCGTCGTAATGAGATCAATGTGACTAAGGAGTTGGTCATGGGATGATGTGTTACGGAATGAGTAAAGAGACTTGCCGGTAACGAGATTGAACAAGGTATAGGGATACCGACGATCGAATCTCGGGCAAGTATCATACCGGTAGACAAAGGGATTTGTATACGGGATTGATTGAATCCCCAACATCGTGGTTCATCCGATGAGATCATCGTGGAACATGTGGGAGCCAACATGGGTATCCAGATCCCACTGTTGGTTATTGACCGGAGAGATGTCTCGGTCATGTCTGCATGCCTCCCGAACCCGTAGGGTCTACACACTTAAGGTTCGATGACGCTAGGGTTATAGGGGAAATATGTACGTGGTTACTGAATGTTGTTCGGGGTCCCGGATGAGATCCCGGACGTCACGAGGAGTTCCAGAATGGTTCGGAGGTGAAGATTTATATATGGGAAGTCCTATTTCAGTCACCGGATTGATTTCGGAGTCATCGGTAGTGTACCGGGACCACCAGAAGGTGTCCGGGGGTCCACCGGGTGGGGCCACCTACCCCGTTGGGCTGATGACCCACAAGTGTAGGGGATCTATCATAGTCCTTTCGATAAGTAAGAGTGTCAAACCCAACGAGGAGCAGAAGGAAATGATAGGCAGTTTTCAGTAAGGTATTCTCTGCAAGCACTGAAATTATCGGTAACAGATAGTTTTGTGATAAGGTAATTTGTAACGAGTAACTAGTGGTAAAAGTAAATAAGGTTCAGCAATATGTCCCAATCCTTTTTATAGCAAAGGACAAGCCTGGACAAACTCTTATATAAAGGACAGCGCTCCCAAGGACACATGAGAATTATCGTCAAGCTAGTTTTCATCACGCTCATATGATTCACATTCGTGACTTTGATAATTTGGTATGTGGGTGGCCCGGTGCTTGGGTGCTGCCCTTACTTGGACAAGCATCCCACTTATGATTAACCTCTATTGCAAGCATCCGCAACTACAAAAGAAGTATTAAGGTAAACCTAACCATAGCATGAAACATATGGATCCAAATCAGGCCCTTACGAAGCAACGCATAAACTAGGGTTTAAGCTTCTATCACTCTAGCAACCCATCATCTACTTATTACTTCCCAATGCCTTCCTCTAGGCCCAAACAATGGTGAACTGTCATGTAGTCGACGTTCACATAACAGCACTAGAGGAAACACAACATACATCTCATCAAAATATCGAATGGATACCAAATTCACATGACTACTTATAGCAAGACTTCTCCCATGTCCTCAGGAACAAACATAACTACTCACAAATTATATTCGTGTTCATAATCAGAGGGATATTAATATGCATAATGGATCTGAACATATGATCTTCCACCGGATAAACCAACTAGCATCAACTACAAGGAGTAATCAACACTACTAGCAACCCACAGGTACCAATCTGAGGTTTTGGTACAAAGATTGGATACAAGAGATGAACTAGGGTTTGAGAGGAGATGGTGCTGGTTGTAGGATCGAAAGTATGTCTAGAGGGGGTGATTAGACTACTTGACCAAATAAAAATCTAGCATTTTCCCAATTTTAAATCTTGGCAGATTTTAGCAACATAGCACAAGTCAAGAAATCAACCTACACATGCAATTCTAAGAGTATAGCAGCGGAATATAAAACAATTGCATATGAAGGTAAATGGAGGAGTTTGGAGGAGCAAACACAAGTGTAGACACGGATGTTTTTGTTGTGGTTCCGATAGGTGGTGCTATCGTACATCCACGTTGATGGAGACTTCAACCCACGAAGGGTAACGGCTGCGCGAGTCGACAGAGGGCTCCACCCACGAAGGGTCCACGAAAAAGCAACCTTGTCTATCCCACCATGGCCATCGCCCATGAAGGACTTGCCTCACTAGGGTAGATCTTCATGAAGTAGGCGATATCCTTGCCCGTACAAACTCCTTGGTTCAACTCCACAATCTTGTTGGAGGCTCCCAAGTGACACCTAACCAATCTAGGAGACACCACTCTCCAAAAGGTAATAGACGGTGTGTTGTTGATGAACTCCTTGCTCAAATGCTTCAAATGATAGTCTCCCCAACACTCAAATAGCTCCTCACAGATTTGGATATGGTGGAAGATTGATTTGTGTGGAAAGCAACTTGGGGAAGGCTAGAGAACAAGATTCATATGGTAGGAATGGAATATCTTGATCTTAACACTTGAGTAGGTGGTTCTCTCCCAGAACAAGTATGTTGGAAGTGTAGGTATGTTCTGATGGCTCTCTCCACGAATGAAGAGTGGGTGGAGGGTTATATATAGAATCCACACAAAATCTAACCGTTACACACAATTTACCAAACTCGGTGGGACCGATTCAGAGAACTCAGTCACATCGATTTAGTTCATAATGTGACCGTTAGGCATTTCGGTGGGACCGATATGATCAACTCGGTGGGACCGATTTCATTAGGGTTAGGGCATAACGTAATCTCGGTGAGACCGATTACACAAACTCGGTAGGACCGATCTTGGTAATGAGCTTACAGAGAGTTAGTCAGGCAAACTCGGTGGGACCGATTCGCTCGTTTCAGTTGGACTGAAATGTTACGAAGGGGAAACCGAGAGTTTGCATTGCGAACTCGGTGGGACCGATCGCTCATCTCGGTGAGACCGAAATGTTACAAAGGGAAACAGAGAGTTTGCAATCCCATCTCGGTGAGACCGAGATCCCTTTCGGTGAGACCGAAATGATTAGGGTTTAGTGGCAGTGGCTATGTCAAATGAACTCGGTGGCGCCGGATAGAACTTTTCGGTGGGGCCGAGTTTGACTTTTGGTTTGGGACATATATGGATGTGAGAAAGTGGTTGAGGGTTTTGGAGCATATCACTAAGCACTTTGAGCAAGAAACCCATTAAGCAGCACCTCATCCCCTTTTAATAGTATTGGCTTTTCTGTGGACTCAATGTGATCTTGGATCACTAAAATATAAAATGTAGAGTCTTGAGCTTGAGCCAATATGTGTCATTACCATTTTAAGGGGTCCACATTCCTAATCCATGCCATGCCAATCATAGAACTTTCCTGAAATATTTATCTTGAAATAACATTAGTTCAATGAGCTATATGTTGTTAGGAATTACCAAAACCACCCAGGGATAGTTGCACTTTCAATCTCCCCCTTTTTGGTAATTGATGACAACATATAGATCAGAGCTTCGACAAATGATAATAAGATTTAAATACATCGTCGCTTTGAGAAGTATGTGATAAACAAGAGCTCCCCCTAAATTTGTGCATTATTTAAGATTTGCGTTTGAATGCAAATGCACAATCGATTAGAATCATGGGTTACTCTTCCATGTCACATACATCTTGGTGGAGCGCTCAAAATGATATAAACTAAAAGCATGCACTCATCACCAAGCAAAGTGAATGATCATATAGAGATATAAGAGATAATATCATCCAAGCAAGCATTAAGGTAGCATATGATCAATCACATGATCAAACAAGTATCTCACACACATAACGTAGAGTATCAAGCAAACACACAAATAAAGTTCAACCAAATAGCAAGAGAGACCAAGAAGCAAAACACTCTCTCTCGAAGCCTATGATCTATACATATTTCTCCCCCTTTGGCAACAAGTTACCAAAAGGTTCGAAAATGCATAGTGCTATGCGTCTCTTAGGCTCGATCTTCAGGAGGTGGTGTAGAGAGCACTCCAAGGACGAAGGCTTCAGATGATGTAGTTGGAGCTGGTGGAGTGGCTGCTGGAGGTGCCACTGAAGCTGTGGCTGCTGGTGCTGATGCTGTAGTCCTAGTATCAGGTACTGGCACTGCAGCAGATCTCTGACCTCGAGGCACTCGCTGAAATGCATCTATGGTAGCCTTCCCTCTCCTCTCCTCTGCTTCCTCCTGGAGCTGCTCAACTGCAGATTGTATCTCTGTCACTTTCAGATCAAGACCATAGAACTTAGTTTCAATGATCCTCTCCAAGCTCTCCTGATTTTGAGTCAGCGTGGCCAAGCCCTTCTCAATCCTCATAGTTGCTTGAATCAGATATGCCATTTGATCCTGTTTGGACTTGAGGGACATATGAGATGCCTCTGCAACACTTGGCATCTTAGCAGCTTTCTCAGCTCTGGCTTTCTCTCTCTTTTCATGTGCTTGCACTAATGAAGGTTCATTCTCATCCATGACAACTGTGTTGTCCTCAAAGTCAGGATATAGGGGCAGATGTTCCTTGTCCAACAAGTATATGCATGTGCCCATCTTGGAGTTGATGAGCTCCTGAATGTGTGGAGCATACCCACATGACCTCTTCTGATCTGCAGCAGTCCTCTTGATTGTTTCAACAATTAGACTCATGACTTTGAACTTTTGAGGGACATAAAAAATGTGCAGCAAGTTGATTGAATGGCCTCTGATCATCTTGTGATCTCCTGACTTGGGCAACAATGTATGCATCAAGATTTTGTTGATTGTGGCTAGACCAGACATCAAGTGATGTACAGATCCAAACTTATGTGTCTCCAAGTCATCATCGGGGATCTCCTTGTACATATTGGCCATAGAGTTGTGGTCTTGCTTCTTCTTGGCATACACATCCAAATCATCCTCATGCTCTTCAAGGGCTTTGATCAGCTTGGCCCACTCATCAACAGTTGACTGATACCTTGTACCTTCAGACATCCATACAGTTCTACCATCAGGATAAAAGTGAGCTATGGAGTAGAATTGCATGATGAGTTCATCATTCCATTTTGTCAACTGCTGACCCACAAACTTGTCAACACCACAAGCCTTGAAGCTTTCAAGCACACTTGGAAAATGATCTTCATTGTTCTTGATGTAGTCCCAATCAACCCATCTCATATCACACACTATGGGCTTCTTATCAAGCAGAATTGTCTCATAGAAGTCTTGTTGTTCTTTGGTATGGAATCTGTAGTCCACGGCAGTCCTTCTCCTCACATCATATGGGTCATTTTGTCTCCATCTTTTGAGACCTGCATCCTTTCTCAACTTCATATCCTCAGCAACAATATGAGTATTATCATGATCAGGGATCTTGGGCTTGAGCTTCCTAAGCACCTGGACCTCAGCATCTTCATCAATCTCAGGCACTGGGGCCTTGTTCTTCTCTAAAGCTGGAATGTTTCTTGTGCTTCTCTTGGGTGCAGACTTGGTGGCTTGAGCAGCTTTGGGAGCAGTCTTGGGCTTTGAAGGAGCAGCCCCAGACTTGATAGCATCTCCCATGAGCTTCTGATCTTTAGGTGCTGGTGCGGCAACCTCTTATTCTTCTTCAGCAGCTTCATCATCATCATCCCCTCTCATGGATAGCTTTCCAATCACTCAGGCTGTTGTTTTTCTAGCTCTCTTCTTTGTACCTGCTGGCTCATCATCTCTGGATTCAAGTGTGAAAACCATTGTCTCTTGAGTAGAGGCTCTGGCCTTCGACATTGGAATCCTCTTGGCAGGTGCCTTCTTTTTCATACCTGGATTTGTTGCAGCAGCTGTGCCATACTCCTTCCTGAGCACCTTCTTCTTTGAAGAGGCATCATCAACAACAAAATCCTCATCCTCAGTATCTGAGGTTTTCTTCTTTCTGGTCTTGGTAGCTGCATTGGGCAAGTTGCTAGGTGTGCTCCTCCTACCTTCATTAGAGCTGCTAGAGGGACTAGTGCCCTCACTCAAGTTGACTTGCTCCTCAGACAAGCTCTGGTTGTCACTCTGATCAGACATCTTGGCACTGCAAATTGAAAGCTGACCTTGTGAATAGATGTAGATGAGATAGAGTGGATGAGCATCACAAAGTGCAGAGTTTTTGCAAAACAGATGACTAAAAAAACTTAGTTTTAGTTCTCTACAGAAAGCATTTCGGAGCTACCGATTTGTTAAACTCAGTGATACCGAAGCAATTCTGGAACCTACACTAGTGAACTCGGTCAGACTGAGTCACAGTTCGGTGGCACCGAGATTGCTAGGGTTTCACAGAGAGTTGAACTCGGTCGCACCGATTTGCAATTTTTGGTCAGACCGAAAATCACTTGTGCAATGGCCTAATCCAAATTGGTGAGACCGATTTCTACAACTCGGTCGGTCCGAGATGAGTTCGGCGGAGACCTAACCCTAAATTTTTCGAGTCAAAACTAATTTCTATGGAGTTTCTGCTGGATAGGATGATTTCAACCATGGCAAGAATCATGGCAAAGCAATGTGCTAAGAATCGGAGTAAAGAATAGCACAAAGATCAAGTTCATACCCTAACTCGGCGGTGAACTTGCTATGGCAGCAACGGCGGGGCAGATTGCCGTTGACGGCGGCAGAGAGCAGCGGCGGGAGGTTGCTGGCAGCGTGGAGACGATCCGGAGACCCGAGGGGGCATAGCAGGTCACGCACGGGCTAAAAGGATTTGGAAAGTTTCCCAAAATTTGACCCGTCAGTATATATAACCTAACCCTGTCGGTGTGACCGAGTGAAACAACTCGGTGGCACCGAGATGCAAATCTGCTAGCAGTAGTTACTCCAACTCGGTGTGATCGAAAAGTTCAAATCAGTTGCACCGAGATTGAAAACCTAGATCAACTTAGTGAACTCGGTGTGACCGAAGTGGATGACTCGGTCATACCGAAATGCACAAAGAGGTTTTGGAAGTTCAAGTCTATGATGAATCGGGGACTCCGAGTGCTCCTCACACAAAGTGGTTCGAATATGACTTGATCAAACTTTGTGATGTAGCATGAATAGAGTTTGAGGTGAGAAAAGCATAGATAGCTAGAGGGTGTTCTTAGGCATTCTTGTCCATCCATTTGGCAAAAGAAAAAGAGCCAAACAATCAAAGCAACAAATGGATGTCCTCGAATGGAAAAATATGCATTCAACATGCTCACACAATAAGATAGCAAATGAAACATGTGGCAAAGCATGCACAACCATTCTAGCATCTATCAAGCAATTGGCGATGACTAGGTCATCTATATATGAGTACATTGACTTATGAGTCAAATGAGAACATTTGATCATAGGTCATACTCATCGTTTAAGCACAAGTGGGGTTACCACTTTTACATAAAGCATTGTTGTGTTCACATCATTAGAGTTGCTTTAGCTCAATTAATTAGAGTAAAGCTCCCCCTGATATCCCCCCTAAGAGGGATGAACTAACCTTGGGTTTTGTCGATGCTGACTTCATGTAGGTGTTGAAGATGTAGATGCTCAATGTTGACGTAGATCATTTGGAGCAATCCATTGGAGTGAGTTGCACTTTCAATACCTACACGGTTAGTCCCACAAGGAACAAACAAGGATATCCATAGACATAGAGTGAATTGCACACATGATGATGTCCATGAAAGCATTAGGTTACCTTCTCCCTTGTCTTACCAACAAGAGGGTTTGTGACTCCTTGAACTAGTGCAAGATATGGAATTTGTTTGCACTTGTCCTCGCCAAAATGGTATGAGTGAAGTATGTTGGCGGAGTCACCCTCAAGAACTCACTAGTTCTTCTTCTTCGGGATCCACACTATCTTGATGGGAATCCTTGGAGTTGTAGTCGTACTTGATGAAGTAGAACTTGAAGTAGTCTTGGGAACCCCCTTGACCAAGGCCTTGGGAGCTTCTTCAAATGCATTAATCTCTTCTTGAAGCTTGTCCTTGCCCTTTAGCTTGTGGTCATGTGGTGGAAGATCATCTTGAGCTTGTGTCCCTTGGAAAGAAGTAGGATCATACTTCTCTTGTTAAGGAACAAACTTCGTCTTGGGGTATTGATCTTCTTCCCACTCAACCCCATTGGCATTGAACTTTCGTTCAAAACCAACACCTTGATTCTTCCGGTGTCTTCCTTGCTTGCGTAAAATTTCCTCAAATTGCTTACTCCCGGCAAGGCTCTTGTATACACCTTTCTCTATAATTCCCTTCAATAAGTTGTTTTCTTGCTCAAGTGTAACTTGGCTAAGAGAATAATTAGTGGAATCAAGAGAACTACTAGAAGCAGTATCATTGGATTTAGCATGATTGTTGTTACTACTAGAGGAAGAATCTTTCTTGTTCTTGTTGCTAGATTTTACTTGTGGCATGTAAGTAGACAAGAGTAAATGCTTGGAAATGTAAGAAGAACTTTTCTTGTGAAGGTCATCATTGATTGCTTTTAAGAACTCATGCTCTTGCTCAAGGTTGAGCTTTTCGAAGCGTAACTTCTCATGAGTCTTTAAAAGTTCTCGATGATCTTCCGAGGTAGTTTCATGAGCTTACTTAAGAGTGTTTAGTTCTTTAATTAGACGCTCAATCCTCTCCTTATCATTGTCATTCGTTTTATCTTGATTAGCATGATTAATAGCAATTTCATCATAGTTTTCATCATAGGTTTCATCACTATTGCTACCAACAAGTAAATCATCATCTCCTAGCAATTCATCTTCATCACTATTGAAATCAAGATACTTGGGGTGTGATACCTTAGGGCCTTTAGCCATGAAGCATCTTCCAATTCCTTCATTTGGTGAGTCAAATATGTCGTAGGAGTTGGATGACACAAGAGCAATTCCGGCAACGCCTTCATCTTGAGTATCTTCGGAGTCGAAGTAATAGCTTCTCTCGGAGTGGTCATCGGAGTCGGAACCGGATACCCATTCACCAACATGAGCTTGATGTCTTCGTCTTGTATAGCTCCTTGATGATTTGTCCTTCCTTTCCGAATCCTTGCTTCTCCGAGAAGGTCTTCGTTCATAATGATCATCTCTACTCCTTCTCTCTCTTGGTGGTGAATCTTCTCTTCTACTTTTCCTTTTAGGTGAGTCTTCTCTTCTCTTGTCGGGAGCCGTACACTCATTGGAGTAGTCTCCGGGTCTTCCACAATTGTAGCAATTCCGACCACGACTAGAAGATCTTTTGTCATTGTAGGACCTTGACTTGGAACTTCTCTCTTTGCTTCTATTCCTGTAGAACTTGTTGTTCTTCACCATTAAGCTCAATTCTTCATTGAAGACTTGTTTCTCACTTGATGATGTAGGAGTGTCACATGAGGCTTTGTAAGCACCACTAGACTTGTTGTGAAGCTCTTCTTTATCTTTGAGTGACATCTCATGAGCAACAATTCTTCCAATGACTTCCGTTGGCTTGAGATCTTTGTAATTGGGCATCAATTGGATCAATGTGCACACGGTATCATGTTTTCCATCCAAGGCTCTTAGGATCTTCTTGATGATGAATCTGTCGGTCATCTCTTCACTTCCTAAGCCGGCAATCTCATTTGTGATGAGAGCAATCCTAGAGTACATTTCAGCGACACCTTCACCATCCTTCATTTTGAACTTGTCAAGTTGACTTTGAAGCACATCCAACTTGGATTCCTTGACGGAGTCGGTACCTTCGTTCAAATGTTTGCGAATAGTGTATGTAGATGATCTGAGTAGGACAATTTTCAATGCTAGTAGGACATGTTCAGTTCGAATGTTTGCTAGCAGTGCACTGATATGTTTGCCACTGATCTTAAGAGCGACCAACCATGAATGCTTAAACCTATCAATCCTCTCCTAAACATGGCAAAAATTAGAAAAAAAAAATTCTACCCTTCATTACCATATGGTTCAAATGTAGAAACACTATGGTTCTAACATGGCCGTGTGTCCTATTAGTAATCATAGTGTTTACCATATTAGTAACCATAGTGTTGGCCCTGGTAGTAGCCGTAGTGTTTCTACATTCGAGTTGTTCATGCCCCCTCGCACCTCAAGAACCAGTAACCAACTCAAAAAATGGCTCGAAAAATGGGTCGGGGGGATTCTTACATGGGCATCGGTGAACGACGACGACATGCGAGGGCAAAACCTGGGCATGGGGTCATGTGTAATGTTGCAGGCGCTGCCCATCGGTGTGCTTGGAACGACGACGGTGAACTAGAGACTCGTGGACCACACACAGAGCTCCAGGGGGGCGGAGGTGAGCAGGTAACACACGAAAGCTCCAAAGGCGTGCAAAGTAGGGCATGGCTGCTCGAGGTTCGCCGCATCAGGAACGTGGGCGGGCGAGAGGAGCAGGGCACAACTCATCGCCGCGAGCTCGCGCAACCCCCAACACCTTGAGGAGGCAACGACACAACATGTTGGCGCTGCCCGCCAAGCCGGAGAAGAGATAGTGAGTGTCTGGTTTTCGGCACTGGGGTCTGAGGATCACAACGGCGTCAAGGAGCGTGGATTCGTCGGCTCGGCCACCGAGCATCTCGACGGATCCAGTGAGGGCCACTCGCCAAGAATCTCGATGGAGGCAGCATCGCGCACCTCATCCCCCGCCTTGTAAGTGGCCACCTCTACCTTTGTCTCCGCCACCTCTACATTGTCTCCGCCGCCGCCTGCCTACCGCCGCAGCCCGCCTCGTTGCCGAAATTGAAAGCGGCAACAACCTAGGTGAGGTGAGGAATAGGGACCACGAGCGAGAGAGAAAGCAGAGGTTGGGGGTGGTGTGGTCGGCTGGGCATTCGGGATGCGATTCAGCAAACAACTTTGTTAGCTGGCGTGTCTCTCTCCTTTGCTTAAAATCTATGCATCTATCTAACGGTAACAAATACATTCGTCGGTAGTCCGCAAATATCTAAGTTGGGCAGATAACACCTTTTCCTAAATGTTTGGACTCTGATAAGTGCCACACGTCAAGTATAAGTGCCCGGCAACTTCAAACATTTTCGATGGCAAATTTAGGTACGCGAGAATGACAACTTTAGTTGGCAAGTATGTCAACTTTCGTGCTTTAGTTTATTTTTCACAGAAATTTGTCGTGTGTCACTTGAATTACCATCCTTTGCATGACTGAAATAATCATGAAATAACGTGCCACGCACATCAGGCGCGACACTTTATCATTTGGGAAATGTTTTAGACTATGGGTTACCGACAACTCCACAATAAACTCCATTAGTTTTTATTTTTAAAAAACAGGAGGGTTTACCTTGACTGTTGACGCAATGACCACCAATAATTGCAGGTCAACATGCTCCGAGCCTGGAAAGCCGCCAACCCCCCACTGGAAGCGGAAGCCAGAGGTCGCCGTCCTCCTCGAGGCTCAGGCCATCGACATCCAGATCTCGTCTCCGCTCTCCGCTCACCGGCCGGCCGGCCGACTGCCGTGGTATGGATGTTCCTTTTTTCTTTCTGTAAATCTCTTCCATCCTCCCTCTTTTCCTTTGATTCATCCTACTTAGCTTGGTGCTACCTCCATCATCCCTCCTTTTTTGAGTTTCCTAATTTCTTTGTTGCCTACTCCCAAGATAACCAGTCGGCCTTGTGCCTGCGACAAGGCCCAGATCAAATCAGGCTAACTATCGTTCTGTTACCGTACACCAGCGTCGGTAAAGAAAGTCAGATTAGGATAATCAGAAAAAATATTCTAGCCACTAGCATCTGTGATAAATCTAGAAATTCCAATTCCAGATTAGATGTTCAATTCGATCTCTATATATGCGTATGTGCTAGCTAGTACCAAATCAAATGTTAAGGAAAGTGTGAGACTGTATCCTAAACCTGTTACTGTTAAGAATCAACCATGTGTGATGTAAGTAAATCTAAGAGGAATATAATCCTACTGGGAAAACAAGACCTCCGGAGCGAAGGCTGGAGTTTGAAGAGTCTGATGCGGCTCCTTTTGACATCTGTTGCTGGGGTTTGGGTCTAGGATTCTTGTTGAAATTCAGCTTATTTATTGCTTTCGAGGAATCTGAGCACAAATGAGTGTTCAAAATAACTTACTACAGATTGATGCTTGGAGATCAGCCATTCCCAAGTCAAACCTTGAAGAACTGCCGTTAGCAACAAGTGAGCTTAATTGTAGTAAGGACATACCAAATCTGAACACTTCTTTGCGCTGCAATTTTAGGCTTACGTGCTGTCTACTTTGAAGTCACTGAGATTTTCTAAGGCGAGAATTAGCAAACCTGTTATGCCTTCGATGATTATACCTAAGTGAGTAGGGAGTTGGGATGCATGTGATCTTCGTTCTCTTGTTCTATATAATGGCATTTGCTCTTATCTAAAGGGTACTGCACATAGTACTGAACTGCAAATGGACGACAAAATCAGTACTAAACACAATGCTCTGGAGCGCATGCTAATTGATGGAAATGCGGAGCCAACAAATCTGCCGCTATCACTTCTAGAAGATATCACAAAATGTTTCTCGGACGATCATCAAATCGGCATCGGTGGGTTTGCGGTGGTTTATAAGGTACATCAACTCTAATAATCTTCCATCTAATTACAGTTGATCTGGAAAATAAACTGGCATATGCTCAACTGATGTCATAATCACACCACCGCATGCCCAGAAAAGCTTGCACTGACAGTACATGTTTGTGACCCCAGGGAATGGTCGGAAATGAGACAGTCGCTGTAAAGAGGCTATTCACGACATTTGATATGCAGGAGAATAAATTCCACAAAGAGGTTGAGTGCTTGATGAAGGCCAAGCACAAAAACATAGTGCGTTTTCTCGGATATTGTTGTGACACGCAAGGGAAAATTGAAGACTACGAGGGGAAGATGGTCATGGCGGACATACGAAATTGGTTGCTCTGTTTTGAGTATGTACCCAGCGGAAGTCTTGATAAATACATTACCGGTAAGATGAAAACGTTCATTTCCATGCATCTTTATTTATTTTATTATATAGCCCAAGGGTCCCATGTACACTATGCTTACATTGCCTGCCATTTGTAGTTTGATTACTTACATTATACTAAAATCTCTATCTAAATTATGGTAATATGGAATCCCTATCTCTACAGATGCATCTCATGGACTTGGATGGAAGGAGCGTTATCAGATAATTAAGGGAATATGTGAGGGTCTATGTCATCTTCATGAGAAGCGCATTCTGCACTTAGATCTGAAACCCGCCAATATTCTAATAGATGATCATATGGTACCCAAAATTGCTGATTTTGGTCTTTCAAAGTGCCTTGACAAAGAGCAAACCCGGGCTATTACTTCAAACCTCTGTGGATCATTGTAAGCCAGCTTCTAGAGAGCTCTCCTTTATTTCATTTTGTTTGCAATGTGTTCAATTTCTATTTCACAATAAGTGAGAAGTAACTATTAATCTTCTTGTAGGGGATATTTGGCACCCGAATTCTACAGTGGACATGTCTCATTTGCGTCGGACATATATAGTCTTGGTGTTATAATCGTGGAGATATTGACAGGACAAAAGGGTTATTCTGAAGATGATAATGTAAGAATAATTTAACCGTTTTCTCCAAGTTAAAGCGTAAAATTATAAATTAAGAATATTACCCTCTAACTTGATTAAATTAGAAATACCATTCCTTCTTTCTATAGATTTGGAGTATTGAGCTAGAAATATTCCAACTCTCTGAATTAGAAATACCATTCCTTCCTTTTCTAGATTCTTTGTGTTGTCATTGATGATATATGTGTTTGGATGCATGGATCAGACCTTTGTAGTTCATGCCTCACATTTTTGTTAGAAAATGGTATTCACTTGAATCCCAAAAGTTTTTGCGTTTTATATATAATTTTATTACATGCTTCATATGTTTTATTGTTTAAAAAAATGTAAATTGAGCATGCTTTTATATTTGTTTTTATTCGTTTTAGTTGTTTTTGCGGCCCTTGTTTATGCATTTTTCTTAACAAGGTTCTTGCAGCAATGCACAGGGTATCATCTACTCCCTCCGTTCCTAAATATAAGTCTTTTAAGAGATTACACTATGGCCTACATACGGAGCAAAATGAGTGAATCTACACTCTAAAGTATGTCCATATACATCCTTATGTAGTTTGTAGTGGAATCTCTAAAAAGACATATATTTAGGAACGAAGGAAGTAGTTCGTATAGCAGAGGCACCTAAATAAGCACCTGTGCTCTACAAATAACCACCGATATTTGATTTATTTTTCTAACCACCTCTTTAAACCCCTTGCTGTCCTTCATGTATGTTGGAATAATACTCATAACTCATAAATGCAACTTTGTAGGTAATTGATAGTTGGATGATTCAATTGGAGACATCAGATCAGGCGGACACTCTGTTGGAACAAGTAAAAGTATGCATGAAAATAGGGATAGAGTGCATGGACCCGAACCCAAAGAAGAGACCTGCCGCTAGGCACATACTCTATATGCTTGATAAAACGGAAAGTGCCGCATATTCAGAAGAAACTGCCATCAGCTTCCCCGCAAAGAAAAGACAAAAAGAAACCGCCATCAGCAGTTCATCATCACATAATCCCCGGGTGGATGATGCATATGTGTGGTACCGTGTTAGCGGCCCGGTGTGCTCGGATGCCGAATTCCAGCGGGCCTTCCACATGTCGCGCGCCACTTTGCACTCGCTCTGCCACGAGCTCGTTGTCGCCATCACCAAGGACACCACCTTGTGTGCTGCCATACCCGTGCACCAGCACGTCGGCGGGGACGCAGCGCCAGCAGCAATGAACGGACGCCGGGTGTGGGTGCGGGAGCGGAGCACGGAGTGGTGGGACCGCCTCAGCAGCCTGGCATGCCCGGACGCCGAGTTCCGGCAGGCCTTCCGCATGTCGCGTGCCACGTTCGATGTGATCTGCGATGAGCTCGGCACCGCCATCACCAAGAAGGACACCGCCCTGCGCGCTGCCATACCCGTGCAGCAGCGCTTCGCCGTATGCGTGTGGCGCCTCGCTACCGGGGAGCCCCTCCGTGAGGTCTCCCGCCGTTTTGGCCTAGGCATCTCCACCTGCCACAACATCGTTCTCCAGGTCTGCGCCGCCCTCACCGGTGTCCTCATGCCCAAGGCCATCCGCTTGCCCCTGGACTCCCCTGAAGTCACCGCCTCCAGGTTTGAGGCCCTGTCCTGGATCCCCGGCATCGTCGGCGCTGTGTGCACTGACCACATCCCCACCGGCCCACCCAAGGAGAATGTTGCTGAGTACTACAACCGCTGCCTCACAGTGCGCATGAACAAGGCGTCCTATTCTGTCGCCTTGCAGGTCGTTGTGGATGCTGACGGCACTTTCACAGACGTCTGCATCGGCCTCCCAGGCTCATTGTCCGATACAGCTGTGTTTGAGCAGTCGGAGCTGCACGCCCGCTGCGAGGCTGGGTTGCTTGGAGACAACCAGTACTGGCTGGTTGGCGGCCCAAGGTACCCGCTCAAGGACTGGATGCTCGTGCCATATGCGTACCAGAACCTGACGTGGGCGCAGCATGCCTTCAACGAGCGTGTCGCGGTTGCGCACGGAGCTGCGTGGGGCGCCTTACAGAGGCTCAAGGCGCGGTGGCGTTGCCTGCAGCGCCGCACAGAGCCCAAGCTGCCAGACCTTGACAACATGATTGGTGCCTGCTGCGTGCTGCACAACTTCTGTGAACGCAGCGGCGAGGGGCTCGACGCGGACCTCCAGTCTGGGCTCTCCTGGGACAAAGCCGACGTGCTCGCAGTTCTAAAGGCTGGAAAGGAGCGGGACAGGATCGTACACAAGTAACACAACCCCTATTCTAAGAAATAAAAAGGATGACACGCGTCCTCGTCCATGGCGGCATTAAGTTTGCGAAGTGATGAGCTACTGACGGCTGTGAGGCTCTTTTTTGTCCCTCAACAAAAATATTTGGGAATGGCACTGCCCTCAGCAAAAACTGAAGAAATATATGCTAGTGGACAAAGTTGCTATTAAACTGCCAGGGTGGAAGTGTGGCTTGCTCTTCGAAGGTGGTACAATCGTAAATCGTTCCATGGTGGTTTACCACATGCTACCCCTGGACTTGTTAACCCCCCCTGGTTTCTTCTGTTGCCTTTGTAAAATCTCCCCAAACTTTCTTTGGCTAGGCCGCGTTGCGACGCTTGGTTGTAAGCCATGGACAGGACTGAAGGTTCACATATCTTCTAAGGCCGCCAGCCTCTTGAGAGCATCGACTATTTGCAATATCGGCAGTGGCAAGTCTTGCCTGTTCTGGTTTGACAGGTGGATGAACGGTGCCTCAACGCATGAAGTGTCTCTTTGACTGATGTCCCCTTTGTTATGCTATCAACTAGACAGCTAGTTGCGCTCTTTGCAGCAATGCTTGGATCAGTGACATCAAATGGGAGTTTTCTGTCGCCATGGCCCATGAGTTCTGCTTCTTGTGGTCTGCAGTGGAATAGCCCATCTCAACCTTATGGATATGGACAGTGAAACGGGTCGTTACACTGCGAAATCAGCTTATCTGGCCCTCTTCAGTGGATGAACGAAGTTCCCAGGAGTGTAACAGCTTTGGTGCTCCTGGGCTCCTCTCAAATTCAAGTACTTTCTGTGGCTGGTACTCTGGAATGGAACCGATGCTGGACCTCAGACAGGTAGTCATGCTTGTTGGAGTTGGGCTGTAGGTTTATTTTTGGATGCTGTGAACTTCCAATGTGGTTTCTTTCAACGGAAAATCGGGGGAAACCCACCCCTTTTACTCAAAATTACTTTGTTCTCTACCTCTCTGAACAGTCTTGTATGTTTTGGTCTTGAGGTGGAGAGGAGTGTAAAAGGGAGTCCACTACTAGCGTTCGTTACTGTTTGTTGTATGCAGTTTCATTTTCTTGCTAGCTTAGCTAGGCCTGAAGCAAGTCTCAGGTAATTTAACACTATTTTTTACTGTTACCATCCAGACTTGCCTGTAGCTTGATGCATAGTACTTGTTCTTCTTCCCACTGCCACCATTAGGTCAGTCATTTGGAGCTGAGAATCAGGACATATTCTTGGAGTGTCTTGTTGTCTGAGATGTGCACTAGGAGATCACCTAGACGAATGAAAAATCTGATGCTGAAAGTTCACTAGAATTCTTTCATAATTTATTCTGCTAGTTGCTCTAATATAGAACAGTAACTCTATCTCAACAATACCTAAAAATAAAAATCCATCTCAACCAAAAAAAAGGGGATACATTACTCTTATTCAGAAGAAGAAAAATGGGAGTTTTCTTGATTGGACTCTGATGCAGGTGGTTTCCTCTATCCCTTTGCATCACTGTCCGCCCATAATTTATTCTGCTAGTTGCTCTAATATATAACTATGAAAGTGGAGACGACCGGGCATAATGAGGAGATGATGCATTCTTGATTCGACAACCCTGCTTCTTGCTGTCTGAGATGTGCACCACTGTGGATCACAGGATAATAAAAACCATATGCAGTTTCGAACGACTGAAGAACATGCAATGTGAGTCTGTTTTGTTGCTTGGATTCTGCGGACTGTTCTTGGTATGGCCAACGTTGTTTCCACTTTCAATCCACAACCAGTGTCTTCGCCCGTAGCCTATGGCGCCACTTATCTAAATTCTTGGTTGCTTTCGACAAAAGTTTTGTGTGCTTTTTCGTACCTTTTTTTCTTTCTCCTTTTCCCTCGAATTTATTCGACATTTCCCCAGAGCAGAATTATTAAGGCATGTTGGATGACGATGGAGAGAGGAGGGACGAATAGGCGGCAATGAGCTATTAATTTTCTTTTTTGAGTCTGTGCGAGCTTGTGGTTTTTCTTAGAACGGTTATTTTTGAGTGGATGCGAGCTTTTTTCAGGGGACAAGGGGATGCTAGTTTTTTTCTAGAGGTAATATCATTGGCAGTCATAGAAGTTGCATTGGACGTTCAGTTTGGTGCTAAAACTTTTAAAATATGAATTTATGGTCATCTAACTTGTTGTGTGGTGCAAATACGATGTTTTCTACTATATCCGGCGTAGAACCTGTCTATGTGGCATGACAACATGGGAGTGGCCCACATCTCAGTGGCTGGAGTACATTTTTCTAGACAACTCCGTGGATTTTCTTTAAGTACGCAGAGAAGCCCAGTTGAGACCCACTGTCTGTGAACAATATATATAAAAAAACTAGGAGGTAGCAGGATTCGAACAGCGGCCAACAAAAGACGCACACACATTGTAACAACTACGCTAATTGACATCTAATAATTTTTAGGGATAACTACATTTTATATGCCCGTTCGTTTGTAGCACGTGGGCCTGTCAGCTCTAATGAACCATGATCAGTACAGCTCATTATGCACATGTGATTTTTTTTAGAAATTTGTATGCAAATTACGATCGCAGTGTAAAAATAATGTTTAGAATTCGCGTATTGTAAATAAAACGACATAAATTTATTCCAAAACTGTTCATGTATTATTTCGAAAATATCTATATATCTAAAACAATATTTATGAATTACAAAACGGTTTGTATAATTTAAAATAATACAAATACTTGTAAAATTACAATTCAAATATATTATTTTAATTGTACAAACGTTTCAATAATTATACACACATTTGTATAGTTCCATGTTCATATATCTATATTTATATTTGTGATTTAAAATTTAAACTGTTGATATGAACATTCAGTCGTGTCTAATACAATACACATGTTTATATTTAAATTTTTATTCATGATGCATCATTTATATGTATAACATTTTTAACACACCAATATTTGAAAATAATTATATGACTTACGTTTTACGAGTATCTTAAAAAATATCTTAAATGTCTTTATTACTTATGTTTTACTAAATATTTTTTATATGATACTCAGGCTTATTATTTTTATTTACTAATCATCTTCTGTATGTATAATATTTTTAACACATAAATATTTGAACATAACTTTATTCCTTAAGTTTTACAAATACCTTAAAGAAAATAGTGTGTGCAAAATGGGTCGTAGTATATGCAGCCCATTTTAACTCATCATGCATCCTGGTTCAAAAAATATATTATTATCCACATTAGATAATAGGGTTGAAAAGTGTGTAGTTGCTAGATCGGCTTATGTTCTACTGGTTGGTTGCGGGTTCGAGACCAAGCATCTCTCTTTTTATATTAATTTTGCTCATATGGTTGCAGACCTAGCGGCTCCCTTGTCTTATGTTAATTTGGTCATCCATGAGCAGTACATTTTTTTGTCAGAAAAGGCATTACAGTTTTTGTATAACATTTTTGAGTTAAATTTTTACAGATATTTATATCATTTTAAATTATACAAACAAATTTGTAATCCGTAGATCAACAATTTACATACAAATTTCTTTTAAAACAAAGGTCCAAATTGGACTGCACTGATCATAGCCCATTTTAGCTGACAGGAGCACTTGTTTAAGAGAAGGGATATAAAAGGCAGTTATCCTATACAATCTTTTCTTAACATAGTACGAGGGCCACTCCCATACTGTCATGCCACGCAGGCAGTTGTACACCGGATACAGTAGAAAAGCACCATATTTACACCACACAACAAGTTAGAAGACTACCTTTTTTTCTAGGGGATGCTCGGTAGATCACTTGCTAACTAAACTGGGTCAAGCCCATGCCGTTTAAGAGCATAAAAAAAGAGAACGGGAGATGGGTAAGCCCAGCCCAAAAGCATCTGCTTAAGGCCAACTCCAGCGCGCGACCCATCCTGTCCGGACGCTTCCGTTTGGGGCAAAACGGACATACTAGACGGTCCAGCGCACGGGCGCAAATGGACTTTCGTACGTTTTCTGTCCGTTTTCGGCCCATCCCGGCCCAAGTTCGGGCCGCTTTTCAGGTGAAACGGACACCGCATTGACGGCCCGGACACGCGCGCTTGTCCTCCCTAGCTCGCTCGTTGGTGGCACAAAGCATCCGCCCCGCGCCCCATTTCGTGCTATTTCCCTCCAAACCCTCTCCCACGTCCCGCCCACCACCCTCCCGCCATGGCCGATGCCCCGCCGAATTCCGGTGGCCAGGCCGTCGACCCGCCCGAAAAGGTGAAGAAGAAGGCGGCGGCCAAGGTTCCGAAGAAGCCGTGGTCGGAACTCACGCTGGCGGAGATCGCAAAGCTGGACGCGGAATCGGCCAACAGGATGAACTGGAGGGCGGCAACCAAGGGCAAGAACGCCGCAGCCAAGTTCGCCGCCGACCGCGCTGCATTGGAGACCGCGTGGCACAAGGCCGGCGTCGACGAGCAACAAAGCGCATGCCCTCCTCATGCTTGGGATTTGTCATCCGGCGAGTTTCTCGCCAGCGCCCGTCGGCCCGGCGAGCACAGGCTCGTCGGTCGCCCGGCCTCCGCAGTGCCCCTCGCTGACGCTGCGGACCGCGCCTTTGTCGCCCAGTTTTCCTCTGCCAAGGTGCGAAAGCCAGACCCGTTTCTCGGGGTCGCCGTACATTGGCGTGATCGCGCCATCCACCCCGCGCCCCTCGGCCGTCATCGACCTCAACGTCACGTCGAGGTCGAGCAGCGGCGGCCGGCCGGCCATCGAGATGCAAAGAAAGCAGGCATGGTCGACGACTATGGCCACCATGCCGTCGCTCCGCGTCCTGTTCGACGAAATGCCAACACCAACACCAACGGTCGACGACCCCTACTACAACCAGTTCATGGAGAATGTCATCTATGAGGGCCATGGTGAGGCCTTCCAGATGGGTGGGCATGGCGCTGCCTACGATCCCGAGGAGACCCAGAGTCAGGATGGCCGTGGCCAGTACGTTGCCGATGAAGACTTTGAGGCCCACGACCATGCTGAGTACGACCATGGTGACTTGTGGCATGAAGATGATGACATCTATTGCGAAGGTGATGGTGAGATCCTCGTCCGCCTTCCCTCCAAAGCCCTCCTCCTCTGTCGCGCCTGGCGCCGCGTCACCTCCACCCGCGACTTCCTCCTCGCTTACCACGACCACCAGCCATCCCCCACCCCCCTCATCTACGGCGAACACGGTGATTCCCTATACATCATGCCCTTTAACCACCGGGCAGGGCTCGATGCCTCCGACTCCGTCGCGCGACTAGACAGCGTCCATCATTTGTTCTAATTAGTCTACAGTATTTTGTTCATCCAGGACGTGGGGAACTGCAATATAGCTAGGCGCGGCAAAAATGACGGATAACATAAGAAAACATGATTTAGAATAGCAGTATATATGCCACATGATGGAGGCCCGTCATTTACATATTTCCTCCTGCTTGCTGGTTGTTGCTTTTAAATGAATTTCGAATTGATAACCTTGCTTGCTACTATCGGAGATGTGCACCAGTTGATCGACTGGACGAAGCCTGAAAGCAACCTTGCTTGCTACTGTCGGAGATGCTTATGTTACCCACCTGAAAAGCATAATTAAAGCCTACACAGTTTCGACGCCTGAAAGCAACATCAGTTTGGAGAACATGTCTGTTCTGTTGCTTGGGTTCTGCAGATTGTTCTTTACAAGTATGGCCAACTTCCCCCTCGACCTACTGCGCTGTACGTCTTTCCCCGCATCACCGTCGTGCCCATAGCGTTCCGCGCCACTTATCCAGGTTCTCGATTGCTTTCGGCACAAGTTTTGTTCGCTTTAATGAATAAAATCAAATTAGTACTGTAGTTGTTTGTCTTATGAACCTGTTGCTCTTTATTTCCTTAGAATTATTCGACAACGCATAATTATTAAAGCATCCCCGTCATGGAACAAGCAGTCATCTATTGCATGATGGATAAAATTGGATGTCCCATTCGACAAAGTTGGATGAAAAGTCATTCTAATCATACGTACAATGCGCCATTTTAGGGTAATTACTCAGCTGCTCACATCACTTGTAGGCTACCCACAATCAGCATTCTGTTGCCTGCATGTCCATTCAGGCATCTGCGTGAATATGCGATAGTATATCGCATTCATAATATTTGGATTGTGGTTGCAGTATAGCATAGCGCGGCAAAAATAATGGACGGCACATGAAAGCAAGTATCGATATAGCAGTATATATGCCACGCGATGGAGGCCTGTCATTTACATATTTCCTCTAGCTAGCTGTTCCCTTTATATGCAATCTTATGACAATAATATATATACATGCAATTTTCTGAAATTCTGCCTGTTCAGTTTATATGCAACATCCTGGCAAGAGGATGTATGCTCATGGCAAGATCTATCTGCTGGCTATATGCAATGCATTATTGAATTGATAACCTTGCTTGTTGCTGTCTGAGATGTGCACCAGTTGATCAACTACACAAAGGAAGAGCCCAACAGAAAAGCATAATCAAGGCATATGCAGTTTCGACGCCTGAAAGCAACATTATTTCGGAGAACATGTCTGTCCTGTTCCTCTTCTTGACAAGTATGGCCAACTTCACTCTCAACCTACTGTGCTGTACGTCTTTCCCTGCATCACCGTCTTCGGCCATAGCGTTCCGCGCCACTTATCCAGATTCTTGATTGCTTTCGACACAAGTTTTGTCGGCTTTAACGAATAAAATCAAATCAGTTCGTTGTCCTACGAACCTGTTGCTCTTTATTTCCATCGAATTATTCGACAAAGCAGAATTATTAAAGCATCCCAGTCATCGAACAAACGGGTGTCATCTATGCCATTTGACCATGACAACTGACCCCTTTTCTGAAGGGAGAGATGTTGTTCTAGTAATGTATACTACTATATGGTTTTGTTTTTCACTTCAGAGAATCTAATAGATTTTACTGTTCCTTTTCTTCATGATATCTCCCCATGTCTCGCGCAACAACTGAAGGAGATTTTTCTGTCGATATATACTCCGATCGGTCGGAGCATGTGGAGCCAAGCATAATTTGGGCGTGTGACGTGCATTCTTGATTCGATAACCTTGCTTCTTGTTATCTGAGATGCGGACCGGTTGATCACAGGAAGCGCACAGTTAAGACATATGCAGTTTAGAACGCCTGAAAGCAACGTTTAGTTTGGAGAACATGTCGTCTGTTTTGTTGCTTGGATTCTGCAGACTGTTCTTTACAGTTTCGAACTGCACTTTCAGTTCACTGCACTGTACGTCTTTCCCTGCATCACCGTCTTCGCCCATAGCCTATCGCGCCACTTATCCGGATTCTTAATTGCTTACGACACAAGTTTTGTTTGCTTTATCGAATAAAATCAAATCAGTTCGCTGTTATACGGACCCTTTTGCTCTTTTATTTCCTTCGAATTATTCGACAGAGCAGAATTATTAAAGCACCCTCTTTATCGAACAGAGTTTATCTATGCCATTTCACCATGGCAACTGGCAAGGATAACTTCCAGCCTCTACATCGGTCGACGCACATAGCCGGTGAAAAAGAAATTCTATGTAGTGCCAGTTCTTGATTGAACTACTACTATTCTTGGGATGAGTGTTCCTGTTTTTGTTCTTGTTAGCCTGGCCTCATGCTTGAGTAAAAATTTCAGGCAACTCTATACTACTGTTCCATTTCTTCATATATCTCCCCTTCTCTCTCTCACACAACAACTGAATTTTATGTCTCCAGTGCTAATCTATGGGTCTAACTCACAAGAAGTAACATCAAACATAGTTGTCCATCTGCCAAGCTTGACAGGGGCTCACCCTCTCTCTGTACCTAAAGAAATTATGGGTTCAGAAAAGCGTCGCTGTTAAAAGTAGAAACTGATTTCTCCAATTGCCAGTGGCACATTGTTTAGGCCATGGTTGAGATCGATATGTCGAAATCCACGTGCCATTCGCCTGTTGCGAGGACTGCATATCGTTTTCTTAGTGCCCTTTCAGAGATTAATTTCCTGCAGCTCCATCTTCATTGGCCACGTTCTTCCCCACGACCACTGCCACTAGGCCGGCACGGTCGAGATGCCCGGTCCCATTATTCGGATCATTTGGTTGGAGCTGGGCATCAGGACATATTCTTCGACGCCCACCTTGTTATCTGAGATGCACACTAGTTGATCACCACAACGTGCACGATATGCTGCAACATGGTGTGGCCCTGTGACTCCCAAGTACTAGTATAATCCTTCAACTTGAAAATCAGAGTTCAGAAGATGGACTAGTTCGGTTTCGACGCCGGAAAGCAACGTCTGATTTGGGGAACATGTCTCTTTTGTTCCTCGCTTGGGTTCTGCGGATCGTCGCCGACGAGTAGATCGCCACTACCTTTTCCCCCTTTCAGTCCTGTCTTGTCTTTCAGTTCCACCTTGCTTTCAGGGCAAGCCTTGTTTGCTTTTCTTAAACTAAATCAAATCAAATCAGGTTCCACTTTCGTTAGAATTTTTCGACACCATTCTGAACTTCATCAGTCTATGCCTCTGAACTTTATCAGTGTATGCCTTGTTTTGTTTGCACTAGTAATATACTACCTCTGCTCCAAAATATAGGATGTTTTGGTAGGCCGGTGAAACAAACAGAGGTAATAATTTTCTGCTCTATGTCTCTATGTAAAGATGTTCTTCTGTTAGAGTATGCTCGGAACTTAAAGCCTGACTGTCTACTGCACACGCAGGTCAAAGATGAAAATTGTGGTCAAGCGTGGATCTCTACAGCAATCAATCAAAATCACCAATTGGTCAAAGGCCGGTATGAACAAATCAACGGAGCGACCAGATAAAATTTTGCAAATTGCGGTGAAGATTAATTACGTCCAATACAAGCCAACTTCCTTTATCATTATTATTATCACACCATGACAGCAACCACCAAGACATACAAGCAGTAGCAGTGAAGACGCAGCCACCATGACGGCGCCGCGTCGCCATCACCGGCCGGTTCGATCGGCTATTCAGCTATACTACGTACGTTCACCAGACACGCAAACAAGAAACAACAGGCCAGGGAGCAGAGGATGAAGAAGAATTGAAGAAGCAACGTCAGCCCATGCGTACGCCCAAGGGGTGGGCGGCTAGAGGGCGAGGACGAGGCCCGGCAGGGAGTTGCGGGCGCGGTCGGGGCGGCGGCTCTGCCAGACGCACTTGGACGCGGCGGCGGCGGCGAGGCGCGTCACGGTGAGGTCGGTGTTGAAGTACTCGCGCAGCTGGGTGATCACCCCATCGCCCCCCACGGTCCAGGCGTGCACCCAGTAGGCCTTGGCCTTGTCGTCGACGCCCTCGGCGATGACGGTGGAGCCGAAGGCGTCGACGGAGCGCGGCTCGAAGCGGAAGGAGGAGCTGGAGCCGGTGAGGAGGCGCATCATGTGCTGGTGCGCGGGCGGGCCATGGAACCACCACTCGAGGTCCGGCGCGAGGAGGGAGTGCACGGCGGCGTGGTCGCGGCCGTTGAGCGCCTCGTAGAGGCGGAGCACGAGGAACTTGTTGCGCTGCTCCTCGGTCTCGTGCCCGCGCGCGGAGGCGAACCCGCCCTCCAGCTGATCCAGGTTAGCCAGCTCCTCCCGAGGTTTCCGGCCGCTGCTCCTGTCGGAGACGAAGAAGAAGACGGTGACGGTGACGGCGACGGCGGCGGCTTGATCTCAACTACCTGGTACTCGTGATCGTCTCGGCGAGAAGCGGCGAGATACGGTGGGTTCGGAGAGATTGGAGTGTTTGGAGCGGCGGGGCGCGGGTTTTATAGCGGGTGCGCCCGATGGTGGGTCGATGCGCCCGTGCGTGCGCGCCAGGGTGGACGGCAACCAGATCGGGCTCTGATTGGGCCCAGTGCTGAGTCGGATGATGGGTGGTAGTGGGTGGGACCGACCGTCGGGGAACATCAAAGTGAATTTACTAAAAAAAACATATCAGAGTGAAAATTGACGTATTTGCCCCTTTTAAAAAAACTTTAGCACAACCTGAACCGGTTTAAAATACAATTCACAAAAATGGCCCACATCTGCATGACCACCGAGGCAAGGCACGGGACGCCATGTTGTCCAGCATGGCGCCTGATCTAGTATGGTGCCCCGGGCAAGGGTGTCAAGCTATGCTATCGCATGGCTCCTCGGCCAAGGCCCGGGAAGGTTTGGCACCTCGATGTCGGCTCTTCGCCACCTGAAGCTGTAGGTGGTTTCAAGGGTTGGGCTGTTTGCCCATTAATGCGGTACGTGAGCTGGGTTCAGAACATCGTGAGACAGTTCGGTCCATATCCGGCATCATGCAAATAGACCATTTTGCGAAAATTCCGTGAATAGGGTTCATTTTTGCGCTAAAGTTTCGGAAAGGGTCAGATTTGCCAATTTTCACCCGATGCAGGAGCGGTTGAGGAAATGTAACGGTTTGATTCCTCTTCCCCCGCACCTGCACCGCCCCGCTGGGTGGAGTCTTCATTGACAATGTCATCATCATCACAACCATCGCTCTTATCGAGTCCAACCCCGAGGAAAACATCGTAGTCACGCTTGAGCTCTCCGCCCAGCAGATGAACGCCACACACGAGAAAAAGAGCACCGCCGGCGCTTCGCTGCCCCCACCGACGAGATGGATGAGTAGCAACAGCTGGAGCTCGTCACTTTTCGACGAGATGTCAATTGAGGATTGCGAGTGTGAGGCCAAGATCCAGTGCCACTGGGCTGTCGGGGAGCCGCTCACAATAAGCTAGACGAGGCACACCTATCCTCCTCCTCCTCCTCTTCCTTCTCCTCCAACTCCTTCAACAATTAGACAACGTCGGTTGGCCCCTATATATATCTGGTCTAACAATGCCGAATAACAACATTGTGTGTCTATCTAGTCTAAAAATGCATACATTGTTTAGTCTCAAATCACATGTAAAATGCGATGAACTTCACCGCAAACTATAAGAACTTAGTACTTTTTCAAATGTCGTCTGGGTTGGTCA
Source organism: Secale cereale (assembly GCA_902687465.1). Lineage (NCBI taxonomy): Eukaryota > Viridiplantae > Streptophyta > Magnoliopsida > Poales > Poaceae > Secale > Secale cereale. The sequence goes on from LR738710.1 coordinate 36,278,122, forward strand.
TTCACCTTTAATCATGGTTTGAGTGCTGAAATTAGAACTATTTTTTTTCAAGCAAAGGCCAAATAACAATAGAAAGGAGGAGGTAGATGCTCTCATGGAGACCACAGATTGGCGAGTCAAGCTTGCATGTCCCCTCGGCAGCCTCCAAAATATTAGGAAGCACGTTCCATACACATTTTGATGATTCTACTAGAGTTTCTTTAGATTGGTTACTTTTTCTTTTGAGGAAATTTGGATTGTTTACTGATCGTGTAACGGTGAAAAGAAGAGTGATATGAGCGCAGTGTTATCTCGTCTTTGTCCTGCCATGCTGGCAGCGACAAGCCATGAGTGCATACACGATCGAGCCGGCCGGCCACTGCATACCAGTGTGCATGTGCCGCGTGCGTTCTGGGGGAGGTTCCATTTGAGCGAACGATTGGTTGTCCGATTCCCTGGCGTGGCTTTCCAACGAGATCCGCCTGTCTGACTAGGCTGCAGGACCGTAGGACACAGCGGCCACCGACCCATGCATGATTGGTTTGGTGGGAGCGGCCGCCAGTTCGTCCGTTTGCTCGTTGCTCGACCGGTCCAGTGCTCCCCCGATGCTACAGGCCACAGTCCTGCAGCGTGTGTGGCCTTGCCTGCTTGGCGCATGGTGGGCCGGTCACTTGTAATGTCCGCCACGCACGCAGACCCCATGCCATGGCAGCATGTACTCTAGTAGTGGAGCTCTACGCATGGTCGCGTCCGGTAGCCCAACCAACATCTTTGGAACCTAGCGCTGCTGGGGGAGTGCCACCCGGGGCCGGGACTAGTCTAGTCCGGTGCACCACTACTACACTGGATGGATGGGCATGGAAAAGGGACAGCCGACGGCAACGTTGCGCAGCACAAACCACACATCCCGATCGACATCCAATGGAAATGTGCAAATCGCCGCCGCATGCCATGCCATGCCAACTGTGTGATGCACGCATATGCGGCAGGCAGGCTGTGGCGGCTTCAGGAATTTGCTTCTAAGTATTCATGTGTATTCATTTTGCTAAAATCATTGCTGTTTTTTTTTTTTTTTGAAAATTGTCACTGTTTTGTCAAAATCAACATTGTTTTGTAAAAATCACGGGTATTCACATGAAGACCCAAGAATACACCTAGCGCCACCCCTGCGGGCAGGCCAAGCCAGACGCCGACGTAGGACGAGAGCCAAGGTGCAATCAATCTCAATCGCCCAAAATCACTGTTTTGACCTAAGGACGAAATAATATAACAAAATAAACAATTGGCGAAAAAAATTCGCCCGGCCAACTTTTTTGTGTAGCGACCAACAGTTAGACGCCACACTACATTATACAACGTCTGACTAATAGGGGCTACATGCTTGGCCAGCGTCGCATTTCGGGCTGCCTGAAAATTTCTAAGTTAGTGTGTGACGCCTGAGAGCTAGGCGTTACACTATACAGTGTAGCGTCTAGTGTCTAAACATTGCACTAGTGGCTGCACTATTTGCAACTACGTTTTGAAGTGGCCACTAGTGCAACGGCTAGACGTTAGGCGTCACACTGTATAATGTAATGCCTACCTCTCAGGCGTTATACAGTGACTTAGCATATTTCAAACAATCTGGGGTGCGACGCTGCCCAAACGTGTATCGCGTGCCAGTCTGGTGCTGCACAATGTAGTGTAACGCCTAGCTGTTGGGCGCTACATCAAAGGGTCAGTCGGATGTTTTTTTGCCAACAGTTTATTTTGTGATATTGTTTCGTCCACATGTCAAATTTATCGTTTTTGCCATCTCAATCGTCGTCCCCATTCCACGGGGGGCGGCCGGACGGAGGCGATCCACCCGCCGTCCTTTAGTTCGCTCCAGCCTGCGTGCGTGCGGCTCCCCTCCGACGGATCGGTCGACTGGGACGGACGGGCGTGGGCACGAAGCTTCCCGGAAGCTTCCCGACCCGTTCGCTCGCTCGCTCCATGGCCTATCTGCGCCCATCACCGCCGCAACAGATCCTGTCGTACTACTTAATTTACTCCATTACTGTAGAGTGTAGTAGACACACGAGTCCAGTATCAGTTTCTCGTAACAGCGATGTGCAGCTACTGCTACTGCTGATGATGAACATCCGAGCTGGCATGCTTCCTGCCATCGATCATCACGGCACACACATCACTGATCGACTCAACGAGACGTAACGCATCTGCATAAATATGTGTATTTGATGTAGTATGTCTGCACTGCACGCACACAAGCATCATACTAACCCAAGATCGGTGGAAGATGCAGCAGCATCGGAGATTCTTTCGTCTACATGCATGTCGCTGTCGACATGTAGTCAGTGCGATCCTCTCACTAATGCACACGGCTCTTAAGTCTTATGATCTTATCACCGGTCAAGTAAGAGGTAAGTGATCGATCTGCTTGCGATCGAGCGATTGATTGGTTGCTGATAATGCACCTTTTGTCAATCCATCTGCAACTGGTATGTACTCCTACTACTCTTTTGTTTTTTTCTGCGTGATTGACATTGCATGCATGATATGTATGATGATTATTGTACTAGCTAGTTACCTGGCCACCGTGCTAGTGAATCATTACATTTCCGTGACTAACTTTCTAATTATGATGTGGAAAAGGGTAGCGTGTGCCCATCTTGATCAGTGTTTGATACGTCTACGAATTGATCGATCCGTCATTATCACCCTATATATATACATGATCGTTCTACCTGCCTACCTATCCCAGTTACCACCAACGCTAGTTACCCAAAACACGGCCCCCTTCCCCATCATAATCGTTCTCGATCAACCGGTCGACTTCTCTATGAAAAGTTGAAATTAAACTAGGCGAACGGCACAAACGATCTAATAAGTACACATTCGTGGTGTCATCTCTAATGTATATGGAAGCATAAACCGTCTTGCAAACATCTTTAGCTTGACGTGTTGATCCTTGGAAACACTTATCGTGTAACCAACCAAAATCAGGTCGCAGTTCCATCATCGCAGTTCCATGATGGAACTGCGACCTGATTTTGGTTGGTTACACGATAAAGCTAGAAAGTTGACCGGCACCGAGAGAGGGGGTAGGCCACGGTCAACAACTGCTTCTTCTCATGTTTTTTCCTTTACACTTTTTAAAGTTCTCTCTCGGTGCCGTTCTAGGAAGTTGACCGGCACCGAGAGAGAACTTTAAAAAGTGTAAAGGAAAAAACATGAGAAGAAGCAGTTGTTGACCGTGGCCTACCCCCTCTCTCGGTGCCGGTCAACTTTCTAGCTTTATCGTGTAACCAACCAAAATCAGGTCGCAGTTCCATCATGGAACTGCGATGATGGAACTGCGACCTGATTTTGGTTGGTTACAGGAAGTTGACCGGCACCGAGAGAGGGGGTAGGCCACGGTCAACAACTGCTTCTTCTCATGTTTTTTTACTTTACACTCTTTAAAGTTGAGTTTTGAACAAATCTAACCCAAAAAGCATACATATATATCTTGGAGGAAGAAAAATCAACTTTTGAGCAATGGCGGTTGATCGGTGTGAGCTCTTCATGTTATATCTTGATAACGCACGAGGGGCTCACCCAGCTCAACCATCACCGAAAGTTGAAATACCCGTGAGAGAGTGTCCACCATATATACCACCACCAGTGAGAGTGTCCACCATATATATGTGAGAGAGTATCGTTGAGAGTTGTTCTTGGAGGAAGAAAAATCAACTTTTGAGCGATGACGGTTGACATGTGTGAGCACTTCATGTTATATCTTGATAACGCACGAAGGGCTCACCCAGCTCAACCATCATCGAAAGTTGAAATACCCGTGAGAGGGTGTCCACCATATATACCACCACCGGCGGGAGTGTCCATCGTATATACGTGAGAGAGTGTCGTCGAGAGTTGTTCTTGGAGGAAGAAAATCGACCTTTGATGATGGTGGCCGATCTGCGTGAGCTCTTCATGTTATATCTTTCATGTTTGATTCTTATGTTATTTTCCATTGTGTGATGAAATGTGTTAGCATCGATCAATTTTTTGGCTATGGCTTCCTCCAACGGCGAAGCTTCCATTAGGGTCGACTCCACGGTCGCGGAGAAGAGCACCGAGGACCGCTTGGAGGCACTCCTTGAGAAGAACCCACAGCTGATCCTAATGAAGTTTTTTGTGGATCTGGCCAAGAAGAATCCCCCAGCTAAGGAGGGCAAGGCTCCACCACGTCAGGAGCCATTGAGTCCACCGACCATCATTCCCGACGACGCTTGGTCCTCCACCGTGGGGGGATGCCCCCACGTTGTAGGATCGAAAGTATGTCTAGAGGGGGGTGATTAGACTACTTGACAATATAAAAAATCTGCCTTTTGATCATGCAATGTTTTTGGCAGTTTCACAATTAAGATCAATTCAAGTATCACCCTACACATGCAATTCTAGAGTATAAGCAGCGGAAAGTAAATTGTACATGTAGTAATGAGAGGTGGAGAAGATCAAACGCAGTTTGGAGACACGGAGATTTTTGTCGTGGTTCCGATAGGTGGTGCTATCGTACATCCACGTTGATGGAGACTTCAACCCACGGAGGGTAACGGCTGCGCGAGTCCACGGAGGGCTCCACCCACGAAGGGTCCACGAAGAAGCAACCTTGTCTATTCCATCATGGCCTACGCCCACGGAGGACTAGCCTTACTCGGGGTAGATCTTCACGAAGTAGGCGATCTCCTTGCCCTTACAAACTTCTTGGTTCAACTCCACATCTCAAAGACGGAGGCTCCCAAGCGACACCTAACCAATCTAGGAGGCACCACCCTCCAAAAGGTAATAGATGTTGTTGATGATGATGAACTCCTTGCTCTTGTGCTTCAAATGATAATCTCCCCAACACTCAACTCTCCTCACTGATATGGCTGTGGTGGAAGAAGGGTTTGAGTGGAAAGCAACTTGGGAAGGCTAGAAATCAAGTTTCATATGGTAGGAATGGAATGGCTTGATCTCAACACAAGGGTAGGTGGTTCTCTTCTCAGAAAGTGTATGGTAGGAGTGGTAGACTTTCTGATGGCTCTCTTCACGAATGAAGAGGGGGTGGAGGGGTATATATAGCCTCCACACAAAATCCAACCGTTACACACATATTTGAGCCATCTCGGTAAGACCGAAGTGAAAACTCGGTCAGACCGAAAGTTCAAATATAGTGAACGTTGGGATTTTCGGTGGGACCGAAAATACCATCTCGGTGTGTCCGAAGTGAGTCAAAGGTAGGAGCTTGCCATTCTCGGTGGGACCGAAATTAACAACTCGGATATTCCGAAGTGATGTCAATTGGTTACAGAAGGTTGGCAGTCCAGTTTCGGTGAGACCGAAACTCAAAATCGAATGGACCGAGAAATTAGGGTTTGGAAGAATAACTGAGGTGGTTCATCTCGGTGGGACTGAGTTTGCAGAATCGGTTTGTCCGAGATTACTTATGAGTGTGTTAAGTAGTGAAGAGTGCTAATAGTTGAGGGAGCTAGATCACCAAGCACTTGAGCAACCAGATCATTAACACAACCTCATCCCCTTTTAATAGTATTGGCTTTTCCTATGGACTCAATGTGATCTTTGATCACTAAACCAAAAATAGAGTCTCGAGCTTTTGCCACTGCTTGTCTTAGCATTTTGAGGGGTCCACTTCTTCAGACATTTCCATACCCATATGATCGAACTTCTCTGAGATGATTCTCAAGTAAATATTAGTTCAATGATATATATGTTGTTATTAATTACCAAAACCACCCGGGGATTAGTTGCACTTTCAATCTCCCCCTTTTTGGTAATTGATGACAACATATAGATCAAAGTTTCGACAAAGGATATAATCAATGAATAATATCGTCGCTTTGAGAAGTATGTGATAGACAAGAGCTCCCCCTAAATTTGTGCATTATTTAAAATTTGCGTTTGAATGCAAATGCACAATCGATTAGGATTATGGGTCACTCTTCCATGTCACATACATCTTGGTGGAGCGCACAAAATGATAAGAATGAATAACATGCACTCAATCACCAAGACAAGAGTAAATAGCCATACAATAGGAATAGCATATGATAAGCATTAAGCACACATTAAAGCATAGTATGACCAAGCACTCATTAAAGTAGCATCAAACGTGGTAGCAAGCACACTGAAAGTTTCGAAAGATCAAAAGAAACCAATGTATCTCAAAGAAACCGGCAAAAGAACGAAAGAGCACTCTCTCTCTCTCTCGAAGCCCTATGATCTATACAATTTCTCCCCCTTTGGCAACAAGTTACCAAAAAGTTCGAAAAGGTATAGAGCTAAGCGTCACTGCGGGCTCTGCTGGCGGCTCCCGTCTGGGTAGATGTCGGTGTAGAAATGACTGCATCGGCGAAGACTTCTGCTGATGTCTGCGCTGGAGGAGTGGATGCTGGAGCTGGAGTAACTGCTGGAGCTGAAGTGGTAGCCCTGGAGTCAGTCACTGGGATAGCTGCAGATCGTGATCCTCTGGGAACCTGAGCAGTCTGGCGATGGGAGTCCTGGACTAGATCATCCTGCATGAGCTCTGCTCTCTCCTGCCTTGTTTCCTCCATGTCTGCCTCAAGCTTGTTGACGGACACCTGAATCTCTGTCAGCTTCACGTCCAGAGCGTGGATCTTGTCCTCAACAATCCTCTCTAGGCTTTCCTGAGATTGCTCAATGTTGGCCAGGCGTTGTTCAATCCTCTGGGTAGCTTCAAGAATTTGTTCTCCAAAGCTCTTTGGCTTAGCTGCTGCTGCTGCTGCTGCCTCTTTGTCAGCTTTAGCTTTCTTCGCAGCTTCGATTTTGGCCTGTCCTTCAACTGAGGTTGGATCCTCCTCATCCATCACAACTACATTGTCCTCATGCTCTGGCTGCAGTGGCAAGTGCTTCCTATCCAACATGAATTTGCCCGTGCCAAACTTGGCATTGATGAGCATCTGAATCTGCGGGGCAAACCCACACGACCTCTTCTGGTCAGCTGCAGTCCTCTTAATGGTCTCTACCATTAAGTCCATCACCTTGAAAGGTGCCTTCTCATCAAGAATGTGCAGCATGTTGATAGAATAGCCTCTAATCATGCGGTGGTCTCCAGACTTGGGCATCAAGGTATGCCTCAAAATAGTGTTAGTGGTGGTCAGACCTGCCTGGAGATAGTACACTGAGCCAAGCTTCCACCCTTCCAAGTCAGCAGCGGGGATCTCCTTGTACATGTTCTTCATGGAATCATGACTCTTCTTAGGAATCCCATAGACATCAATGTCGTCCTCTCTCTGCACTGGAGCGTTCAGAAGTTCTGCCCATTCTTCAACAGACGAAGAAAACCTTTGACCTTCAGTCATCCAGGTGATCTTGCCATCAGGATAGAAGTGGGCTGTGGCGTAGAACTGCATGATCATCTCGTCATTCCAAGCTGTCAGCTCTTGACCCACAAAATCAGCAACTCCACATGCAGTAAAGCTCTCATGCACATGGGGAAAGAAGTCTCGGTGCTCTTCATTGTCAATGTACTTCCAGTCAACATACCTGGTGTCAGCAACAATGGGCTTCTTATCCATCAGCACGGTCTCATAGAAATCATGCTGCTCTCTGGTGTGGAATCTGAGGTCCACAGCAGTCCTTCTCCTTACAGCATATGGATCAGACTGTCTCCATAGCCTGAGACCTTTATCCTTCCTTGCCTTCATGTCCTCAGCTTGAGGATGAGCATCATTGTGGAGTGGCAACTTGGGACGGAGCTTAAGCAACACATACTCTTCATCTGATTCAGACGGTGGCATCTCACCTTTGTTCTTCTCAGAAGCTGGAATGCTCCTGGTTGTTCTCTTGGGCTTGGCTGGAGCTGCCTTGGCTTGAGCAGGCTTCTTGGTCTTAGAGGAGTCTTGAGCCCGAATAGCATCACCCATGAACCTAGCTTTCTGAGGAGGAGGCTGGGGTGCATCTTCTTCTTCTTCTGCTTCAGCAGCTGCATCAACTTGAGGTTCAGCATATACTACCCTCTTCCTCTTGGAAGTTTTCTTCACCTTACTTGGAGCTGGCTCTTCCAAGTTGAGCTTCTTTGCAACAGCTGACTGCTTTACTTTGCTTGTGCCTTTCCTTGACTGCTGCCCTTGGTGCTCTTTGGCAACCACATTCCTCTTGGGCTTGGAGGTAACTTCCTCAGCAACGAAGTCGGAGTCCTCATCATCAGAATTTCTCTTCTTCCTGGTTCTGGTGGCTGCAGGAGGCAAACCACTAGGGGTGCTCCTCTCACCATCATCACTGGAGCTGCTAGCCTCAGGACTTGTAACTGTCTCTGGAATCTCAGCAAAAGGTGACTCAGACCTGTTCTGGCTGTCACTGACATCTGACATGGCTGAAAACCTGTGAAAAGATAAGGTATAGGCAGAGTAGAAGAGTTATCACAACTGCAGAGGTTTTTGCAAAAAAAAAATGAGTTTAAAACTTAGTTTTGAGTTTTCACAGAATGTATTTCGGTCAAACCGATTTTAAGTTTCGGTGAAACCGAAGTGTATACAGAGGCCTACACACCACTTTCGGTCAGACCGAAATGGGTTTCGGTCCTACCGATAACCTAGGGTTTCACTGAAACTAAGTTTCGGTCACACCGATTTGCACAACTCGGTTAGACCGAATGATGCAGTGCAATGGCCAGAGGCCAAATCGGTCATTCCGAGTTTCAAAATCGGCTTCACCGAGATGCGTTCCGTGGAAACCTAAACCTAAGAATTTCGCTCGAAACAAGAGGATCTGATCTAATGTTTAGGGAAGATCTCAAACGTGGATAGATTCAAGGCAAGCCATTCGTGCAAGAATTGGATGGGGAGCACGAAAGGGATCGGGACTCACCCTAACTTTGTGGAGTCCCTCTACGGCGGCAACGGTGCGGAGAGGATTACCGTTGACGGCGGCGGAGACCTGCGGCGAGGGCGCACAGGCGACGACGGCGACGATCCGTAGACCAGGGCGACGGCAGCAGGGGACTTGAGGGCGAACGGTTTGAAGAGTTAAATCGCGCGCAGCCCTCAGGTATAGATAACCCCATGCTGTCGGTGGGACCGAGTTGAAAAATTCGGTGTCACCGAGATGTATAACTGCTGTGCAGTTACGCATATCGGTCAGACCGAGATTTTGAACTCGGTTTCACCGAGATGAAACCTAGATCAGTCTAAGCGTTTCGGTTGGACCGAGATTGAGAAGCCGGTCAGACCGAAATGGACTTAGAAGGTTTTGGAAGTCAGCCTTAGACGAATCGGTGGCTCCGAGTGCTCCTCACTCGGAGAGTCCGAAAAAGACTTGTTCAAAGTTGTGATATGAGCATGAATAGAATTTGAGACAAGAAAGCATAGATAGCTAGGGAAGGTGCTTAGGCATTCTTGTCCATCCATTTGGCCAGAAAAATCAAAACAATCAAAACAACAAATGGATGTCCTTGAATGGATAAAATCATGCATTCAACATGCTCACACAATAAGATAGCAACTGAAATATGTGTCAAACATGCACAACCAACACTCTAGCTACTAGCACACAATTTGTCGATGACTAGGTCATCTATATATGAGTATATTGACTTAGGAGCCAAATGAGAACATTTGATCATAGGTCATACTCATCGTTTAAGCACAAGTGGGGTTACCACTTTTACATAAAGCATTAATGTGTTCACATCATTTGGAGATGCTTTAGCTCAATTTTTTAGAGTAAAGCTCCCCCTAGATGTGAGAACCCCTTTTAAAGGGTCAAACTAACCTTGGGTTGTCGTAGAAGACTTCATGTAGATGTTGAAGATGTGGATGCTCAATGTTGATGTAGATCATCAAGAGTTGGGAGCTATCCTTTGGATTTAGGCACTTTCAATACCTACATGGGTTAGTCCCACAAAGAACAAACAAGAATATCCATAGACATAGATTGAAGTTCATAAAAGATGATGTCCATGAAAGCAATGATTACCTTGTCCCTTGACTTACCAACAAGAGGGTTTGTGACTCCATGAACTAGTGCATGATGTGGAAGTTGATTGCACAAGTTCTTGCCAAGATGAATATGAGTGAAGTATGTTGGCGGAGTCACCCTCAAGAACCTTCTAGTTCTTCTTCTTTGGGATCCACATCATCTTGATGGGAATCCTTGGTGTTGTAGTTGAGCTTGACGAAGTAGAACTTGATGTGTCCTTGGGAACCCACTTGACCATGGCTTGAGGTGCTTCAATGAATGCATCAATCTCCTCTTGAAGCTTGTCCTTGGCCTTTAGCTTGTGGTCTTGTGGTGGAAGGTCATCTTGAGCTTGTTCCACATTGGAAGAAGTAGGATCATACTTCTCCTTTTGTGAAACAAACTGTGGAGTAGGGTATTGACCTTCTTCCCACTCAACTCCTTCGGCGTTGAACTTTCGCTCAAAACCAATCCCTTGATTCTTCCGGTGTCTTCCTTGTTTGCGAACAATCTCCTCAAAGTTCTTGCTTCCGGCAAGACTCTTGTAGACACCTTTCTCTATGATTTCCTTCAATAAGCTATTTTCTTGCTCAAGTGTAACTTGGCTTGAAACATTGTTAGTGGAATCAAGAGAACTACTAGAAGCAACAATATTGGATTTAACATTGTTATTGTTACTACTAGAGGGAGAATTTTTCTTATGCTTGTCATGCTTAGTCTTAATAGGTGGCAAGAAATTAGACAAGAGAAGTCGTTTGGCAAGATATGAAGAACTCTTCTTTCGAAGATCGTCATTGATCGCTTTTAGAAACTCATGTTCTTGCTCTAGAGTGAGCTTCTCGAAGCGTAGCTTCTCATGAGATCTTAGGAGCTCTCTATGATCTTCTTGAGTTGTTTCATGAGCTAACTTAAGAGTGTTTAGTTCTTTAGTTAGACGCTCAATCTCCTTCATAGCATTGTCATTCGACTCTTCTCGACTATAAAGACTACTAGCATTTTCATCATTACTAAGCTCACTAGATTTATCATGCAAGAGCTCATCTTCACCAAGCAAGTCATCCTCATCACTATCAGAGTCAATGAATTCAGGGTGTGTTACCTTGGGGCCTTTAGCCATGAAGCATCTTCCAATTCCCTCATTTGGTGAATCAAATAAGTCGTAGGAGTTGGAGTTGGAGGATACGAGTGCAAGTCCGGCAACACCTTCATCTTGACTATAGTCGGAGTCGGAGTGATAGCTTCCATCGGATTGATTGTCGGAGTCGGAGCCGGAGACCCATTCACCTACATGAGCTTGATGTTTTCTTCTTGTGTAGCTCCTTGATGACTTGTCTTTCCTCTCCGAATCCTTGCTTCTCCGAGAGGGTCTTCGTTCATAACGATCATCTCTACTCCTTCTCTCTCTCCGAGGTGACTCATCTCTTGCTCTTGTTCTTGGAGATTCTTCTCTTCTCTTGTGGGGAGCCGTACACTCATTTGAGAAGTGTCCGGGTCTTCCACAATTGTAGCAGTTTTGATCACGACTAGAAGATCTCTTTTCATCATATGATCTAGACTTAGAGCTTCTTTCTTTGCTTCTATTCTTGTAGAACTTGTTGAAGTTCTTGACCATTAGGCTTATCTCTTCATTGGAAATTAGCTTGTCACTTGAGGTAGTGGGAGCATCACTTGTAGCTTTGTAAGCACCACTTGACTTGTTGTGAAGCTCTTCCTTATCCTTAAGTGTCATCTCATGAGCAACAATTCTTCCAATGACTTCAGTTGGCTTGAGAGTCTTGTAGTTTGGCATCATTTGGATCAAAGTGCACACGGTGTCATACTTTCCATCCAAAGCTCTGAGAATCTTCTTAATGATGAATCGGTCGGTCATTTCTTCGCTTCCTAAGCCGACAATCTCATTTGTGATGAGAGCAAGCCTAGAGTACATTTCAGCGACTCCGTCACCATCCTTCATCTTGAACTTGTCAAGTTGTCCTTGAAGAATATCTAGCTTTGATTCCTTCACAGATTCAGTACCTTCGTGCATTTCAACCAAAGTATCCCAAATCTCTTTAGCATTCTCAAGACGGCTGATTTTGTTGAACTCCTCGGGACACAAAGCATTGAAGAGAATGTCACAAGTTTGAGCATTGTTTTGCAACATCCGCAACTCTTCCGGTGTAGCTTCGCGATCCGGAACTTTTCCTTCTTCGAAGAAATCACCTTGCATACCAACACAAATAATGCCCCATGCGGCTGGGTTATGACCAAGAATATGCATTTTCATTTTATGCTTCCAACTAGCAAAATTTGTACCATCAAAGTAAGGACCTCTACGATAATTACCCTCACTAGACGCCATACTCTCCTAGGTTGTGAAACCAAGCTTATGGAGTCCAATGCAATGAAAACCAAAACAATGGAGACCAAAGCTCTGATACCACTTGTAGGATCGAAAGTATGTCTAGAGGGGGGTGATTAGACTACTTGACAATATAAAAAATCTGCCTTTTGATCATGCAATGTTTTTGGCAGTTTCACAATTAAGATCAATTCAAGTATCACCCTACACATGCAATTCTAGAGTATAAGCAGCGGAAAGTAAATTGCACATGTAGTAATGAGAGGTGAAGAAGATCAAACGCAGTTTGGAGACACGGAGATTTTTGTCGTGGTTCCGATAGGTGGTGCTATCGTACATCCACGTTGATGGAGACTTCAACCCACGGAGGGTAACGGCTGCGCGAGTCCACGGAGGGCTCCACCCACGAAGGGTCCACGAAGAAGCAACCTTGTCTATTCCATCATGGCCTACGCCCACGGAGGACTAGCCTTACTCGGGGTAGATCTTCACGAAGTAGGCGATCTCCTTGCCCTTACAAACTTCTTGGTTCAACTCCACATCTCAAAGACGGAGGCTCCCAAGCGACACCTAACCAATCTAGGAGGCACCACCCTCCAAAAGGTAATAGATGTTGTTGATGATGATGAACTCCTTGCTCTTGTGCTTCAAATGATAATCTCCCCAACACTCAACTCTCCTCACTGATATGGCTGTGGTGGAAGAAGGGTTTGAGTGGAAAGCAACTTGGGAAGGCTAGAAATCAAGTTTCATATGGTAGGAATGGAATGGCTTGATCTCAACACAAGGGTAGGTGGTTCTCTTCTCAGAAAGTGTATGGTAGGAGTGGTAGACTTTCTGATGGCTCTCTTCACGAATGAAGAGGGGGTGGAGGGGTATATATAGCCTCCACACAAAATCCAACCGTTACACACATATTTGAGCCATCTCGGTAAGACCGAAGTGAAAACTCGGTCAGACCGAAAGTTCAAATATAGTGAACGTTGGGATTTTCGGTGGGACCGAAAATACCATCTCGGTGTGTCCGAAGTGAGTCAAAGGTAGGAGCTTGCCATTCTCGGTGGGACCGAAATTAACAACTCGGATATTCCGAAGTGATGTCAATTGGTTACAGAAGGTTGGCAGCCCAGTTTCGGTGAGACCGAAACTCAAAATCGGATGGACCGAGAAATTAGGGTTTGGAAGAATAACTGAGGTGGTTCATCTCGGTGGGACTGAGTTTGCAGAATCGGTTTGTCCGAGATTACTTATGAGTGTGTTAAGTAGTGAAGAGTGCTGATAGTTGAGGGAGCTAGATCACCAAGCACTTGAGCAACCAGATCATTAACACAACCTCATCCCCTTTTAATAGTATTGGCTTTTTCTATGGACTCAATGTGATCTTTGATCACTAAACCAAAAATAGAGTCTTGAGCTTTTGCCAATGCTTGTCTTAGCATTTTGAGGGGTCCACTTCTTCAGACATTTCCATACCCATATCATCGAACTTCTCTGAGATGATTCTCAAGTAAATATTAGTTCAATGATATATATGTTGTTATTAATTACCAAAACCACCCGGGGATTAGTTGCACTTTCATACGTGCTCTGACACGACGATCACTGGTTTCGCCGACTACACCTCGGAGTAGTCACCTAGATAGTTTGACGATGATTTACTGGTATAGTTATGTACCTGCTGATATGGACTTGGATGGCCACTTGCGATGCTTTTGTATGAGTGATGAATGCTTATGTTGATTATGTATGATGTGCATTATTTCTTGTTCTTTTGTAGATGAAGTGGTATGTGGTGTACAGAGGACGGTGTCCAGGAGTCTACGATTCATTGTCGGAATGCAATGAACAAATACTTTGTTATGAAGGCAACTCCCACGACTCATTCAACAACGGAGAGACGACATAGTATCATTACAATCAGTATTTGTTTAAGCAAAAGAGAAAAACTGAATTACGCAATGGTGCAAGCCAGACATGGCTTAGCTGGTTCAGTGGATTGAAAAACTTCATAATTCTCTTTTAGTTTGTCATAATTGTGGTGTTGCTTTTTATCATATGGCTCTCGGCGTCTGCAGGGTTTGTCGTGCGGTGCTTCTTTGCGGTGAGGCAGTGACGACAAAGAAGGCAGTTTGCCGTGAAGCTGGTTTTGCCGAGAGTGACTCTTGGCGTTGTTTTCTTTGCCGAGCGTCTGTGTTTTAGCACTCGGCGAAGAGCATGACACCCGGCGTACGTGAAAATTCCAGTAGTGATCATGACTAATTTTTCAGCAAACATGGCAAATCTTAACATGCTCAGGTTTTTGCCATGCCCGCTGAAATATTTTTCCCAGATATGCCGTGCTTTTTGACAAATCTGGCCATGTCTTCATAAAATTACGAAGCGCGGCCCATGCACGTGTGGGCGACGGGCGTTTTTTGATAACTTTGCTAGGTTGAGCTGTGCTCTTGGATTGGTTACTGGTCGAGTAACGGTGAAAAGAAGAGTGATATGAGCGCAGTGTTATCTCGTCCTTTTCCCTCATGCTGGCAGCGACAGGCCATGAGTACATACACGATCGAGCCGGCCGGCCACTGCGCATGTGCCGTTTGCGTTCTGGGGGAGGTTCCATTTGCGAAACTACTACACGTACGACTATGGCCTGTCCGATTTGGTACGATGCAACATCCAGCCGTCGCTGGACTTCTAGTCCAACTAACATACGGTTTGATCTGCTCCATCGGACAGAATTCCTACGTGCATTGTCGTACGTATAGCACGGTTGTTCCATTTGAGCGAACGATTGGTCGTCCGATTCCCTGGCGTGGCTTTCCAACGAGATCCGCCTGTCTGACTAGGCTGCAGGACCGTAGGACGCAGCGGCCACCGACCCATGCATGATTGGCTTCGTTTGCTCGTTGCTCGACCGGTCCAGTGCTCCTCCGATGCTACAGGCCACAGTCCTGCAACGTGTGTGGCCTTGCCTGCTTGGCGCATGGTGGCCGGTCACTTGTCCGCCACGCACGCAGACCATGCATGCCAACTGGAGCTGTACGCATAGTCGCGCCCGGTAGCCCAACCAACAGCTTTGGAAGCTAGCGCTGCTGGGGGAGTGCCACCCGGGGCCGGGACTAGTCTAGTCCGGTGCACCACTACTACACTGGATGGATGGGCATGGAAAAAGGGACAGTCGACGGTGACGTTGCGCAGCACAAACCACCCATCCCGATCGACATCCAATGCAAATGTGCAAATCGCCGCCGCATGCCATGCCATGCCAACTGCGTGATGCACGCATATGCGGCAGGCAGGCCAAGCCAGGGCGCCGACGTACGACGAGAGCCACAGCTAGCGCAGGTGCAAATCAATCTCAATCGTCGTCCCCGTTCCACGCGGGCCGGCCGGAGGCGATCGACCCGCCGTCCTTTGGTTCGTTCTTTGCTCCAGCCAGCGTGCGTCCGTGCGGCTCCCCTCCGACGGATCGGTCGACTGCGACGGGGGTGGGCACGAAGCTTCCCGGAAGATTCGCCGCCCTTGCTCCCTGGGTTATCTGCACCCATCACCGCCGCAGCAGATCCGGTCGTGCTACTTAATTTACTCCATTACTGTAGAGTGTAGTAGACACACGAGTCCAGTATCAGTTTCTCGTAACAGCGATGTGGAGCTACTCCTACTGCTGATGATGAATATCCGAGCTGGCATGCGTGATTAGTTAAGCTGAAACTGGCCTGCATGCTACCTGCCATCGATTATATATACTCCATCCGTTCCTAAATATTTGTCTTTCTAGACATTTTAAATGGACACAACATACGGATGTATGTAGACATATTTTAGAGTGTAGATTCAGTCATTTTGCTCCGTATGTAGTCACTTGTTAAAATCTCTAGAAAGACAAATATTTGGGAACGGAGGGAGTATGATGTAGTACACATCACTGATCGACTCAACGAGACGTAACGCATCTGCATAAATATGTGTATTTGATGTAGTATGTCTGCACTGCACGCACACAAGCATCATACTAACCCAAGATCGGTGGAAGATGCAGCAGCAGCATCGGAGATTCTTTCGTCTATATGCATGTCGCTGTCGACATCGATCCTCTCACTAATGCACACGGCTCTTAAGTCTTACTATGATCTTATCACCGGTCAAGTAAGACGTAAGTGGTCTGCTTGCGATCGAGCGATTGATTGGTTGCTGATAATGCACCTTTTGTCAATCCATCTGCAACTGGTATGTACTCCTACTACTCTTTTTTTTTTCTTCGTGATTGACATTGCATGCATGATATGTATGATGATTATTGTACTAGCTAGCTACCTGGCCACCGTGCTAGTGAATCATTACACTTCCGTGACTAATTTTCTAATTATGATGTGGAAAAGGCCAGCGTGTGCCCATCTTGATCAGTGTTTGATACGTCTACGAATTGATCGATCAGTCATTATCAGCATATACATGATCGATCTACCTGCCTACCCATCCCAGTCATCATCAACACTAGTTTCCCAAAACATGCCCCCTTCCCCATCATCAAATGTATACGTTTGCGGTTCTTGATCAACTGGCCGACTTCTCTATGAAAAGTTGAAATTAAACTAGGCGAATGGCGCAAACGATCTAATAAGTGCACATTTGTGGTGTCATCTCTACTGTGTAAGGAAGCATAAATCGTCTTGCAAACATCTTTAGCTTGACGTTGAGCCTTCGATACACTTATCATGTAACAAACCAAAATAAAGTCACAGCTCCATCACCATATCACATAACCTCTGGCGGAAGCCACTTTATTTCATTTCTTTCAACTACTAATCCTTGCATTAGTAATGCTTCCGCCAACACTCACTTGGAGTATTACTGTGCTAGTACGTGACATTTTTCCTGCATGCACGCCCCCTTCCGCCAACAGTTGAAGGCTTCGGCCAGAACGTGTGTTTCATTTTTTCCTTTTCAAGTACTTGGTAAAAAAAGTTACCAATAATTCATACATTATCATAGTGAGTCATGCATATTTTGGCGGAAGCCTTTCTTCGGAAACTCCCGTGCTTCCGCTTTTCTTCTTCTTCTTCTTCAAGTACTTGGTAAAACGTTTGGGGACGAGGTTAGATGGCCGGTGTTGGTGTCAAAACGGGCAGATCTCGGGTATGGGGGGCCAAGCTTTGCGTTCAGAGGATCGATGGTAATAGGAGGCTAGGGACACGATGTTTACCCAGGTTCAGACCCTCTCGATCGAGGTAATACCCTACTTCCTGCTATATTAATATTGATGAATATGGTGACAAGAGTTGATCTACCTCGAGATCGTAATGGCTAAACCCAAAAGTATAGCCTATGAGGATGTTATGATGTTTATGATCCCTCTACAGACTAAACCCCTGTCTTATATACACGCCAGAGAGGACCTAGGGTTATAAGGGTGACTTGAGGAGGAAGTAATTGATACATCCGGACTCTACGCTTGCCTTTCTACCTACATACACTAGTAGATAAAGGGGATTTAGCCCCGGTTCATTTGGCCTTTTAGCCCCGGTTCTGGAACCGGGGCAACAGGGTCGGTACTAATGCTCTGACCCTTTAGTCCCGGTTCAATCCAGAACCGGGGCAAAAGGGTGTCCACGTGGCCTGTGCACCGAGTCCAGGCAGGAGGGGCTTTAGTCCCGGTTGGTGGTACCAACCGGGACCAAAAGGCATGCACGTGTCAGCATTTCAGTAGCTGTGGTTTTTGTTTTTTTTTGAAAGGGGAGGGGGGGTTTTAGGTTTTGGGGGTTAATTTAGGTGTTTGATATATTGTGTTAGCTAGCTAATTAATAGAGAGAAGTGTTCTCTCTTATGTCCGTGCTTTTGGTCGACGCTACATACTACACATATGTATATATATGGACTAGAGTCACGCTAGCTAGCTAGCTAGCTGCTAGCTATACTAAGCAAACGAAGGAACAAAAGATCTCGTATATATAATCAACATATATATATATATGCATACAGAGAGAAGTAATAATATCGACCACCTCTCCTTCTCCGAGAGATTGGTCGAACAACAAGTTCTCGTATATCTATCGATCCGACACTACCGGGCACATATATACAATAATTATCTCTTACAAAAATAATCTCCTAACACATGGATGCAGGGTCCACATAGTATTCTCCGTCTTCAGCGATCACGTGTTCAAGGAAGAATGCCGCCAATTCCTCTTGAATTGCTCGCAGTCGATCTGGTGTTAGGAGTTCATCCCGCATCCGAAACATCTAATTTGAAGTAGGGGGTCAATACATGAAATGATGCATGCTATAAATTTGTGAATATTATTGATTGCTTACGCACTTTAAATTGTTCATCAGTGTAGCCCCGCTCACAGGTCGTGTGGCGGATGGACTCGCAAATGTAGTATCCACAATAATCATTCCCGGGTTCCTGCCACAACCACTTTACAAGAAATAGAGCTCAATCAAACTGATAAGCAAGAATGCCAAATTGGTATTGATGAAACTAGCTAGCGCTTGAATCAAGATATAGGAGATGCACGCGCGGAACATGCTACTATATAGTACTTACTTTCGGGTATCTAAATTGTAGCTTCTTCGGCAGTCCCGGAGCTTTTTTGCTGAATGTTTTCCAAGCCCTGCCAGACAAAGGAAACAATTAGTTGATATCAGAAATGAAGTTGCTGATATATATGCATGATGGATAATATTGATCGATTTAACTTACCTGGCTAGCATTTGAGTCATGTCCGCATACTCCTCGGGATCTTTACGTTTAGAGTCGAAGACAGTTACTATTCCCTTCTCAAGCTTAATCTCTAAGAGAATATAGTGGAAGCTGCGCACGAATGCATGAGATCATTACATCACTATAAACTTGACTGATATATATAAGGGAAACCAAATATGCACAAGACATTAACACTCACTTGAAGTTGTAAGGAAAGAGTATTATATCTTTGTTTTCATTTACCACCAACGATCGTAGCAAGTTGGTCTCGGTATCGCCGGGACGAAATTTAACCTCGGTTGCATCTATGAGGTATGTGTTAATAAACCCAATATCACCTACTTGTCTTTTCTTCAATTCGACGATCTTCAATCTGCATAATATAGTGAGGATAATTATAAATACATGCAATGAAGATCAGCTATATAGAGAGACTTAATGACAGAAGTAGTACTACTTACAGACAGTAGCAGGTGATCGTTGTTTTATCGAGGGCCAATTGATTGAAAAATTGATAGAACTCCTCAAATGGAACAGGCAACAGGTCAATTCCAACGAGGTCATGCTCAGGTTTAACTCTCAAATACAAGTTATTCCTCCCCCCAGACTCTCTGCAGATTTTCATGTACCAATCATGCAATCTTCGCATATTCGTTGATAGAGATCTTTCATTTTTTACGAGAGGCTTTTTGTACTCGTATCTTTCTATCTGCACGTCCATGAAATCATAGTGTACATCGTCGGACGCGTAATCTGCAAGATTGGTATAACCGGGCACCATCCTCGGATCATTAGAGACCATGTCGCTAGACACCTTGAGCGGGGGGCACGATTGGTTCGCTTGTTCGCCGAGCTGGGCAATTTGTTTCCCAGCTCGCCCTTCTGCTAACCTCTGATCACTTTTTGTACTTCCGGACCGCTTGGCATCTTGAAATGTCTTTTGAATAATGCGGTCATAGTTGCCCTTCGGCTTACTTTTCGCTGGTTGCTTCAGGGCAGCAAGAGTGCGCTTTGCTTTCACCGCATCTATCTTCTCCTCTGGAGGTGGATGTCTCTGTGCTTTCAACCCTTCAAAAAAGTCCTTCACTTCGCCTTCAGCGATCTTCGTGTTTTCCTCGTCGGACCTCTCGTACGGTAACTTCTCTAGAGGCGTGAGAGAAGGACCGAATCTGCATCGCCTCCCGCCTCTGGCTGTACTGGTAGACGTCGCCGGACCAGACGAAGCGGCTGTCTTTTTTACTTGCTTAGGCGCCGGAGCAGGAGCAGCCGGAGCGGCGACAGGTCTCTTCCGCCCTTGCTGATTAGGCGAAGGAGGAGCTGGCTGTCTGCTCGGGCGCGCCGGCGGCGAAGGAGGCGGAGTGCCGCCACGCGCCGGCGGCGAAGGAGGCGGTGTGCCGCCACGCGCCGGAGAAGGAGCCGGAGTGCCCTGATGGTCACTCACCGGAGAAGGAGCCGGAGTGCCCTGATGGTCACTCGCCGGAGGAGGAGGCGGTGGAGGAGGCGGAGTGCCCTGACTCGTCGTCGTCGGAGGAGGAGGCGGAGTCCTCCAGTTCAGAATGTTGATTAGGTCCTTCCGCCATAGGCATGGAGTCTTCAGTGGAGAACCCAGCCGGGTCTCCCCTTCACCGGTAGGGTGGTCAAGCTGGAGCTCCTCAAATCCCTCCGTTATTTCGTCGACCATCACCCTAGCATATCCTTCTGGAATCGGCCGGCAGTGAAAAGTGTCGTCTGGTCCAGAAGGATAAACAGAGCCAGCAGCCGCCTTGACCTTCAGATTCATCCACTGTGCCATAAGGTGGCAATTTTGTGCCTGCGTGATAGCATCCACAGGATTCCTGGCAGTAGCCGTCAAGGCAAGCTCTAGCTGAGGCAGCTCGGTGGAAGCCACGCTGCTTCTCCGCTGAGATGGCGGGGTAGCTTCGGGGGAAGCTTCGGCAATTCTTTCCCGATCTGCTTCCCGTTCCTCTATCGCTTGTATTCTGGCCCGCAGCGCCTGGATTTCGGTCATCTCCATTTTCTTCCTCCTGTCGTGGCATTTGTAGCCTCCTGCGTCCGGAAACCCAGCACGCCACGGAAGGGAGCCTGGCGTGCCTCGTGTCCGTCCAGGGTGCTCAGGATTCCCGAGGGCCATTGTCAGCTCGTCGTTCTCTCTGTCGGGGATGAACGTCCCTGCATGCGCTGCTTTGATATACTGCCGCATCTTCCTGAGTGGTGTTTCCAATTGCTTGTCCGTCCAAATGCACCACCCTGTTACAGGGTCCAAGGATCCGCCAGCCCCGAAGCACCAAGTCCGGCAACGTTCTGGCCAGTGCATTGTCTCTGGTTCGATCCCTTTCTGAAGCAGATCATTCTCAGCCCTGGCCCACTTAGGCCGGGCTACGAGGTAGCCGCCCGACCCCGTGCGATGGTGATGCATCTTCTTTGCAGCATTTATCCGGTTTGTCTCCGACATCTTCTGACTCTTTTCCGACTTCTTATGGGCCACAAATGCGGGCCAGTCATCTTTGATCTTCTCATATATGCCCACGAATTCTGGAGTCGTTTTCTCTCTGACAAACGTATTCAGTTTTTTCTTCCATGCCCTGAATTGGTCTGCCATCTTCTGAAGTGCAGCAGACTTGATTAAGTCCTCTATAACTGGCTTCGCCGGATCAACCTCTCGCGGTAGGACGAAGTTTGTCTTCAGCTCATTCCAAAGATCTTCTTTCTGCATATCAGTGACATAAGTCACCTGAGTGTCGTTTGAAGCCGGCTTTAACCATTGATGGATGCTGATCGGGATCTTGTCCCTAACCAGAACCCCGCACTGATTAATAAATGCGTTCTTTGTGCGGATGGGTGCAGTCGGCTCGCCGGAGCGCGAGATTTCTAAGATCTCAAACTTTTCATCCGGCCTCAACTTTTTCTTCGCTCCTCGTCTCTTTACCGAAGATTTGCTCGATCCGGAGGGATAGAAAAGGAACAAAGACGAGAGTTAATGAATGAATCAATTAACTAGTCAGCACATGCTTAACTAACATATATACCTCCTGGCCGGACTCGGTTCGGTCACCGGAGCCAGCATCACGGTCTCCTTCTTGCACCGGCATTGGGTCACCGGAGCCGTCCTCACGGTCTACTTCTTCCATGTGCATTGGTGGGTCACCGAATTCATCAATATCATAGCCTAGATCTTCCAGCCGCAGCTCTTGTTCGACCTGCTCATCGGTGTCGTTGAGAAACGACCTGACGGCATTTTGTCCGTCTGCGATTATGTCCATCAACATCGCTTCTTGTGCTAGGTCTCGGGTGTTGTCGTCCATTGTTTCTACAAATATTTACAACATGCTAATTATTATTCAAACATGACAGATGGATATATTAATGGCAAACGTAGAACTAGCTTCAACCCTCGACTGCTCGGCGATCCACAAACCCTAGACCCCCTCATGTCACATTTTGTCTAGCTAGTGTCAAAGGATTCAACAAAACCAATACTTCATCATTAGGCAAAAGTAACAGTAGAATGATGGTACGAAGCTCTCCAAAGTTGTTTTGGAACGGAGTCCCAGATAAGATAATCCGTAACAAAAGACGGATTAACCTATCAGGAACTCCGTTCCAAAACATCTTTGCATAACTTCGTACCAACATGCCCCGGTTACTTCTGGCAAATGATGAAGTCATGGAATTTTTCAATACTTTGACACTAGCTAGGCAACCTCTCTCGACCCTCGACCCCCGACTGCTCGGCGATCCACAAACCCTAGACCCCCTCATGTCACATTTTGTCTAGCTATAGTGTCAAAGGATTCAACAAAACCAATACTTCATCATTAGGCGAAAGTAACAGTAGCATGATGGTACGAAGCTCTCCAAAGTTGTTTTGGAACGAAGTCCCAGATAAGATAATCCGTAACAAAAGACGGATTATCCTATCAGGAACTCCGTTCCAGAACATCTTTGCATAACTTCGTACCAACATGCCCCGGTTACTTCTGGCAAATGATGAAGTCATGGAATTCTTCAATACTTTGACACTAGCTAGGCAACCTCTCGACCCCCCCGACTTATCGGCGATCCACAACCCTAGACCCCCTCATGTCACATTTTGTCTAGTGTCAAAGGATTCAACAAACCAATACTTCATCATTAGGCGAAAGTAACAGTAGCATGATGGTACGAAGCTCTCCAAAGTTGTTTTGGAACGGAGTCCCCGGATAAGATAATTCGTAACAAAAGACGGATTATCCTATCAGGGACTTCGTTCCAGAACAACTTTGCATAACTTTGTACCAAAATGCCCCGGTTACTTTTGGCAAATGATGAAGTCATGGAATTTTTCAATACTTTGACACTAGCTAGGCAACCCCTCGACCCCCCCCCCCCGACTTCTCGGCGATCCACAACCCTAGACACCCTCATGTCACATTTTGTCTAGTGTCAAAGGATTCAACAAACCAATACTTCATCATTAGGCGAAAGTAACAGTAGAATGATGGTACGAAGCTCTCCAAAGTTGTTTTGGAACGGAGTCCCAGATAAGATAATCCGTAACAAAAGACGGATTATCCTATCAGGAACTCCGTTCCAAAACATCTTTGCATAACTTCGTACCAACATGCCCCGGTTACTTCTGGCAAATGATGAAGTCATGGAATTTTTCAATACTTTGACACTAGCTAGGCAACCTCTCTCGACCCCTCGCCCCCCGACTGCTCGGCGATCCACAACCCTAGACCCCCTCATGTCACATTTTGTCGAGTGTCAAAGGATTCAACAAAACCAATACTTCATCATTAGGCGAAAGTAACAGTAGCATGATGGTACGAAGCTCTCCAAAGTTATTTTGGAACGGAGTCCCCGATAGGATAATTCGTAACAAAAGACGGATTATTCTATCAGGAACTCCGTTTCAAAATATCTTTGCATAACTTTGTACCAAAATGCCCCGGTTACTTCTGGCTAATGATGAAGTCATGGAATTCTTCAATACTTTGACCCCCGACTGCTCGGTGATCCACAACCCTAGACCCTCGACTGCTAGGCAACCTCTCGACCCCTCGCCCTTCGGCCTCTCGATCGGTCCCTCGACGACCCTCGACCCCTCGACCTTCGGCCTCGGTCCCTCGACGACCCTCGACCCCGCCCCCCCCCTAATGTCGAAGTTATCGGGGAGAGGGTGTATACATATCCGATAAAAAAAGAGGAAGAAGAAAAAAAAAGGAACCGCTAGAGGAGAAGATCGAAGAAAAAAAAAGAAAAAAAAAAGGAGAAGAAGAAAGGAATAGAGGAGAAGAAGAGAAAATTTCTCTTCTTCTCCTCTATTCCTTTCTTCTTCTCCTCTTTTTTTCTTTTTTTTCTTCTTCTTATTTATTTCTCCTCTTTCTTCCTCTCCTTCTTCTTCTTTCTTTCCTCTTTCTTATTTTCTTCTTTCCTATCCTTCTTTTTCTTTTTTTTCTTCTTCTTATTTATTTCTCCTCTTCTTCCTCTCCTCTTCTTCTTTCTTTCCTCTTTCTTATTTTCTTCTTTCCTATCCTTCTTTTTCTAAATTTGTAACTTTTGCACATATATATATATATATATATAAAACTTTCTATATATATTTAAACAAAAAACTATATAGCTAGCCACATACACATATATATACATCACATATACACACATCACATATATACAGCAACTTCCTAAGAAAAAATATATTTATATACACATAAATATATATTTAACATATATATTTAATTAGCAAATTCCTAAGAAAAAAAAAGATATACACATACATATAAATACAGCAACTATATATACAGCAACTATATATACTGCAATTTATATAAACATAAAAAAAATATACACATATATACATATATATACACAACAACTATATATATATATATATACAGCAATATTAAACATATAAAAAAAAGGGAGCCGGCCCTCACATCGGCAGGGCTGGGCGGCGCGACGGCGGCGGGGCGGGGCGGCGACGAGGCGGCGTCGGGGCGGGGCGGCGCGACGGCGGCGGGGCGGGGCGCGCGGCGGCGCGGGGCGACGGGCCGGCCGAGGCGCGGCGACGGCGCGGGGCGGGGCGACGGCGCGGGGCGCGGCGACGGCGCGGGGCGGAGCGACGAGGCGGCGTCGGGGGCGACGGCGACGGGGCGACGGGGGCGACGGGGGCGACGGCGACGGCGACGGGGAAGAGCAGATCGAGGGAGGCGTCGGGGCGGGGAAGAAAGAAACTGCCCAAAATTTCGCAAGTCCTGGTTATATAGGAGTGGCATTAGTCCCGGTTGGTGGCTGAAACCGGGACTAATGCCCCCCTTTAGTCCCGGTTGCTGCCACCAACCGGGACTAAAGGTCCCTTTTCAGCAGCCCAAAGGGCGGGAAGGTGGGGCCTTTAGTCCCGGTTGGTGGCAGCAACCGGGACTAAAGGGGTGCATTAGTCCCGGTTTCAGCCACCAACCGGGACTAATGCCACCCTTTAGTCCCGGTTGGTGCCACCAACCGGGACCAAAGGCCCTGTGCTGGCGCGGGTGCGGTGGGATGTTTAGTCCCACCTCGCTAGCTGAGGGAGCTCGAGAGTGGTTTATAAGGGCTGCTGCTCCCACCCTCTCGAGCTCCTCTCAAATGCAGGCTTCTGGGCCTAACTCTGCGCGCTGCCCTGTGAGCTTGCTGGGCCTTATATTACAGGTGGATCCTGTGCTATAGGCCTTGCAGGCTCACTGGGCAGCGTCCAAATTTTTTTTTCCTTTTTTGCTTTATTTATTTCTAAGTTGTTTTTTGCTGCATTTAGAGTTGCTTTATTTATTTTATTTTCTTTGTTTAATTCTAAGTTGTTTTTTGCTGTATTTAGAGTTGCTTTATTTATTTTACTTCCTTTATTTATTTTCTTTGTTGCTTTATTTATTTTATTTTGTTTATACTTAATTACAACAAAATACTTATTGTTGCTATTTATTTCTAAGTTGTTTTTTGCTGTATTTAGAGTTGCTTTATTTATTTTATTTTCTTTGTTTATTTCTAAGTTGTTTTTTGCTGTATTTAGAGTTGCTTTATTTATTTTACTTTCTTTATTTATTTTCTTTGTTGCTTTATTTATTTTATTTTGTTTATACTTACAACAAAATACTTATTGTTGTTATTTATTTTTCAAGTTTGTTTTGTTTTGTTTTGTTTTGTTAGTGCAAGTAGTATTGAAATTTGAATAGCACAAACGGACAATGGTATCATACTCGTTTGTTACAAAGTTGGCATGGTATCATCATAATAGTTGCGGAAATAACTCTTCACTTTTTCCTCGCTTGTGTCATTTGCTTATTGCGCCGTAACCATGGATAATCTTGATCGTTTATCAGGATGCTTGGGTCAGCCTTGACTTTGAAGGGAGGAATTTCATGAAACTTTTCATAATCTTCAGACATGTCTGTCTTGCCCTCCACTCCCAGGATGTCCCTTTTTCCTGAAAGAACTATGTGGCGCTTTGGCTCATCGTATGATGTATTCGCTTCCTTATCTTTTCTTTTTCTCGGTCTGGTAGACATGTCCTTCACATAGATAACCTGTGCCACATCATTGGCTAGGACGAACGGTTCGTCAGTGTATCCAAGATTTTTCAGATCCACTGTTGTCATTCCGTACTGTGGGTCTACCTGTACCCCGCCTCCTGGCAGATTGACCCATTTACACTTAAACAAAGGGACCTTAAAATCATGTCCGTAGTCAAGTTCCCATATGTCCACTATGTAACCATAATATGTGTCCTTTCCCCTCTCGGTTGTTGCATCAAAGCGGACACCGCTGTTTTGGTTGGTGCTCTTTTGATCTTGGACAATCGTGTAAAATGTATTCCCATTTATCTCGTATCCTTTGTAAATCAATACAGTCGAAGATGGTCCCCTGGACAACAAGTACAACTCATCACAAACAGTGTTGTCACCTCTGAGACGTGTTTCCAACCAACTGCTGAAAGTCCTGATGTGTTCACGTGTAATCCAGTCGTCGCACTGCTCCGGGTGTTTGGAGCGCAGACTGTTCTTGTGTTCATCGACATACGGGGTCACCAATGTAGAGTTCTGTAGAACTGTGTAGTGTGCTTGAGACCAAGAATATCCGTCCCTGCATATTATTGAGTCCCTTCCAAGCGTGCCTTTTCCAGTCAGTCTCCCCTCGTACTGCGATTTAGGGAGACCTATCTTATTAAGGCCAGGAATGAAGTCAACACAAAACCCGATGACATCCTCTGTTTGATGGCCCATGGAGATGCTTCCTTCTGGCCTGGCGCGGTTACGGACATATTTCTTTAGGACTCCCATGAACCTCTCAAAGGGGAACATATTGTGTAGAAATACGGGACCCAGAATGACAATCTCGTCGACTAGATGAACTAGGACGTGTGTCATGATATTGAAGAAGGATGGTGGGAACACAAACTCGAAACTGACAAGACATTGCGCCACATCACTCCTTAGCCTTGGTACGATTTCTGGATCGATCACCTTCTGAGAGATTGCATTGAGGAATGCACATAGCTTCACAATGGCTAATCGGACGTTTTCCAGTAGAAGCCCCCTCAATGCAACCGGAAGCAGTTGCGTCATAATCACATGGCAGTCATGAGACTTTAGGTTCTGGAACTTTTTCTCTGCCATATTTATTATTCCCTTTATATTCGACAAGAAGCCAGTCGGGACCTTCATACTGAGCAGGCATTCAAAGAAGATTTCTTTCTCTTCTTTCGTAAGAGCATAGCTGGCAGGACCTTCATACTGCTTCGGTGGGATGCCGTCTTTTTCGTACAAACGTTGCAGGTCCTCCCGTGCCTCAGCTGTATCTTTTGTCTTTCCATACACGCCCAAGAAGCCTAACAGGTTCACGCAAAGGTTCTTCGTCACGTGCATCACGTCGATTGAAGAGCGGACCTCTAGGTCTTTCCAGTAGGGTAGGTCCCAAAATATAGATTTCTTCTTCCACATGGGTGCGTGTCCCTCATCGTCATTCGGAACAGCTAGTGCGCCGGGGCCCTTTCCAAAGATTACGTGTAAATCATTGACCATAGCAAGTACGTGATCACCGGTACGCATGGCGGGCTTCTTCCGGTGTTCTGCCTCGCCTTTGAAATGCTTGCCTTTCTTTCGACATTGATGGTTGGTCGGAAGAAATCGACGATGGCCCAGGTACACATTCTTCCTGCACTTGTCCAGGTATATACTTTCAGTGTCATCTAAACAGTGCGTGCATGCGTGGTATCCTTTGTTTGTCTGTCCTGAAAGGTTACTGAGAGCGGGCCAATCGTTGATGGTCACGAACAGCAACGCCTTTAGGTCAAATTCCTCCTGTTTGTGCTCATCCCACGCACGTACACCGTTTCCATTCCACAGCTGTAAAAGTTCTTCAACTAATGGCCTTAGGTACACATCAATGTCGTTGCCGGGTTGCTTAGGGCCTTGGATGAGAACTGGCATCATAATGAACTTCCGCTTCATGCACATCCAAGGAGGAAGGTTATACATACATAGAGTCACGGGCCAGGTGCTGTGATTGCTGCTCTGCTCCCCGAAAGGATTAATGCCATCCGCGCTTAGAGCAAACCATACGTTCCTTGCGTCCTTTGCAAACTCCTCCCAGTACTTTCTCTCGATTTTTCTCCATTGCGACCCGTCAGCGGGTGCTCTCAACTTCCCGTCTTTCTTACGGTCCTCACTGTGCCATCGCATCAACTTGGCATGCTCTCTGTTTCTAAACAAACGTTTCAACCGTGGTATTATAGGAGCGTACCACATCACCTTCGCAGGAACCCTCTTCCTGGCGGGCTCGCCATCAACATCACCAGGGTCATCTCGTCTGATCTTATACCGCAACGCACCACATACCGGGCATGCGTTCAGATCGTTGTATGCACCGCGGTAGAGGATGCAGTCATTAGGGCATGCATGTATCTTCTGCACCTCCAATCCTAGAGGGCATACGACCTTCTTTGCTGCGTATGTACTGTCGGGCAATTCGTTATCCTTCGGAAGCTTCTTCTTCAATATTTTCAGTAGCTTCTCAAATCCTTTGTCAGCCACAGCATTCTCTGCCTTCCACTGCAGCAATTCCAGTACGGTACCGAGCTTTGTGTTGCCATCTTCGCAATTGGGGTACAACCCTTTTTTGTGATCCTCTAACATGCGATCGAACTTCAGCTTCTCCTTTTGACTTTCGCATTGTGTCCTTGCATCGACAATGACCCGACGAAGATCATCATTTGGTTCCTCTTGATCTTCAGCAGCTTCACCCGTTGCAGCATCATTGGGCACATCGTCTGGTTCCTCTTGATCTTCACCAGCTCCCCCCATTGCAGCATCACAGTATTCAGGGGGCACATAGTTGTCATCGTACTCTTCTTCTTCGCCGTCTTCCATCATAACCCCTATTTCTCCGTGCCTCGTCCAAACATTATAGTGTGGCATGAAACCCTTGTAAAGCAGGTGGGAGTGAAGGATTTTCCGGTTAGAGTAAGACATCGTATTCACACATTTAGTGCATGGACAACACATAAAACCATTCTGCTTGTTTGCCTCAGCCGCATTTAGAAACTCACGCACGCCCTTAATGTACTCAGAGGTGTGTCTATCACCGTACATCCATTGCCGGTTCATCTGCGTGCATTTATATATAATTAAGTGTGTCAAAAACCATTACAGAACATCATAAATAGATAATTAAGTGACCAAATGGATAAAAGTTCATCATCACATAAAAACCAAAGTACATACATATATAGTTCTCATCTAACAACATATAGCTCTCCATACACATCGAAACTATGTAAAACATTTCAACGCGAAAACAAATGCTATCATAATCGCAACCAAGGTAACAATTGATCCAACGACATAATGATACCAAGCCTCGGTATGAATGGCATATTTTCTAATCTTTTTAATCTTCAACCGCATTGCATCCATCTTGATCTTGTGATCATCGACGACATCTGCAACATGCAACTCCAATATCATCTTCTCGTCCACAATTTTTTTTATTTTTTCCTTCAAGAATTTGTTTTCTTCTTCAACTAAATTTAACCTCTCGACAATAGGGTCCATCTTGATCTTGTGATCATCGATAACTTCCGCAACATGCAACTCCAATTCCATCTTCTCCTCCTCCATTTTTTCCAATTTTTTCTTTAACGAAATGTTTTCCTCTTCAACTAAATTTAACCTCTCCACAAGAGGGTCGGTTGGAATTTCCGGTTCAACTACCTCCTAGACATAATAAAACATCTATGCATGTCAGGTTGGTCGGCATAACTATCATAAGCACTAAAACAAATAGTTATAAATTAAAGATAATATACCACATCCGAATCGTAGACCGGACGAGGGCCCACGTTGGCGGATATCAAAACCATCGCACTATATAATAACAAGCAATAATAAACGTAAGAAAATTAGACAAATATCTATCTAAAGCAATAATAAAAGTAAGAAAAGCATGGACATAACAAGAGGCTCACCACGGTGGTGCCGGTGACGAGATCGGCGGGGGCGATCGACGGCGGCGAAGACGGGGACGGGACGTGACGGACCGCTAAACCTAGACAAATCTCGGAGAAAATAGAGCTTCGAGAGCAGAAAAGCTTAACTAGGGTGGCTCGGGCATTCCACCGAACATGTTGTGTGCATAGGAGGTGAGCTAGAGCACCACTAACCCCTCTCCCCCTCGGCCAGAAAAAAAAACAGAGCAGTGAGCTCTGCTCTTGAGTGAGGGGGTTTATATAGGCAACTCACTGGTCCCGGTTGGTGCTACAAACCGGGGCTAAAGGGGTGCCTTTGGTCCCGGTTCATAAAACAAACCGGGACTAATAGTGGTGGGCCAGGAGCAAGAGCCATTGGTCCCGGTTTTTAGCTCCAACCGGGACCAATAGGTCCAGACGAACCGGGACCAATGGCCCACGTGGCCCGGCCGGCCCCCTGGGCTAACGAACCGGGTCCAGTACCCCCATTGGTCCCGGTTCTAGATTGAACCGGGGCTAATGGGCTGGACCAATGCCCTGTTTTCTACTAGTGCACCCACATTTTTTTCCATGCACATGTGTTGTTCTTGGACAAAACTGTGCATACCAGCTCTTCTACATTACATTCGTACTGTTCGAAAATAATAGGCCATTTCGAGTGGCGCAAAATGGCTCGTGGGCGCGAGCTAGTTACCCCGGAAGCCGGATTCACGATATCCCTCGTTGCTGAAATCCATTTGATGTCTATCCGTAGAACGATCGTACCCTGGCCATACGAACTCCGTTTGGGCTCCATGACCTGCCAAAACAACCGCATTGAAAATTCGTATCCTTCTGTCACAAACTTCGTCTGTTTCGAAATAATTTCGGTGGCCGAAAACGGCTTGCAGAATTGAGTTTCGGATGATTTAGTGGTTGGCGTGCACTCTTCTAGCGTCTACCACCATACCGTGAGCTCACCCACGGACAGATACTGCGACAATGACGTGCAGAACAATGTTACATGACTCTATTTCTGCACCAACAAGCCCTACATGCTAGTCTGGATTGAAGGAGAAGCCTCTTCGGTGCACCGAACACCCAAAAACTTGCCGTTTTGTATGGTTTATCACCCATATCGCTACCACCCACATTTTTGTCCATGCACATGTGTTGTTCTTGGACAAAACTGTG
The DNA here is from genome assembly GCA_902687465.1 of Secale cereale. Classification (NCBI taxonomy): domain Eukaryota; kingdom Viridiplantae; phylum Streptophyta; class Magnoliopsida; order Poales; family Poaceae; genus Secale; species Secale cereale. The sequence goes on from LR738710.1 coordinate 36,309,727, forward strand.
CATACCAGCTCTTCTACATTACATTCGTACTGTTCGAAAATAATAGGCCATTTCGAGTGGCGCAAAATGTCTCGTGGGCGCGAGCAAGTTACCCTGGAAGCCGGTTTCACGATATCCCTCGTTGCTGAAATCCATTTGATTTCTATCCGTAGAACGACCGTACCCTGGCCATACGAACTCCGTTTGGGCTCCATGACCTGCCAAAACAACTGAAGTGAAAATTCGTATCCTTCTGTCACAAACTTCGTCTGTTTCGAAATAACTTCGGAGGCCGAAAACGGCTTGCAGAATTGAGTTTCGGATGATTTAGTGGTTGGCGTGCACTCTTCTAGCGTCTACCACCCTACCGTGAGCTCACCCACGGACAGATACTGCGACAATGACGTGCAGAACAATGTTACATGACTCTATTTCTGCACCAACAAGCCCTACATGCTAGTCTGGATGGAAGGAGAAGCCTCTTCGGTGCACCGAACACTCAAAAACTTGCCGTTTTGCATGGTTTATCACCCATACCGCTACCACCCACATTTTTGTCCATGCACATGTGTTGTTCTGGGACAAAACTGTGCATACCAGCTCTTCTACATTACATTCATACTGTTCGAAAATAATAGGCCATTTCGAGTGGCGCAAAATGGCTCGTGGGCGCGAGGAAGTTACCCTGGAAGCCAGATTCACGATATCCCTCGTTGCTGAAATCCATTTGATGTCTATCCGTAGAACGATCGTACCCTGGCCATACGAACTCCGTTTGGGCTCCATGACCTGCCAAAACAACCGCATTGAAAATTCGTATCCTTCTGTCACAGACTTCGTCTGTTTCGAAATAATTTCGGAGGTCGAAAACGGCTTGCAGAATTGAGTTTCTGATGATTTAGTGGTTGGCGTGCACTCTTCTAGCGTCTACCACCATACCGTGAGCTCACCCACGGACAGATACTGCGACAATGACGTGCAGAACAATGTTACATGACTCTATTTCTGCACCAACAAGCCCTACATGCTAGTCTGGATGGAAGGAGAAGCCTCTTCGGTGCACCGAACACCCAAAAACTTGCCGTTTTGCATGGTTTATCACCCATATCGCTACCACCCACATTTTTGTCCATGCACATGTGTTGTTCTTGGACAAAACTGTGCATACCAGCTCTTCTACATTACATTCGTACTGTTCGAAAATAATAGGCCATTTCAAGTGGCGCAAAATGGCTCGTGGGCGCGAGCAAGTTACCCTGGAAGCCGGTTTCATGATATCCCTCGTTGCTGAAATCCATTTGATGTCTATCCGTAGAACGACCGTACCCTGGCCATACGAACTCCGTTTGGGCTCCATGACCTACCAAAACAACTGCAGTGAAAATTCGTATCCTTCTGTCACAAACTTCGTCTGTTTCGAAATAATTTCGGAGGCCGAAAACGGCTTGCAGAATTGAGTTTCGGATGATTTAGTGGTTGGCGTGCACTCTTCTAGCGTCTACCACCCTACCGTGAGCTCACCCACGGACAGATACTGCGACAATGACGTGCAGAACAATGTTACATGAGTCTATTTCTGCACCAACAAGCCCTACATGCTAGTCTGGATGGAAGGAGAAGCCTCTTCGGTGCACCGAACACTCAAAAACTTGCCGTTTTGCATGGTTTATCACCCATACCGCTACCACCCACATTTTTGTCCATGCACATGTGTTGTTCTGGGACAAAACTGTGCATACCAGCTCTTCTACATTACATTCGTACTGTTCGAAAATAATAGGCCATTTCGAGTGGCGCAAAATGGCTCGTGGGCGCGAGCAAGTTACCCTGGAAGCCGGATTCACGATATCCCTCGTTGCTGAAATCCATTTGATGTCTATCCGTAGAACGATCGTACCCTGGCCATACGAACTCCGTTTGGGCTCCATGACCTGCCAAAACAACCGCATTGAAAATTCGTATCCTTCTGTCACAGACTTTGTCTGTTTCGAAATAATTTCGGAGGTCGAAAACGGCTTGCAGAATTGAGTTTCGGATGATTTAGTGGTTGGCGTGCACTCTTCTAGCGTCTACCACCATACCGTGAGCTCACCCACGGACAGATACTGCGACAATGACGTGCAGAACAATGTTACATGACTCTATTTCTGCACCAACAAGCCCTACATGCTAGTCTGGATGGAAGGAGAAGCCTCTTCGGTGCACCGAACACCCAAAAACTTGCCGTTTTGCATGGTTTATCACCCATATCGCTACCACCCACATTTTTGTCCATGCACATGTGTTGTTCTTGGACAAAACTGTGCATACCAGCTCTTCTACATTACATTCGTACTGTTCGAAAATAATAGGCCATTTCGAGTGGCGCAAAATGGCTCGTGGGCGCGAGCAAGTTACCCTGGAAGCCGGTTTCATGATATCCCTCGTTGCTGAAATCCATTTGATGTCTATCCGTAGAACGACCGTACCCTGGCCATACGAACTCCGTTTGGGCTCCATGACCTACCAAAACAACTGCAGTGAAAATTCGTATCCTTCTGTCACAAACTTCGTCTGTTTCGAAATAATTTCGGAGGCCGAAAACGGCTTGCAGAATTGAGTTTCGGATGATTTAGTGGTTGGCGTGCACTCTTCTAGCGTCTACCACCCTACCGTGAGCTCACCCACGGACAGATACTGCGACAATGACGTGCAGAACAATGTTACATGACTCTATTTCTGCACCAACAAGCCCTACATGCTAGTCTGGATGGAAGGAGAAGCCTCTTTGGTGCACCGAACACCCAAAAACTTGCCGTTTTGCATGGTTTATCACCCATACCGCTACCACCCACATTTTTGTCCATGCACATGTGTTGTTCTTGGACAAAACTGTGCATACCAGCTCTTCTACATTACATTCGTACTGTTTGAAAATAATAGGCCATTTCGAGAGGCGCAAAATGGCTCGTGGGCGCGAGCAAGTTACCCTGGAAGCCGGATTCACGATATCCCTCGTTGCTGAAATCCATTTGAGGTGTATCCGTAGAACGACCGTACCCTGGCCATACGAACTCCGTTTGGGCTCCATGACCTGCCAAAACGACCGCAGCGAAAATTCGTATCCTTCTGTCACAAACTTCGTCCGTTTCGGAATACATTCGGAGGCCGAAAACGGCTTGCAGAATTGAGTTTCGGATGATTTAGTGGTTGGCGTGCACTCTTCTAGCGTCTACCACCCTACCGTGAGCTCACCCACGGACAGATACTGCGACAATGACGTGCAGAACAATGTTACATGACTCTATTTCTGCACCAACAAGCCCTACATGCTAGTCTGGATGGAAGGAGAAGCCTCTTTGGTGCACCGAACACCCAAAAACTTGCCGTTTTGCATGGTTTATCACCCATACCGCTACCTCCCACATTTTTGTCCATGCACATGTGTTGTTCTTGGACAAAACTGTGCATACCAGCTCTTCTACATTACATTCGTACTGTTCGGAAATAATAGGCCATTTCGAGAGGCGCAAAATGGCTCGTGGGCGCGAGCAAGTTACCCTGGAAGCCGAATTCACGATATCCCTCGTTGCTGAAATCCATTTGAGGTGTATCCGTAGAACGACCGTACTCTGGCCATACGAACTCTGTTTGGGCTCCATGACCTGCCAAAACGACCGCAGCGAAAATTCGTATCCTTCTGTCACACACTTCGTCTGTTTCGGAATAATTTCGGAGGCCGAAAACGGCTTGCAGAATTGAGTTTCGGATGATTTAGTGGTTGGCGTGCACTCTTCTAGCGTCTACCACCCTACCGTGAGCTCACCCACGGACAGATACTGCGACAATGACGTGCAGAACAATGTTACATGACTCTATTTCTGCACCAGCAAGCCCTACATGCTAGTCTGGATGGAAGGAGAAGCCTCTTCGGTGCACCGAACACCCAAAAACTTGCCGTTTTGCATGGTTTATCACCCATACCGCTACCACCCACATTTTTGTCCATGCACATGTGTTGTTCTTGGACAAAACTGTGCATACCAGCTCTTCTACATTACATTCGTATTGTTCGAAAATAATAGGCCATTTCGAGTGGCGCAAAATGGCTCGTGGGCGAGAGCAAGTTACCCTGGAAGCCGGATTCACGATATCCCTCGTTGCTGAAATCCATTTGAGGTGTATTCGTAGAACGACCGTACCCTGGCCATACGAACTCCGTTTGGGCTCCATGACCTGCCAAAACGACCGCAGCGAAAATTCGTATCCTTCTGTCACACACTTCGTCTGTTTCGGAATAATTTCGGAGGCCGAAAACGGCTTGCAGAATTGAGTTTCGGATGATTTAGTGGTTGGCGTGCACTCTTCTAGCGTCTACCACCCTACCGTGAGCTCACCCACGGACAGATACTGCGACAATGACGTGCAGAACAATGTTACATGACTCTATTTCTGCACCAGCAAGCCCTACATGCTAGTCTGGATGGAAGGAGAAGCCTCTTCGGTGCACCGAACACCCAAAAACTTGCCGTTTTGCATGGTTTATCACCCATACCGCTACCACCCACATTTTTGTCCATGCACATGTGTTGTTCTTGGAAAAAACTGTGCATACCAGCTCTTCTACATTACATTCGTACTGTTCGAAAATAATTGGCCATTTCGAGTGGCGCAAAATGGCTCGTGGGCGCGAGCAAGTTACCCTGGAAGCCGGATTCACTATATCCCTCGTTGCTGAAATCCATTTGAGGTGTATCCGTAGAACGACCGTACCCTGGCCATACGAACTCCGTTTGGGCTCCATGACCTGCCAAAACGACCGCAGCGAAAATTCGTATCCTTCTGTCACAAACTTTGTTTGTTTCGTAATAATTTCGGAGGCCGAAAACGGCTTGCAGAATTGAGTTTCGGATGATTTAGTGGTTGGCGTGCACTCTTCTAGCGTCTACCACCCTACCGTGAGCTCACCCACGGACAGATACTGCGACAATGACGTGCAGAACAATGTTACATGACTCTATTTCTGCACCAGCGAGCCCTACATGCTAGTCTGGATGGAAGGAGAAGCCTCTTCGGTGCACCGAACACCCAAAAACTTGCCGTTTTGCATGGTTTATCACCCATACCGCTACCACCCACATTTTTGTCCATGCACATGTGTTGTTCTCGGACAAAACTGTGCATAGCAGCTCTTCTACATTACATTCGTACTGTTTGAAAATAATAGGCCATTTCGAGTGGCGCAAAATGGCTCGTGGGCGCGAGCAAGTTACCCTGGAAGCCGGATTCACTATATCCCTCGTTGCTGAAATCCATTTGAGGTGTATCCGTAGAACGACCGTACCCTGGCCATACGAACTCCGTTTGGTCTCCATGACCTGCCAAAACGACCGCAGCGAAAATTCATATCCTTCTGTCACACACTTTGTCTGTTTTGGAATAATTTCGGAGGCCGAAAACGGCTTGCAGAATTGAGTTTCGGATGATTTAGTGGTTGGCGTGCATTCTTCTAGCGTCTACCACACTACCGTGATCTCACCCACGGACAGATACTGCGACAATGACTTGCAGAACAATGTTACATGACTCTATTTCTGCACCAGCAAGCCCTACATGCTAGTCTGGATGGAAGGAGAAGCCTCTTCGGTGCACCGAACACCCAAAAACTTGCCGTTTTGCATGGTTTATCACCCATAGCGCTACCACCCACATTTTTGTCCATGCACATGTGTTGTTCTTGGAAAAAACTGTGCATACCAGCTCTTCTACATTACATTCGTACTGTTCGAAAATAATAGGCCATTTCGAGTGGCGCAAAATGGCTCGTGGGCGCGAGCAAGTTACCCTGGAAGCCGGATTCACTATATCCCTCGTTGCTGAAATCCATTTGATGTGTTTCCGTAGAACGACCGTACCCTGGCCATACGAACTTCGTTTGGGCTCCATGACCTGCCAAAACGACCGCAACGAAAATTCGTATCCTTCTGTCACAAACTTTGTCTGTTTCGGAATAATTTCGGAGGCCGAAAACGGCTTGCAGAATTGAGTTTCGGATGATTTAGAGGTTGGCGTGCACTCTTCCACTAGTAGATAAAGGGGATTTAGCCCCGGTTCATTTGGCCTTTTAGCCCCGGTTCTGGAACCGGGGCAACAGGGTCGGTACTAATGCTCTGACCCTTTAGTCCCGGTTCAATCCAGAACCGGGGCAAAAGGGTGTCCACGTGGCCTGTGCACCGAGTCCAGGCAGGAGGGGCTTTAGTCCCGGTTGGTGGTACCAACCGGGACCAAAAGGCATGCACGTGTCAGCATTTCTGTAGCTGTGGTTTTTGTTTTTTTTTTTTGAAAGGGGAGGGGGGGTTTTAGGTTTTGGGGGTTAATTTAGGTGTTTGATATATTGTGTTAGCTAGCTAATTAATAGAGAGAAGTGTTCTCTCTTATGTCCGTGCTTTTGGTCGACGCTACATACTACACATACGTATATATATGGACTAGAGTCACGCTAGGTAGCTAGCTAGCTGCTAGCTATACTAAGCAAACGAAGGAACAGAAGATCTCGTATATATAATCAACATATATATATATGCATACAGAGAGAAGTAATAATATCGACCACCTCTCCTTCTCCGAGAGATTGGTCGAACAACAAGTTCTCGTATATCTATCGATCCGACACTACCGGGCACATATATACAATAATTATCTCTTACAAAAATAATCTCCTAACACATGGATGCAGGGTCCACATAGTATTCTCCGTCTTCAGCGATCACGTGTTCAAGGAAGAATGCCGCCAATTCCTCTTGAATTGCTCGCAGACGATCTGGTGTTAGGAGTTCATCCCGCATCCGAAACATCTAATTTGAAGTAGGGGGTCAATACATGAAATGATGCTATAAATTTGTGAATATTATTGATTGCTTACGCACTTCAAATTGTTCATCAGTGTAGCCCCGCTCACAGGTCGTGTGGCGGATGGACTCGCAAATGTAGTATCCACAATAATCATTCCCGGGTTCCTGCCACAACCACTTTACAAGAAATAGAGCTCAATCAAACTGATAAGCAAGAATGCCAAATTGGTATTGATGAAACTAGCGCTTGAATCAATATATAGGAGAAGCGCGCGCGGAACATGCTACTATATAGTACTTACTTTCGGGTATCTAAATTGTAGCTTCTTCGGCAGTCCCGGAGCTTTTTTGATGAATTTTTTCCAAGCCCTGCCAGACAAAGGAAACAATTAGTTGATATCAGAAATGAAGTTGCTGATATATATGCATGGTGGATAATATTGATCGATTTAACTTACCTGGCTAGCATTTGAGTCATGTCCGCATACTCCTCGGGATCTTTACGTTTAGAGTCGAAGACAGTTACTATTCCCTTCTCAAGCTTAATCTCTAAGAGAATATAGTGGAAGCTGCGCACGAATGCATGAGATCATCAATTACATCACTATAAACTTGACTGATATATAAGGGAAACCAAATATGCACAAGACATTAACACTCACTTGAAGTTGTAAGGAAAGAGTATTATATCTTTGTTTTCATTTACCACCAACGATCGTAGCAAGTTGGTCTCGGTATCGCCGGGACGCAATTTAACCTCGGTTGCATCTATGAGGTATGTGTTAATAAACCCAATATCACCTACTTGTCTTTTCTTCAATTCGACTTCTCGGCGATCCACAACCCTAGACACCCTCATGTCACATTTTGTCTAGTGTCAAAGGATTCAACAAACCAATACTTCATCATTAGGCGAAAGTAACAGTAGAATGATGGTACGAAGCTCTCCAAAGTTGTTTTGGAACGGAGTCCCAGATAAGATAATCCGTAACAAAAGACGGATTATCCTATCAGGAACTCCGTTCCAAAACATCTTTGCATAACTTCGTACCAACATGCCCCGGTTACTTCTGGCAAATGATGAAGTCATGGAATTTTTCAATACTTTGACACTAGCTAGGCAACCTCTCTCGACCCCTCCACCCCCGACTGCTCGGCGATCCACAAACCCTAGACCCCCTCATGTCACATTTTGTCTAGCTAGTGTCAAAGGATTCAACAAAACCAATACTTCATCATTAGGCGAAAGTAACAGTAGCATGATGGTACGAAGCTCTCCAAAGTTGTTTTGGAACGAAGTCCCAGATAAGATAATCCGTAACAAAAGACGGATTATCCTAGCTATCAGGAACTCCGTTCCAAAACATCTTTGCATAACTTTCTACCAAAATGCCCCGGTTACTTCTGGCAAATGATGAAGTCATGCAATTCTTCAATACTTTGACACTAGCTAGGCAACCTCTCTCGACCCCTCGACCCCCGACTGCTCGGCGATCCACAACCCTAGACCCCCTCATGTCACATTTTGTCGAGTGTCAAAGGATTCAACAAAACCAATACTTCATCATTAGGCGAAAGTAACAGTAGCATGATGGTACGAAGCTCTCCAAAGTTATTTTGGAACGGAGTCCCCGATAGGATAATTCGTAACAAAAGACGGATTATTCTATCAGGAACTCCGTTCCAAAATATCTTTGCATAACTTTGTACCAAAATGCCCCGGTTACTTCTGGCTAATGATGAAGTCATGGAAATATTCTTCAATACTTTGACCCCCGACTGCTCGGCGATCCACAACCCTAGACCCCCGACTGCTAGGCAACCTCTCGACCCCTCGCCCTTCGGCCTCTCGATCGGTCCCTCGACAACCCTCGACCCCTCGACCTTCGGCCTCGGTCCCTCGACGACCCTCGACCCCGGCCCCCCCTAATGTCGAAGTTATCGGGGAGAGGGTGTATACATATCCGATAAAAAAAGAGGAAGAAGAAGGAAAAAGGAACCGCTAGAGGAGAAGATCGAAGAAAAAAAAAGAAAAAAAAGGAGAAGAAGAAAGGAATAGAGGAGAAGAAGAGAAAATTTCTCTTCTTCTCCTCTATTCCTTTCTTCTTCTCCTCTTTTTTTCTTTTTTTTCTTCTTCTTATTTATTTCTCCTCTTTCTTCCTCTCCTTCTTCTTCTTTCTTTCCTCTTTCTTATTTTCTTCTTTCCTATCCTTCTTTTTCTTTTTTTTCTTCTTCTTATTTATTTCTCCTCTTCTTCCTCTCCTCTTCTTCTTTCTTTCCTCTTTCTTATTTTCTTCTTTCCTATCCTTCTTTTTCTAAATTTGTAACTTTTGCATATATATATATATAAAACTTTCTATATATATTTAAACAAAAAACTATATAGCTAGCCACATACACATATATATACATCACATATACACACATCACATATATACAGCAACTTCCTAAGAAAAAATATATTTATATACACATAAATATATATTTAACATATATATTTAATTAGCAAATTCCTAAGAAAAAAAAAGATATACACATACATATAAATACAGCAACTATATATACAGCAACTATATATACTGCAATTTATATAAACATAAAAAAAATATACACATATATACATATATATACACAACAACTATATATATATATATATACAGCAATATTAAACATATAAAAAAAAGGGAGCCGGCCCTCACATCGGCAGGGCTGGGCGGCGCGACGGCGGCGGGGCGGGGCGGCGACGAGGCGGCGTCGGGGCGGGGCGCGCGGCGGCGCGGGGCGACGGGCCGGCCGGGGCGGGGCGACGGCGCGGGGCGCGGCGACGGCGCGGGGCGCGGCGACGGCGCGGGGCGGAGCGACGAGGCGGCGTCGGGGGCGACGGCGACGGGGCGACGGGGGCGACGGGGGCAACGGCGACGGCGACGGGGAAGAGCAGATCGAGGGAGGCGTCGGGGCGGGGAAGAAAGAAACTGCCCAAAATTTCGCAAGTCCTGGTTATATAGGAGTGGCATTAGTCCCGGTTGGTGGCTGAAACCGGGACTAATGCCCCCCTTTAGTCCCGGTTGCTGCCACCAACCGGGACTAAAGGTCCCTTTTCAGCAGCCCAAAGGGCGGGAAGGTGGTGCCTTTAGTCCCGGTTGGTGGCAGCAACCGGGACTAAAGGGGTGCATTAGTCCCGGTTTCAGCCACCAACCGGGACTAATGCCACCCTTTAGTCCCGGTTGGTGCCACCAACCGGGACCAAAGGCCCTGTGCTGGCGCGGGTGCGGTGGGATGTTTAGTCCCACCTCGCTAGCTGAGGGAGCTCGAGAGTGGTTTATAAGGGCTGCTGCTCCCACCCTCTCGAGCTCCTCTCAAATGCAGGCTTCTGGGCCTAACTCTGCGCGCTGCCCTGTGAGCTTGCTGGGCCTTATATTACAGGTGGATCCTGTGCTATAGGCCTTGCAGGCTCACTGGGCAGCGCCCAATTTTTTTTTTTCCTTTTTTGCTTTATTTATTTCTAAGTTGTTTTTTGCTGCATTTAGAGTTGCTTTATTTATTTTATTTTCTTTGTTTATTTCTAAGTTGTTTTTTGCTGTATTTAGAGTTGCTTTATTTATTTTACTTTCTTTATTTATTTTCTTTGTTGCTTTATTTATTTTATTTTGTTTATACTTACAACAAAATACTTATTGTTGCTATTTATTTTTCAAGTTTGTTTTGTTTTGTTTTGTTTTGTTAGTGCAAGTAGTATTGAAATTTGAATAGTACAAACGGACAATGGTATCATACTCGTTTGTTACAAAGTTGGCATGGTATCATCATAATAGTTGCGGAAATAACTCTTCACTTTTTCTTCGCTTGTGTCATTTGCTTATTGCGCCGTAACCATGGATAATCTTCATCGTTTATCAGGATGCTTGGGTCAACCTTGACTTTGAAGGGAGGAATTTCATGAAACTTTTCATAATCTTCAGACATGTCTGTCTTGCCCTCCACTCCCAAGATGTCCCTTTTTCCTGAAAGAACTATGTGGCGCTTTGGCTCATCGTATGATGTATTCGCTTCCTTATCTTTTCTTTTTCTCGGTCTGGTAGACATGTCCTTCACATAGATAACCTGTGCCACATCATTGGCTAGGACGAACGGTTCGTCATTGTATCCAAGATTTTTCAGATCCACTATTGTCATTCCGTACTGTGGGTCTACCTGTACCCCGCCTCCTGACAGATTGACCCATTTACACTTAAACAAAGGGACCTTAAAATCATGTCCGTAGTCAAGTTCCCATATGTCCACTATGTAACCATAATATGTGTCCTTTCCCCTCTCGGTTGTTGCATCAAAGCGGACACCGCTGTTTTGGTTGGTGCTCTTTTGATCTTGGACAATCGTGTAAAATGTATTTCCATTTATCTCGTATCCTTTGTAAATCAATACAGTCGACGATGGTCCCCTGGACAACAAGTACAACTCATCACAAACAGTGTTGTCACCTCTGAGACGTGTTTCCAACCAACTGCTGAAAGTCCTGATGTGTTCACGTGTAATCCAGTCGTCGCACTGCTCCGGGTGTTTGGAGCGCAGACTGTTCTTGTGTTCATCGACATACGGGGTCACCAATGTAGAGTTCTGTAGAACTGTGTAGTGTGCTTGAGACCAAGAATAACCGTCCCTGCATATTATTGAGTCCCTTCCAAGCGTGCCTTTTCCAGTCAGTCTGCCCTCGTACCGCGATTTAGGGAGACCTATCTTATTAAGGCCAGGAATGAAGTCAACACAAAACCCGATGACATCCTCTGTTTGATGGCCCATGGAGATGCTTCCTTCTGGTCTGGCGCGGTTACGGACATATTTCTTTAGGACTCCCATGAACCTCTCAAAGGGGAACATATTGTGTAGAAATACGGGCCCCAGAATGACAATCTCGTCGACTAGATGAACTAGGACGTGTGTCATGGTATTGAAGAAGGATGGTGGGAACACAAGCTCGAAACTGACAAGACATTGCGCCACATCACTCCTTAGCCTTGGTACGATTTCTGGATCGATCACCTTCTGAGAGATTGCATTGAGGAATGCACATAGTTTCACAATGGCTAATCGGACGGTTTTCGGTAGAAGCCCCCTCAATGCAACCGAAAGCAGTTGCGTCATAATCACATGGCAGTCATGAGACTTTAGGTTCTGGAACTTTTTCTCTGCCATATTTATTATTCCCTTTATATTCGACGAGAAGCCAGTCGGGACCTTCATACTGAGAAGGCATTCAAAGAAGATTTCTTTCTCTTCTTTCGTAAGATCATAGCTGGCAGGACCTTCATACTGCTTCGGAGGGATGCCGTCTTTTTCGTGCAAACGTTGCAGGTCCTCCCGTGCCTCAGCTGTATCTTTTGTCTTTCCATACACGCCCAAGAAGCCTAGCAGGTTCACGCAAAGGTTCTTCGTCACGTGCATCACGTCGATTGAAGAGCGGACCTCTAGGTCTTTCCAGTAGGGTAGGTCCCAAAATATAGATTTCTTCTTCCACATGGGTGCGTGTCCCTCATCGTCATTCGGAACAGCTAGTGCGCCGGGGCCCTTTCCGAAGATTACGTGTAAATCATTGACCATAGCAAGTACGTGATCACCGGTACGCATGGCGGGCTTCTTCCGGTGATCTGCCTCGCCTTTGAAATGCTTGCCTTTCTTTCGACATTGATGGTTGGTCGGAAGAAATCGACGATGGCCCAGGTACACATTCTTCCTGCACTTGTCCAGGTATATACTTTCAGTGTCATCTAAACAGTGCGTGCATGCGTGGTATCCTTTGTTTGTCTGTCCTGAAAGGTTACTGAGAGCGGGCCAATCGTTGATGGTCACGAACAGCAACGCCTCTAGGTCAAATTCCTCCTGTTTGTGCTCATCCCACGCACGTACACCGTTTCCATTCCACAGCTGTAAAAGTTCTTCAACTAATGGCCTTAGGTACACATCAATGTCGTTGCCGGATTGCTTAGGGCCTTGGATGAGAACTGGCATCATAATGAACTTCCGCTTCATGCACATCCAAGGAGGAAGGTTATACATACATAGAGTCACGGGCCAGGTGCTGTGATTGCTGCTCTGCTCCCCGAAAGGATTAATGCCATCCGCGCTTAGAGCAAACCATACGTTCCTTGCGTCCTTTGCAAACTCCTCCCAGTACTTTCTCTCGATTTTTCTCCATTGCGACCCGTCAGCGGGTGCTCTCAACTTCCCGTCTTTCTTACGGTCCTCACTGTGCCATCGCATCAACTTGGCATGCTCTCTGTTTCTAAACAAACGTTTCAACCGTGGTATTATAGGAGCATACCACATCACCTTCGCAGGAACCCTCTTCCTGGCGGGCTCGCCATCAACATCACCAGGGTCATCTCGTCTGATCTTATACCGCAACGCACCGCATACCGGGCATGCGTTCAGATTGTTGTATGCACCGCGGTAGAGGATGCAGTCATTAGGGCATGCATGTATCTTCTGCACCTCCAATCCTAGAGGGCATACGACCTTCTTTGCTGCGTATGTACTGTCGGGCAATTCGTTATCCTTCGGAAGCTTCTTCTTCAATATTTTCAGTAGCTTCTCAAATCCTTTGTCAGCCACAGCATTCTCTGCCTTCCACTGCAGCAATTCCAGTACGGTACCGAGCTTTGTGTTGCCATCTTCGCAATTGGGGTACAACCCTTTTTTGTGATCCTCTAACTTGCGATCGAACTTCAGCTTCTCCTTTTGACTTTCGCATTGTGTCCTTGCATCGACAATGACCCGGCGAAGATCATCATTTGGTTCCTCTTGATCTTCAGCAGCTTCACCCGTTGCAGCATCATTGGGCACATCGTCTGGTTCCTCTTGATCTTCACCAGCTCCCCCCATTGCAGCATCACCGTATTCAGGGGGCACATAGTTGTCATCGTACTCTTCTTCTTCGCCGTCTTCCATCATAACCCCTATTTCACCGTGCCTCGTCCAAACATTATAGTGTGGCATGAAACCCTTGTAAAGCAGGTGGGAGTGAAGGATTTTTCGGTTAGAGTAAGACATCGTATTCACACATTGAGTGCATGGACAACACATAAAACCATTCTGCTTGTTTGCCTCTGCCACATTTAGAAACTCACGCACGCCCTTAATGTACTCGGAGGTGTGTCTGTCACCGTACATCCATTGGCGGTTCATCTGCGTGCATTTATATATAATTAAGTGTGTCAAAAACCATTAAAGAACATCATAAATAGATAATTAAGTGACCAAATGGATAAAAGTTCATCATCACATTAAAACCAAAGTACATACATATATAGTTCTCATCTAACAACATATATAGCTCTCCATACACATCGAAACTATGTAAAACATTTCAACGCGAAAACAAATGCTATCATAATCGCAACCAAGGTAACAATTGATCCAACGGCATAATGATACCAAGCCTCGGTATTAATGGCATATTTTCTAATCTTTTTAATCTTCAACCGCATTGCATCCATCTTGATCTTGTGATCATCGACGACATCCGCAACATGCAACTCCAATATCATCTTCTCGTCCACAATTTTTTTTATTTTTTCCTTCAAGAATTTGTTTTCTTCTTCAACTAAATTTAACCTCTCGACAATAGGTTCCATCTTGATCTTGTGATCATCGATAACTTCCGCAACATGCAACTCCAATTCCATCTTCTCCTCCTCCATTTTTTCCAATTTTTTCTTTAACGAAATGTTTTCCTCTTCAACTAAATTTAACCTCTCCACAAGAGGGTCGGTTGGAATTTCCGGTTCAACTACCTCCTAGACATAATAAAACATCTATGCATGTCAGGTTGGTCGGCATAACTATCACAAGCACTAAAACAAATAGTTATAAATTAAAGATAATATACCACATCCGAATCGTAGACCGGACGAGGGCCCACGTGGGCGGATATCAAAACCATCGCACTATATAATAACAAGCAATAATAAACGTAAGAAAATTAGACAAATATCTATCTAAAGCAATAATAAAAGTAAGAAAAGCATGGACATAACAAGAGGCTCACCACGGTGGTGCCGGTGACGAGATCGGCGGGGGCGATCGACGGCGGCGAAGACGGGGACGGGACGTGACGGACCGCTAAACCTAGACAAATCTCGAAGAAAATAGAGCTTCGAGAGGAGAAAAGCTTAACTAGTGTGGCTCGGGCATTCCACCGAACATGTTGTGTGCATAGGAGGTGAGCTAGAGCACCACTAACCCCTCTCCCCCTCGGCCAGAAAAAAAACAGAGCAGTGAGCTCTGCTCTTGAGTGAGGGGGTTTATATAGGCAACTCACTGGTCCCGGTTGGTGCTACAAACCGGGGCTAAAGGGGGGCCTTTGGTCCCGGTTCATAAAACAAACCGGGACTAATAGTGGTGGGCCAGGAGCAAGAGCCATTGGTCCCGGTTTTTAGCTCCAACCGGGACCAATAGGTCCAGACGAACCGGGACCAATGGCCCACGTGGCCCGGCCGGCCCCCTGGGCTAACGAACCGGGTCCAGTACCCCTATTGGTCCCGGTTCTAGATTGAACCGGGGCTAATGGGCTGGACCAATGCCCTGTTTTCTACTAGTGATAGTTGTCCTGACCGAATACGGGGAGAGTCCTCTGCTTCTTCTTCTGTGGCCCATCAATACGGCCCAGCTTCATCGACCCGGACGCCTGAGGACCCCTGAATACAGGACTCCCTCAGTAGCCCCCGGACTTGCCTTCAAGGACGAGATCGTGTCCGGCTTCATGTCTTCGGTCTTGCAAGGTGAGTCCTTGATACGTCTCCAACGTATCTATAAGTTTTGATTGTTCCATGCTATTATTTATGATGTTTTGGATGTTTAATGGACTTTGTTATACACTTTTATATTATTTTTGGGACTAACCTATTAACCCAAAGGCCCTGTCCAGAATGCTGTTTTTTTGCCTATTTCAGGGTTTTACAGAAAAGGAATATCAAACGGAGTCCAAACTGAATGAAACCTTCGGGAGAGATATTTTTGGAGCAAAATACGCACGGGAGACTTGAGAACCACGGAGTAGGGCACACGCGGCGTCCACGAGGGTGGGGGCACGCCCCCCCATAGGGCGCGCCCCCTGCCTCGTGGGCCCCACGTTTTGCCCTCGGTGCCCTCCTTCCTCCTATATATACATACGTACCCAGAAACCATCAGGAGGAGAGAAAACCCTAATTCCACAGTCGCAACCTTCTGTACCCGTGAGATCCCATCTTGGGGCCTGTTCCGGAGCTTCGCCGGAGGGGGGATCTACCACGGGGTGCTTCTACATCATTGTAATGCCCAGGATGGAGTTATACCTCCTACGTGGCGAGGCACGACTTAAAGGCATAAGTCCATCCTAGAATGATCTCAAGTTTGGTAATCTTTGCACAACTCATGTAAAAGAGGGGATAGTAAACTCAAAATAGTTGGCTTACAATCGCCACGTCACAGAATTACAGTACAAGTCTCAAACATCATACATTAAGAGCACTACAACCCTCTAAGGGCAAAAGCCAAATGTCAAAGTACCAAACTCAGATAAATAAACCACAGGCAGATCGAATCCTAGTAAGAGACTCCACTACTGATCGTCCGGGTAGCGCACGTAGTAACGACTACGCTCCTCGTCGTACTCCCAATCCAGCTCGGTGCCATCACCTGGATAGCTCACAGCTGGACCTGCATCTGGTGTGTGAAGTAACTGTGAGCCACAGAGGACTCAGCAATCCCGTTCCCGGGTAACAGAACTATTTAAGCCTTTAGGTGAGGGAAAGGCTGAAGAAGAGAATAAGTCTGCAGCAGCAACTAGCATCTAGCTTACGCAAGTGAGAGCGAGAAGAGAAGGCATCGGCGAGAAGTGATCACGAAGTGATCCTAGCTAAAAGCTCCACAATCATAACCCCTCCGTGTTCAACTCCCGAATCCCTATTCGGAAATTGACAATCACGGAACACACGCTGGTAGTGTATTAGTAACATTGTGTCAAGTTATCTACAACCGGAATTAACAAGCTCCCATCTGCCACATAACCGCGGGCACGGCTTTCGAAAGTTCAAACCCTGCAGGGGTGTTCCAACTTGACCCATTACAAGCGCACGATCCGCGGAGTCGCAACTCCAAAGTGGGAAGACCCGAGTATCCTCGGAATCCCGTGCTCAAGATATACCGTGCTAAGGTAAGGCTAATCCAGCAAATCCTCCCGGCGTGTCGACACCCTGATAGTAGCCGCGCGTATCTAAGTCTCAGGACACGACCGGATGGGCGAAGCTACGGGTGGATACCAGATACCTCGAGTTGCCTCAAGGCGGCCCCGCAGGCTCCCCGTTTCGGACCAACACTCATGTGGAGCACTGGCCCGGGGTTGTTGATTAAGAAAGAGGGTTAATTACTCCCTATGCATGTTTAGTTTGTTATTAGGCAAATAGTACCAATGTTGGGATTTGCTGGAAAAGACTTAGCACTTAGCGGTTTATCGAGGGGGTCCCATACACCCCAACCGTGTTAGGAACGCATAATCAAGGAACATAATACCGGCTTATATGGATCCTAACGGCATGAGTGGAACAAATCACCAAGCAAAAGGCTTAGCCTTCCACCCTTGCCAATATATAGATGATTTCAATTAAAGCATTTATATAGTGTGATATAACCCAACCAAACTTCAACATGGAGCAAGCATCTTCACTTCACCTGCAACTAGCAACGCTATAAGAAGGGCTGAGCGAAGCGTACTTAGCCAAGCAACGGTTTGCATAGGTATGGTGGTTAAACATGGCAATTGGTTACAAGTAGGAGGCTGACAAGAAGAACATGGGCATCGAGGCAAAACTATAGTTCGAGACTACTAGCAATAGGCAAAGATAGTAATGTTATCGGGGTTCGGTCATCTTGCCTGAAGAGAAGTCGTTCGGATCGTAAGAAGGGTCCTCGTGCTCAACCTCGTTGGAAACCTCGTGCTCAACCTCGTACTCGTTCTCAGCTTCCGGCTCTAAACAAAACAATCACACCAAGCACCAATCAACAAGATGCAATGCGCACTCGAAAAACATGAATGCATGATGGATGCACTAAGGATGCACATGGAGCACGTAAAACATCACTCAAGCAAAACACCTCAAAACAAGATAACAATCTGATATTATTAATCTACACAGAAAATCACCCAAGTTTGATATAAGATTCGCTGAAATCGGAGTTACGGGCTAAAAGTTATGCCCGAAACAAGATTTGAGCGAAAGCTGAAAATTACAGCAACATAGCATCTTTGGAGCTCAAAATAATTAAGCTACAGCACCCAAAAAGCATGGCAAAGGACATGAACACAAACTAGATATATAGTACAGCAACTAGGTCCAAAGTGCACCCCCAACGGAGTCATGGATCAATAGCAATGATCTTGGACATATTGAACTTTGCAATAAAATTCTGGCAGCAGAATTTTATTGAAACTTTAGAGCAAAAGATAAACATGCTACATCCACTCAAATGGACATGTGAGGACATGGATGGAAAGACAACAATATATACTACATGGAACAATCAAAATCCACCCCAAAACTATCATGCTTTTCCCTAGAACATCACACGAACATGGCATCGGAACGTTACAGATTTCAGACTTAGTGAAAAATCACTAAGTCCTAAAACAGCAATATCATCTTAGCACACAAAAGAGCATGTTTAAGTCACCTCGAAACTAAACATGGCAAAGGGTAAGCACCTCATCAAAATACATATGACGGTGATCCCGAAACACACAAGCATGCATCATTGAGGTGAACACAACGATTGCAACGAGCTCAACAAGATGGCATTTCATAAGAAGTGAAAACACAACATATGAACATGGCACTTGGCAACGATGATAACATGGCAATAATAAATCTACCATGCAACCTATCACACACAACACGTAGTTCGTGGCAAGACGAACACGTGGACATGTCATTTGCATCGTTTGGACAAACGAGCTAAAAGATGTCACATGTCAAAGGTGGCACAAAAATAACACATAACAGCAGTTTATATCATGATGCACTCTTGCAACAGCAAAACAAGTGTCAAGATGACATCTAACATGCATGACAACAACAGGTAAAACGTAGAGGACATCTCCACGAACATCTGGACATGCTACACGCGCAAAACGGAGCAACAGGCACAAAGTTAGAGCAGTTCAAAGTTTGCATGTCAGATCAGGAAAACAGGGACTTAGGGTTTTGAAATAACCTCAAACGGATCAGATCTGGAAAAAAAATAAACGGAGATGGGCCGGCGCGGTGCGGATCCGGCCCAGCGGAGGCAGAGGCGGCGGTGCGGTGCGGCGCGGATCCGGCCCGATCCGGCGGGAGGTCCGCGGTGGCCTGGCCTGGCGGGGCGAGGTCCACCCGAGGCGGAGGAGGCGGCGGCCCGGGGCGGCTCGGCCGAGCGCCGCGGAGAGGGAGCCCGCGGGGGGGGGGGGGGGGGGGGGGT
>LR738710.1:36339029-36367763 GCA_902687465.1 Secale cereale
GCGAGGCGGAGCGGGAGGCCCAGCCGGCGAGGCCCGCGAGGTGGCGCGGCGAGGCTTGCGGCGAGGAAGGCAGAGGCGGGCCGATGGGCCAGCGCAGGAACGGAGGGAGGCCCGGCGCGATAAGCCTCGGCGAAGTGGTCCTCCAGATCGGCGCGGTGGAGATCGAGGCCTGGCTCGGTCGGTCGGCTGGAGGCGGCGTACGGCCCAGTGCGTCGGGGCGATGGCGATCGGGCCTGGCGCGGTCGTTCGCTGCGTTGACTCGCGCCAGTCAGATCGAGGCGAGGAGATCCAGGCGGTGCAGCCTCGAGCCGCGGCTGGCTGCTGCTTCTGCGATGGATCGAAGGATCCCCTCGGGATCCGGGCAGGAAACTGTGGATCTGAGAGAGAAAAGAAAAAAAAGGAAGGGGATCTAGAGGAGGAAGAAGAAGGGGATAGGGATGCCCAAAATAGACTAGGGGGGTCTATAAGTAGCAGTTTTTAGGGTTAGGAGGAGTTTTAGGGGCGCTAGGAGCCCTCCGATCGCGATCCGACGGATCCGATCGCGGGGGTTGATTTAAAAGGCCTCGACGGAGAAAAGAGACTGCAGTAGGGATGTTTCCGGGACAGGAAGTGAAGGCACATCGGACCCACACGGACAACGGATGGAAAAAATCAACGGAGTCCAAACGAGACGAGATTTGAGAGGCGGGTTGCACACAACAAAACAACAACACACAAAACAACCTCGCGGCACACCGGTAACGTAAAACGCCCGGACAACAAAGTAGGCCTACGGGACGTCACGGACACGTGAGGGAGCTCCGGAACGCGAAACGGACAACGGGAAGAAACACACGGAACCGGATGCAACCCACAACACAAATGCAATGCAATGCACATGTCTACATGATATGAATGAATGCCACACACTCACACAACAAAATGACGAAAGCCCGAAAGACAAAGAACCCGAAATGGAAATAGATGAAGCCGGAGATATATTATATACCCAAAAGGGAAAGTAATACATCCGGGGCATTACAATCATCATCATCGCCTCACCATGAGTTGTGAGTAGTTTACCACAGACCTTCGGGTCCATAGTTAGTATCTAGATGGCTTCTTCTCTCTCTTTGGATCTCAATACCAAGTTCTCATCGGTCTTCGAGGAGATCTATTCGATGTAATCTCTTTTTGCGGTGTGTTTGTCGATATCCGATGAATTGTGGGTTTATGATCAAGATTATTTATGAGAAATATTTGTTTCTTTTCTAAACTCTTTATGTATGATTATAATATCCTTGCAAGTCTCTTCGACTTATTGGTTTGGTTTGGCCTACTAGATCTATTGTTCTTGCAATGGGAGAAGTTCTTGGCTTTGCGTTCAATCTTGCGGTGTCCTTTCCCAGTGACAGTAGGGGCAGCAAGGCACGTATTGTATTGTTGCCATCGAGGATTAAAAGATGGGGTTTATATCATGTTATTTGAGTTTATCCCTCTACACCATGTCATCTTGCTTAAGGCGTTAATCTATTCTTATGAACTTAATACTCTAGATGCATGCTGAATAGCGATCGATGTGTGGAGTAATAGTAGTAGATGCAGAATCAATTCGGTCTACTTATCTCGGACGTGATGCCTATATATAATGATCATGCCTAGATAGTCTCATAATTATTTGCTTTTCTATCAATTGCTCGACAGTAATTCGTTCACCCACCGTAGAATTATGCTATCATGAGAGAAGCCACTAGAGAAACCTATGACCCCCGGGTCTATTCTCAACATATCAATCTACAATCTACTTTACTTTTCCACTTTTACTTTTTGTTCTTATATCCAAAAATACCAAAAATATCAAACTATCATCTCTATCAGATCTCACTTTGGTAAGTGACCGTAAAGGGATTGACAACCCCTTATCGCGTTGGCTGCGAAGTTCTTATTTATTTGTGCAGGTGCGAGGGACTCGCGCGTGGTCTCCTACTGGATTGATACTTTGGTTCTCAAAAACTGAGGGAAATACTTATGCTACTGTGCTGCATCACCCTTTCCTCTTCGAGGGAATACAACGCAAGCTCGAGAAGTAGCAAGAAGAATTTCTCGCGCCGTTGCCGGGGAGGCTTACACAAAAGTCATATACCAAGTACCTATCACAAACCCTTATCCTTCGCATTACATTTATTTGCCTCTCATTTTCCTCTCCCCCATTTCACCCTTGCCGTTTTATTTGCCCTTCTTTTTGCCGTGTGTTTACCGTTCGCTTGCTTCTTGTTTGCTTGTGTGTTGGATTGCTTGCTTGTCACTATGGCTCAGAACAATACCAAATTGTGTGACTTCTTCAATACCAACAATAATGGTTTTATTAGCACTCCGATTGCTCCTATTACCGATGTTGAATCTTGTGAGATCAATGCTGCTCTGTTGAATCTTGTCATGAAAGATCAATTTTCCGGCCTTCCTAGAGAAGAGGCCGCTACCCATCTAAAAAACTTTGTTGATTTGTGTGATATGCAAAAGAAGAGGGATACGGATAATGATATTGTTAAATTGAAGTTATTTCCGTTTTCACTTAAAGGTCGTGCTAAAACTTAGTTTTCCTCTTTACCTAGAAATAGTATTGATTCGTGGAATAAGTGCAAAGATGCTTTTATCTCTAAGTATTTCCCTCCTGCTAAGATCATCTCTCTTAGAAACGATATTATGAATTTTAAGCAACTAGATCATGAGCATGTTGCATAAGCTTGGGAGAGAATGAAATTAATGATACGTAATTGCCCTACACATGGTTTGAACTTATGGATGATTATTCAAAACTTTTATTCTGGCTTGAATTTTGCTTCTAGAAATCTTTTAGATTCGGCCGCAGGAGGCACTTTCATGGAAACTACGTTAGGAGAAGCTACCAAACTCCTAGATAATATTATGGTTAATTATTCTCAATGGCACACCGAAAGATCTACTAGTAAAATAATACATGCTATTGAAGAGATTAGTGTTTTGAGTGGAAAGATGGATGAGCTTAAGAAATTATTTGCTGCTAAGAGTGTTTCTTCTGATCCTAATGATATGCATTTATCCACGTTGATTGAAAAAAATAATTAATCTTTGGATGTGAATTTTGTTGGTAGGAATAATTTTGGTAACAATGCTTATAGAGGAAACTTTAATCCTAGGCCTTTTCCTAGTAATTCCTCTAATAATTATGGTAATTCCTACAATAACTCTTACGGAAAGATGCCTTCTGAATTTGAAACTAGTGTCAATGAGTTTATGAATTCGCAAAAGAATTTCAATGCTTTGCTTGAAGAAAAATTGTTTAAGATTGATGAATTGGCTAGAAGTGTGGATAGAATTGCTCTTGATGTTGATTCTTTGAAACTTAGATCTATTCCACCTAAGCATGATATCAATGAGTGTCTCAAAGCCATAGGAATTTCCATTGATGAGTGCAAAGAAATAACTGCTAGGATGCGTGCTAAAAAAGAGAGTTATATAAAAGCGTGTTCTTCTAGTTATCATGAAAATAAAGATGAAGATCTGAAAGTTATTTATGTGTCTCGTATTAGATCCTTGTTTTCTAGTATGAATCTTGATAAAGATGGGATTGGAGATGAGTCTACTTTAATTAAAAGTTGTCCCAATGATTCAGAGTTTTTAGATCTTGATGCTAAAATTGTTAAAAGTGGGAGTGCAGAGATTAAAACTTTGCATAGTGATAAACCCACTACTTTGGATTTCAAGGGATTCAATTATTATAATTGATCTTTGATTGATTGTATTTCCTTGTTTCTATCCGTACTAAACTCTCCGCATGCTTATAGTCAAAATAAAACTTTTACCAAACACATAGTTCATGCTTTGATGCAATCTTATGAAGAAAAACTTGAATCGGAAGTTTCTATCCCTAGAAAGCTTTATGATGAGTGGGAACCTACTATTAAAATTAAAATTAAAGATCATGAATGCTTTGCTTTGTGTGATTTGTGTAATGCCCAGTATGAGATTATACCTCCTACGTGTCAAGGCACGACTTAAAGGCATAAGCTCATACTAGAATGATCTCAAGTATGGTATCTTTACACGACTCATGTAAAAGAGGAATGAAATTGCAAAAGAGATAGTTGGCTTACACTCGCCATGTCACACAATGCATTACATAAACAATCAACATCCAAATAACATCACAGTCCGACTACGAACGAAGATCCAAAAGAAAGATACCATAAACACAAGGTCCGATCGCCCCTAGTAGGAACCACTACTGATCGTCGAAAAACGTCACATACATACGACCACTCTCTTCATCGAGCTTCCAGTGAAGTTCTGAACCATCTCCTGCATTGTTCTTAGCGGTACCTGCATCTGGTGTTGTAGTAACTGTGAGCCACGAGGACTCAGCAATCCCATAACCATGGGTATCAAGACTAGCAAAGCTTAAGGGGTAAGGAAAAGGGGTAGTGGTGAGGTTGCAGCAGCGGCTAAGCAATATTTGGTGGCTACCTTACGAGTCCAAGAGTAAGATGAGCATCTACGCAAGCGGTCGCAAACTAGTAATGATCGCTAAAGATCCTGAACTACCTACGAGTCAAACATAACCCCACCGTGTTCTCTTCTCAAAGTGAAAAGAGACAGTCACGGTTACTCACACAGTTGTGTATTTTATCTCGAATCCTCTGTCAAGTTTTCTACAACCGGACATTAACAAATTCCAATCTGCCACATAACCGCGGGCACGGCTTTCGAAAGATCATAACCCTGCAGGGGTGTCCCAACTTAGCCCATCACAAGCTCTCACGATCAGCAGAAGTAATAATATTATTACCCATTATCTTAGGGATAGCCCGATCAGACTCGGAATCCCGGTGCACAAGACATTTCGACAATGGTAAAACAAGTCCAGCAAGACCTCCCGGCGTGCCGACACCCTGATAGTAGCCGCGCGTATCTCGTCTCAGGCCACGTCTGACTGAGCAATACGTACAGTAACCGAAGACCCTAGAGAACTGGGTGGCACCGCAAGTGGCTTTAGTTTGGGTCCAACACCATCAGCACTGCCCCTCCTACTATGTAGAAAGAATCTCGAGGGTGCGACCCCCTATGCAAATTTAATTAATTCATTAAGTTTTTATTATGAGGCAAATTAAAACCAATGTTGGGCCTTGCTGGAGGAGTTTTATTCAAAGACGAAGTGTCAAGGGGTCCCCATATACCCAACCGTGTAAGGAACGCAAAATCAAGGAACATAATGCCGGTTTATCGGCTCCTAAGGTGGCATGAGTGTAACAAAACACCGAGCAAAAGGCCAAGCCTTCCACCCATGCCCAATATATAGGTGTGTTAATAATAATAATAGATATTGTGATATACCCAAAACATCAAGTTCCACCATGGAACAAATCTTCATCTTTACCTACGACTAACAACGCTATAAGAGGGGCTGAGCAAGCGGGTAACATAGCCAAACAACGGTTTGCTGGGAAGGTGTCAAAGGTCAGAGTTTAAAAGGCAACAAGGAGATGGGCTGACAATAAATGATGGGTAGCGCGACATATAACGATAGCATCGAGACAACTAGCATGGCAATGATAGTAAAGGTATCCAAGGGGATGGTCATCTTGCCTGAGATGTCGCAAGGAAGAAGAACAAGTCCATGAAGTAGTCGAACAAATCCTCACAACTCCGCAACGGAACCGAAGCTAACAAGAGAAGCAACCGGAAAGAAGCCAACAACACGGTAAACACACAAGCATAAACATGGCATACGATGCACATCCAAGTATGATGCATGTCCGGTTTAAATATGCATGGCATGGCAAGGTGCACAAACAATACTACAAGTTAAGTGGAGCTCATTATTCAACGAGTTGCATATTGACGAAACACCACATTTTATTTATTTACTTGACTCTCATTTAAATACAAGACAAGATTAGATGTTTGTTAACATGGCAAGAGGTGAAGCACAAGTAAACTACCTATTTAGACAAGTTTAAATGAGGCCGGAATGACAAACAACAATTCCGGAAAATCCCCATGTGCATATCTTGAATTTGGTACTGTTCTACCTATTACCACATTTTAATGTTGTTAAACAGCAAAACAAAGTGCACCATGTTATTCTACATATTGTACTACCCCATTTACATATAAAGTTTAATAAATTTGGAGCTACGGTTATTTAGTTATGAATTAAATCATTTTAACATGTTATTTAAGCAAACTTATGCAAACAGCAATATAACCATTTTTAACATGAATGAAAGTGTCATATTAATAATCTACACAAAATTTTGAGCATTTTTCATATATATAAAGTTTTTACATGTGATGCACAGATGTGAAGTTATTATATGCATGAAGTTTAGGGTCCAAACTGTAAAACTGATTACTCTGGATAATTTGACAAATCGTTTCGCGAAAAAAAAACAGTGAACGGGCCGCAACTGCTGGCCCAATAGTGCACAGTGTGCTAGGGGGGATTTCTCACCATGGGCATCGGCCCGTTTGGTGGAGGCGGCTCAGGGGAGTGTAGCAGGCCGGCTCGAGAGGAGGCCCAAACGGGGCGCTGGAGCGGGCGACGCAACTGCAGGCAGAGCAGCGGCACGAAACTGAAGATGGCAGCAAGACTGAAGATGACAGGTTGGCCATGGCGCTGCTCTCCATGGCGAGGACGAGGCGAGGAGGCGTGGATCCAGGCGGAGGCGACGGGGATCCAGATGAGGATGGCGCCGGGGGTCCCGTTTCCCGCCGGATCGAAGCGGAGGCAGCGGGGAGGACCTCGATCGGGAGCTTGGCCCTCCGTCGCGTTCTCCGTGTGAGCCAACGAGAGAGGGAGAGAGATCCAGGGGAAACGAGGGAAGAAGGAGGAGCGGACGGTTCCAGGTGACCGGCGGAGCTGCTGCTGGTGGTCACCGGTGGGCGGCTGGGCGATCCCCTCGGGGTCGAGCTGCTGCTGCGGTGACGAGGCTTGGTGCGGGAACTGAGAGAGGTGGAGGTCGTCGACGGCGTGCGGAGCTTCGGCGGCGAGCACGCGAGGTGCTCGGGGCTGTGGCTCGGACGAGCTCAGGGTCGGGGCTGCTCGGGCCCAACTGCAGAGGGAGGTGCTCGGGATTGGGGAATTTTTAAGATTGGGAGGGATCCCAAGGGGGAAGGGGGCTCGCTCGTTTTGGTGTGGTGGTGAAAACATGGTGGGTGGCGGCGGACAGGTGTGGATGGGACAAGATCCCTAGATTCTAGGGTTAGGCTCTATATATATAGCATGTCGGTAAATTAGGGGCTATCTAGTCCCTCCGATCGAAATCGAACGGACGAGAATAAATAGGTAGGGAGTCCAACTAAGAAAACGGATATGTTTTAGGGATGTTTGGGGATGATCCGGACTCATCGGTCACGACTGCTCGGGTCGGGTTCGGGACAGTTTCAGACGTGCAGTCGAGGGGTAAAAGTGGGCTGTGTAGAAGGCATTGGGGTGAGACGAGAGAAGAGAGAGAGAGAGAGAGACCCGGCGGCAGTTTCAAAACACTGAAACGTCCGACGTTTATCCGGCTATGATGCCGCTATAGATTTAACGGTTGGGCTATCAAACGGACTCCGAATGCGATGAAATTTGGCAAGTGGTCTACCTACACTATAATAAGACCGCACGCCAAGTTTCAACCCATTCCGAGAACATTTTCCGGCCACTTATAAAATAAATATTCGGAGGTGCCGCGGGCGCGTGCGAGTGTGTCTGGACTCAGAACGGACAATGGAGAGAACTGGGAACCCGAACGAAAGCAAGTTTTGAAAACATGCTGATGAAATGCACATGATGTCATGACGAAGTGCAACACGCAAGCAAATGACATGGCAACGACGACGAATAACTGGCTGACACCTGGCGCATCGGTCTTGGGGCGTCACAACTCTCCCACACTAACAGAGGATCTCGACCCGAGATCCTGGAGATGGCACCGGATAAAAACGGAAAAGAAGAGGTAAACAAAGTTGCTTCTTCGACAAACGAGTGAAACCAAAGAACCTTGAGAGGTTGAACAATCTTGAAGGAAAGAATACAACAGAGATGAACGAAGTTGAGAGCACTCCGGTAAAAGGAGGAACAAGGAACATTATGAGAACCTTGTAGGTTGAAAGACATGAAACAAGAGCTTACGAACCAAAAGAATATCAAACCGCAACGGTATAGCCAATGAATAAGAATGTCAGAATTTGGGCAGCACTCCGTCTGAAAATGGAAGGAATTAACATGCGCTTCAGGAGATGGGCTGATAGTTGATGAAATCAACAACACACTGCCTTCGGAACAATTGAAAGAATGGCACGAGGGTTAAGAAAGATTTCAGACAGCACTCCGGCTGAAAAGAGATGCAAAACTTGATAAGATGAGTGAACTTGAATGGAGAATACAACACTCCGGATAAATAGATAAACAAGGAAAATAACATGATCTTGACAAAACAAGATTATGGGACAAAGAGAGCAATATCACAAAGCCTCCGAAATGAAAGAATAGAAGCTTGATCGCTGGAAAGAAAAGAACGGAGAAGAAATGACAACCACTCTCACAAATGAATTTGAAAATCCTCCTTGCGAAGAAGGGTTGACGGAGTTGTTAGAAATAATCAACAGCAAAAGAATAAGCTTGATGTGAGCTTATGGAAAACATCTCAAAACTTGAGGTGAGATTATGCCACTAACTTAAACAATTGATTTGATTGAGAGCACCAAAGAGATGAAAATTTGTTTCTGCAGGAGGATAAATGAAGAAACTGGGTCATTTATAAGCACCATAAATAGCAACAATTCTTAGGGAAAGGTTTAGGTGAAATACAACCCAAGATAACTCCAACAAAGAAATTGACGGGATTAAGTATCTCATTCCTGACAACTTGTGAATCATGAAACCTGAAGGGAAATTGTCAAGAATGGCATAACACCATCTCAAAAGATAGGGTAGTATGAATTGCACTTAGGAATGCATGATGAAGAATGCTTGAGCTCCAACAAGAATCTTGACGAACACTTCGAGGATGAATTAAATCATGATGAACCACCATGAAGAACTCCGGTAACAAAAGGATGAGAAGTGAAAGATGAAAAGAATAAGATTGAAGCCTTGCAATGATTTAGAAGGATCTTTGAAATGATATCATTGAAATAACTTGGAGGTCCGGAAAACAAGATGAACAACTAGGAACCGAGAATATGATATGATGAACAAGCTCCGGAAAAAGGGAATCATCACTTCGAGAAAAATAAGAATAAGATTTACTTTGTGCTTACCTTTCATCAAATTAAATTGACGACGAGCAACGGATTTTGCATACTACTTAGTTTTCTTGAAAAGGATTGGAGAGAGATATAGCCAAGCTTGAGAAAAGTCTTGAACGACTCATCGGTAGGATTATGAAAGGAGAAATGAATTGATACGATAACAATGGAAGAGTAATCTTGAATGAACCACCGTAAGAATATGGAGACGAACGAAGAGGCATCAATTAAGAATAGTTGGAGGACGAAGTTGAAAACTGAGAACAAGGAAATCTTCTGAAATGATGGCCTTCGGAGGAACAATGGAAGGAATTCATGAAAAGCTTTGGATGGGTATAAAATAATTCCTCACAATCGGAACAATAATGAGGATGGCATGAAGCTAGAACCACGAATCTTCAAGAGAACGAGCCAAGATTTAGGAGAAATTCTCTCCGGTCTTCAAATGTTGAGAAGAACGACGAGAACCACCGTGAAGAATTCTGAGATACTCCGGAAGAATAAAAAGATGGAAGGTTTAACCAAACATGAAAAGAATTTGAAAGCGATCTGGGAGAAGGCATATGACTGATGGAATCCATACTTACGTCACACTTTGAAAAGAATTTGAGTATAACTCCAGAAAAATTAGAAGAGTCAGGTAAGATCCTGGGAAAAGACTTGTGGGTTAGGGCCCACTCAAAAGAGAGCACCGTTGAAAAGATTGCTTAAGATATATTGCACCGGTTGAATTAAATGGCTTGAATAAGATAGCAACCTCAAAATAGTTTGAACGGATTAAGAATGGAATTATGAATCTTCTGAGTTGTCTTGTACACTCCGGATAAGAATAGGAGAGTTGAATAAATAAGAGAGCCTTCGGATAATAAATTTCAACATGGGACAACATGTTAAACAAAAAAAGGAAGATATATGATCATGACCGAGGCTTGAATTTATTCCACTTGAGAAGAAACGAGAATGGAGAATGATGAACTTGAAGCTCTTGAGCATCTTCACGATAAATCACCGGATAAGAACATTGAAGGAAATGAATGAAGAAACCTCACATGAATAAAATGGATACTTGATTTGAGATCTCTGGCTCCGAGAAGAAGAAGGGAGGGAGGGCGGGGAAACAAAGACAACTTGGGATGAATGAAACAGACAAATCGTCAGATTTCTCAACGCCGTCCGTATGGAATAAGTTGAAGAGAAGGCACACCGGTTGAAAATGATTAACATGAAAATCTCGATGGTTAAGAAGAATTAGCACTCCCATAGAAATATGAGAACACCGATTAGGAAGGTATGGAATCAACACTTGACATCGAAGCAGCTCAAATACCAGAATCAAAACAAAAACAAAGGATAGATATGTTGCAACATAATCTTCACAATATCATTCGAACAGAGAATTGAACGAATGAATTCCACAGTTTAATGGTACATCAACTTCCGAGAAGCCACTTGGGAGAATGAAAGGTAAATAAAAACAACAAGGAGTAGATAGAACAAATACAAGATAGAAGCTTCGTTCCACATGTTCGTGCTGAAAGCTCATGGAACATGTTACAAAAGGGTTTTGCAATCCCCGGATCAGCATAGCCAAGGACCCTTTAAGATGCAACTCCCGATCGGAACAACGCCCATAAAACCACTTCACTTAATGTAGAACCCCAAACTTCATATCATGCATTCGTTGGAAGAATGCCTACGAACTACTAGAAGAACCCACATATTAATTTCCGAAAGTTTCCAGTTATGCAATCAGGTGTTGGGGATACAGGGGAAGCACCACACACTCAACTCTAATCCTACATCCAGCTGTATCCATCCGTCAACACATAACCAGTTATTTCCGGAAACCGTTTACCTCGGACCTTCGAAATGCATCTGCTATGCAAGCTGTGGAAATACTCCCGAACTACCTTCCCAGTATTGGGTGATGTCGGGGTTATCTCACCACTAACCCATAGAAGAGTTTTCGATGTCGGCCGTCTTAAGTATTCTAGAACCGCTGAGATACATTTGTGACGATAACACCTTGGAGCTCAACTCCCTGGGACACTGCCACAACCCCTAAATGACAGGAGGCATTGAGAACAATGTTCTCGTCACAAAGACATCGGAACAATCCAAACAATACTCGCGTGATCCTAAAAAACAATTTAGTGAATTTTTGAGAGTAGAAGAGATAAAGTAATCGTCAGGAGTCCTCACCAGAGTGATAAAGGATGAGGAGTAAAAGAAATCCTACTCTCCGATATATATATAAGACTCAAAACATTTTCAAGTGTGTGCCTAGACTCAACCGTCAACGATTCGATCAATCAGTGGGGGCTCCTAGGTCGGAGAAGGCTCTGATTACCTACTTGTAATGCCCAGTATGAGATTATACCTCCTACGTGTCGAGGCACGACTTAAAGGCATACGCTCATACTAGAATGATCTCAAATATGGTATCTTTGCACGACTCATGTAAAAGAGGGATGAAATTGCAAAAGAGATATTTGGCTTACACTCGCCACGTCACACAATGCATTACATAAACAATCATCATCCAAATAACATCACAGTCCAACTACGGACGAAGATCCAAAAGAAAGATACCATAAACACAAGGTCCGATCGCTCCTAGTAGGAACCACTAGTGATTGTCGAAAAACGTCACATACATACGTCCACCCTCTTCATCGAGCTTCCAGTGAAGTTCTGAACCATCTCCTGCATTGTTCCCAGTGGTACCTACATCTGGTGTTGTAGTAATTGTGAGCCACGAGGACTCAGCAATCCCATAACCATGGGTATCAAGACTAGCAAAGCTTAAGGGGTAAGGAAAAGGGGTAGTGGTGAGGTTGCAGCAGCGGCTAAGCAATATATGGTGGCTACCTTACGAGTACAAGAGTAAGATGAGCATCTACGCAAGCGGTCGCAAACTAGTAATGATCGCTAAAGATCCCGAACTACCTACTAGTCAAACATAACCCCATCGTGTTCTCTTCTCAAAGTGAAAAGAGACAGTCACGGTTACTCACACAGTTGTGTGTTTTATCTCGGATCCTCTGTCAAGTTTTCTACAACCGGACATTAACAAATTCCAATCTTCTACATAGCCGTGGGCACGGCTTTCAAAAGATCATAACCCTGCAGGGGTGTCCCAACTTAACTCATCACAAGCTCTCACGATCAGCAGAAGTAATAATAAGATTACCCCTTATCTTAGGGACATCCCGATCAGACTCGGAATCCCGGTGCACAAGACATTTCGACAATGGTAAAACAAGTCCAGCAAGACCTCCCGGCGTGCCGACACCCTGATAGTAGCCGCACGTATCTCGTCTCAGGCCACGTCCGGATGAGCAATACGTACTGTAACCGAAGACCCCAAATAACTGGGTGGCACCGCAAGTGGCTCTAGTTTGGGACCAACACCATCAGCACTGCCCCCCTGCTATGTAGAAAGAATCTTGAGGGTGCGACCCCCTATGCAAATTTAATTAATTAATTAAGTTGTTATTATGAGGCAAATTAAAACCAATGCTGGGCCTTGCTAGAGGAGTTTTATTCAAAGATGAAGTGTCAAGGGGTCCCCATTTACCCAACCGTGTAAGGAACGCAAAATCAAGGAACATAATGCCGGTTTATCGGCTCCTAAGGTGGCATGAGTGAAACAAAACACCGAGCAAAAGTCCAAGCCTTCCACCCATGCCCAGTATATAGGTGTGTTAATAATAATAATAGATATTGTGATATACCCAAAACATCAAGTTCCAACATGGAACAAATCTTCATCTTTACCTGCAACTAACAATACTATAAGAGGGGCTGAGCAAGCGGGTAACATAGCCAAACAACGGTTTGCTGGGAAGGTGTCAAATGTTAGAGTTTACATGGCAACAAGGAGAGGGGCTGACAATAAATGATGGGTAGCGCGAAATATAACGATAGCATCGAGACAGCTAGCATGGCAATGATAGTAAAGGTATCCAATGGGATGGTCATCTTGCCTGGGATGCCACAAGGAGGAAGAACAAGTCCATGAAGTAGTCGAACAAATCCTCACAACTCCGCAACGGAACCAAAGCTAACAAGAGAAGCAACCGGAAAGAAGCAAACAACACGGTAAACACACAAGCATAAACATGGCATACGATGCACATCCAAGTATGATGCATGTCCGGTTTAAATATGCATGGCATGGCAAGGTGCACAAACAATACTACAAGTTAAGTGGAGCTCAATATGCAACGAGTTGCATATTGACGAAACACCACATTTTATTTATTTAGTTGACTCTCGTTTAAATACAAGACAAGATTAGATGTTTGTTAACATGGCAAGAGGTGAAGCACAAGTAAACTACCTATTTAGACAAGTTTAAATGAGGCCGGAATGACAAACAACAATTCCGGAAAATCCCCATGTGCATATCTCAAATTTGGTACTGTTCTGCCTATTACCACATTTTAGTGTTGTTAAACAGCAAAACAAAGTGCACCATGTTATTCTACACATTTTTCTACCCCATTTACATATAAAGTTTAATAAATTTGGAGCTACGGTTATTTAGTTATGAATTAAATCATTTTAACATGTTATTTAAGCAAACTTATGCAAACAACAATATAACCATTTTTAACATGAATGAAAGTGGCATATTAATAATCTACACAAAATTTTGAGCATTTTTCATATATAAAGTTTTTACATGTGATGCACAGATGTGAAGTTATTATATGCATGAAGTTTAGGGTCCAAACTGTAAAACTGATTACTCTGGACAATTAAACAAATCGTTCCGCGAAAAAAAACAGTGAACGGGCCGCAACTGCTTGCCCAATAGTGCACAAGGTGCTAGGGGGGATTTCTCACCATGGGCCTCGGCCGGTTTGGTGGAGGCGGCTTAGGGGAGTGTAGCAGGCCGGCTCGGGAGGAGGCCCAAACGGGGCGCTGGAGCCGGCGACGCAGCTGCAGGCAGAGCAGCGGCGCGAAACTGAAGATGGCAGCGAGACTGAAGATGACAGGTCGGCCATGGCGCTGCTCTCCATGACGAGGACGAGGCGAGGAGGCGTGGATCCAGGCGGAGGCGACGAGGATCCAGATGAGGATGGCGCCGGGGGTCCCGTTTCCCGCCAGATCGAAGCGGAGGCAGTGGGGAGGACCTGGATCGGGAGCTTGGCCATCCGTCGCATTCTCCCTATGAGCCAACGAGAGAGGGAAAGAACTGAGAGAGGGAGAGAGATCCAGGGGACACGGAGGAAGAAGGAGGAGCGGACGGTTCCAGGTGACCGGCGGAGCTGCTGCTGGTGGTTACCGGCGGGTGGCTGGGTGATCCCCTCGGGGTCGTGCTGCTGCTGCGGTGACGGGGCTTGGTGCGGGAACTGAGAGAGGTGGAGGTCGTCGACGGCGTGCGGAGCTCCAGCGGCGAGCACGCGAGGCGCTCGGGGCTGTGGCTCGGACGAGCTCCGGGTCGGGGCTGCTCGTGCCCAACCGCAGAGGGAGGCGCTCGAGGTTGGGGAATTTTTAAGATCGGGAGGGATCCCAAGTGGGAAGGGTGCTCGCTCATTTTGGTGTGGTGGTGAAAACAAGGTGGGTGGCGGCGGACAGGTGTGGATGGGACAAGATCCCTAGATTCTAGGGTTAGGCTCTATATATATAGCATGTCGGTAAATTAGGGGCTATCTAGTCCCTCCGATCGAAATCGGACGGACGAGAATAAATAGGTAGGGAGTCCAACTAAAAAAACAGATATGTTTTAGGGATGTTTGGGGATGATCCGGACTCATCGGTCACAACTGCTCGGGTCGGGTTCAGGACAGTTTCGGACGTGCAGTCGAGGGGTAAAAGTGGGCCGTGTAGAAGGCATCGGGATGGGACGAGAGAAGAGAGAGAGAGAGAGAGACCCGACGGCAGTTTCAAAACACCGAAACGTGCGACGTTTATCCGGTTATAATGCTGCTATAGATTTAACGGTTGGGCTATCAAACGGACTCCGAATGCGACGAAATTTGGCAAGCGGTCTACCTACACTATAATAAGACCGCACACCAAGTTTCAATCCATTCCGAGAACATTTTCCGGCCACTTATAAAATAAATATTCGGAGGTGCCGTGGGCTCGTGCGAGTGTGTCTGGACTCAGAACGGACAACGGATAGAACTGGGAACCCGAACGAAAGCAAGTTTTGAAAACATGCTGATGAAATGCACATGATGTCATGACAAAGTGCAACACGCAAGCAAATGACATGGCAACGACGACGAATAACTGGCTGACACCTGGCGCATCGGTCTTGGGGCCTCACAATTTGGGTGGAAGTGTTTCCACTATCCCAAAAACTTTGTGTGCTAGGTTTCCATGAGCTTGATGATTGTTCTTTAAATTTGCATCTTGCGGATTCCACTATTAAGAAACCTATGGTAAGGATTAATGTTGTTCTTATTGTTGCCAATAGGAATTATGTGCCCATAGATTTCATTATTCTTCATATAGATTGCAATCCTTCATGTCCTATAATTCTTGGTAGACCTTTCCTTAGAACGGTTGGTGCAATTATTGATATGAAGGAAGGAAATATTAGATTCCAATTTCTGTTAAGGAAAGGCATGGAACACTTTCCTAGAAATAAAATCAAATTACCATATGAATCTATTATGAGAGCCACTTATGGATTGCCTTCCAATGATGGGAATACGTAGATCTATCCATGTATCTTGCCTAGCTAGGGGTGTAAAACGATAGCGCTTGTTGGGAGGCAACCCAATTTTATATTTTTTTGCTTCCGTTTAGATGTGGTTTTGTGTTTTAATTAGTGTTTGTGCCAAATAGAACCTTTGGGAAAACTTGTGTGAAGTTTATTTGATCTTGCTATGAAAAACAGAATCGTTAGCGCTCGCTAGAATGGTCACCAGATTTTAATGGAGCGTGCTATTTAGTTGATTCTTTTTGAAGATGATTAATAGACAAATTCCTCACGTTTACCAATTTATTTCAATTTTTTTGGAGTTACAGAAGTATGCGAAAGTTAAAGATTACTACAGACTGTTCTGTTTTTGACAGACTCTGTTTTTCGTGTGTTGTTTTCTTATTTTGATGAATCTATGAGTAGTATTGGGGAGTATGAATCATAGAGAAGTTGGAATACATTAGGTTTAACACCAATATAAACAAATAATTAGTTCATTACAGTACCTTTGAGTGGTGGTTTGTTTTCTTATACTAACGGAGCTCACGAGATTTTTGTCTAAGTTTTGTGTTGTGAAGTTTTCAAGTTTTGAGTATTGCTTGGATGGACTATGGAACAAAGAGTGGAAAGAGCCTAAGCTTGGGGATGCCCAAGGCACCCCAAGGTAAAATTCAAGCACAACCAAAAGCCTAAGCTTGGGGATACCCCGGGAAGGCATCCCCTCTTTCGTCTTCATCTATCGGTAACCATACTCGGGACTATATTTTTATTCACCACATGTATGTGTTGTACTTGGAGCGTCATGTATTATTTGAGTCTTTGCTTGTTAGTTTGCCACAATAATCCTTGTTGGACACACCTTTTTGAGAGAGATAAATATGGCCTAGGAATCGTTAGAACACTCTATGTGCTTCACTTATATCTTTTGAGTTGAATAATTTTTGCTCTAGTGCTTCACTTATATCTTTTAGAGCACGGTGGTGATTTTATTTTGAAGAAATTGTTGATCTCTCATGCTTCACTTATATACTTTTGAGAGTCTATTAGAACATCATGTTAATGTGCTTTGGCTATAAAACTAGCCTTAACATGATAGGCGCATCCAAGATGAATGTAGTAAAAACTTTCATGCTAAGTGCATTGAATATGATGAGAAGTTGGATGCTTGATAATTGTTTTGAGATATGAGGATATTGATATTAGAGTCATGCTAGTGGAGTTATTATGAAATTTAGAAATACTTGTGTTAAAGTTAGTGATTTCCGTAGCATGCACGTATGGTGAACCGCTATGTGACGAAGTTAGATCATGAGGTATTTGTAGAGTGTCATCCTTTGTGTGGAGGTCGGGGGCGCGCGATGGTTAACTCCTACCAACCTCACCCGTAGGAGCATGCGTTGATTGCTTTGTTTTGATGACTCGTATAATTTTGCAATAAGTATATGAGTTCTTATGACTAATGTTGAGTCCATGGATTATACGCACTCTCACCCTTCCACCATTGCTAGCCTATCTTGTACCGCGTAACTTTCGCCCATACCATACATCCACCATATATCTTCCTTAAAACATTCACCATATCTACCTATCATGGCATTTCCATAGTCATTCCGAGATATATTGCCATGCAACTTTCCACCGTTCCGTTCATATGACACGCTTTATATTGTCATATTGCCATGCATGATCATGTAGTCGACATCGTATTTGTGGCAACGCCACCATGCATAATTTTTCATCCATGTCACTCTTGATTCATTGCACATCCCGGTACACCGCCGGAAGCATTCATATAGAGTCATACTTTGTTCTAGTATCGAGTTGTAATATCGAGTTGTAAATCAATAAAAGTGTGATGATCATCATTATAGAGCATTGTCCCATGTGAGGAAAGGCCAAACAAAAGAGAAGGCCCCTCCAAAAAAAGAAGGGACAATGCTACTATCCTTTTTCCACACTTGTGCTTCAAAGTAGCACCATGTTCTTCATGATAGAGAGTCTCATGTTTAGTCAATTTCATATGCTACTTGTAATTTTCATTATAGAACTTGGCTTTTATATTCCAACGATGGGCTTCCTCAAATGCCCTAGGTCTTCGTGAGCAAGCAAGTTGGATGCACACCCACTTAGTTTCTTTTGTTTAGCTTTCATACATTTTTAGCTCTAGTGCATCCGTTGCATGGCAATCCCTACTCACTCGCATTGATATCTATTGATGGGCATCTCCATAGCCCGTTGATACGCCTAGTCGATGTGAGACTATCTCCCTCCTTTTTGTCTTCTCCACAACCACCATTCTATTCCACATAGTGCTATATCCATGGCTCACGCTCATGTATTGCATGAAAGTTGAAAGGTTTGAAAGAACAGAGTATGAAAACAAGTGCTTGGTTGAAACCAGGGTTGTGCATGATATGAATATTTTGTGTGATGAAGAGGGAGCATAGCCAGACTATATGATTTTGTAGGGATAAGTTTCTTTAGCCATAGTATTTGGAGAAGACATGATTGCCTTGTTAGTATGCTTGAAGTATTGTTATTTCTTCGGTCAATATAGACTTTTGTCTTGAATCTTTCAGATCTGAACATTCATGCCACAATTAAGAGAACTACATTGAAAATTACGTTGGTTAGCATTCCACATAAAAAATTCTATTTTTATCATTTACCTACTCGAGGACGAGCAAGAATTAAGCTTGGGGATGCTTGATACGTTTCCAACGTATCTATAATTTTTTATTGTTCCATGCTATTATTTATGATGTTTTGGATGTTTAGTGGGCTTTGTTATACACTTTTATATTATTTTTGGGACTAACCTATTAACCCAAAGGCCCAGTCCATATTGCTGTTTTTTTGCCTATTTCAGGGTTTTACAGAAAAGGAATATCAAACGGAGTCCAAACGGAATGAAACCTTCGGGAGAGATATTTTTCGAGCAAAATACGCACAGGAGACTTGAGAACCACGGAATAGGGCACATGTGGCGTCCACGAGGGTGGGGGGCTCCCCCCTACAGGGCGCGCCCCTGCCTCGTGGGCCCCATGTTTGGCCCCCGGTGCCCTCCTTCCTCCTATATATACCTACGTACCCCGAAACCATCACGAGGAGAGAAAACCCTAGTTCCACCGCCGCAACCTTCTCTACCCATGAGATCCCATCTTGGGGCCGGTTCCGGAGCTCCGCCGGAGGGGGGATCTACCACGGAGTGCTTCTACATCATCATCATAGCCTCACCATGAGTTGTGAGTAGTTTACCACAGACCTTCGGGTCCATAGTTAGTATCTAGATGGCTTCTTCTCTCTCTTTGGATCTCAATACCAAGTTCTCCTCGGTCTTCGAGGAGATCTATTCGATGTAATCTCTTTTTGCGGTGTGTTTGTTGAGATCCAATGAATTGTGAGTTTATGATCAAGATTATTTATGAGAAATATATGTTTCTTTTCTGAACTCTTTATGTATGATTACAATATCCTTGCAAGTCTCTTCAAATTATTGGTTTGGTTTGGCCTACTAGATCTATTGTTCTTGCAATGGGAGAAGTGCTTGGCTTTGTGTTCAATCTTGCGGTGTCCTTTCCCAGTGACAGTAGGGGCAGCAAGGCACGTATTGTATTGTTGCCATCGAGGATAAAAAGATGGGGTTTATATCATGTTATTTGAGTTTATCCCTCTACATCATGTCATCTTGCTTAAGGCGTTACTCTGTTCTTATGAACTTAATACTCTAGATGCATGCTGGATAGCGGTCTATGTGTGGAGTAATAGTAGTAGATGCAGAATCGTTTCGGTCTACTTGTCTCAGATGTGATGCTTATATATAATGATCATGCCTAGCTAGTCTCATAATTATTCGCTTTTCTATCAATTGCTCGACAATAATTCGTTCACCCACCGTAGAATTATGCTATCATGAGAGAAGCCACAAGAGAAACCTATGCCCCCGGGTCTATTCTCAACATATCAATCTACAATCTACTTTACTTTTCTGCTTTTACTTTTTGTTCTTATATCCAAAATACCAAAAATATCAAACTATCATCTCTATCAGATCTCACTTTCGTAAGTGACCGTAAAGGGATTGACAACCCCTTATCGCGTTGGATGCGAAGTTCTTATTTGTTTGTGCAGGTGCGAGGGACTCGCGCGTGGTCTCCTACTAGATTGATACCTTGATTCTCAAAAACTGAGGGAAATACTTACGCTACTGTGCTGCATCACCCTTTCCTCTTCGAGGGAATACAACGCAAGCTCGAGAAGTAGCAGTCCTCCTGGATGATGTTTCGCTTCTCTTAATATTGTATTCCGTTGATTCCTCGCCTCCATCGCCTTGGCTTCCACGTGTCCAACGTATGCGAACCGTCTGGGCAGTTTTGCAATTACCCCCTTGACTGCGTAGGGATGGCGCCTATATAAGAGAATAGATCTCATTTGACTCTCCATTCCATTCCACTCGGAAGAAACCCTAGTGCCTGCAAAAAATCTCCAAATATGGCTAGCGCCCAAGCTCTTCCTTGCGCCCTCAAGGCCCTCGTGCAGGAGATTGGAAAAGCTGCTCCGTATCTCATACGCACCCGAGGACACTTCAAGCGCAGGGATATCTCCCTCCCGAGGATCTAGTCCCCGTCCGGGCCGGACTAACTTCCATTGACAATCAAGCCCTGGCAGAGAGCTTTCCCAACCCCTTCATTGGAGAGCGAGTATGTTTTGTACCTTTCCTTTTAAGTGGCGTAGGTTTTCCCGTCCACCCTTTCCTTAGGGGACTCCTGGAGTTCTATGGTCTTCAATTGCACGATCTTACACCGGGGTCTATCCTGCATATTGCGGGTTTTGTTGCTTTATGCGAACTGTTCTTTGGCTGCGAGCCTCACTTTGAGTTGTGGCAAAAGTTCTTCTGCCTTGTCCCTCGCTCGGAAAAGGGATCCATATTTGAGGTTGGGGGCGCCGAAGTATGGCACATAGCAGGGACAAGCTATCTGCCCGGTACTCCAAAGAAGGCATCGGAAGAGTGGCATTCGGAGTGGTTTTATATTGAGGACGTTGCCCTGCCGGATCCAGTTCAGCAAGGCCTCCCTAAATATTCCAACGCTCCGCCAAAGAAGCTTTTCAACTGGTGTCCCCGCAGTCCCTTGGAAGAAGAGAGAGCGGAGGTTAGCAGACTGGCTGGCAAGATCAGATTGCTCGCCAGTTCGGGACTGTCTATAATCGAAGTGATAGCTTTTTCAATAAATCGATGCGTGCAGCCACTCCAAGCAAGAGGATTTCCAATGTGGCATTGTAACGGTCTGAATGATGCCTCACGCTGCTTACGCCTAGGTCCGGATGACCCTGCCGCTCTAGACGTCATCCTGGAGGGTCTTTATAAGGGAGAGAAGCAAGACTTCTTTCGTTTGAAGTTCCGGGAGGGTTTTTCCATGTACAATCCTCCTGACTGGGCAAGTCTCTCTCTTGACCGCTATATTTGCCTGTTTTCCTTTTGTTATGATGTATTGACTGAACTGAATTCGGTTTCTTCCAATAGGAGTGGAGGAAGGTGATCGAGGGGATTAATAGTCCCGCCCCACAGCCAGATGACCAATTCCAAAATGTGGGCCCCGGATATGATGAAAATCCGGACATAGGCATAGAGCTAGAAGAGGGAGTCTTCTATCAAGCCTGCCATGAAGGCACCCTGGTGGCTATTATAGCCGATTACCCTGTCTTAATTCCTTCTTCCCATGTAAGTACCCATGACATATCTCATCAAAGAGAAAATTCCCAGCGCACCTTACCCACCGCATTTTTCCATGCTCAAAAGGGGCGGCCCTCCTCACGCCGAACTGTGCGAAGACCGTCATCCCAGAGGGCGACGCCTGCATCGGGTGAGGCCTCAAAGCGAAAGAGGAATGCGAACACCAGTGAACCTTCAAAGAGTTATGTTTGTTTTGACACATGCTAGGTGGTGAAGTCGGTATTACAACTTTCCGCTTTATTT
Source organism: Secale cereale (assembly GCA_902687465.1). Lineage (NCBI taxonomy): Eukaryota > Viridiplantae > Streptophyta > Magnoliopsida > Poales > Poaceae > Secale > Secale cereale. Next base: position 36,360,923 of record LR738710.1, read on the forward strand.
TCCTTTTAGGAGGAATACACACCAGACTGTTTCCGGAAATCATGCAGATCAAGCTCCAGCCAATCCGGCATCCGGCCCGTCAAGGGTTAATGCGGATTCAGTGCCGGTTTGTCCCCTCCAAGAGGATTCGGATGGAATGTCAATTACTAATTCCGTAGTGGAGGTTGCAATGGTTCACCGGCGGCGGAAAGCAGCCATGCGTGACCTAGCCTTTTCTGAGGAGGCGTTTAACGCCCTCAGCTCTAAAGATGCTTATATCTGAGCCGCTCAAGATGGACTCATTGGAGCCACTCACCGGCTTTCCAAAGATATGCGGGTAAGTGTACATTTTGACGTTCTCATGCCAGTAGCCCCCGAGACTTAAAGCAGTTGGTACAACTGATTTGAGGATCGTTGTGTTTTTGCAGGTGCTCCGAGAAAAGAATAACTCCTTATCCAAGGAGCTTGAAGATTGTAGGACCCAGCTCACGACTGTCACTGCCGAATTGGAAAATTCGAAGAAATTCGAAAAGGATGCTGTTGGTAAGAACAATGGTGGTAAGAACAAAGGCTGGAACAGGAGCTAAAGGACGTAAGAGCCCAACTCTCAAGTGCCTTGGAAGAGAACTCGAGGCTAAAAGGTGGCATGTTCGGTATGTCTGTTATACCTAGCTCTCCTTATAGTCTCTTATTTTGAAAGTTTTTCATAAACTTTTCCTGCAGGTTTGTTAACTGGGCAGCCCGAAAGGGGAGTATCAGGTTTTGAGGGTGACGTGCTGTAAGAGCTTCCCAGGGTCCACGAGCAAGCTCGGAAGGCCATGAAGAATATGGCCAAGGCTCTATGGCCGGGCGATTCCCCTCCGGAAATTGTGGAGGACTTGGCGGACTTGTTCAAAGGGTCTCGATGCTGCTTCGAACTGTGGAAAGCGTTAGCATGTCGCATGGGTGCTCGAGAGGCCTGGGCCATGGTGAAGACACTATACACCCGTCTTGATCCAAATCATATGGCCCGTGTAGGACCTCGAGGGTCCGATGGGAAAGAAATCCCCCTGAACTTGGTATATGACCAAGTAGAGACAACTGCCAAGTTTTCCCAACATGATTGTAGACTAGACAACCTTATAGAGGGAATAGAGAAAGAGTAGTAGTTTGATTCTATGTATCAATGTACTTTTACCATCAAACTTTTCTCCGGTCGAAAAAAATAAAAAGGTTGTCATGGCCGACCTTCCGATTCAACCTCCATAAACCCAAAGGCTGGAATGTTTCCGAATACTACATCTGTGGCGAACACGTGGTATGTTCGGAAACCAGGCCATCCGGTCATAGTTGCTTGAACAGACAAACTGTTTTCGAGGAGTTATGTTATATTAATTTTTAAACGTAAGAAACATCTTCCAGAGAGAATAGTTCCGTTAAGGGTTCCTTTCTCTGGGTCGGCATGCATACATATGCAGGCCTAGGCTTTTGATCCTGTAAAAAAGGATTGTATGATGCCATATCCTATGATAATTTAATATATGCGTTTAAAAGCGATATGTCGTGTATCCGTCGACCGATTATTCCCTTAAGAGCGCTAGCTTTCAACTTCACCCAGTCCGAGGTACATGTCCGGATTACCCGGCTGTAACAATCACAGAGGTGCTCACTTTATGCCCTAGCTGAATAATCGGAAACATAGGGGTAAGCATAGGAGCAAGGCAACCCAGCTTGGCCAGAACTTAAGTCATATTGGTCCATATAATGGCAAGGAAGGACTGTAAAAAACAGACGACATTTTAAGCAAGAAGTTTTTTTGGTAATGGGCTTCGTTAAAAAGCCGCCAAGTATATTTCAGGTAGATACATTCAAATATGTATTTACCTTGTGGTAGTTTGGGTAAGCCGAATACTTACCAATAAGAGAAGATGTAAAGAAGAGGAGAAGGAGAAAAATAAAAAGATAAAAGATAAGACCTAACTAAGAAGGAGGAAAAAATTGCTATCGAACTATCCATAGAATCTTCGGAGCCTAGTAGCGTTCCACGGGTTTGGCTCTAGGCGATTGTCTTGTGCATTCCGAAGGCGATAGGCTCCACCGGTGAGTACTTCGTCGATAATGAAGGGGGTCTCCCATTTTTGTTTGAGCTTGTCCTTCTTCTTCTCTCGGAGGCCCGCACTTCCCTGCTCTGGTATCGCCTAGCCTGTTGTTGATAAAATGCGGAACGGGCTGCGATGTATCGCGTTCCTCTTCAAGTCCATCTAGGCCGTTCTGCCGATATAGCTCAGCTTCTCTCTCCTCGTACATGCGCACTCAAGGTGAGTCATGAATAATGTCACAGGGCAGAACAGCCTCTTCGTCGTACACCATGAAGAAAGGTGTGTATCCGGTCGTCCGATTAGGTGTGGTCCGCAGCCCCCAGAGTACGGAGGGAAGCTCTTCGACCATGTGTTTATCAGACTCCCGTTGGGAGCGCACCAGTCGGGGTTTGATGCCACTCATTATCAAACCATTGGCTCTTTCGACTTGACCTTTTGTTTGAGGATGGTACATCGAAGCATAATCAAGTCTAATACCTAACTTTGCACACCAATTTTTTACCTCGTCAGCTGTAAAGTTGGTGTCATTATCTGTGATAATACTGTGTGGGACACCATAATGTTGTACTACACCGGAAATAAAATCTTTCACTGGCCCTGCCTCAACTATTTTTACTGGCTTGGCTTCTATCCATTTAGTTACCATCACCAGCAAATATTTCTTTTTATGGCTTCCCCCTTTAAGAGGTCCAACCATATCGAGCCCCCAGACCGCAAAAGGCCAAGTAATGGGGATTGTTCTCAAAGTGGTGGGAGGCATGTTACTTTGATTTGCAAGGAGCTGGCAGCCAAAGCAGTGTTGGACTAAGGTCCGGGCATCTGCTCGGGCAGTGGGCTAGTAAAAGCCAGCTCAAAAAGCTTTGCCTACGAGTGCCCGGGCTGCGGCATGGTGGCCGCCCATTCCAGCGTGTATTTCAGTGAGAATTTTCCTTCCCTCCTCTTCGGAGATGCACCTTTGTAGAACACCAGTTGTGCTTTTCTTATATAGTTCACCTTCGTGAACTTTGTAGGCTTTAGAACGTCGAACTATGCGGCGGGCCTCGTTTTGGTCATCGGGGAGCTCCTGCCTTTTAAGGTAAGCTAGGAAGGGCTCTGTCCAGGAGGCCATGACAGCCATGATCTCGTGAGCCGAAAAAGTTATCTCCATGTCAGGGTCTTCGATGATGTCTCGGTTAAGTTCGGCCGGGGGTGTGTTCGGATCCGAATTCGTGTATCGCCGCCCGCGTCCTGCCACATTACTGATGGCCTAAATAGCCTTTCCACGAAGGTGTTAGGCGGGACGGGGTCGCGTTTAGCGCCCATACGAGCGACTACGTCAGCGGCCAGGTTATTATCCCGGGCTAAGTGATGGAATTCCAACCCCTCAAATCTAGCCGATATTTTCGATATAGCATTGCGATAAGCTGCCATATTTAAATCCTTCGCATCAAAATCTCCGTTTATTTGGGAGATAGGAAGGTTTGAGTCTCCGCATACCTCGAGGCATTGTATGCCCATGGATACAGCTAGGCAGAGACCATGCAATAGGGCCTCATATTCGGCTGCATTGTTTGAGTCCGTGTACATAATTTGTAGAATGTACAAGACTGTATCCCATGTCGGGGATATCAATATTACGTCGGCCCCCAGTCCGGCTAGCATTTTGGAACCGTCGAAGTACATTGTCCAGTGGGAGTATGAGCCGTACTCTTTAGGGAGTTCGGCTTCGGTCCATTCTGCGAGAAAGTCAGCCAACACCTAGGATTAATAGTCCGGCGTGGCTTATAAGATATTTCGAACGGCAAGAGCTCGATGGCCATTTGGCTATGCGTCTAGTGGCGTATTTATTGTTCATAATATCGTTGAGTGGTACCTCGGATGCCACTGTGATCGAATACTCTTGAAAGCAGTGTCGAAGTTTGCGAGATGACATGAAGACCGCATAGGCAATTTTCTGATAGTGGGGGTACCGTGATTTGCACGGTGTTAGAACCTCGGATACATAGTATATAGGTTTTTGAATGGGGAATTTATGTCCCTCTTTGCCTCGTTCGACGGCGAGTAGGACACTCACTACCTGGTGAGGGGCTGATATGTATAGCAGGATATGTTCGCCAACACCGGGAGCGGCCGGGATTGGTTTGCTTGCTAGTAGAGTTTTAATTTCTTCCAATCCGGTTGTGGCCACGTCCGTCCATTCAAAATTTTTAGTGCGTCGTAGCAATCTATAAAGTGGCAATGCTTTTCCTCCTAGCCTTGAGATGAAGCGGTTTAAAGCCGCTACGCAGCCTGCTAGTTTTTGCACTTGTTTTAGGTTGGTTGGCGTTTTGAGCTCTGACAAGGCCCGGATTTTAGCTGGGTTAGCTTCGATTCCTCTATGGGATACGATGAACACTAGTAGCTTTCCAGCTGGAATGCCAAAAACACATTTTTCCGGATTGAGCCTTATGTCATATTCTCGAAGGTTATCAAACGTAAGGCGGAGATCTTCCACCAAAGTCTCGACGTGTTTGGTTTTAACGACTACGTCATCAACATATGCCTCCACTGTCTTGGCAATTTGTTTTTCTAAGCATGTATGAACCATGCGTTAATATGTGGCGCTAGCGTTTTTTAGTCCAAAGGGCATAGTGTTGAAACAGAAGGGGTCGTACGGGGTGATAAATGTTGTTGCGTTCCGATCGGATTCCTTCATCTTTATCTGATGGTATCCGGAGTAAGCATCAAGGAAGCACAACGCGTCGTGTCCGGCCGTTGCATCGATAATTTGATCAATGCGGGGAAAAGGGAAGGGATCCTTTGGAAAGGCCTTATTTAGGTCTGTAAAGTCAACGCAGAGCTGCCATGATTTATCCTTCTTCGGCACCATGACTAGGTAGGCTAGCCAATCCGGATGTTTAATTTCTCTGATGAATCCGGCCTCCAATATCTTGGCTAGCTCTTCTCCCATTGGTTGTCTTTTGGGTTCGGAAAACCGTTGTAGTGACTGCTTGACTGGTTTGAACCCTTTGATAATATTGAGGCTGTGTTCAGCCATCCTGCGTGGGATTCCCGGCATATCTGAAGGGTGCCAGGCCAATATGTCACAATTTTCCCGAAGAAAGGCGTGTAACGCACTGTCTACCGCAGTGTCCAGATGTGCCCCGATAGACACTGTCTTGTTAGGGCCCGTTGGGTGCACTTGGAATTTTGTGATTTCATCTGCTGGCTTGAAGGAGGTAGATTTTGATCTTTTGGCGAGGATTACATCATCCTTGTCCACCATTGATCATAAGGTAGTTAATTCTTCGGCCGCAAGAGCTTCGGATAATGCCTCTAAAGCTAAGGATTCCGTTTTGTTCTCGGCGCGGAGTGCTCTATCCGGATCACTTGTTAATGTGATCACTCCATTGGGGCCTGGCATTTTAAGCTTCATGTACCTGTAATGGGGTATAGCTTGAAAGAGTGAAAAAGCGTCCCGTCCTAAAAGGGCGTGGTATCCGCTATTGAATGTAACAATGTGTCGGTGTACAAAAAGAGGGGTACACATTTTGTACCCCTATGACTGTGCACGGGCAGTCTGAGCCACGACGCCACCACACCAAGCATGGCGAGGGAAGCAAGCCGGGGCAAGACTGAAGCTCAATGGAGACTGGAGCGACACCAAGAACAAGACCACAAAGAGCCAAGGGACGAAGCGGCTCTCCCCGGCAAGATCCTTGCCGGGGCCAGCCCTGGCAGCCCCGGCAAGACCCTTGCCGCGGCAGCTCGCCCCGCGCTTACGGAGCGAATCACCCTTGAGTCCACCGCCCCCATGGGGCGAGGATTCGGGAGATATCCCCGTGGTGGCATGCAGATCTTTGTGAAGACCTTCAAGATCAGATACAAGATAAAAAGACGACGACCCTTGGCGGGATCCCAGACAAGGAGGACCACAAGGCCCAAGGCAAGCGCCTTGCCGGGGATGACAGCAGGCGCCACGGCAAGACCCTTGCCGGGGCCCCCGGCAAGGCCCTTGCCGAGGACACCCACGGGGCCACCATCAGGCCCGCACCAACTGGGTTTCCACCGACAGACTCAGTTGCCAACCCGACCAGCTGGACAGGCTCCTGCGTGGCTGGGTTTCTACCGACCCACGCAGTTGCCGACCCGACCAGCTGGACAGGCTCTTGCGTGGCAACCCACAGATCATCATGGAGACCCGCCGTTGCGCCACCTCAGCTGCCTGTCTACCCACGTGGCGCCTCAGGCATCGCTGGCCAGGGCGCGTGTCGACACGAGGAGGAGCGGCGACGGACAAGACGGGCGTCTCCCCTCGTCCTCGATAAAGCAAGGACACCTAAGCTGTGCGCATTAAATGCACCTTGTCATGTAATGCGAGGGATAACCTCGCATCACTGTACCCGTTCCACCTCCCGTGTGCCACTGTGGCAACCCCTTTTTCCTATAAAAGGAGGCCCGAGGTGACCAGGAGAAGGATTCGGCTTTTTAGAACTCCTCACGACTCTCTTCGAGATCCTCACTAGCTGAAGAACACCAACATATAATCCATCAAAGCAGGAGTAGGGTTTTACGCATCTTTGCGGCCCGAACCTGGGTAAAGGAACTGTGTCCCGACCGTTAGATCCGCTCTTCTCTCAACCCCGCGCCCCGCAACCGTAGTAGGGATTCTTGTGATCCCATAGGTGTCGATCCAAATACACCGACATCTTTGGCGCGCCAGGTAGGGGGCGCCCAGTTGTGAGAATCGGCTTTAGCGGTTAGTTCGACGCTCCTGCATCGTCATGGCACCCAAGAAGAAAACGACGATGGCGGTTGGCCAGTCG
>LR738710.1:36367863-36420503 GCA_902687465.1 Secale cereale
TCAACTATATTGGAAAAATTTTAACTATCATTATTGGAGGTTTTGAGTTTCCTATTCCTACTATCAAGAAGGCATGTGACATTCTTATTGTTGGCGACATACATATCCCCATTGAGGTAACCTAGTGTTATTCGAAAATTCTCCGGTTTCATGTTACTCGGAAAGAGTTTATTAGCAAGACCTGATCAACCTTGTTAATGGATTCCTTTTGATGAGCATGGGATAAGTGAATCTAGATAGCACAAACCTTCTGCACCCTCCTTTCACTTTCTGTTAATTAGGTTAAATAAAAAGAAAAATAGCATTGTCTGTCTGTTTCTAGACTTATCCGTGAAATAAAAAATATCCCGAAAATAAAAGTTCTCCAAATGCCATGAAAATGAAATATGATTTTTTTTCTAGAATATGTAAGAAAATATGGCACAAAACACACAACGAGGGGATCCAGCACCTGGCCACGAGGGTCCAGGGCGCGCCCCCTGCCTCGTGGGCCCCACGTGTCCCCCTCCACTTATTCGTGCACCCACACTCTTCTTCTTCCTCCCAAAAAAATCACCAACCAGCTCAAACCTGAGTTCTAGCTCATCTTGCTGCCATTTTCGATCTCCTTGCCCAAAGCACCATTCACCAAACTGTTTGGGGAGATTGTTCTTTGGTATGTGACTCCTCCATTGGTCTAATTAGTTTTTGTTCTAGTGCTCTATTTATTGCAAATTTATGCTGCTGTGGTGACCTTGTTCTTGAGCTTGCATGTCAAATTTTCTTGGTCCCAAGTAGTTTTAATGCATGATATAGTCTCTAGGCACTTATAGGAGTTGTTGCTATCAATCTTGTTGAGTTTGGTTAACTTTTATTGTGAGTTACTAAAAATTTCAGAACATTTCAGAAAATGCGTAGGAAAAACTTCCAAGCTTGTTATGGATCAGGCTGGCATCAAGGATGAATTTTACGCATACGTGCGTGATACGTCTCCAACGTATCTATAATTTTTGATTGTTCCATGCTATTATTTATGAAGTCTTGGATGTTTAATGGGCTTTATCATTCACTTTTATATCATTTTTGGGACTAACCTACAAACCCAAAGGCCCAGTCCAGATTGTTGTTTTTTTGCCTGTTTCAGGGTTTTGCAGAAAAAGAATAAACAGAGTCCAAACGGAATGAAACCTTCGCGAGAAATATTTTTGGAGAAAATCACGCAATCAGAGCTTGAGAACCACGTCAGGGGATGGAGGGCTGGCCCACGAGGGTGGGGGCGCGCCCCCTTGCCAAGGTGCGCCCCCTGCCTCATGGCCCCCTCGAGCGTCCCCCGGTGCCCTCCTTCTTCCTATATAAGTCTACGTACCCCAGAAACTCCATGAACAGAGATAAAACCCTAATTCCACAGCCGTACCTTCTGTTCCCGTGGAGATCCCATCTTGGAGCCTGTTCCGGAGCTCCACCGGAGGGGGGTCCATCACGGAGGCCTTCATCATCATCATCGTCGCCCTCACCATGAGTTGTGAGTAGTTTACCACAGACCTTCGGGTCCATAGCTAGTATCTAGATGGCTTCTTCTCTCTCTCTGGATCTCAATACAAAGTTCTCCTCGGCCTTCGAGGAGATCTATTCGATGTAATCTCTTTTTGCGGTGTGTTTGTCGAGATCCGATGAATTGTGAGTTTATGATCAAGGTTATCTATGAAAGATATTTGGTTCTTCTCTGAACTTTTTATGTGTGCTCATAATATCCTTGCAAGTCTCTTCGAATTATTGGTTTGGTTTGGCCTACTAGATCTATAGTTCTTGCAATGGGAGAAGTGCTTGGCTTTGGGTTCAATCTTGCGGTGTCCTTTCCCAATGACAGTAGGGGCAGCAAGGCACGTATCCTATTGTTGCCATCGAGGATAAAAAGATGGGGTTCATATCATATTGCTTGAGTTTATCCCTCTACATCATGTCATCTTGCTTAAGGCGTTACTCTATTCTTATGAACTCAATACACTAGATGCATGTTGGATAGCGGTCGATGTGTGGAGTAATAGTAGTAGATGCAGGCAAGAGTCGGTCTACTTGTCTCGGACGTGATGCCTATATACAATGATCATGCCTAGATAGTCTCATATTTATTCGCTTTTCTGTCAATTGCTCGACAGTAATTTGTTTACCCGCAGTAGAATATCGCTATCATGAGAGAAGCCAGTAGAGAACACTATGGCCCCCGGGTCTATTCTCAACATATCAATCTACATCTACTTTATTTTTACCGCTTTTATTTGTTGTTCTTATAAACTAAAAATACCAAAAATATAAACTATCAGCTCTATCAGATCTCACTTTCGTAAGTGACCGTAAAGGGATTGACAACCCCTTAACACGTTGTCTGCGAAGTTCTTATTTGTTTGTGCAGGTGCGAGGGACTCACGCGTGGTGTCCGACTGGATTGATACCTTGGTTCTCAAACACTGAGGGAAATACTTACGCTATTGTGCTGCATCTCCCTTTCCTCTTCGAGGGAATACAACGCAAGCTCAAGAGGTAGCAAGAAGAATTTATGGCGCCGTTGCCGGGGAGGCTTACGCAAAAGTCATATACCAAGTACCTATCACAAACCCTTATCCTTCACATTACATTTATTTGCCTCTCGTTTTCCTCTCCCCCATTTCACCCTTGCCGTTTTATTTGCCCTTCTTCCATCGTGTGTTTATCTTTCGCTTGCTTCTTGTTTGCTTGTGTGTGTTGGATTGTTTGCTTGTCACTATGGCTCAGAACAGTACCAAATTGTGTGACTTCTCCAATACCAACAACAATGATTTTATTAGCACTCCGATTGCTCCTATTACCGATGCTGAAGCTTGTGAGATGAATGCTGCTTTGTTGAATCTTGTCATGAAAGATCAATTCTCCGGCCTTCCTAGTGAAGATGCCGCTACCCATCTAAACAAATTTGTTGATTTGTGTGATATGCAAAAGAAAAGGGATACGGATAACGATATTGTTAAATTGAAGTTATTTCCGTTTTCACTTAGAGATCGTGCTAAAACTTGGTTTTCCTCTTTGCCTAGAAATAGTATTGATTCGTGGAATAAGTGCAAAGATGCTTTTATCTCTAAGTATTTCCCTCCTGCTAAGATCATCTCTCTTAGAAACGATATTATGAATTTTAAGCAACTAGATCATGAGCATGTTGCACAAGCTTGGGAGAGAATGAAATTGTCAGGACCCCGATCCTAAGTCACACAGGTCTAGCCTGTAACACATCATATCACTTTGCGGCCTCACGCACGGTATCCCCACGGGAGGCACCTTACCTGGCCCGGGACCGTTTGCGCATTTTGTTACACGTATATGATAGTGTCGCTAGCATCCATATGATAGAGAACTCGGGCCGACATGACTAGTTATAAACCAAAAGTGGCACTAAATTACAGAGACAGGCATACGTGACCCAGCAACGAACGTATCGGTCATCAACGTATGAACCCAAGTCATAGCAAGCTACAAGGACTTAAAGGAGCAACACGTGACATTTTCCCTAAGGGATAGACACAGGAACGAAGAAGGACACATGCCGGTCAGCCTAAGTGTTCCGGAGGAGTAGCAAGCTACCAAGGCTCAGTGGAAGCACTAGGAGGCATTTCCCTGTAAGATAAGCTACCAAGGGTAAACAACTAGGTGTCGGATCCCACACATAGCAATACACATTACACGTACGCATAACATGCAAGTATGTGCTGTACAACATGGCATCACAACATAACTCAACAACTCATATAGATAAAGGCCCAAAAGAGCTATCATAACATTCATTACAAACAGAGGTCACATGACCCAACATACAGAGCATACAGGCAACGGAAGCATAACATGTCTGAGTACAGACAACTACAAATGAAAAAGGCTGAGAAGCCTGACTATCTACAAGAACCTCCCAAGGGTACAAGATCGTAGCTGAGGTAACAAGCTAAACGTCGAAGTCCAGGTGAATTAGAGGAAGACACTTCTTTCGTCCAAGCATATGCTTCATGAATAGGACATGAAGATAATTCTTATAAAAGTTTCCAGCACTAGTTGGATGTTCAACGAAATCATGGAGAAGATAAGGATGTTTGTTGATGGGTTCAACAATAATTCATCCGGGATTCCATATAGATGGAATTCCATGACAATGTGAACAAAGTGATAGCATTGGTCAGACCAAGAGATATAATGGGGTATGCTCGAAGAACAACCACGAGTAAGACCACATTACGAACATCGTTGGTTCTTATTTGATTTGAGGATAGCCCACACTCAAATCAAAGTTTTGGACAAGACAATAGATCCGACAATTGATCACAAGGATCAACCGATCAAGATATCATCTTTCTTCAACACACACACAAAAGATATCCCTCGGAAGGAACTAAGACATGAAAGCTTTTATCTTCCAACTCTCCAAGTTGTTGTTTAGCTTAACCAAGTAGTTCAGGGGATCCAACACAGATTCTTGGAGAAGGGGGTGGTTTATAAGAAAACCAACTTGATCACGAACTCAACATAGTGGTCAGGGAACAACCTGGTAATACTTCTGAGAAGATATTCGGAAATCACGAACCATCGATATGTTGCTAAGCCCGACAACAATCTTGCTTTTCAGGGCAAGACGATATGATCAAAAGAGCGACAGATTGACACAATCCTAACTCATTGATCAGAGATTGCACCAGAAATAAGGACTAGGTAGCACGATCATTCTTAGAATGATGATTCCATATCCAACATACTAAGAATGAGATTACTGTCCATTAACTACCATGCAACGGAGTTGCTATGAGTATTGATTTCACACATCACAATTCACTTGTCGGTATTCCGGTTACAATAACACGGAGACCGAGGAATGAACGATAATGGCGAGAAGTATCAATGTATCAAGAGTTCATAGGAGGTGGTGCAATTCCCATGACATTCTTGACATAAGGATGGTAATACTCCAGGATAGAACAGATTAGAAGCTGGATTAGCATTCTTCATCTACGAAGTACAACTTCTTTGACCCAATCCTGGATATGGATAAGGTACTGGAGATTGTTTCTCCTAGTCATTACGGAATAAAATGGCTTGATGGACCACAAGAGTAAAAGGCATCGATGAACACGAATGCACGACTACTCCTGACTATCAACTGATAGGAGGGGGGGTCATAAAACAACTAAAAGGGACAACTCAAGGAACATATATCTTTCTGAGTTGTGGATGCATAGACTAGCATGTCAAACTAGTTCAACATATTTCTTTCGGATAACCCATGCAGAAGGTAGAATTGGCAGAGTCACAATATGAATGGAGTACTACTCAGGAGCACTCTGGTTGTGATATTTTGGTTTGGGAGAACTTCTGCCAAGGATGGTTCATGCTATTTGGAAGAATGATATACCACGGACCTCGAGGACTATCACAAGGTTACTAATATCCTAGAGGGACGAGCAAATACTACCAACAGGAGGTAAGTGGAGTGAGACTTGGGTTCAAGAACCCAGAAATAGAATGCCTACTAACTAAATGGCATCACGGGATGCTTTCGAGAATAAATGGCTAGAATCATCACACTGGGAACATAGAGCATTGGTAGATTACTGGGTGATTCTCTAGGACACCTAGGGTCATAATAATAACTCCAACATGTATGTCGAGGCAACGGAGTACCTCAACACAACAACTAATGTGGTTAATCTGGCCCAAAGGAGCATCGGGAACATGAGGAAGGGATTTGTAATTGCATCAGATTGTTTAGAAACCTCGGAAGACTCGGACAACATAACGGCTGTAAATGCCCAAAAAGATTTGAGAGATCCTACAAAAGGGTAGCATAATCACTTAACATCATAATGTCAAGGTTCTGAGACCAGCAGTTTAACACACAGAAGTAGTAGAAACTGAAATCAGGGTTGAATCCACCATTAACGTGATCCTGATAAATAGAATGAGAAGCCTAGTTCTTAATCCCCATTGAAAGAAGAAGGTGACTCAGATCAGAAGGTCGTAGGGTAAAGGAGTAAAAGAGCCTTACATTCCCTTCCACAATCAATTCCCTTAATATAACTAAAGAGTTTCTAGACACAACTTCGACCAGTTTGGCTGACTAATCCTACAGGCAGTCAGGCTCTGATACCGAAGCTGTCAGGACCCCGATCCTAAGTCACACAGGTCTAGCCTGTAACACATCATATCACTTTGCGGCCTCACGCACGGTATCCCCACGGGTGCCACCTTACCAGGCCCGGGACCGTTTGCGCATTTTGGCACACGTATATGATAGTGTTGCTACCATCCATATGACAGAGAACTCGGGCCGACATGACTAGTTATAAACCAAAAGTGGCACTACATTACAGAGACATGCATATATACATGACCCAGCAACGAACGTGTCGGTCATCAACGTATGAACCCAAGTCGTAGCAAGCTACAAGGACTTAAAGGAGCAACGCGTGACATTTTCCCTAAGGGATAGACACAGGAACGAAGAAGGACACATGCCGGTCAGCCTAAGTGTTCCGGAGCAGTAGCAAGCTACCAAGGCTCAGTGGAAGCACTAGGAGGCATTTCCCTGTAAGATAGGCTACCAAGGGTAAACAACTAGGTGTCGGATCCCACACATAGCAATACACATTACATGTACGCATAACATGCAAGTATGTGCTGTACAACATGGCATCACAACATAACTAAACAACTCATATAGATAAAGGCCCAGAAGAGCCATCATTACATTCATTACAAACAGAGATCACATGACCCAATATACAGAGCATACAGGCAACGGAAGCATAACATGTCTGAGTACAGACAACTACAAATGAAAAAGGCTGGGAAGCCTAACTATCTACAAGACCCTGCCAAGGGTACAAGATCGTAGCTGAGGTAACAAGCTAAACATCGAAGTCCACGCGGAACCACTAGTGAGACTGAAGTCTATCTGCAAAAACATAAATTAAGCAAACATGAGTACAAAGGTACTCAGCAAGACTTACATCAGAACTAGCTACATATGCATCAGTATCAACAAAGGGGTGGTGGAGTTTGACTGCAGCAAGCCAACTTTGACTCGGTGGCTATCCTGAACTACGACTGCAAGTAACTCTTTTGAGGTGGCACACACGAGTCCACATATTCAACCATGAGAAGGCCATCCATAGCACTCACACTCATCTTGCGTGTTTTAGAGTATCCACTTTCACTTGTCTATGAACTGTACATGTAACCCATAAGTCCATTACCACGGACACGGCTATTCGAATAGATCATATATAACCCTGCAGGGGTGTACTTCTTCACACACGCTCTCACCACTTACCGCCGTTTACACGACATGTACTCGGCAACCTTCAAGCGGAAGCCCAGCAAGGGTGTCGGCCACAGCCTAATTAAACACTCAAGTCTCTAGTCCAGGTTTATCGCCTATTCAGGTTCCATCCGTAGGGAGTCTGGCCGAGGTTTCCACATACGACCCCGAACGATGTGTGCAGGGTTCCGTGACACCAAACGGGCGCCCGACATACCCGGCCACGTGCCTACCGCATCACAACCCACCCTTCCGGTCAGCGCTACGCACGGCCTCCAGCATACTACAAACACCAGAAACTACTTGCAACTCCTGGACAGAGGACAAGGGTGATTAAGAAGTCGAGAGAGTCAATTAAGGATCCCAATGTGTGGTAGTAGCTGTTTCATGGATCACAAACACAGAACTCAGTTCCCGAGGACGGCTGCAATGAGACAACCCACCAAGTACTCCTACATGGCCTCTCATCGCTACCTTTACCAAAACATGTTCACACACTTAGCTCACACACAGTAGGACATGTTCATCATCATTCCAATTCATCCCCGATGAATCAGACCTGACACAACTCTAAGCAATAGCAGGCATAACCAGAAAGCATGAATGAGTAGGCACAACATGGCTCAAACAACTCCTACTCATACTAGTGGGTTTCAACTATTTACTGTGGCAATCACAGGTCATGCAGAGGAAAGGGGTTCAACTACCGCATCACGAAACAGTTGAAGCGTTGTTGTCCTAATGCAGTTAGAGAGCAGGAGCGAGAGAGTGCGATTGTATCAGAATGCTCAAAGGGGTTTTGCTTGCCTGGCACTTCTGAAGATAGCACCGTGTCTTCATTAGTGTCATCGATCACATCGTCGAAACAACGTCTACTGAGAGGGGACAAACACCGGCAAACAAGAGAGAACACAATGAATGCAATGCGACAATATGATGCATGATCATGACATGGCAATATGCTGTTGATTGAGCTAATGCAACTAGCAACCATATTAAATGAAGTTGGTTTGAACCAAGGTTCAAATTCAAACTCCATATATGATTATTTAAATGTCATTTACTTGATTTGACCTGATCAGCAGGTTTAACTTGTTCAAACATGCATGAAAATGCCATAAACAGATTCCTTGAATTTTTCTGATCATTTTTCGTATATAAATTATTTTCATTGGAGGTATTGATTATTTTCTGTGATTTTTAGAAGTTTTGGCTATTTTCTGAAATAAATAAATCATTTAAGATTTATTTTAAATTCCAGAAAACATTACTGCGTCAGCATGACGTCTGTGTGACGTCAGCAGGTCAACGGGGCAGCTAGGGTCAAACCTGACTGTGTGCTCCACATGTCAGTGACACAAGGGCTAATCCCGGTCTAACCCTGTGCTGATTGGTGTTTGTCCAGGGACTGGGCCCACTGTCAGTGGCTAGCTAAACAAATTAAACGTAGTTAATACTAACCAAGGTTAAGCTAATTAGGTTTAAGCCTAAACTAGGTTGATTAGCTGTGCGGGGCCCGCATGTCATCGACCCAGAGGGGTCAAACCTCAGGTCAAAGACCCAAACAGGCCGGTGGCTTACCGCCGGCGACAGCGAGCACGGCGGAGGGCTCGGGATTTGCCTACGGTCGACCAAATCGACCGCCGTTTGGTCCTACGCGTAGCTGGGGCTCGCGCGCAGCTGGAAGGGCAAGTGGGAGGAGCTGGGGTGGCCGGAGCTCGCCGGAATCAAGCTCGCGGCGGCGGCCGGCACACGGTGGGTTGCAGGTTTGGGGTTGTGGTGCGCTAGGGGAGGAGATGGTGCGTGCGTTCGGCTCCTGGGAGCATGGTGAGCACAACAGCAGGCTCAAAAAGGTACGGCGGAAGCTTTGGGCACGGCAGCAACATGGCAGGGCGACGGCGAGCTCGACACGGCGTGGATCGAAGCTAGCAGCCATATCCGTCGAGAGAGAGAAAGGAAAGGGGGCGCAGGAGCTCACAGAGAAAATGATGAGGAGGTAAGCAAGCTCGGGGACGTCCTCGGTGCTACGAATCGGGCAGCGGCGATCGCCGGCCGTGGCAATGAAGACGGCGGTGATGGCGTGGCTTTGGGGCACCCGACGTCGTGTGCATCGGCGTAGAGCTTCACAGATCGGAGACGAAGCTTGTGGCCTAGCTGGATGGGCGCGGGGATGCTGGTGGCCGCGGTGGTGTTTGTCGGCGCACTCTGGCTCGTTCGGGCGGCCGCAAGGGGGAGAGCAGAGGAGAGGGAAGAGGCACGGGGAGAGTGGGAGAGAGGACGGGGGCTGCGTGGTGACTCATGGAGCATCCAAGGCGTCAAGGGAAAGCGGCAAGCAGGAGCTGGCCGGAGCGCGTGGCCGCGTGCACGGGGCACACGCCCGACGTCCTTCTGTCACGAGGAAGACGACATGGGAGGGCCAGGTGGGCTAGGCCAGTGAGCTGGGCCGGCTACAGGTAGGTGGGCCAGATAACTCTTCTCTCTCTCTCTCTTATTTCTTGTTTTCTATTATTCTGTAGACTTTAGGGCTTTAATAAAAATGCCAGGGCATTTCCAAAAATCATGAAACCAATCATGGCTACTGTTTAGAATAAATCCAACAGTAAACATTTTAATTTATGATTATTTGAGGATTTAAAATATTTTATAGCATTTAAATGCCCAAATGCAAATAGAGTATGATTTAATTCAGAGCCCAAATATGTCATGGAAAAATGTGCATCACCTCTGGTTACTGTTTACAGTATTTTCCATAAATGATGAACATTTTTGAAAGCCATTTGGATTTACTAAAAATATTTTAGTTGAACCTATTGAATTCCTTTGATGCTAGGGTTTAGGCAGTCCCCATTTCAAGTTTCTTTCAAGATTAAACATGATGCACATGAACATGCAGAGTCAAGCAAAGGCTAGGCTATAGGGCTGTGACAACTCACCCCCACTAAACAAGAATCTCGTCCCGAGATTCAAGACGTGAGGTAAGAAATCAGAGGGGACACTAACTAACACAATCTTCATGATCCAAGTGTCCTCCATATAAGTGTTGATTGCTTGCCTCATGTTGATCCTGGCATCCTTTCTTCCGAGGTCTTTGTCCAACACGGTGACGACGAAAGAAATTCTGCGGTAATTGATCTTGTGAAAGATCGAGCAACTCAAGATCAACTCATGGAGTGAGACGTTGAAACATCTCTTGAGCTGAGACGCGGAACACACATCCAAAGGGATGGAGTGAAACAAACGATGAAGGTCCACTTAGTGGCTATAATTCCACACCTACGAAGATGGTGATCGAGGTCACCAGACGGGGCACCTTAGAGAAGGTGACGCGTAGAATTATTCCCTTAAGTGGCAAAAAGAATTACTTTTGATATAGAGATCATTGAAATTCTCTATACCAGCCTAAGGCAATCACAAACGATTGTTTGATGGAGTTTAAGAGAACGACATACTCCGACTAGAATGGATGATGTGGACTACCTTGTTGAAGACAACATAATGGTGACTTTTGTTTATCACCGGAAATGGATGGAACCCATGGTAAAATGGCACATTGGCGGTGCAAGCTGGGAACAAAATGCAAATGCTGGGAATGATTCTGGTAACTGGGAAGAAACCCAACAATAGAGAGTACATCTACTCTTAGAGAGGTTATAGCATAACCAAGAACACTGGGAGCAATCCCGGTTAGTGCCAGTGATAACACCTAGTGCTTGTGCGTGCTCTCAAGAACTTGAGCATTTCCATAATCATTAAGGTTTTACCAATATCCGTGTCAAGGATCCTGGCAACACAACATACGACCATGATGAATAGTGATGGACGATGCAGATGCAAAGGAAGATAACACTTCTCAGATTTCACCTTAGCGGAGTCAAAGGGCAAAATCTGGATGATCGACCGAGAAACATTTAGCACTCCGCTTCTAATGTTCTCCTTGGTGTACTAGGTACCACGGTCAATGCTTAAAAGCATCAACGTGGCCATCAAGTAAAGGTCGGACTTCGGGAGCACAAAATCCATAAGAAACAACTAGGGAGTAAATCCTACGAAATCCTTATGGGGAGGTGGCCAACTTCTTCAATCAAGATTTTACGACAATAGGTCTTCCGGCTGGGTGTGTTGGCCACGGCATCCACTTTACCGGTTATCGAGAGACCAATATTATAGTTCTTGGAAAATGCTCCAACCATCACATCTGCCTAAGATTCAGTTCTGGTTGGTGTCAGGATATTCCACACCCATCGAGTCTAGAAAGGAAAATGAAAGTTTGCAACCCAAATCGACGAGACGACGTTGTGAGATTCTTGGGAATGAACTACGACAGTAAGCTCCAAAACATGAGCTGGTTCTGCTACAACCTATGAACACGTTGTCCAAGACAAGCATGACCACATAGTAGTCTTATAATGAAACACTCACTACTAGAAAAAGGGCTATAGATGGGATTGACACTAATGGCGCACCAGACATGCGGTGCGCCATTAGTATACACTAATGGCGCACCACTTGCTGGCACGCCATTAGAGTGGAATACACTAATGGCGCACCTGGCTTAGGGTGCGCCATTAGTATCAAATGTTTTTCCTTTTCCAAACATACTAATGGCGCATCCAGACACAGTGCGCCATTACTAGTTGTAACTAGTAATGGCGCACCAGTCACACAGTGCGCCACTACTGTTGTTTTTTTATTATATTTTTTATTCCTTTTTTTTGCAAAACTACTAATGGCGCACTGTGCCACAGTGCGCCATTACTAGTTTAAACTAGTAATGGTGCACTTTGGCACAGTGCGCCATTAGTATGTTTTTTTTGCAAAACTACTAATGGCGCACCACTAGTAGGTGCGCCATTAGTAACCTGGGTTACTAATGGCGCATTTGGAGGTGGTGCGCCATTAGTAAGTGGGCACCAATAAGATATTTTGGAAAGCCACTCCTACCCACTCACTTTCTCCCCACTTCATTCTCTCCACCTCCTCCTCCACAGCTTGTCTCGGGTGCCTACTCTTTGTCACCTCATTAACACCATAGATTCATTCAAATTAAGTGGTTAAATTACCTTTTTTGATAGGTAAGTAAGGGGGGAAGCTATATTTATGTTGTTCTCCCTACAACAATGTGCACATGCAATTTTTATGGCCTAGCTAGATCTATGTATGTTCGTGGTGTTGCATATGTTTGTGGTGTTGCATATGTGTTTGTGTTTGCAGGTGTACCGGTATTTGACATGCGATAGTGGCCAATATTTTGCCGGAATGTTGATTCATCTCCGTTTCGGCGAGAATTTTGGCATTAAGCATTCTTTTTAGTCCTATTTTTAGGGAAAGTCATGCCAAATTTTTTCTTGGTTCTAAAATATCATTTTGCTCTACCCCCCAGGCGACCATGGTCCGCACGATGACCAAAGGCATCGTGAATAGGTTTTTGAGCTCCGCGAAGGCCGAGATGCTTCAAAAGAACGAGACGGAGATAAGATGTCCGTGTCGAAGATGCAAGCTGAAGAGCATTATTGCGGACCCGGATTCCGGGCAGGTGCGGGACGACCTGCTCTTGCGTGGTTTCATGGATGGCTATTGGTGGGAAGGTGATGAAGATGACTACAAAGTCGTCCATGGGTGCCGGGCAAGAAATGAGGAAGGGCAGCAAGACAACCACCGCGGCTCGGGCGGGCGAGAAGACGAAGAATCTCCAGGAGATGATCACGACGGTGATGCTGTACACAGTCATCATGTAGAAGATGCAGGACATGATGATGAGGAAGATGCCGGAGTAGACGACGGGCATGATCATGAATATGATGATGCCGGCGGAGAAGACAACGCTGGGTGCAGGACCCTCATATTCAAGAGCTGCTTCTCAAGCAGACAGATAATGCAAGAGCTGCCACCCGAGAGAAAGCAAAGATGGATCAACTGGAGATAGACGCGGTTACTCCATTGTATGAAAAATGCAGGCCCGAGGATACCCGCCTGAAAGTAACGCTCATGGCTCTGATGATGAAGGTAAAACACAAAATGGCGGACGCATGCTTCGACGAGAACATGTCATTCTAGCACGAACGTCTTCCCAAGGGGAACAACTGCCCAACCAGTTTCGAGGAGGCGAAGAAAATCGTGTGTCCTCTGGATTTACCGCACGTGAAATACCATGTGTGCATGAACAATTGCATCATTTATCGGGACGAGCACGCGGAGTCTACCATATGTCCGGTGTGCTGCATCACTCGATACAAGAAGAGGAAGAAAGCTCCTCGAAAAGTGGTGTGGTACTTTCCGATCACTCCTCATCTGCAGCGGTATTTCGCGGACCCTAAGGTAGCAAAGCTCCTGCGTTGGCACACGGATAGGGAGGAGAAGAAGCGAGAAGATGACGCAAATGATCCGGAGATAGATAGAAAAGACAAGATGCTGAGTCACCCTAAGGATGCGAGCCAGTGGCAAGCGTTGAACTTCGAAGACGCATAATTTGGGAATGATTCAAGGAACATCGTGCTGGGCGCGAGCACCAATGGAGTCAATCCGTTAGGCAGCCAGAGAAGAACACATAGCACCTGGCCTGTGTTTGTGTGGATGTACAACCTTCCCCCCTGGTTGTGCATGAAGAGGAAGTACATTCACATGAGTATGCTAATTGAAGAACCGAAACAACCAGGGAACGACATCAATCTGTATTTGGGGCTGCTGAAAGAGGAGCTAGACACGCTGTGGAAAACGCCAGCCAATACGTGGGATGCTGCAGAGAAAGAATATTTCCCTATGAGAGCCGCACTGCTCACGACGGTGCACGACTATCTCGGTTACGGATATGTCGCGGGGCAGGTGGTCCATGGATTTTCTGGATGCGTCAGGTGCATGGATGACACAACGTATCGCCAGCTAGATAGAGATCCTGGGTCTTCGAAAACCGTGTTCATGGGACATCGAAGGTGGCTTCGTGACGATGACCTGTGGAGAAAACGCAAGGATCTGCTCGATGGTGAAACCGAACCCCGAGGACGCCTGCGTACGAGGAGCGGCGAGGAAATAGACGAGCTGTTGAAAAATTGGAAAGATTGCCCACTGCCGGGAAAGAAGCAAAAGGCGCCAGAGCCGGGAAAGAAGCGAAAGGCGCCAGAGCCGCTGCTGAAGGTATGGAAAACAAGGTCTGTTTTCTAGGACTTGCCGTACTGGAAGATCCACTGTGTGCCTCACAGCCTTGATGTCATGCATATCACGAAGAACGTGTGCGAGAGTCTGCTTGGTACCCTGCTCAACATGCTAGAGAGGACCAAAGATGGGCCGAAAGCAAGGGCAGACTTGAAATCAATGGGCATCAGGCAGGAGCTTCACGCTAATGATGATGATGATGATGATGAGGCAAAGCAGGACATGGAAAGTTGTCGCAAAGGCAAAAAGGCCAAGAAGACCGGAAATGACTACCCTCCCGCGTGCTTCACTCTAAGTCGGGAGGAGATCGAGCAGTTTTTCACCTGCCTTGTAGGAGTAAAACTTCCTTACGGTTACGCGGGGAAGATAAGCAGATACCTAGACCCAGCGAAGAAGAAGTTCAGCGGGATGAAGTCTCACGACTGTCACGTGCTGATGACGCAGATACTTCCAGTTGCAATCCGTGGGATCATGGACGCGCACGTCCGTGAAATGCTATTTGGCCTATGCAACTTTTTCGACGTCATCTCTCGGAAGTCGGTTGGCGTGAGGCAACTCAGAAGGCTACAGGAAGAGATCGTGGTGATACTATGCGAGCTTGAGATGTACTTCCCGCCCGCATTCTTCGACGTTATGGTGCATCTGCTGGTCCATATCATGGACGATATCATCCAACTCGGGCCGACGTTCCTGCACAGCATGATGCCGTTTGAAAGGATGAATGGTGTCATCAAAGGATACGTTCACAACATGTCACATCCAGAGGGAAGCATAGCCAGGGGCTTTCTGACCGAAGAGTGCATCTCCTACTGGACGAATTATCTAGGCACCGAGAACCCCGTTGGTCTGCCCGTCAACAGGCACCTCGGCAGGCTCGCTGGATGGGGTCACCGTGAGGGTCGCCGCAAAATGCATGTCGACTGTATTTGCGAAAAAGAAGGGCAAGAAGATTGTGAACAGATAGCTAGCTAGCTAAGATCGATTGTATTTAAATTGTAATCTTCATTTCTCGATTGTATTTCATGGGCACTTTTTGAACTATCATGAATATTTTTAAATTTCATGGGCACTTTTTGAATTCATGAAAAAATATTGAATATTCATGAGGACACTCGATCTCGATCCCCCTCCATCTCGATCGTTATCCCCCCTCGCCAGATTCCCCTTGCCAGATCCCCCTCACCGCCGAGCACCCCCCCGCACCCTCCCACGCTCCACCACCGCCGACGACCCCCGCACCCTCCCCCGCTCCATCGTCACAAATGAATGCAACTAAAAAATTAGATTATATTTTCAAAAAACAAATTTGATTATATTTTCAAATAACAAATTTGATGGTATTTTCAAATAAAAATTTGATCATATTTTTTTATATTCATAAATATTTTCAAATAAAAAAATCTGATGATATTTTTTAAAAAATTATTACTGTTTTTATTAAAATTTATTACTGTTTCATATTCATATTCATTTTCTAAAAAACTATTAGATGTAACAAAAATAAATTACTTATGGCGCACCGCTGGCTGGTGCGCCATTGCTATTTAAATAAAAAAAATTACTTATGGCGCACCGTCCCCCTGGTGCGCCATTGCTATCACATTCTAATGGCGCACCGCAAGGGGGTGAGCCATTAGTATTCTTCCCCACTCCATCTATTCCTCGTGGCCGCCTGTCTCTCGCTCCCTCCCTCGTCAGATCCCCCACTCCATCGATCTATTCTCTCCGCCTCTCTCGCCAGATCCCGCCGCCGTCCCGCCTTGCTCCGCCCCCTCCGTCCACCGCGCCTCCCTCGCCGTCTCGCACCGCCGCCGCAGGTTCCCAGCCCCTCCTCGCACCGTCGCCGCCGTAGGTTCTCCCAGGTGGCAAGGCCATATACCACCACGACACCGCCGTCGCCGCAGGTTCTCCTCGCATCGTTGCCGGATTCCTCTTCGTCGCCGTATTCCTCCTCTGCGTCGGCCCCTCCCCGCGTTGCCCCTTCCCTGCATCGGCCTCTGCCCTGCGCCGCCGCCCTCGAGCCATCGCTTCGACGCCGCCGCTGCCGCTGACCCCAACCCCGACCCCGACGGTGACCGGCCGCGCCCGCTGATACGTCCAAAACGTATCTATAATTTCTGCTTGCTCCATGCCTCTTTTGGGTGATATTGCTATGATATTTATACACTTCCATACACTTTTGATCATATTTGGACTAACCTATTAACTCAGTGCACCCCAGTGCCAGTTTCTGTTTTCTGCTGTTTTTGTATTTCAGGTTTTCCCGTCACGTAAACTGCCAGAAAAATCCCGGAAAAATTATATAAAAAATCAGCGTTCCGGAAGCTTCCACACGGCCGAAGTAGGGCCGGAGGGGGGCCACCAGGGCTCCAGGCGCCCTGGTGGCGCGGCCCCCCTCCTGGCCGCGCCGGGGGGCGCCTGGGCCCCCCAGGCCTCCGCTGATGCCCCCCTTTGGCATATATTTAACACGTGTCTCGAAACCCTCGAGGACGAAACCCTTTTTCGCGATCTCATCTCTGTTCCGCCGCCTCCGTGCTTCCAAGATCGGAAGCACCAGGAGAACTCTTCCCGGCACCCTGCCGGAGGGGAGGATCACCACCGGGAGCCTCTCCACCACCATGGACGCCTCCCGGATGAGTTGTGAGTAGTCTCCCTTGGACCATGGGTCCATGACCAGTAGCTATGTGATGTTCTCCTCCCCTTCTTGTGCTTCACTAATTAGACCTCGTGAGCTGCCCTACATGATCGAGGCACATATGTAATCCTTATGCTGTTGCTATGATGAGTTTGCTGGGATCCGATGGATTGTGAGATTATGTTCAGATTGTGTTTGAGTAATATATTTGATTTACCTCTTTTATATTTATGTTCTTAAGTAATTCTTGCATGTTCTCCATTGCTATTTATTGCTTTGGCCAAGTAGTAGGTAGTGACTCCAAGAGGGAACGTTATGCTTGATTGTGGGTTCATGCCCCTCGATGACTAGCTTGAGTGACAGAAACATGAGTCTAGGGGATGTGCTGTTGCCACAAGGGGGAAAACAACGGTGCTTGTACTCGCGGGTGCAAGGATTGTTTACTTTACACAAAGTTCTTTTAATGCAGTTGTCTGTTGCTTTGAGTTTACACTATGGGTGGGACTCGCAACTTAATACCAGCGAGATGTTCTGGATAGATATCTCAAGGTGGATGATTAGTAGTAGATGCAGATGGATTTCGGTCTACTTGCCTTGGCGTACCACCCATGCTTTGAACCTCTACCTTTCTTGCAACATAGTTAGCATTGGTTTGCGCACATAATTCTGTCAATTGCCCAGCTGTAATTCGTTTACCTCACATAGCTGTTTTATCATCTTTTGGGAGAGAGACATCACTAGTGAACATCATGGTACCCCGGTCCATATTACCATCACTGATCACATCCGCTATTTACTTTCTGTTTTTACTTACTAGTTGCAGCAATACCTATCACTATTATCTCTTGCGTTTGATCCTTTGTAAACGACAAGGCCGAAGGGATTGACAACCTCTCTGTACTCGTTGGGAGCGAAGTTATTTGTATCTGTGTGCAGGTCCAAGTTGATTGCTAAGTATCTGGCGCCGTTAGGAGTTGACACCTTCTTGTTGAACCTTGGAGTCTCAGGGGAAATCTATCCTTGGTATCTTTGCCAAGGGAAAACTTCCGCTACACTGCATCTCAAACCTTCCACTTGGGGTAACCAACGAGGGGCGAGCAGCCATCAAGCAAAGTTTTCTGGCGCCGTTGCCGGGGACTCCACTCTTCAAGATAGGGGAGTTGCACGCTATCTTTTACCTTTGCTTTTTAGTCTTGTTAGTTTACCTTTCAGTTTTGCTTTAGTATCTTTTATCGAAAATCACAAAAATAGTTATCTTGCTTGCTTGCTACTATGGGTTCCACCGAGAACACCAAGTTGTGTGACTTCACTAGTCATAACAACAATGACTTTATTTGCATGCCTATCACTACACCTGCCACTTCAGCACCTTCTTATGAAATTAAACCTGCTTTACTGAACCTAGTTATGAAAGATCGATTCTCCGGTGCTGGAGATGATGCTGCTTTACACTTGAACAATTTTGTTGAACTTTGTGATATGCAAAAGTACCAAGAAATAGATGGTAATATTGTTAAGCTTAAGCTTTTTCCTTTCTCCTTGAGAGGAGGAGCTAAAATTTGGTTTCAATCTTTGCCTAGAAATAGCATAGATTCATGGGACAAGTGCAAGGATGCTTTTATTGGAAAATACTATCCACCTGCTAAAATTATCCAACTAAGAAGTAACATAATGAATTTTAAACAGTTGGATAATGAACACGTTGCCCAAGCTTGGGAACGCATGAAATCTCTTGTCAAGAACTGCCCTACTCATGGTTTGACTACTTGGATGGTTATCCAAACTTTTTATTCAGGCTTGAACTTTACCTCGCGGAACTTGCTAGATTCGGCCGCGGGAGGAACCTTTATGTCAACTACACTTGGTGCTGCCACGAAGCTTCTCGATGAGATGATGACCAATTATTCTCAATGGCACACCGAACGCGCTCCAACAGGTAGGAAGGTAAACTCTGTCGAGGAGATTTCCTCCCTAAATGAAAAAGTTGACTTGATCATGTCTCTACTTTCGAAGCAATCTTCTATTGATCCTCGTGATGTTCCTTTAAATTCTTTGATTGCTCAAGAACAAGTAGATGTGAACTTTATCTCTAGAAACAATTTCAATAACAATGCTTATAGGAGTAATTTTGGTAGCAATCCTAGACCGTTCCCCTCTAATTCCTATGGTAACAACAATGCTTATCCTAGCACCAAGAACTCCACTACTGAACTAGAGATTATGGTTAAAGATTTCATCACTACCCAAAAAGCCTTCAATAAGAGTGTAGAAGAAAAACTAAACAAACTAGATAATCTCTCTTCGAAGGTAGACAATTTAGCCCATGAGGTAGAATTGCTTAAAATTAGAAATTCTCCTCTTGAGGAGAGGAAGGTCACTCCTATGAATGCTATTCAAGTGCAAATTAATGAAAACATTAGGATGTTGGCTAAACTTAAAGAGAGATGGGCTAGAGAAAGGGAGGAAGAAGATAGAATTAAGAGCCTTCCTACCCACCACACTGTTGCTACTATCCAAGTTGTTGAGGATATCCAAACTCTTAGCACCCAATGCACTCCTGGTCCCATTGGACCTATTAATGGTGATGCTATGACCATAGGAACTACCAAACAAGTGAACCTAAAGGACACCACTACCACTTTACTTGATAGTAGTGACCTTGATTTTGACAATTGCTCTCTTACCGAAGTTATTGATTTCCTTCACAAGATGTCTAGAGATCCCCGCACTAGCACGCTTAATCTTGCCTTCACAGAGCATATCACTAATGCTCTCATCAAAGCTAGGGAGGAGAAACTTAGAGTAGAAGCCTCCATACCTAGAAAGCTAGAAGATGGTTGGGATCCTATGATTAAAATTAAGTTGAAAAACTTCTCTTGCTATGCTTTATGTGATGTTGGAGCTAGTACCTCCGTTATGCCCAAAAGAATATATGATATGCTTAAATTGAAACCTTTTGATTCTTGTTCTTTCGGTGATCTTCTTGTTGATTCTTCCATAAAGAAACCTTTGGGGAGGATCGACGATGTTCTTATCATTGTCAATGACAATTATGTTCCCGTTGATTTTACTATTATGGACATTGAATGTGAACCTTCTTGTCCAATTATTTTGGGACGTCCTTTACTTCGCACCGTTGGTGCCATCATTGACATGAAAGAGGGGAATATAAGATTCCAATTTCCTCTCAAGAAAGGGATGGAACACTTCCCTAGAAAGAAGATTAAGTTACCTTTTGAGTCCGTTATACGGGCTAGCTATTCTTTTACTCTTGATAAAACTTGATCTCTATGCATTATGCCTAGCTTAAAGGCATAAAAGAAAGCTCTTTTGGGAGGCAGCCCACAATGAATAAAATTTATTTTGCTTTTGTTGTGTCTTGATGTTGTTACTAAAGTAGCATCATCATTGTATCTTTACTTTTTAGCTTTGTGCCAAGTATAGCCTCTGATTGCAAGAAAGTTCAAAAGTTGTGACGTGTTGTCCAGGAAACAGATTCTGTCCTTGGACAGAAAAATTCGTATAAAATCACCAGATCATCTTTTTGGTCTGAATTTTTTCGACAGCGTTCTCTATACAATTGTCTTTCGGGCGTCTGTTCTGAGTTTTTTTATTAGAGTTGCAGAAGTGCCCCGAAAAAATCATTTACTACCTGCTGGTCTGTTTTTCACAGATTCTGTCCTGTTTTGCCTTTCCTTCATTTTGCAAACCTTGAGCTTGCTTTTTCTTTGCAAAAACCTTTTGGCAATCTTGAGAAACAGTAGACCTTCAAGAATATCCTTATTTCCAGCAAGGAACAATTATATTATTATGGGTACTAACCTCGCTAATCAGATTATGATGAGTTATGTATGAAGGGAGTTTTCAAGTGTGCGAGGGAAGATGATAAAAAGATTGAGGAGTGTCAAACGCTCAAGCTTGGGGATGCCCCCATGCACCCCCAAGAAATATTCAAGAAGACTCAAGCGTCTAAGCTTGGGGATGCCCCCGTGCATCCCCTTCTCCATCAACATTATCAGTTCGTCTTTCGTTCCACTATATTTTTATCACTACATGTGTTATGTGCTATGCTTGGAGCGTCTTGCTCTTAGTTTCCTTTTTAGTTTTCTTTAGCTTTTCATAACGAGTCGGAATTCAGCTTTCTTTGTGTGGGAGAGAAACACGCTCCACTTCAACCTAGAACACAACATAGAATTTTCATGTTTATCTTTGTTGTGTATGTTCTTGGTATTTCAATAGCTACTATCATGTTCAGCTCTTAGTTTTCATGCTTATCTTTTTAAAGAGCTTTTGTTTAGTTGGTCGTTGGAACTCTCTTTATTTATCATGCTTATCTTGTTAAGAGAGTTGGCTTCTGTTGCATTGGTCGATATGTCTATGATAAAAATGCTACGTGCATAATGATGCTTAGTAGTTCATGTTTTCTTATGGTTAGTCTCAAATAGCTGGGGGGTTCCCAATGTGTTATTGGAGTACCAACATGATTTGTTTGCCTATGATGTGGTATGGTTTAGTGATATCTTCCTTCAAGAATTTATTTTGATTGACTTAGTGTATGCTTACGCATATTTAAGACTGTAAAGAAAGTCTGTCAAGCCTTGATGATCTTTTATTTCTGAGTAGCGATATAACTTCCATGCCTGATTCAATGTTGCTTTGTCGCTCTGCATGATTATGACCGTCATTGCTCTTTTAGTTGGTCGCTCCCAGTCTTTTGCTAACCTCCACCTGTACTAAGCAGACTGACTGCTTGTGCATCCAAATCCTTTAAACCAGTTATGCCATATGAGTCCACCATACCTTCCTATACATGGTATTTACCTGCCATTCCTAAAGAAGACTTTCATGTACCATCTCGAAATTATTCAAAAAAGCATTTCTCTTTTGTGCCTCTGTTTTAGTTCATGAGGAAGTAGTAGTTAATTCATGATCTTTTTAAGTTGGACAAGCTTCACCCCGGGATTGCATGTCTAATGTGCAAACCCATAATATGAGAAGGAACTGGCAAAGAGTGCGCACGGCTCAAAATTAATATAACAAACAAACCCTCCTTCACGCTTTGTTCATGAGAAAGCAGAAAACTTTGGCAGTGATAAACAAAGGAGATTAAGAGGATGTGATCGTCCTCATTCGGGAGCCGTTCCTCGAAACTTGTCCATCTCAAGAAGTGATTGAGTTGTCTGCTAGCATTCATTGACGAAACATGCATATCCAAAAAATAATTATTACCTCTGTTTTTAAAACCAAGAGCTCTGGTACATGTTTTGTCTTTGTTTCCGACCACGGGTTTTCAACCTTGCCAACAAAAGCCACGGTTCGAGAGTCTCCGCCTTCTTTAAAGCACCAACTATTAAGAGCATGATTGTCATTCTGAGTGTAATGTGCATTGTCCCAAAGTAGCATTGTCTTTTGCATGATTGTGATATTGTTTATTCTGAAATCATTGTATCTAGTCATCACTTAAACCTTGGAGGTGCCCCTGCATTTATGTTTTGCTTCACTAAAGGGGGCAAGCGAGATACCACTTTATCATATTTGCACACCATGCTCATTACAAATCTATTTGATGTTTCAGTATCATATTGTAAAACTTTCAGTTCTTTGTGATGCTCTCATGAGGCAACTTAATTACTACAGATTCATTGTCTCAGTAAGCTTTTGTCATATGACTATGAAAAGTCCTTATATGGTTAATAGCATGTCACCACAGAAATTATTCTTGTTATCATTTACCTACTCGAGGACGAGCAGGAATTAAGCTTGGGGATGTTGATACGTCCAAAACGTATCTATAATTTCTGCTTGCTCCATGCCTCTTTTGGGTGATATTGCTATGATATTTATACACTTCCATACACTTTTGATCATATTTGGACTAACCTATTAACTCAGTGCACCCCAGTGCCAGTTTCTGTTTTCTGCTGTTTTTGTAAGGTTTTCCCGTCACGTAAACTGCCAGAAAAATCCCGGAAAAATTATATAAAAAATCAGCGTTCCGGAAGCTTCCACACGGCCGAAGTAGGGCCGGAGGGGGGCCACCAGGGCTCCAGGCGCCCTGGTGGCGCGGCCCCCCTCCTGGCCGCGCCGGGGGGGGGGGGGCGCCTGGGCCCCCCAGGCCTCCACTGATGCCCCCCTTTGGCATATATTTAACACGCGTCCCGAAACCCTCGAGGACGAAACCCTTTTTCGCGATCTCATCTCTGTTCCGCCGCCGCCGCGCTTCCAAGATCGTGAGCACCAGGAGAACTCTTCCCGGCACCCTGCCGGAGGGGAGGATCACCACCGGGAGCCTCTCCACCACCATGGACGCCTCCCGGATGAGTTGTCAGTAGTCTCCCTTGGACCATGGGTCCATGACCAGTAGCTATGTGATGTTCTCCTCCCCTTCTTGTGCTTCACTAATTAGACCTCGTGAGCTGCCCTACATGATCGAGGCACATATGTAATCCATATGCTGTTGCTATGATGAGTTTGCTGGGATCCGATGGATTGTGAGATTATGTTCAGATTGTGTTTGAGTAATATATTTGATTTACCTCTTTTATATTTATGTTCTTAAGTAATTCTTGCATGTTCTCCGTTGCTATTTATTGCTTTGGCCAAGTAGTAGGTAGTGATTCCAAGAGGGAACGTTATGCTTGATTGTGGGTTCATGCCCCTCGATGACTAGCTTGAGTGACAGAAACATGAGTCTAGGGGATGTGTTGTTGCCACAAGGGGGAAAACAACGGTGCTTGTACTCGCGGGTGCAAGGATTGTTTACTTTATGCAAAGTTCTTTTAATGCAGTTGTCTGTTGCTTTGAGTTTACACTATGGGTGGGACTCGCAACTTAATACCAGCGAGATGTTCTGGATAGATATCTCAATGTGGATGATTAGTAGTAGATGCAGATGGATTTCGGTCTACTTGCCTTGGCATACCGCCCATGCTTTGAACCTCTACCTTTCTTGCAACATAGTTAGCATTGGTTTGCGCACATAATTCTGTCAATTGCCCAGCTGTAATTCATTTACCTCACATAGTTGTTTTATCGTCTTTTGGGAGAGAGACATCACTAGTGAACATCATGGGACCCCGGTCCATATTACCATCACTGATCAGATCCGCTATTTACTTTCTGTTTTTACTTACTAGTTGCAGCAATACCTATCACTATTATCTCTTGCGTTTGATCCTTTGTAAACGACAAGGCCGGAGGGATTGACAACCTCTCTGTACTCGTTGGGAGCAAAGTTATTTGTATCTTTGTGCAGGTCCAAGTTGATTGCTAAGTATCTGGCGCCGTTAGCAGTTTACACCTTCTTATTGAACCTTGGAGTCTCAGGGGAAATCGATCCTTGGTATCTTTGCCAACGGAAAACTTCCGCTACACTGCATCTCAAACCTTCCACTTGGGGTAACCAACGAGGGGCGAGAAGCCATCACCTGCCCAGGTACCTCTCCGGATTTTTCTACTCCTATAATTGTTTATCACTACCAAAGAGGAAGAAAAAAAGCTATTTTTAACTGTCCCCTGATGATCAGAGGATTAGGAGACAGAAATATGAACTTGTTTTCAGAAACAATAGAAGATCACACAAGTGACAAACTGAATTAGTATTTGTTTCTCACAAGTACATTTGTACTAGTTCATGGACCTTGGATTGGAACTCGATCTTAGCTGATTCTTTTGCATTAAAAAACAATCTGCTGCATGGATTTGGTAGCATATCATGTTCGTCGTACTACTACCTAGCAGATGCTTAATGATAGGTTCTGTCCAGCCAGATGACGCACAGGAAATGGATAGTAGTAGAACAGATGTTTTTTTTTCCTTTGTGGCAAAATAATAAGTCAGACATGTTGAGCTGGCACAGACAAAATAAAATGCCTTAGCTGTCAAGTTGCTGTTGCTAGGTCTTCTGGTCTTTCAGTTAAGTCAACGGCTGCCCTTTCCTGCTGTCAAATAATGTCTTGTCAGAATTTCCAACTCCACATAGAAGGACCTGTAATAAGTAACCTAGTAATGTCTTTTATGAATGTAGTACTCCCTATGTAAAAATATATAAGAGCGTTTAGATCATTAAAGTAGTGATCTAAACGCTTATATTTCTTTACGGATGGAGTATTATTTACCCTTTAAACAATCCTTTCACAAACTTAATTCTATCACTAACCCCTTGCAAAACTTGTTTCGGAAGTAAGTTTCGGAAGGAGGTCAGTGAAGGAATTAAATTCGAGAAGGTGTCGTTTAATTTAAGTGTAAATAATAGTTGTATGAATCCTGGGACTGGTCTATCTACAGAGTATCCATATAATATCCCACCTAGCTTCATCTGACCTGAAAAATAAGCTCCTGATTTCTGGGGACTTGCGTCCTTTGAATGCCTGCAGATGTCAATTTTTTTTGCTTTGGTCATCCATTCAAAACGACCGATTGAATCTTATGCGAGCCAACTGTTGTGCCCTGAATAGTATGACAGCAAGTTGCACGCCCATGCACCAACTCCCTACTGACTAACTCATCTTAAGAGCCTTTTCTAGAAATATAATGGACTGGTCCTACAAGTTACCAGTATAATAGCAAGTGTCGTCACTTTGCTACTACATTTTAGTAGGCTTCTGGACAAGAATCACCCATCCCCAGGCATATCCGAATCTCCTGTTCCCCTGATGATCAGAGGATTAGGAGACCAAAATTTGAACTTGGTTTCAGAAATAGATCACAGCTGACAGAATGAATTATTTACTTGTTCATGGAGATTGATTAGTTCTGCTTGTTCATGGTTTCTAAATCATTTATCTAGCTCCTACACATGTATAGATCAATCAGTTTAGTTCTAGTGATGTTGGACTTTTGCACCCACACAGAATTTGTACTACTAGCTGCAAATCTTTACCAGAGAGAGATTCATCAGCAGAGGTTCCAAAGAATAAACCAGTACTAGCTAGTACACTAGCACAGTACCACTGCCATCTCCAAGTAAATAGCAGGGTCTCTGATCAGCAATGTAGTTAATTAGCCAGGGCCTGAAAGCTACTAGTAATCTATTGTCTCTGCCTGCAAATGCCTGCACAGGTAGGAAATGTAAGATGAAGCATGTACTTTTCCCAAGTAATCTAATGGGCTGGCACAAAGTAAAAAAACAATAGTTAATTAATCAGAGGTAGATTAGAATTAGATGGCCAAAAGCAAGGCCATGGCTTTGAGGACCACATTCCCTCCATGTTCCCTGTTCTCGTGTCCCATCCTCTTCATGCATATGCATTTAGTTGAAGCAGTTTCATGATCTGGTTTTGTATGTTAAATTTCAGATAATTCTGCTGCCACACTGATACACTCTTATTTCAGATAATGTTGCTTATATTTTCTCTTATACAATGTTGGTGCTTGTCTTTATGAAGCTATTTGAAATGATATGCTATTTGAAATGATATGCTATTTGAAATGATATGCTCAAGCCTATGCAAACTGGAATTTGAATAGTCTAAAATGGAGTTGAAAGTCGGATGCACTCCATCCAGATTTTTTCTGGGTTTAGTCTCCGACCATCATGTCGTGATGATTTTGCAAGTATCCCGAGAGGCCCTTGAGTTTGCTGGAATGTCGATTAACTTCCATTCCGACAAATTCGGGTACTCCATATGTCCTATTTTCAGCAAAGGTCATGCTGAAATTTTCCGTGAATTTTAGCATGACTTTGCTAAAAATAGGACATATGGGGTACTTGTGACTAATGCATGGGCCGGGGTATCTTAGTAGTTAATTAAGTAGGATCAACTGCCCCTTTATTCTTGCTGCATTAAACCATAGGCGGCAATAGAGCCAAGTGATTAGGCCCAACTTAGAATTCTCCTTCCCAGCTTAGCTTTTAGGATGCCCAGGTGTCGACAAACCATAAATGATAAAACCTTGGCTTTTAGGGTGCATCGGCGTCGATAAAAACCTAAATGATGAAAGCTTAGGCTTTTAGGGTGCCTCGGCGTCGAAAAACCCTCAATGATAAAAGCTTAGCTTTTAGGATGCCTCGGTGTCGACAAACCCTAAATGATGAGACCATGATCTTGTTCCTTGACAATAACCAACTTTTTAACCAAACTTTTTTCCTATTTAGAGAGAACATGGCCCACAACGATGAGGCCGGGGGTTCGGGTGGCAACGCATTCTGGGAGCTGTCCCAGGAGATGGAGGAACAGCCTCACTTGTATGAGGACGCCGCCTTCCCCACCGATCCTGACACCACTGATGGTGCCGCCGAGGATGACCCCACTGATGGTGCCGTCGGGGATGACACCACTGATAGTGCCGCCGAGGATGCCACCATTGATGATGGCGGCACACGCACAGATGGCAGCCAACTGAAGAGGCAACGGAAGGACAGGCGCCCGACCATGCTCCGCACCCTCAAAGAGGAATTTACTGAAGTGGACTCCGACGGGAATCCAACGGCGCCCGAACGAATAGTCAAGGGGTACTCGCTTCAGCTCGGGTGCATTCTCCGGAGCACCGTCTGGATCAACACCGAGAACTTGAGGCATCCTGACCGAGGGAATTTGCGCAACCTCCTCTTCACGAAGCTGCACGAACGATACAAGTTCCCCGCTGAATTTGAAAACACAAGCCTCAAAGGGAATAAAGTGAACAATGCCGCCCTCATGAAGATGAGCACGGCCCTGTCGACTTGGAAAAGCACGGTGAAGAGAATGATTGACAAAGGTTTTAGTTATGAGAAGATCAAGGAGAAAAATCCTTCGATCACCGAAGATGACTACAACGACTTCAAGATCAAGTGCTCGAGCACCGCAACCTCCGAATCAAGTTAGTGGGGGAAAGAAATGCAGGAGCTGAACTTAGGGGAACACACACTCGGTCCCAACGGTTACAGAGTGGCGGAGCCTATATGGGACAAGGAGGAGGTGGACCGTGTCGAGCAAGGCCTACCGCCCCTCTTCGATAAATACGGTGACAAGCAAACCAGGAACTTTTTCAGGGCCCGGTACAAGAAGGACCCGAAAACAAAGGAGCTTACCACGGATTCGAAGACCAGGGCGCTTGAGCTTGTTCTGGTAAGGAATACACCCCCGCGTAATTAGCTCCATATGGTTGCATTCTAATTAATGAAGCCAAATTTCTAAATGGTTCACATTCCTTCCGCATGCGACTGAAAGCAGTAGCGCGGGGTTGACTAAGAGCAACCCTTGGGACACCACTCTAAATAGGGCGTTGAATGTAATGAAGAAAAAGGATAAGCTCAGTAAGCCATCGTCAGCTGGTCGTGTGGCCGGCAAAGGCTTGTCCACAAAATGGTCGTCATACTATAACGCTGGTGGGCGAAAGGAGAAAAAGACCAGCTCGGAAAGCCAGTCGCGCGAGGTTCAAGAACTCAAGGCACAAGTGGCGCGGGTTCTGGAGATTGTCCAAGAGAAAGTGCAACAACAACTGGGAGAGACGATCACCACCATTGTGCCTACCTTGATTGAGGGGTTGCAGGCGTGGATTGCGGGCGGCCAACAGGGGCCGCCCCCGATTCCCAGCTTCACGGCCAGCAACTCGCAGAACACGATGGCGGGGCCATTGCTGTCTCCGGCGGAGGCGGCATTGGTGTCTCCGATGCCGGCACGGGAGCTTAATGCACCCGGATGTACGCCGGCCGACACCTCTGCAGCAAGCGGCCCCTCCGTCAACTGCACGCCCGCCATTGGCGGTGCCTCGACATTAGCCGAGCTCGACGCCATCATCATGGTAACTAATTAAGCCTCTCTCGGCCGAGGACTTCATCTCCTTGCCTTTGACTGGGCATCCCTGACGCCCTACGTGTTTTTGCAGGGCGCCGTTGACGTTCCTTGCACTCTCCTGCACTTCGTGAACAACGAGTTGGTCGATGTCGCCAAGGGCAAAATCGTTCAACCGGGCAACCTCGTGTTCCACGGTACTAGGATGCCACCCAACTTGTATAGGGTTCAACTGGTTCGGGTGCTGCCAGGCTGCGACGAGTTGTTTCCTCCGATTCGACCCGCCGAGGCCGACGAAGATGATGTGATGACCCTCAGCGCCTGCCTGAGCATGGCCCCTGCTTTGGCCGAAGAGCCAGATTCATTTGGGGGCGGGGGACACCACCCCAAAGACAACACCGCCAATCGTGTCGGCGCCAAGCCATGGCAAGACCACCGCAACGGTGCCGGACATCCCTATGCCACTGCATATGGCACAGGATCCGAACGACGACGACGACAACGACGACGATACATTTGCCAACGTCGATGAGTACTTTGCCGATCATGGGTACGATGGTGACTTCATGGGGCCTCCTTCTCAAGAACCCAACCCTACAAAAGACGTGCGCGATCTAGCTGGTACCGCAAAGAAACCAAGTTGCAACAGGCGTCGTCTGCCGTTCAGTTCTCAGGAGACGCCTCCAGCTGCCGACTTCACCGAGCCTCAGATAGGCGAGGTGCGAAATATTATCATCCCCAACACACTCAAGAAGGTGGTCTCTTAGCAGAACTCGGTCCCATTACAGGAGAAGAAGAAGGCACGGAATAGAAAGACTAACAAGGGCGCGAGCCAGCCGGCACCGAGTACGATTCGTGCTCAGGACGGGCCACCTTCACCTGAGGATGTAATGAGGAGGGTGCATGTGGCGGGTAGGATGATGCTACCGAGTAATATGCTCAATGCTGCAACCGGTGCTATGCGGAGTCTGCATGACAGTGTTCTTTCTTTGGAGAAGCGGCGTCTCAGAGAGAAGGATGTGGCATACCCGGTTTTCGCGGCCAAGGTGCCAGAGGGCAAGGGCTTTGTGGATAACTCCATCGGGGGTATGATCGTCCTGCGATTTGATGACATCTACGCTATGTTGAACCTTCATCCGCTGCACTACACCTTCGTTCGGCTATTTTCACTGAGTATGGAGATGCGGATCATTCGTGACAAGACCCCGGACATCGTGATAGTCGACCCCTTCTACATGCGTGCCAAGATCTTGGGCAGCGCTGGGGACCGGCAAGTCGTGAGTTATTACCTCGTAGGCGTCATTCTAGCAAACCGAGATAAGGATAACTTCCTCGTGCCTTACTTTCCCGAGTAAGTCCTTCCCTCAACCGCCCCGTAACATATGAATTCTTAGATTTCTATCGTTTTTCTTTTAACATTATGTGTTTTGTGCAGTGACACACATTGCACACTCATCCTCCTAAGCCCCAAGTATTCCACGGCCACGTATTTCGACTCGGACCATCAGTCAAAGGTAGACTACACAAATGTCAAGAATGTTCTTGATGATGTTCTCCCCGGCTACGCCAAATCTGGAGGCACCTTCACCAGGACAGTTCGTAAGTACGGCAAGCACGTGTTCTCCCACAATACGACGTTCTGCTGCGTCAAGCAGCCGCCTGGCGGTCAGAAGGGTGCCTACTACGCCATCCATCACATGCGGGCGATCGTACGGGGCCATCGTCACCTTCTTCTACCGAGTAAACTCAAAGATTGGGCCGCGAGCGTGTCGGTAATCCAGGACGCGAACATCAGACAAGAATTCTTTCGCATCCAGTCAGAGTTTGCGGAAATCATCCATCAAGATGTCCTTCGTACCTCGGGGCAGTTCTACCTCAGAAATCAACTGTCCAACAGTGACATCGACACAATGCTACAAATGCAGGCTGACAACGCCCGCGATTTCATGACTCCCACGATAGACGGCGGCTTCATCCACGCTCCGGTCCCTTGAGTCGAGTCGAAAGTAGTGATGCTGTGTCTAGTTCTGTAAAATCGATTGGCTCATGTTGTAATTAAACTTTAATGAACTTGTAGTATGTCTCTTTGGTTTCGACAGTCATTCAACTTAGATGCAATCGATGCTATTAATGTCTTGCTTTTCTCTTCCGATTGTTCTGTTGCATACTTATATATTGCTTATGTATTGTCTGTGAATTGGTACTAACGTTTCGTTTGGCTAGTGCATAGCGATGCCGTCGTATGTCGTGTACAAGTGTAAGGTTCCCGGAGTCTACGACGACTGGGAGGAGTGTTGGAGACAGGTTCACCGATTCAGCGGTAACAGTTAGAAAGGGTACACCACTAGGGCCGAGGCGGAATCTAGATACGCCCGCTATCTAGCGGGAGAGGGGACGGAGCGTTGGAGGAACCGGATGAAGACGAGTTTCATCGTGATGATGCTCATCGTGATGACCGCAGCTCTCTTCTATGTGATGGTAGTTTAGATGATCGATATCGACTTGTAATGTGAAGACAAACTCGCTACTCGCGGTCTCGAGACTTGTAATATAATGTTTAATCTTTGTTCGGTCTTTTGAACTCGGAGACTAATATGATGAATTGTATTTGGAGACTAATATGATGAATTGTATACAGAGACTAATCTTTTATTGTATTCGATGAATCTATTGTTGCTGTGTGCTCTGTCTATATTCTGTCCAATAATACATTTTGTAACCTGTGCAAAAAACAGAAAATTAAAATATAAATAAAAAACCTAATATTCATACTAATGGCGCATCACATCAGAGTGCGCCATTAGTATGCCAAAGGATACTAATGGCGCATCACCCAACAGTGCGCCATCAGTATGCCAAAGTTACTAATGGCGCATCAGGCAAGAGTGTGCCATTAGTATGCCAAAGCAACTGGGTATATATGGCCCCCTGGGAGGCATACTAGTGGTGCACCATGGTATATACTAATGGCGCATCTGTAATGGGCAAAATATACTAATGGCGCACCACTAATGCGCCATTAATGGGCAAAATAGGTGCGCCATTAGTAGGCCTTTTCCTAGTAGTGACTACCGAGTTCAGGGGGAACCATCAACGAGGATATCGAAGTCCTTGCATAAGTCTAGCTCTTAAGAAGAAACTTCTTCTCCTTGAACAAATCAATCAGTTGCTTGGTGTGCTAGGGATACATACAGAATGAATTTGATCAGTCTATCAGACCATAGAATACTTCGCACGTATGCATCACTGACTTGGGGTGACTCCAGAGGAGCAATATTGACTTTCTCGAATTCACAGCGGCAACTTCCATCAAATGCATGTGAATTAGAGGAAGACACTTCTTTCGTCCAAACATATGCTTCATGAATAGGACATGAAGATAATTCTTATAAAAGTTTCCAACACTAGCTGCATGTTCAACGAAAATCATGGAGAAGATAAGGATGTTTGTTGATGGGTTCAACAATAATTCATCCAGGATTCCATATAGATGGAATTCCATGACAATGTGAACAAAGTGATAGCATTGGTCAGACCAAGAGATATAATGGGGTCTGCTCAAAGAACAACCACGAGTAAGACCACATTACGAACATCGTTGGTTCTGATTTGATTTGAGGATAGCCCACACTCAAATCAAAGTTTTGGACAAGACAATAGATCCAACAATTGATCACAACGATCAACCGATCAAGATATCATCTTTCTTCAACACACACACAAAAGATATCCCTTGGAAGGAACTAAGTCAGGCAAGCTTTTATCTTCCAACTCTCCAAGTTGTTGTTTAGCTTAACCAAGTAGTTCAGGGTATCCAACACAGATTCTTGGAGAAGGGGGTGGTTTATAAGAAAACCAACTCGATCACGAACTCAACATAGTGGTCAAGGAACAACCTGGTAATACTTCCGAGAAGATATTCGGAAATCACGAACCACCGATATGTTGCTAAGCCCGAGAACAATCTTGCTTTTCAGGGCAAGACGATATGATCAAAAGAGCGAGAGATTGACACAATCCTAACTCATTGATCAGAGAGTGCACCAGAAATAAGGACTAGGTAGCACAATCATTCTTAGAATGATGATTCCGTATCCAACATACTAAGAATGAGATTACCGTCCATTAACTACCAGGCAACGGAGTTGCTACGAGTATTGATTTCACACATCACAATTCACTTGTTGGTATTCCGGTTACAATAACACGGAGACCGAGGAATGAACAATAATGGCGAGAAGTATCAATGTATCAAGAGTTCATAGGAGGTGGTGCAATTCCCATGACATTCTTGACATAAGGATGGTAATACTCCAGGATAGAACATATTAGAAGCTGGATTTGCATTCTTCATCTATGAAGTACAACTTCTTTGACCCAATCCTGGATATGGATAAGGTACTGGAGTTTGTTTCTCCTAGTCATTCCAGAATAGAATGGCTTGATGGACCACAAGAGTAAAAGGCATCGATGAACACGAATGCACGACTACTCCTGACTATCAACTGATAGGAGGGGGGTCATAAAACAACTAAAAGGGACAACTCAAGGAACATATATCTTTCTGAGTTGTGGATGCATAGACTAGCATGTCGAACTAGTTCAACATATTTCTTCCAGATAACCCATGCAGAAGGTAGAATTGGCAGAGTCACAATATGAATGGAGTACTACTCAGGAGCACTCTGGTTGTGATCTTTTGGTTTGGGAGAACTTCTGCCAAGGATGGTTCATGGTATTTGGAAGAATGATATATCACGGACCTCGAGGACTATCACAAGGTTACTAATATCCTAGAGGGACGAGCAAATACTACCAACAGGAGGTAAGTGGAGTGAGACTTGGGTTCTAGAACCCAGAAATAGAATGCCTACTAACTAAATGGCATCACGGGATGCTTTCCAGAATAATGGCCAGAATCATCACACTGGTAATATAGAGCATTGCTAGATTACTGGGTGATTCTCTAGGATACCTAGGGTCATAATAATAACTCCAACATGTATGTCGAGGCAACGGAGTACCTCAACACAACGACTAGTGTGGTTAATCTGGCCCAAAGGAGCATCGGGAACATGAGGAAGGCATTTGCAATCGCATCAGATTGTTTAGAAACCTCGGAAGACTCGGACAGCATAACGGTTGTAAATGCCCAAAAAGATTTGAGAGATCCTACAAAAGGGTAGCATAATCACTTAACATCATAATGTCAAGGTTTTGAGACGAGCAGTTTAACAAACAGAAGTAGTAGAAACTGAACTGAGGGTTGAATCCACCATTAACGTGATCCTGATAAATAGAATGAGAAGCCTAGTTCTTAATCCCCGTAGAAAGAAGAAGGTGACTCAGATCAGAAGGTCATAGGGTAAAGGAGTAAAAGAGCCTTATGTTCCCTTCCACAATCAATTCCCTTAATATAACTAAAGAGTTTCTAGACACAACTTCGACCAGTTTGGCTTACTAATCCTACATGCAGTCAGGCTCTGATACCGAAGCTGTCAGGACCACAATCCGAAGTCACATAGGTCTAGCCTGTAACACACCATATCACTTTGAGGCCTCACGCACGGTATCCCCACGGGTGCCACCTTACCTGTCCCGGGACCGTTTGCGCATTTTGGCACACGTATATGATAGTGTCGCATGCATCCATATGACAGAGAACCCGGGCCGACATGACTAGTTATAAACCAAAAGTGGCACTAAATTACAGAGACATGCATACATGACCCAACAACGAACGTGTCGGTCATCAACGTATGAACCCAAGTCGTAGCAAGCTACAAGGACTTAAAGGAGCAACGCGTGACATTTCCCCTAAGGGCAGACACAGGAACGAAGAAGGACACATGCCGGTCAGCCTAAGTGTTCCGGAGCAGTAGCAAGCTACCAAGGCTCAGTGGAAGCACTAGGAGGCATTTCCCTGTAAGATAGGCTACCAAGGGTAAACAACTAGGTGTCGGATCCCACACATAGCAATACACATTACACGTAAGCATAACATGCAAATATGTGTTGTACAACATGGCATCACAACATAACTCAACAACTCATATAGATAAAGGCCCAGAAGAGCCATCATAACATTCATTACAAATAGAGGTGACATGACCCAACATACAGAGCATACAGGCAACGGAAGCATAACATGTGTGAGTATAGACAACTACAAATGAAAAAGGCTGAGAAGCCTGACTATCTACAAGACCCTCCCAAGGGTACAAGATCATAGCTGAGGTAACAAGCTAAACGTCGAAGTCCACGCGGAACCACTAGTGAGACTGAAGTCTCTCTGCAAAAACATAAATTAAGCAAACATGAGTACAAAGGTACTCAGCAAGACTTACATCAGAACTAGCTACATATGCATCAGTATCAACAAAGGGGTGGTGGAGTTTGACTGCAGCAAGCCAGCTTTGACTCGGTGGCTATCCTGAACTACACGACTGCAAGTAACTCTTTTGAGGTGGCGCACACGAGTCCACATATTCACCAATCAATACACCACTATGGATCCGCTCCCGTCTCCCTACGAGAAGGCCATCCATAGCACTCACACTCATCTTGCGTGTTTTAGAGTATCCACTTTCACTTGTCTATGAACTGTACAGGTAACCCATAAGTCCATTACCACGGACACGGCTATTCGAATAGATCATATATAACCCTGCAGGAGTGTACTTCTTCACACACGCTCTCACCACTTACCGCCGTTTACACGACATATACTCGGCAACCTTCAAGCGGAAGCCCAGCGAGGGTGTCGGCCACAGCCTACCTAAACACTCAAGTCTCTAGTCCAGGTTTATCGCCTATTCAGGTTCCATCCGCAGGGAGTCCGGCCGAGGTTTCCACATACGACCCCGAACGATGTGTGCAGGGTTCCGCGACACCAAACGGGCGCCCGGCATACCCGACCACATGCCTACCGCATCACAGCCCACCCCTCCGGTCAGCGCTACGCACGGCCTCCAGCATACTACAAACACCAGTAACTACTTGCAACTCCTGGACAGAGGACAAGGGTGATTAAGAAGCCGAGAGAGTCAGTTAAGGATCCCAATGTGTGGTAGTAGCTGTTTCATGGATCACAAACACAGAACTCAGTTCCCGAGGACGGCTGCAATGAGACAACCCACCAAGTACTCCTACATGGCCTCTCATCGCTACCTTTACCAAAACGTGTTCACACACTTAGCTCACAAACAGTAGGACATGTTCATCATCATTCCAATTCATCCCCGATGAATCAGACCTGACACAACTCTAAGCAATAGCAGGCATAACCAGAAAGCATGAATGAGTAGGCACAACATGGCTCAAACAACTCCTACTCATACTAGTGGGTTTCAACTATTTACTGTGGCAATCACAGGTCATGCAGAGGAAAGGGGTTCAACTACCGCAGCAGGAAACAGTTGAAGCGTTGTTGTCCTAATGCAGTTAGAGAGGAGGAGAGAGAGAGTGGGATTGTATCAGAATGCTCAAAGGGGTTTTGCTTGCCTGGCACTTCTGAAGATAGCACT
Organism: Secale cereale; assembly: GCA_902687465.1. Classification (NCBI taxonomy): domain Eukaryota; kingdom Viridiplantae; phylum Streptophyta; class Magnoliopsida; order Poales; family Poaceae; genus Secale; species Secale cereale. Next base: position 36,404,191 of record LR738710.1, read on the forward strand.
GTGTCTTCATTAGTGTCATCGATCACATCGTCGAAACAACGTCTACTGAGAGGGGACAAACACCGGCAAACAAGAGAGAACACAATCAATGCAATGCGATAATATGATGCATGATCATGACATGGCAATATGTTGTTGATTGAGCTAATGCAACTAGCAACCATATTAAATGAAGTTGGTTTGAACCAAGGTTCAAATTCAAACTCCATACATGATTATTTAAATGTCATTTAATTGATTTGACCTGATCAACAGGTTTAACTTGTTCAAACATGCATGAAAATGCCATAAACGGATTCCTTGAATTTTTCTGATCATTTTTTATATATAAATTATTTTCATTGGAGGTATAGATTATTTTCTGTGATTTTTAGAAGTTTTGGCTATTTTCTGACATCAATAAATCATTTGAGATTTATTTTAAATTCCAGAAAACATTACTGCGTCAGCATGACGTCTGTGTGACGTCAGCAGGTCAACGGGGCGGCCAGGGTCAAACCTGACGTGTGGGCTCCACATGTCAGTGACAAAGGGCTAATCCCGGTCTAACCCTGTGCTGACTGGGGTTTGACCAGGGACTGGGCCCACTGTCAGTGGCTAGCTAAACTAATTAAACGTAGTTAGTACTAACCAAGGTTAAGCTAATTAGGTTTAAGCCTAAACTAGCTTGATTAGCCGTGCGGGGCCCGCATGTCATCGACCAGGGGGGTCAAACCTCGGGTCAAAGACCCAAACAGGTCGGCGGCTTACCGCCGGCGATAGCGAGCACGGCGGAGGGCTTGGGATTTGCCTACGGTCGACCAAATTGACCGCCGTTTGGTCCTACGCGTAGCTGGGGCTCGCGCGCAGCTGGTAGGGCAAGCGGGAGGAGATGGGGTGGCCGGAGCTCACTGGAATCAAGCTCGCGGCGGCGGCCGGCGCACGGTTGGTTGCGGATTTGGGGTTGTGGTGCGCTAGGGGAGGAGATGGTGCGTGTGTTCGGCTCCTGGGAGCACGGTGAGCTCAACGGCGGGCTCAAAAAGATAAGGCGGCAGCTTTGAGCACGGCTGCAACACGGCAGGGCGACGGCGAGCTCGGCACAACGGGGATCGAAGCTAGCAGCCATATCCGTCGACGGAGAGAAAGGAAAGGGGGCGCAGGAGCTCACAGAGAAAACGACGAGGAGGTCAGCAAGCTCGGGGACGTCCTCGTTGCTACGAATCGAGTAGCGGCGATCGCCGGTCATGGCGATGAAGACGGCGGTGATGGCGTGGCTTCGGGGCACCCGACGTCCCGTGCATCGGCGTAGAGCTTCACGGATCCTAGACGAAGCTTGTGGCCTAGCAGGATGGGCGCGGGGATGCTGGTGGCCGCGGGGGTGTTCGTCGGCGCACTCTGGCTCGTTCGGGCGGCCGCAAGGGGGAGAGCAAAGGAGAGGGAAGAGGCACGGGGAGAGTGGGAGAGAGGACGGGGGCTGCGTGGCGACTCATGGAGCATCCAAGGCGTCGAGGGAAAGCGGCAAGAAGGAGGTGGCCGAAGCGCGTGGCCGCGCGCACGGGGCACACGCTCGGCGTCCTTCTGTCACGAGGAAGACGACAGGGGAGGGCCAGGTGGGCTGGGCCAGTGAGCTGGGCCGGCTACAGGTAGGTGGGCCAGGTAACTCTTCTCTCTCTCTCTCTCTCTCTCTCTCTCTCTCTCTCTCTCTCTCTCTCTCTCTCCTCTCTCTCTTATTTCTTGTTTTCTATTATTCTGTAGACTTTAGGGCTTTAATAAAAATGCCAGGGCATTTCCAAAAATCATGAAACTAATCATGGCTACCGTTTAGAATAAATCCAACAGTAAACATTTTAGTTTATGATTATTTGAGCATTTAAAATATTTTATAGCATTTAAATGCCCAAATGAAAATAGAGTATGATTTAATTCAGAGCCCAAATATGTCATGGAAAAATGTGCATCACCTCTGGTTACTGTTTACAGTATTTTCCATAAATGATGAACATTTTTGAAAGCCATTTGGATTTACTGAAAATATTTTAGTTGAACCTAGTGAATTCCTTTGATGCTAGGGTTTAGGCAATCCCCATTTCAAGTTTCTTTCAAGATTAAACATGATGCACATGAACATGCGGAGTCAAGCAAAGGCTAGGCTATAGGGCTGTGACAGAAATTGATGATACGTAATTGCCCTACACATGGTTTGAATCTATGGATGATTATTCAGAACTTTTATGCTGGCTTTAATTTTGCTTCCAGAAATCTTTTAGATTCGGCCGCCGGAGGCACTTTCATGGAAACCACCTTAGGAGAAGCTACCAAACTCCTAGATAATATTATGGTTAATTATTATAAATGGCACACCGAAAAATCTACTAGTAAAAAAGTGCATATGCTATCAAAGAAATTAGTGTTTTGAGTGGAAAGATGGATGAACTTATGAAATTATTTGCTGCTAAGAGTGCTTCTTCTAATCCTAATGATATGCCTTTGTCCACTTTGATTGAGAATAACAATGAATCTTTGGATGTGAATTTTGTTGGTAGGAATAATTGTGGTAACAATGCTTATAGAGGTAATTTTAATCCTAGGCCTTTTCCTAGTAATTCCTCCAATATTTATGGTAATTCCTACAACAACTCTTATGGAAAGATGCCTTTTGAATTTGAAACTAGTGTTAAGGAGTTTATGATCTCGCAAAAGAATTTCAATGCTATGCTTGAAGAGAAATTGCTTAAGGTTGATGAATTGGCTAGAAGTGTGGATAGAATTACTCTTGATGTTGATTCTTTGAAACTTAGATCTATCCCACCTAAGCATGATATCAATGAGTCTCTCAAAGCCATGAGAATTTCCATTGATGAATGCAAAGAAAGAACCGCTAGAATGTGTGCTAAAAGAGAAGATTATATTAAATCATGTTCTTCTAGTTATCATGAAAATAAAGATGAAGATCTGAAAGTTATTGATGTGTCTCCTATTAGATCCTTGTTTTCTAGTATTAATCTTGATGAAGATAGGATTGGAGATAATTCTGCTTTAAGGTGTCCCAATGATTCAGAGTTTTTAGATCTTGATGCTAAAATTGCTAAAAGTGGGAGTGAAGAGATTAAAACTTTGCATAATGATGAACCCACTACTTTGGATTTCAAGGGATTCAACGATGATAATTGCTCTTTTATTGATTGTATTTCCTTGTTGCAATCCGTGCTAAATTCTCCGCATGCTTATAGTCAAAATAAAGCTTTCACTAAACACATAGTTGATGCTTTTATGCAATCTTATGAAGGAAAACTTGAGTTGGAAGTTTCTATACCTAGAAAGCTTTATGATGAGTGGGAACCTACTATAAAAATAAAAATAAAAGATCATGAGTGCTATGCTTTGTGTGATTTGGGTGCAAGTGTCTCCACTATCCCAAAAACTTTGTGTGATTTGCTAGGGTTCCATGAGCTTGATGATTGTTCTTTAAATTTGCATCTTGCGGATTCCACTATTAAGAAACCTATGGGAAGAATTAATGATGTTCTTATTGTTGCCAATAAGAATTATGTGCCCGTAGATTTCATTGTTCTTGATATAGATTGCAATCTTCATGTCCTATTATTCTTGGTAAACCTTTCCTTAGAACTATTGGTGCAATTATTGATATGAAGGAAGGAAATATTAGATTCCAATTTCCGTTAAGGAAAGTCATGGAACATTTTCCTAGATATAAAATCAAATTACCATATCAATCTATCATGAGAGCCACTTATGGATTGCCTTCCAAAGATGGCTATCCCTAGATCTATCTTGTATCGTGCCTTGCTAGGGGCATAAAACGATAGCGCTTGTTGGGAGGCAACCCAATTTTTTGTTTTTTCGTTTTTGTTGCTGTTAGGGAATAAATATTGCATCTAGCCTCTGATTAGATGTGTTTTCATGTTTTGTTTAGTGTTTGTGCCAAGTAGAACCTTTGGGAAGACTTGTGTGAAGTTTATGTGATCTTGCTGTGAAAAACAGAATTGTTAGCGCTTTCTAAAGTAGTCTTCAGATTTTACTGGAGCGTTCTTTTTAGTTTATTCTTTTGGCAGGTGATTGGTATACAAATTCCGCAAATTTACCAATTTAGTTTGAATATTTTGGAGTTCCAGAAGTAGGCGAGACCTGCAGATTACTATAGACTATTCTGTTTTTGACAGATTCTGTTTTTCGTGTGTTGTTTGCTTATTCTGACGCATCTATGAGTAGTATTGTAGGATATGAACCATAGAGAAGTTGGAATACAGTAGGTTTAACACAAATATAAACAAAGAATGAATTCATTGCTGCACCTTTGAGTAGTGGTTTGCTTTCTTATACTAACGGAGCTCACGAGAATTTTTGTCTACGTTTTGTGTTGTGAAGTTTTCTGTTTTGACTATGGAACAAGGAGTAGCAAAGGCCTAAGCTTGGGGATGCCCATGGAACCCCAAGTAAATTCAAGATAATAAAAAGCCTAAGCTTGGGGATGCCCCGGGAAGGCATCCCCTCTTTCGTCTTCATCCATCGGTAACTATACATGGAGCTATATTTTTATTCGCAACATGATATGTGTTTTTCTTGGAGCGTCTTGTATAATTTGAGTATTTGCTTGTTAGTTTTCCACAATAATCCTTGCTGGACACACCTATTTGAGAGAGTTAAATATGGCCTAGGAATTGATAGAACACTCTATGTGCTTCACTTATATCTTTTGAGTTGAATAGTTTTGCTCTAGTGCTTCACTTATATCTTTTAGAGCACGGTGGTCGTAATATTTTGTATAAATCATTGAACTCTCATGCTTCACTTATATCTATTTGAGAGTCTATTAAAACAGCATGGTAATGTGTTTAGGCTAAAAGAACTAGTCTTCACATGATAGACATCCAATGTCAATGTAGTAAAAAAAATCACACCAAGTGCATTGAATAGAATGAGATGTTGGATGCTTGATAATTGTTTTGAGACATGAGGATGGTGATATTAGAGTCATTCTAGTGGAGTTATTATGAAATTGAGGAAATCTTGTGTTAATGTTAGTGATTCCCGTATCATGCACGTATAGTGAACTGCTATGTGACGAAGTTAGAGCATGAGGTATTTGTAGAGTGCCAACCTCTGTGTGGAGGTCGGGGGCGCGCGATGGTTAACTCCTACCAACCTCCCCTCTAGGAGCATGCGTTGATTGCTTTGTTGTGATGACTCGTATATTTTTGCAATAAGTATATGAGTTCTTATGACTAATGTTGAGTCCATGGATTATACGCACTCTCACCCTTCCACCATTGCTAGCCTCTCTTGTATCGCGCAACTTTCGCCGGTACCATAAACCCACTATATATCCTTCCTCAAAACAGCCACCATATTGTTCCTCAAAACAGCCACCATACCTACCTATCATGGCATTTCCATAGCCATTCCGACATATATTGCCATGCAACTTTCCACCGTTCCGTTCATATGACACGCATCATATTGTCATATTGACATTGCATGATCATGTAGTTGACATCGTATTTGTGGCAAGGCCACCATGCATAATTTTTATGCATGTCACTCTTGTTTCATTGCACATACCGGTACACCGCTGGGGGCATTCATATAGAGTCATACTTTGTTGTTGTAGTATCAAGTTGTAATATCAAGTTGTAATGAAAGTGTGATGATCATCATTATTAGAGCATTGTCCCTTGGGAGGAAAGGCTAAATCTGTAAAGCCCCTCCACAAAAAAAAGAAAAAAGGGAAAGGCCAAAGAAAAAATAAATGCTCAAAAAAAGAGAAAAAAGGAAAAGGAAAAGAAAAAGGGACAATTGCTACTATCTTTTTTCCACACTTGTGCTTCAAAGTAGCACCATGTTCTTCATTGTAGAGAGTCTCAAGTTTAGTCACTTTCATATACTAGTGGGAATTTATATTATAGAACTTGGCTTGTATATTCCAACGATGGGCTTCCTCAAATGCCCTATGTCTTCGTGAGAAAGCAAGTTGGATGCACACCCACTAGTTTCTTTTGTTGAGCTTTCATTCATATTTAGCTCTAGTGCATCCGTTGCATGGCAATCCCTACTCACTCACATTGATATCTATTGATGGGCATCTCCATAGCCCGTTGATACGCCTAGTCGATGTGAGACTATCTCCCTCCTTTTTGTCTTCTCAACAACCACCTCTATTCCACCCATAGTGCTATATCCATGGCTCACGCTCATGTATTGCGTGATAGTTGAAAGGTTTGAAAAGATAGAGTATGAAAACAAATGATTGGCTGAAGTCGGGGTTGTGCATGATATGAATATTTTGTGTGATGAAGAGGGAGCATAGCCAGACTATATGATTTTGTAGGGATAACTTTCTTTAGCCATAGTATTTTGAGAAGACATGATTGCTTTGTTAGTATGCTTGAAGTATTGTTATTTCTTATGTCAATATAGAATTTTATCTTGAATCTTTCAAATATGAACATTCATGCCCCAATTAAGATAATTACATTGAAAAACTATATTGGTTAGCATTCCACATCAAAAATTATTTCTTTATCATTTACCTACTCGAGGACGAGCAGGAATTAAGCTTGGGGATGCTTGATACGTCTCCAACGTATCTATCATTTTTTATTGTTCCATGACATTATTTATGAAGTCTTGGATGTTTAATGGGTTTTATCATTCACTTTTATATCATTTTTGGGACTAACCTACTAACCCAAAGGCCCAGTCCAGATTGTTGTTTTTTGCCTGTTTCAGGGTTTTGCAAAAAAAAGAATATCAAACGAAGTCCAAACGGAATGAAACCTTCGGGAGGGATATTTTTGGAGAAAATCACGCACGTGGAGCATGAGAACCACGTCAGGGGACGGAGGGCTGGCCCACGAGGGTAGGGGGTCCATCTTGGAGCCTGTTCCGGAGCTCCACCGGAGGGGGGTCCATCACGGAGGCCTTCATCATCATCATCATCGCCCTCACCATGAGTTGTGAGTAGTTTACCACAGACCTTCGGGTCCATAGCTAGTATCTAGATGGCTTCTTCTCTCTCTCTGGATCTCAATACAAAGTTCTCCTCGGCCTTCGAGGAGATCTATTCGATGTAATCTATTTTTGCGGTGTGTTTGTCAAGATCCGATGAATTGTGAGTTTATGATCAAGGTTATCTATGAAAGATATTTGGTTCTTCTCTGAACTTTTTATGTGTGCTCATAATATCCTTGCAAGTCTCTTCGAATTATTGGTTTGGTTTGGCCTACTAGATCTATAGTTCTTGCAATGGGAGAAGTGCTTGGCTTTGGGTTCAATCTTGTGCGGTCCTTTCCCAATGACAGTAGGGGCAGCAAGGCACGTATCCTATTGTTGCCATCGAGGATAAAAAGATGGGGTTCATATCATATTGCTTGAGTTTATCCCTCTACATCATGTCATCTTGCTTAAGGCGTTACTCTATTCTTATGAAGTCAATACACTAGATGCATGCTGGATAGCGGTCGATGTGTGGAGTAATAGTAGTAGATGCAGGCAAGAGTCGGTCTACTTGTCTCGGACGTGATGCCTATATACAATGATCATGCCTAGATAGTCTTATAATTATTCGCTTTTCTGTCAATTGGTCCACAGTAATTTGTTTACCCGCAGTAGAATATCGCTATCATGAGAGAAGCCACTAGAGAACACTATGGCCCCCGGGTCTATTCTCAACATATCAATCTACATCTACTTTATTTTTACCGCTTTTATTTGTTGTTCTTATATAAACTAAAAATACCAAAAATATAAACTATCATCTCTATCAGATCTCACTTTTGTAAGTGACCGTAAGGGGATTGACAACCCCTTATCACGTTGTCTGCGAAGTTCTTATTTGTTTGTGCAGGTGCAAGGGAATCGCGTCTGGGCTCCTACTGGATTGATATCTTGGTTCACAAAAACTGAGGGAAATACTTACGCTACTGTGCTGCATCTCCCTTTCCTCTTCGAGGGAATACAACGCAAGCTCAAGAGGCAGCAGTGCGCAACGCTGACCTCGAGGACTTCATACAAGATAATTGTCCTCAATATCGTGGCTTAACTGATAGCTTTGTGAGAAGGTTTAAATTTTCATCTTCACGTAATTTTCACACTGTCCTGTTTGACCTTTATGATAAATCTTATACCATGGATTTAGAGGATTTTAATGTTGCCTGCAAGCTCCCAAAGTAGGGCAGTATGAGTGATCCTCGCAAATCTGAATTTAGAGAATTCCTTGCTAGTATTACAGTGGGAGAATCCAGGGACTTCACACAAGCTACCACGGGGAGCATACATTTTCCTGCTATTCATTACTTTGCTCTCTTTATCGGTAGATGCATAAACGATAAAGATGAGGCTTGTCACAGGTGTGTCCCTGATCTTAGTGTTCTCAGGAGTGCTGTACTAGCTAGGTGATAGGCAATATAACTTGGGAGCAATTGTTGCACGTAGACTACACCATAATGATTTGCATGGAGATTTATTTGGTGGGATCTATGCTACTCGCATAGCCCGCTATCTTGGTGTGTCTGTGCACACGAATGATGAACCTTTACCTCCTGCTTATTTAGATTGTCATGCTATGGCTAGTCACCGGTTTATAGAGTGGGATAATCAAACCCTCAAATATCGACTAATCTTTAACAGGCAGCATGCCATCCCTATTGTTCTTCCTGCCCCTACTTTGTTTAACTTTCAGGAAAAAGGAAGATAAACTATAACTATGGAGGAGGCAAATGCCTACTATAACATGACGGAGGCAACCTGCCTTCGAGCTGCAGCTCAGCATGCAGCATCTGCTGCATCTCAGTACGACCCCAACTACAACTTTGGATATCCATGAGGCCAATACTGGCCATAGACCAACTTAGACCAAAAGGCTAAGCTTGGGGGAGTACGTGTTTCTCACCGACTTACATTCATGTTCACACACTTATTCTAGCTATCGGTGCTCACACTCTTTCACTGTACCATCCATGCTTAGTTTAAATTTCCTTTTCTTAATCTTTTTCTTGTGTGCTAGAAAAACCCAAAAAAACAAAAAATATTAGTTGTAGCTTCTAACTTGTTAACTTTCTTTGCTTGTAGTAGTAACTAAAAATGAAAACCCAAAAAGATTTCTCGTTCTTCTTTTGCTTGTTGGGAGCTTTCCCGTGTAAATAGTTTCTTTTATTTTCTTTAGGAGTTGAGAGTAGAAGACCATGATTAAAATGCTTAGTGGCTCTCATATGCTTTATTGTTGATTTAACCTTGAGCCATATTACCTTGTCGTCTCTCTTGTATTAAATGTCTGCAGATTCCAGCTTAGTCCAATGCACGTGCACTATTATTATTTTCCACACCGTTTGGTTGTGCGAGTGAAAGGCAATAAGGATGATATATGATGAACTAATTGATATGAGAAAAGCTGGTACGAACTTGACCTCTTTTGTTTTTGTAAATATGATTGCTCATCGTTCCTGATTCAACTTGTTATGAATGAAACATGTTTGCAATGATAACTAGAGATCATAGCTGCTTATGTCATGCTTAATTAGCTGAGAGTTTATAATGGTCTATCTTGCATGCCAACATGATATTAAAATGGTTGTGATGTGGTATGATGGGTGGTATCCTCCTTTGAACGATTTAAGTTATCTGACTTGGTACATGTTCACGGATGTAGTTGAAACAAATCAACATAGCCTTCACGATATTTCTGTTCATGGTGATTTATATCCTACTCATGCTTGCATTCAATATTGATTAATTTTAATGCTTGTTCATGACCGTTGTTGCTCTCTAGCTGGTCGCTTCCCAGTCTCTTTCTAGCCTTCACATGTACTAAGCGGTAATACTGCTTGTGCATCCACTTCCATAAACCCCAAAGTTATTCCACATGAGTCCACCATACCTTCCTATATGCGGTATTTACCTGCCGTCCCAAGTAAATTTGTATGTTCCAAACTCTAAACCTTCAAATGAAATTCCGTTTTGTATGCTCGAACAGCTCATGTATAAACTAGGTCTGTGTATATCTTCCATGCTAGGTGGGTTATTCTCACGATGAGTGGACTCCGCTCGTCATTCATGAGAAAATGGCTGGTAACCGGGATGCCCAGTCCCATGCTCAAAATCATAATAATTAAACAAAACTCCCCCAGCGATGTTGCTTGTTTGGACGGTACCCCGTGGATTTGGATGGCCGTGGAGTGTGCTTGTTGGTGGTTGGGGGAGTATAAACTTTACCATTCTGTTTGGGAACCGCCTATAATGTGCATAGCATGAGAGATATCGAGATTCTTGGTTGTTATGTTGACAATGAAAGTATACCGCTCAAAATGTTATTCATCTCTATTTAAAAATCAAGCTCTGGCACCTCTACAAATCCCCGCTTCCCTCTGCGAAGGGCTTATCTATTTACTTTTATGCAGAGTCATCATCCTCTTATCAAAGAGCACCAGTAGGAGAGCACCTCTGTCGTTGAATGTATTACTATTAATTTGAATTGAGTATGATCATGACTGGATCTCTTTTACCATGAATTACAATGTCTAGTCAGTCCTTGATCTTTAAAGGTGCTCTGCATTTATGTTTTGCGGTCTCGGAAAGGGCTAGCGAGATACCATCTTGTTATATCATATCATGATTGTTTTGAGAAAGTGTTGTCATCCGAGGTTTATTATTATTGCTCGCTAGTTGATTATGCCATTGATGTGAGTAGTCTTGAGACCTGAAAGTTATTGTGAATGTGGTTAGTTCATGATCTTGTTGAAAACCTGAATGCTAGCTTACATATTTACAACAACAAGAGCAAACAGAGTTTGTCAAAGTTTTTCTTTATCACTTTCAGTTTATCAACTGAATTGCTTGAGGACAAGCAAAGGTTTAAGCTTGGGGGAGTTGATACGTCTCAAACGTATCTACTTTTCCAAACCCTTTTGCCCTTGTTTTGGACTTTAACTTACACGATTTGAATGGAACTAACCCGGACTGACGCTGTTTTCAGCAGAACTGTCATGGTGTTGTTTTTGTGCAGAATAAAAAGTTCTCGGAATCGCCTGAAAATCAACGGAGAATTATTTCGGAAAATATATAAAATATCTGCAAGAAGATCCTCACCGGGGGGGCCACATCCTGTCCACGAGGGTGGGGGCGCGCCCCCTTGCCTCGTGGGCCCCCCAATGCTCCACCGACGTACACCTAGATCCTATATCTTCCGTTTCGCGGAGAGAAAAATCAGAGAGAAGGAATTATCGCGTTTCACGAGACGGAGCCGCCGCCAAGCCCTAATCTCTCTCGGGAGGGCTGATCTGGAGTCCGTTCGGGGCTCCGGAGAGTGGAGATCGTCGCCATCGTCATCATCAACCTTCCTCCATCACCAATTCCATGATGCTCACTGCCGTGTGTGAGTGATTCCATCATACGCTTGCTGGACGGTGATGGGTTGGATGAGATCTATCATGTAATCAAGTTAGTTTTGTTAGGGTTTGATCCCTAGTATCCACTATGTTCTGACATTGATGTTGCTATGACTTTGCTATGCTTAATGCTTGTAACTAGGGCCCGAGTGCCATGATTTCAGATCTGAACCTATTATGTTTTCATGAATATATGTGTGTTCTTGATCCTATCTTGCAAGTCTATAGTCATCTACTATGTGTTATGATCCGGCAACCCCGAAGTGACAATAATCGGGACCACTCCCGGTAATGACCAAGAGTTTGAGGAGTTCATGTATTCACTATGTGTTAATGCTTTGGTCTGGTACTCTATTAAAAGGAGGCCTTAATATCCCTTAGTTTCCAATAGGACCCCGCTGCCACGGGAGGGTAGGACAAAAGATGTCATGCAAGTTCTTTTCCATAAGCACGTATGACTATATTCGGAATACATGCCTACATTGCATTGATGAACTGCAGCTAGTTCTGTGTCACCCTAGGTTATAACTTCTACATGATGAATTGCATCTGACGTAATTTCCCATAACCGATCCAATGCCTACGAGCTTTACCTATATTGCTAGTCGCTTATTTACTTTTCCGTTGCTACTATCACAAAAACTACAAAAACACCATCGTTACTTTTATTGCTGCTACCGCCACTATCATATTACTTTGCTACTAAACTATTTTGCTGTAGATACTAAGTTTTCAGGTGCGGTTGAATGGACAACTCAGCTGCTAATACTTAAGAGTGTTCTTTGGCTCCCCTTGTGTCGAATCAACAAATTTGGGTTGAATACTTTACCCTCAAAAACTGTTGCGATCCTCTACACTTGTGGGTTATCAGTCCTCAACTGCTGCCACTAGATGAGTGATCGGGAAGGTATTGATCTCATCATGACCGGATTTAGGTCTGATCTGATCTCCTGGCGATGAAAGCCCTGGGGCGGCGATGCAATCCAGCAGCTCGTTTAAGAGCGAGAGATCTGCCGAGGTCGCGTCATCGGAGTGGCCGGAGTCGACATAAGGGTGGTGCTCGATGGCCGCAGGGAGTGCGGCCGGCCCTGAGGCCATGCGGGCGAATACAGCGAACCCGCCGAGCTGGAGAACCTGGCCAATGGCCAAGTTGTTTCCGAGGGTGATCCCATCGCTGATGACGAGACGAGCCATCGATCGCTCATCGCGAGAGCACAACGGAGCTCTCAATGAAAGCACCATTGTCGATGTCAAAACCGGCATATCTCGGGTAGGGGGGCCCAAGCTATGCGTTTAGAGGATCGATGGTAATATGAGGCTGGGGACACGATGTTTACCCAGGTGCAGGCCCTCTCGATCGAGGTAATACCCTACTTCCTGCTATATTAATATGGATGAATATAATTACAAGAGTTGATCTACCTCGAGATCGTAATGGCTAAACCCAAAAGTCTAGCCTATGAGGATATTATGATGTTGATGATCCCCTCTACAGACTAAACCCCCTGGCTTATATACACGCCAGAGAGGACCTATGGTTACAAGGGTGACTTGGGGAGGAAGTAATTGATACATCCGGCCTCTACGCTTGCCTTTCTACTTACATAGTTGTCCTGACCGAATACGGGGAGAGTCTTCTTCCTCTTCGTCTGTGGCCCATCAATACGGCCCAGCTTCATCGACCCGAACGCCTGAGTACCCCTGAATAGAGGACTCCCTCAGCCGGCCCCCGAATCATTGTTCACAGACGGTGTCCAATTTGAGGGTCAGCATTGAAGATGCCCTTAGCTTGCTTGGGTCACACCATGAAAATCATGTTTAGCCAATTTCGGAAATTTATTAATTTTTGTATGCACTGTTATTTTTGTGGTTCGATCGAATTATTTCAAGAATTTTGGACCCAAACTCATTGCCCTGAGGCTGCTGGTGAATCGCTCACATCTCTCCCGTGCCTTGCAGTCTTGTACTAAACCTCAAAAATCCAAACAAACCACCTTTTTCAGTTTAGCTATTTTCAGGTACCTGGTTTTTATTGTTGCGTTAGTTACTTTATCCTTCTTCCTAAGCGCACGAGATGGGACGGTCGGACCTCGTCGGAGAAGAAGCAATCTCGGCGGAGAAAAACCAACCCCACTCTCTATCTTACGGGGAAGCAACAACCGCATCATCTATCTTAGGGGGAAGCAGTAGCCCCATTATCTGTCTTAGGGGTGGGGTTCATGAGTGATGCGAGGCTTAGATGGATAGCAGGGGCGGTGACTAGCAATGGCGGTAGGGGGAGGTTGAGGGGCGGGCGCGGTAGCGCTCGCCGGCCGCGAGTGGTGGAGGTCGACGGTTAGGGCGGGGCGGGCAGAGGGCATGTAGGAGGAAGAAGAGAGGATGGAGGTTGAAGATGAATAGTGGCAATTTGTTTTGGACCGTGTTGGATTGAGATCTAGTGGTTCACAGGAAAAGTGACTGATGGATGAATCATTTTCAGGTACCTAACGTATAGTCAGTCCCCGTCCTTTTTCTCTACCAGCAGTCTCGTTGAATCCCTACATACTTCTTTCATCTCAAAATAAGTGTCTCAATTTTGTCTTAACTTTACTATAAAGTTGGGATACTTATTTTTGGACGGAGAGAGTAGTTCATACAGGGCTAGCTACGAGCCTGGTGAGGCCATTTGCTGCTTGTGGCTTACTGCCCTGTAGGTCTGCGCTGCTAGATTCTTTCACTTCCCTAGTTTTGACTTTCTAATTCTCCTTCCTTTTTTTATTTCCTTTTTTTCATTTTGCGGAAGTTTTTTTTTACTTTCTCTTGATTTGCATTTTGTTATTTTTACTTTTTTTATACATTCCCCGTGGTATATGAGATGCTATATATTTACACACGTACGTACTACCTTTGTTCTGATTTACTAGTCACTGAACTTGCTGAAATGACAAGTGATATATCATTGATCGGTGGAATCCAAGATCAGGGAATCATCTTTAATCTCCTAGTCTCACGACGTGACGACTCCACACAAGGGACTCCACTACCTTCCTTTTGCTTTGGCTCATCTGACATTTTTGTGGTCAATTTGGATCCATGGTGGAGGCAAAAGCAAAGCAAAACCATGAGCGCCTTTCGATCAGCCGTATGGAATGAGATAAATATACACATCGTGCACTAGCGGTAGCGAGCCGGGCTGTTTTATATTGCGCTTCATCAAGAAACTTCTATGCCCTTGAAAACTTGCAAGACATTCACTGGTGGCGTTGCGTACTGTCACACAAATTAAGGTACTCCGCTAATTTACTACCAGTTCATCATCATCACGAGACGTCTGGAACGAAACTACTCTGTGCACGACGGCTGCGTGGCTGATTCATGCACGATCAAAATCAGACGGTGGCCTGCAGTTTACTCCCACACACCATCGACCGTCTGGAAATAAGAAGCCTACGTAGTACATTGCTTTCAGCAGTAGTTAGAGGGCGAGGACGAGGCCCGGGAGGGAGTTTCGTGCACGGTCGGGGCGGCGGCTCTGCCAGACGCATTTGGACGCGGCGGCGGCGGCGAGGCGCGTCACGGTGAGGTCGGTGTTGAAGTACTCCCGCAGCTGGGTGATCACCCCATCGGAGCCCACGGTCCAGGCGTGCACCCAGTAGGCCGCCTTGGTGTCCTCGCCGGCGGCCGAGACCCCCTCGGCGATGACGGTGGAGCCGAAGGCGTCGACGGAGCGCGGCTCGAAGCGGAAGCAGGAGGTCGCCGGGCAGGTGCCGCCGGTGAGGAGGCGCATCATGTGCTGGTGCGCGGGCGGGCCATGGAACCACCACTCGAGGTCCGGGGCGAGGAGGGAGTGGACGGCGGCGTGGTCGCGGCCGTTGAGCGCCTCGTAGAGGCGGAGCACGAGGAACTTGTTGCGCTGCTCCTCGGTCTCGTGCCCGCGCGCGGAGGCGAACCCGCCCTCCAGCTGGTCCAGGTTAGCCAGCTCCTCCCGAGGTTTCCGGCCGCTCCTCCTGTCGGAGACGAAGAAGAAGACGGCGACGGCGACGGCTTGATCTCAACTACCTGGTGCTCGTGATCGTCTCGGCGAGAGGCAGCGAGGTACGGTGGGTTCCGAGGCTCCGAGAGATTGGAGTGTTTGGAGCGGCCGGGGGCGCGTCTTATAGCGGGTGCGCGCGATGATGGATCGATGGGCCCGTGCGTGCGCGCCAGGGAGGACGGCAACCAAATCGGGCTCCTGTCTTTATCACATGCGGAATTCATCAAGATATCAGTAACTCTTTGGGCGATCTGGTCGTCACGAAGAAAAGCAATCCATGAGGGTATCTTCCAAAGCCCGCAGAGTACGCATTCCTTTATTCAGAGATATCTAAGTGATCTTCAAATCATTAGTGAAAGAAGTACAGCTCAAGGGGGAAATGCGGCGCCTCAAGCAAGTAGACCAGCCCGGCCGAGGGCACCCCCGGCGGGGTCAGCCAAGATTCATGTTGATGCTGGATGTCGATCGTGGGGTGGCACGGCGGCGGCAGTGTGTCGTGATGATCATGGGAACTACCTTGGTAGCTCTGCATTGGTTCTCCAAGGCGTCACAGACCCGGCCACCCTGGAGGCAATTGCGTGCCGGGAAGCGCTAGCTCTGGCGGAGGATCTAAATATCCAGCGGATGGTGGTTTCATCTGATTCAAAGCAAGTGGTGGGTGATATAATCTCTAGAGTTCTGGGAAGATATGGTACGGTTATTAAGGAGATTCATAGTAGAGCTCGTCATTTTATGTGTGATTTCATGTATGAAAGCCGTAGATGTAACGTTGAGGCTCATAGTTTAGCAAAACATGCTCTTAGTTTAGGCCCGGGACGCCATGTGTGGCTAGGCCAATCCTACAATCCAAGATGTATACCACAATCTGTGGTTTTTGATCATTAATAAAGCTTGGATCTTCCCCTCAAAAAAAAAAAAAAAAA
>LR738710.1:36420616-36443467 GCA_902687465.1 Secale cereale
AAAAAAACCAAATCGGGCTCTGATTGGGCCCATTGCTGAGTCGGATGATGGGTGGGTGGGACCCACCGGCGAGGAACCAATGAGGGAGTGGCCGAAGAAAGGGACCCGTTCGCCACTTTTTTGTAAAAAAAACTGGAATCATATTTATTCCATTAACCAAAGAGCTCAGCAGCATCGCTGGCTACCAAGTTTTGCACAAAATCACGGACCCGTTCGCCACTTGACCCTGTGGAAACTGAGATAAAAAATTACGGGTCTATGTTTTTTTCTTCCGCCTTTGCTATTTGGTACTCTTTCTGCTCCGTAATGTAGTGCGTTTATTTATTTTTCTAAAGTTAAATTTTATAAACTTTGACAAAGTTTATAGAGAAGATTGTTCATAGCTACAACACCAAATATGTAAAATATGAAACCACTTCTTATAATGAATCTAATCTAATAATATATGCTTGACATTCAAGATGTGAATGTTTTTCTAAAAAAAATGGTCAAAATTTGGGAGGTTTTACTTTAAAAACAAATCTATATGCACAACTTTATGGAACATAGGGAGTAGTTGTCTGAAACCAAATTCTAACCTCACTCATGTTTGACACAGGGAGGTTGCGGCGTCCCTGTCAATGGCTCACTAGGAAAGAGTCGAAGTTGACGATGTCGTGGTTGGCCATGGTGTCACAGGTGGAGTCAAGGTGAAGGCTTCACAGTTTTGGGGTGTGAAAGTGCAACTAATCCCCGGGTGGTTTTGGCAATTAATAACAACATATATATCATTGAACTAATAGTTACTTGAGAATCATTTCAGAGAAGTTCAGTGATATGGGTATGGCAATGACTGAAGAAGTGGACCCCTCAAAATGCTAAGGCAAGCATTGGCAAAAGCTCAAGACTCCATTTTTGGTTTAGTGATCCAAGATCACATTGAGTCCATAGGAAAAGCCAATACTATTAAAAGGGGATGAGGTTATGTTGATGATCTGGTTGCTCAAGTGCTTAGTGATATATCTCCTCAAACTATCAGCAACCTTCACTACAAAATACACTCATAAGTAATCTCGGTCCCACCGATATTCCAAACTCAGTCACACCGAGATGAACCACCTCAGCCATAAGCCAAACCCTAGAAAAATCGGATATTCCGAGTTTGAAATCGGTTTCACCGAAACATGGGCTGCCAAGCTTCTGTAACCCTCTGTCATCATATCGGTGTCACCGAGATGATAAAGTCGGACTTACCGAAACTGGCATGCTCCTGTCTTTGCTCAAATCGGAATAACCGAGATGGTATTTTCGGTCCCACCGAAAACCCCAACGTTCACATTATTTGAACTTTCGGTCTGACCGAGTTGTCCACTTCGGTCTCACCTAGATTGCTCAATTATGTGTGTAACGGTTGGATTTTGTGTGGAGGCTATATATACCCCTCCACCCCCTCTTCATTCGTGGAGAGAGCCATCAGAAAGAACTACCACTCCTACCTTACACTTTCTGAGAAGAGAACTACCTATCCTTGTGTTGAGATCAAGTTGCTCCACTCCCTGTTGGGTAACGCAGCAGAAAACGAAAATTTTCCGACCTACGCACCAGCCCAGGACCACTATGAAGACTGCATACAAGGTTTTGATCATATTCGTTACCGACTCGTAGCGCAGCGGAAGTAGAGTCGATGACGATCGTCGGTGCAGACCCCCGCAGCTAGGATTTACAACCTCCCAACCGCGAGGATGTATACCCTCATCTTCTCCTCGGACAGCCCTCCGGGAGACGGTCGAACAGTCCCCCGGATGGTGTCGCGGACAGCCCTCCGGGAGGACCTTCGAAACTCAAACGGTCACCCGGACAGCCCTTCGGGAGGACTCACAGAACTCGGACCGTCACTTGGACAGCCCTTCGGGAGGCACTCACGAACAGCCCCTCAGGGCACTAAGATCGAAACTACGACCTCTCTACAGAGTTGCACACATACGGTGTCATCTATCCGGCAGGGCTTCGCCGTCCAGAACTAGTTCCTGCCGGAACCCAGACAGCCTTTCGGCTCTACGAAACTCTTTTCGTGGGAGGGAGAGAAGAAGCCAGATCATTGCATGGCATGTGTATGAGAGAGCAAGGAGTGTGTGTGGAGGGCTGCCCCTCCATCTCTATTTATAGGCCAAGGCAAGGGGTGGGGTGGTGGAGGAAATACCAAACTACCCATGCTACATGTCCAACATGGAAGGGTAAAAAGGTAACACAAGGGGGGCACCAAGGGGACACTCCCATGGCAGCCCAACACCTTGTCCCCCCATGGGGGGGGCCCCCCAACAAGCCACCAACATGTCTCCATGAAACATGCATGCTCCCTAGACAAAAAGCCACCAAACATGCAACCCCCGATTCGTGGGATCTTGTCCCCTCGCGCTGAGACAAGATGTTTTCCGCGAAACTTTTTTCTGAAAAATTCCAGAAGGTCCCAGAACATTTCCGGTACCCTCTAAAATTATTCTGGGCATGATCCGAAACATTTTCGGTGCTGTGGTTTTTATCAGCGGAAAGCATTAACAGTGGTTACGACAGTTTCGGAACATTTCCGGTTTTTCTCTCTGAAAATTCCCAGAAGTTCCCAGACCAATTCTGGCACCCTCTGATAATTTCCATGCGGTGCCGAAACCCTTTTTGACCTAATAATATATTCCGAAACATATTTTCGGTTTTACCGAAACTCTTTCGGTGTTCTCTCTCCGGAACTCTTCCGTTGTCTCCGAAACTTTTTCGGTGATTTTCTCTCAGACTCCCTGTCTAGTATTCAGCAGATAGATGACCCTTAAGCGTGTGACCCTATAGGTTCGGTGAAGTATAGACATGACCGGAACACCTTCCGATCAATGATCAGCATCGGAGCCGTGGACACCCATATTGATCCCTATACCCACACGAATGAATATTCGAGTGAACCTCCAGTTGCTGTGTGCTATTCCTTTTGCTTCGCGATATGTCACAAACACCCGAGGTGAGATTTATTGCATCCCCGTGGGCAAACACTTTGTCCACTATGCAAGTTACCTCGTTACCGGTTTTGTTCTCTTTTCTCGTTTTCGTGTTCCGGCATCCCAGTGATCAAATCACCCTGTGTCTGGCCAGACGATGATGGATACCGTTACACCGAGAGGGCCCGAGTATATCTCTCCATCGTCGGAGGAGCAAATCCCAATCTTGAGCTATCTCGTTACTTGCCATACTTTCCCATGAACCCGTAAGCTGCCGTAATAGCCATCCAGTTACGGATGACGTTTAACAAACCCCAAAGTTCATGAATCAAGCATGAAGGAACTCGATACTCTCATGGTCTAAGGAATTATGCAAACATTAACTTCCTGTGTTATTAACCATTAACTTGTGACGAATGTAACTCATGGCATAACATCAATTCGGGTCGATTCAACACAAATGTTCTGCTAACATTGTGCCCTCAAAGTTGCTGGCATAAACATGCCCATGATCAGGAAAACAGAACCATCATGCAACACTTGAGCTAGTCTTAGAGGCCAGACTAGGAATACATTTTATCGTTTATTATTCCACACGTGCATATGAGTCTTCCTCCGAGCCTCGTTTTATTTGTAGACTCGAGAACCATAGCAGTTATAGCACGGAACATAAACCTAATTATGAACAGAGAGATACATAATAATATTTATTATTGCCTCTAGGGCATATCTCCTACAGACTCCCACTTGCACTAGAGTCAATATCTAGTCAATGCTAATGCACTTTACACCTATGGCATATTGGTGTAAATATGCTTCGCTTGTGGTATAGCCTGATGTCCAACGGATCTGACGACTTCAGCTCCGTGTGTATCTTTGCATATCCCTCGCGTTTTCACGCCTTCACAAAATTCATATTTTGTGTGGACTTGGCTTTGTATGTATGCGAATCATAGGTCGAACCTGGATTCCTCAGACTGAGTTATGGAGCAACTACCTGCAGTAGTGTCCCATTGACAAAAGCCATCTTGGAACCATACTAAGTTCATGAATGAACTATATGATTCAACATCTTCTTTGTCGCTTCAAAAGCGGCAACATACTTCGCCTTTGTTATAGAATTCGCCACAGTAACTTGTTTGGAACATTTTCCAACTAACTGTGCCACCACATTGTGTGTTACACAAAACCCTTAATTTAAATCAAAAATCGCACGGAGAAAAGATGAAGACTATATCGATGTAACATTTTACAACGAACTCTTCATGATCTCCGCTTGCGAGAAAACATGTCATCAGTACTTACTCTAGTACTCAAAGACATCTTTCACTGTTGTCCTAAGATCAGTACTTTGATCACTTTTGGTATCCATACTCGCAACACCTTGGGAGTATCGGACATATCTGGTTGTTTTACATACCATGGAATACATGATTAATCCAAACACGAAGGTGTGTGGAATCTCCATCATGTATTTTGCTCATCGGTGTTTTTGGGACACCGACTCTTGCAAAAACTCTTTCCATGTGACTTCGGCAAGAATCACTCCTTGGCGTTTTATATGCTAAAAGGTTTTAGCATCTTGTCAATATGTATTCATTGCTTAGCCCCATTAGGTAAATCTATCTTCATAGATCATCATGCCTAATATCAAGGCTATTTAGCCTAAGCACTTCATCGAAAAACTATTTCCAAATGAAGTCCTAATTCGTGTCAAGAAATTTATTTCCAATTACCAATGTGTCAAGCACACAAGGTTTTTAGAAATATTATTGCGCTCCCACTTACTTTCTTGAATTACAAGCATCTTCGTTACCCATTGATGAAGTCAAAACCCCTTTTGACCATTTCATCAAAACACGAAGATTCCAACTCCATTTTGCTCTC
This sequence comes from Secale cereale, assembly GCA_902687465.1. Classification (NCBI taxonomy): domain Eukaryota; kingdom Viridiplantae; phylum Streptophyta; class Magnoliopsida; order Poales; family Poaceae; genus Secale; species Secale cereale. Next base: position 36,425,464 of record LR738710.1, read on the forward strand.
TTCTGTCCATCGCTGGAACTCTGAAGTTTGCATACCTACTAGCATCCTCTGGATCGACAACCTACTTTGGACTATATCACATACAAGTCCTAGGTTTCATTTCCATCAGATGGAAATCCTTTTGTCATCCATGTTTCATATCTCAAGATTGAAATATGTATTAATTGCTAGTTCAACCCGAACCGACTTTAAGCATCGCTACGATGAAACAACCTCATCGTAGTCAACTCCTTGAACTTGTTATTGCAACAAGTCGAGCTTTATGGATAAACATTTTTATCCGTATCAGTTTTAAGTTCCATAAATATTCGTTAGACTCTAAGTCTTCCGAAAGGTGTATCAAGGTTTTAATCTTGAATAACTTATATGGAAACTATCTCGGATTGTATTGGCATTTAGCCAATTCCGGAGTCAGGGCCCATCAACGCTTCCTTTGTGTATCATAGGTATACTGTTGTCCAACAACAATATCTCGTCTGCGCACCTGAGAGGTTTGCACGAGCCTTGCCTACGTGGTTCAGCTGCAAGTTCGACCGAAGTCCATACATTTTATTGTAGAGACTTTCGTATCAGTCGCAGTAGGAAACTCCGGAATTACTTCCAAGGTTTCTTTCCTTTGACCTGATGACGAAGATACTGTTATCTCGTCGAGTTTGCACTGTCCTCCCACTCACCTTTTGAAAGAACTATTCTCTTGAAAAGCATACCGTTTCGTGGCAAAACTATTTGCCTCGGTATAGTGAGGGAGGAATACCCAATTGCTTGGGATAACCTACAAAGTAGCACTTGTCTGATTTGGAATAGGTTTGTAACCTTTTACACAAGCCCCATATTCCAAATGTTAAGAAAAGATATAACATGGTTGGGCGTACCATACCATGGCTTCATTTCAACAGACCCGATGGAGCTCTTTTCAGTGTAAAAGCCGCAGTCTCTAAAGCATCACTCCTTAAAAGGGATAATGGCAAATTTATTTATGTCATCTTTGATCTCACCATGTCTTAAATGGTTCGATTACATCTCCTCGGACTTTCCACTTGCAGTGGTGTTCCGGGAGGTGCAAGTTATGAAACCCCTTTCACAACTCATCAGACATTCGCTAAACTTGTAACTCAAAAATTTCTTTCTGCAATCGAATTGTAGAAACATAATTTTCTTGTTACAATAACTTCTACTTCATTTTTGAAAACCTTTTGAACGATTTCAAAAGATCCAGACTTACGTCTCATCAAGTAAATATCCATATATCTACTTGAGTCATTTCTGAAGATAGATAAATCCACTACTAACAACATTTATCGGACTACACACATCAAATGTATGACCACCAATAAGTTTGTTACTCGTTCCTTATGGCCTGTGAACGGTATTTCAGTCACTTCACTTTTCGGAGGAAAGTTGCAAGTGTCAGATGATTCAAAATCAAACGACTTCAAAATCCATCATAATGGAATTTTCCATGCGGGTTTCTCCAAGGTGACCAAATGTAGTGCCACACTTGTGCGGTATTCTTTTAGTCTTGCGACATTTAGCGTCAGTGTTATGGATGTATCATATTACCATCAATATTCATAACATACATCACATCCAGATGGAAGTATGGCCCTTATGTTATTCATAATACTGAACAACAATTGTTATTTTCATGAACAACTCTTTTGCAACAACCATTGTGCAATGGGCTAGAGTGTATGAAACTCTAAAATGAATTATGAAAGTAAACCAAAGGTAATGTATTATTATCAATATTCATAACATACATCTCATTCATAATGAAAGTATGGCCCTTATGTTATTCATAACACCGAACATTAAAAGTTCTCTTATGAACAACCTTCTTGCAAGAGCTAGAGTGTGTAAAACTCTAAATGAATTATGAAAATAAATACAGACGGTAATACACCGATGGAAGGTATAGTAACATTTACTATGTTCCCTATGTATACCTAAACCTCATTCCTGGCTAGTGTCTTAGGCCATAGTAGTTCTTATATCGAGTTGCATCAGAATGCAATCGAGCGGGTATCTTTGTGATTAACTCACAATACCCAAGAATTAGTGATCAACAAATTAATCATAATTCCCAAGGACTATATCTTTGACCAGCCTTCTATACATCAAAAAACTTGTATGACATTCATACATGAGCTGGATATTCCAGTCTTCTTTCTTTTTACCATTATACTTCTAACAGTTTAACTTTTAGTATTTCTCCTACTCTCAGAAGAAGCACCCAACTTAAGAGTGGCGTTTAGCCCCGGACTTCCTAGGCGTGAAAGTCTTACTAACACCCTTCGGACACTTCCTTTCTCTTTAAGTTGTTGTTTTATTCACCTTTCATCATATGACAGGCGTTCTACTGGATCCCTCTCTTATCAGTCTAATGCATAGTAAACTCCTTTACTAATAGTTTGCAAACAAACACTGCTTTGGATATCTCATATCTTTCAGCCTTTGTCTGTCTCTGAAAATGATTTTCAGATTCCATGAATATCACATAACTATCCAAACTTTTGAAGTTCGGGTCTCATGGAAGCAAACATATTGCACTTGACTAAAAAATGGAATTCTAGCTTTTGGATCGAAGGACGAGAGTCACATGATCCATAGCATTAGCGGGAGAATACCGAAAGTATGCGATATGACAAAGTCCTTCTCGGCACTCTTGAGGACAATCCTCACATTACGTTACCAACCGTAAAGATTTAACCAGATATTTAACAGCTATTCAATTTTAATAGGGAAGGTGGAAACGCGAGCCATTATTCTATAACTATTATGCAAACCACACTTAGATAGTGTTCAAAATTAATTGCACTGAGAATTAAACAAGTTAATTCAACAGTGCGCTCCCACTCAAATCAATATCTCTCATAATTGATTGTGAGTGATTCAAGATCCACAATTCAATTCAACGCCATTGATGGTGAGCATCACTGATGACGAGAACTTCAATTGGTGGGCAAACATGCCGATCACATCTCTATGTGATTCTTGTTCATCTTTCGATGCGTGTGTTCCGAGCTCATGACTTTCATGCCTGAACGTCAAGACAACCAAGTGATCTCGCTGCGAGGTCTCAACTCACCCGCCTCACACATCCCTAATCGTTCGTACCCATGTCAGCATGGCGCACCCCGAAAAGTTAGGTGCCGTGACGGTGCTACACTTGGGAGAACACTAACTACTTGATATTTTTGTGAGAGATCACCCTAATAAAAGCGACTACCGCGCAATCAAGAAGGGTGCATCAAAGGGATAAACATCTCAGGCAATTCATAATTAGCATGATATGGTATAGCCCTTTCTGACGGAGAAGTCTTTCATTTCTTCGTCTTCGGCATTCGCGTCGGTGTTCACCTTCGCGAAGATTGCCACCACCTTGTCGATGCACCAAATAATATTGCTATCTCTATAGCAGATAATATAAATGCATTACACAAGGTTGACACACAGGTCATTAAAGTGCAATCATATGGCTCCAGCCATCATGCCGAATCATGACACGCAGATCATGTTAATTAATTTACATCATATAGTCATCTCATACATAATCAAATTATTATGAGCTCTGCTATACCACATCACATGCACATGCAAACCCTCCTGCAAAACCAAGTTAGACGCCTCTAATTGGTTCATACAAAAGTTTATCTTACGTGGCTTCTAAGGTTTCGAAACAAACCGAAGCTACCAACGTCCATCATCAAGCATGATAATTCAAGTCGCTAGATTAACTTTTGCGGGGTGTATGAAACACGAGATAATAAAATCTCGAGCCCCATACTGAACTTCGTCATACGCATGACCCCCGTGCAGATCATATCTGCATTGCCCTTTCGTCTGCGAAACATCCATCTTTCTTTGACTAAAGTGGAACCCAAAGAACTGTTAGCACTTCGTTGATCTGTCAATCAGCATACTCAGGAGTAGCATGAAAGGATCGCGGATTGCCAGAACTTTGTCAGATTCCACAATGCTGTCAAGATCAGGACTACGCAAATTTAAGGGAAGCAACAAGAACATCAGGTAACAGATTTCATCTGCTACCCGCACAAATAATTTTCAGTAATAGATCTTATCTACTACCTAATTATATTGTGCAACACCCATACATCTCCATGTATTCTAGATCGCAACCTGCATCTACGCATAGCACGGCTCTTGATGCCACTGTTGGGTAACGCAGCAGAAAACGAAAATTTTCCGACCTACGCACCAGCCCAGGACCACTATGAAGACTGCATACAAGGTTTTGATCATATTCGTTACCGACTCGTAGCGCAGCGGAAGTAGAGTCGATGACGATCGTCGGTGCAGACCCCCGCAGCTAGGATTTACAACCTCCCAACCGCGAGGATGTATACCCTCATCTTCTCCTCGGACAGCCCTCCGGGAGACGGTCGAACAGTCCCCCGGATGGTGTCGCGGACAGCCCTCCGGGAGGACCTTCGAAACTCAAACGGTCACCCGGACAGCCCTTCGGGAGGACTCACAGAACTCGGACCGTCACTTGGACAGCCCTTCGGGAGGCACTCACGAACAGCCCCTCAGGGCACTAAGATCGAAACTACGACCTCTCTACAGAGTTGCACACATACGGTGTCATCTATCCGGCAGGGCTTCGCCGTCCAGAACTAGTTCCTGCCGGAACCCAGACAGCCTTTCGGCTCTACGAAACTCTTTTCGTGGGAGGGAGAGAAGAAGCCAGATCATTGCATGGCATGTGTATGAGAGAGCAAGGAGTGTGTGTGGAGGGCTGCCCCTCCATCTCTATTTATAGGCCAAGGCAAGGGGTGGGGTGGTGGAGGAAATACCAAACTACCCATGCTACATGTCCAACATGGAAGGGTAAAAAGGTAACACAAGGGGGGCACCAAGGGGACACTCCCATGGCAGCCCAACACCTTGTCCCCCCATGGGGGGGGCCCCCCAACAAGCCACCAACATGTCTCCATGAAACATGCATGCTCCCTAGACAAAAAGCCACCAAACATGCAACCCCCGATTCGTGGGATCTTGTCCCCTCGCGCTGAGACAAGATGTTTTCCGCGAAACTTTTTTCTAAAAAATTCCAGAAGGTCCCAGAACATTTCCGGTACCCTCTAAAATTATTCTGGGCATGATCCGAAACATTTTCGGTGCTGTGGTTTTTATCAGCGGAAAGCATTAACAGTGGTTACGACAGTTTCGGAACATTTCCGGTTTTTCTCTCTGAAAATTCCCAGAAGTTCCCAGACCAATTCTGGCACCCTCTGATAATTTCCATGTGGTGCCGAAACCCTTTTTGACCTAATAATATATTCCGAAACATATTTTCGGTTTTACCGAAACTCTTTCGGTGTTCTCTCTCCGGAACTCTTCCGTTGTCTCCGAAACTTTTTCGGTGATTTTCTCTCAGACTCCCTGTCTAGTATTCAGCAGATAGATGACCCTTAAGCGTGTGACCCTATAGGTTCGGTGAAGTATAGACATGACCGGAACACCTTCCGATCAATGATCAGCATCGGAGCCGTGGACACCCATATTGATCCCTATACCCACACGAATGAATATTCGAGTGAACCTCCAGTTGCTGTGTGCTATTCCTTTTGCTTCGCGATATGTCACAAACACCCGAGGTGAGATTTATTGCATCCCCGTGGGCAAACACTTTGTCCACTATGCAAGTTACCTCGTTACCGGTTTTGTTCTCTTTTCTCGTTTTCGTGTTCCGGCATCCCAGTGATCAAATCACCCTGTGTCTGGCCAGACGATGATGGATACCGTTACACCGAGAGGGCCCGAGTATATCTCTCCATCGTCGGAGGAGCAAATCCCAATCTTGAGCTATCTCGTTACTTGCCATACTTTCCCATGAACCCGTAAGCTGCCGTAATAGCCATCCAGTTACGGATGACGTTTAACAAACCCCAAAGTTCATGAATCAAGCATGAAGGAACTCGATACTCTCATGGTCTAAGGAATTATGCAAACATTAACTTCCTGTGTTATTAACCATTAACTTGTGACGAATGTAACTCATGGCATAACATCAATTCGGGTCGATTCAACACAAATGTTCTGCTAACATTGTGCCCTCAAAGTTGCTGGCATAAACATGCCCATGATCAGGAAAACAGAACCATCATGCAACACTTGAGCTAGTCTTAGAGGCCAGACTAGGAATACATTTTATCGTTTATTATTCCACACGTGCATATGAGTCTTCCTCCGAGCCTCGTTTTATTTGTAGACTCGAGAACCATAGCAGTTATAGCACGGAACATAAACCTAATTATGAACAGAGAGATACATAATAATATTTATTATTGCCTCTAGGGCATATCTCCTACACTCCCACCATATGAAACTTGATCTCTAACCTTCCCAAGTTGCTTTCCACTCAATCCTTTCTTCCATCACAGCCAAATCAGTGAGGAGAGTTGAGTGTTGGGGAGATTATCATTTGAAGCACAAGAGTAAGGAGTTCATCATCATCTACAACATCTATTACCTTTTGGAGGGTGGTGCCTCCTAGATTGGTTAGGTGTCGCTTGGGAGCCTCCGTCATCGAGATGTGGAGTTGAACCAAGAAGTTTGTAAGGGCAAGGAGATCGCCTACTTCGTGAAGATCTACCCCGAGTAAGGCTAGCCCTCCGTGGGCGTAGGCCATGATGGAATAGACAAGGTTGCTTCTTCGTGGACCCTTCGTGGGTGGAGCCCTCCGTGGACTCGCGCAGCCGTTACCCTCCGTGGGTTGAAGTCTCCATCAACGTGGATGTACGATAGCACCACCTATCGGAACCACGGGAAAAATTACCGCGTCTCCAAATTGCGTTTGCTCTTCTCCACCTCTCTTTACTACATGTGCAATTTGCTTTCCGCTGCCTATACTCTAGAATTGCATGTGTAGGGTGATGCTTGACTTGATCATAATTGAGAATCTGCCAAAAACTGTTCTTGATCAAAAGGCAGAATTTTTATATTTACAAGTAGTCTAATCACCCCCCTCTAGACATACTTTCGATCCTACAAGTGGTATCAGAGCTTTGGTCTCCATTGTATTGGTTTCCATTGCATTGGACTCCATAAGCTTGGTCTCACAACCTAGGAGAGTATGGCGTCTAGTGAGGGTAATTATCGTAGAGGTCCTTACTTTGATGGCACAAATTTTGCTAGTTGGAAGCATAAAATGAAAATGCATATTCTTGGTCATAACCCAGCCGCATGGGGCATTATTTGTGTTGGCTTGCAAGGTGAATTCTTCGAGGAAGGAAAAGTTCCGGATCGCGAAGCTACACCGGAAGAGTTGCGGATGTTGCAAAACAATGCTCAAGCTTGTGACATTCTCTTCAATGCTTTGTGTCCCGAGGAGTTCAACAAAATCAGCCGTCTTGAGAATGCTAAAGAGATTTGGGATACTTTGGTTGAAATGCACGAAGGTACCGAGTCTGTGAAGGAATCAAAGCTAGATATTCTTCAAGGTCAACTTGACAAGTTCAAGATGAAGGATGGTGAAGGAGTCGCTGAAATGTACTCTAGGCTTGCTCTCATAACAAATGAGATTGCCGGCTTAGGAAGCGAAGAAATGACCGACCGATTCATCATCAAGAAGATTCTAAGAGCTTTGGATGGAAAGTATGACACCGTGTGCACTTTGATCCAAATGATGCCAAACTACAAGACTCTCAAGCCAACCGAAGTCATTGGAAGAATTGTTGCTCATGAGATGACACTTAAGGATAAGGAAGAGCTTCACAACAAGTCAAGTGGTGCTTACAAAGCTACAAGTGATGCTCCCACAACCTCAAGTGACAAGTTAATTTCCAATGAAGAGATAAGCCTAATGGTTAAGAACTTCAACAAATTCTACAAAAATAGAGGCAAAGAGAGAAGCTCAAAGTCCAGATCATATGATGAAAAGAGATCTTCTAGTCGTGATCGAAACTGCTACAATTGTGGAAGACCCGGACACTACTCAAATGAGTGTACGGCTCCCCACAAGAGAAGAGAAGAATCTCCAAGAAGAAGATCAAGAGATGAGTCACCTCGGAAAGAGAGAAGGAGTAGAGATGATCGTTATGAACGAAGACCCTCTCGGAGAAGCAAGGATTCGGAGAGGAAAGACAAGTCATCAAGGAGCTACACAAGAAGAAGACATCAAGCTCATGTAGGTGAATGGGTCTCCGGCTCCGACTCCGACAATCAATCCGATGGAAGCTATCACTCCGACTCCGACTACAGTCAAGATGAAGGTGTTGCCGGTCTTGCACTCGTATCCTCCAACTCCAACTCCTACGACTTGTTTGATTCACCAAATGAGGGGATTGGAAGATGCTTCATGGCTAAAGGCCCCAAGGTATCACACCCTGAATTCATTGACTTCAATAGTGATGAGGATGACTTGCTTGGTGAAGATGAGCTCTTGCATGATAAATCTAGTGAGCCTAGTAACGATGAAAATGCTAGTAGTCTTTATAGTCGAGAAGAGTCGAATGACAATGCTATGAAGGAGATTGAGCGTCTAACTAAAGAACTAAACATTCTTAAGTTAGCTCATGAAACAACTCAAGAAGATCATAGAGAGCTCCTAAGATCTCATGAGAAGCTACGCTTCGAGAAGCTCACTCTGGAGCAAGAACATGAGTTTCTAAAAGCAATCAATGACGATCTTCGAAAGAAGAGTTCTTCATATCTTGCCAAACGACTTCTCTTGTCTAATTACTTGCCACCTATTAAGACTAAGCATGACAAGCATAAGAAAAATTCTTCCTCTAGTAGTAACAATAACCATGTTAAATCTAATATTGTTGCTTCTAGTAGTTCTCTTGATTCAACTAACAATGTTTCAAGCCAAGTTACACTTGAGCAAGAGAATAGTTTATTGAAAGGGATCATAGAGAAAGGTGTCTACAAGAGTCTTGCCGGAAGCAAGAACTTTGAGGAAATTGTTCGCAAGCAAGGAAGGCACCGGAAGAATCAAGGAATTGGTTTTGAGCGAAAGTTCAACGCCGAAGGTGTTGAGTGGGAAGAAGGTCAATATCCTACTCCACAGTTTGTTTCTCAAAAGGAGAAGTATGATCCTACTTCTTCCAATGTGGAACAAGCTCAAGATGACCTTCCACCACAAGACCACAAGCTAAAAGCCAAGGACAAGCTTCAAGAGGAGATTGATGCATTCATTGAAGCACCTCAAGCCATGGTCAAGTGGGTTCCCAAGGAAACGTCAAGTTCTACTTCGTCAAGCTCAACTACAACCCCAAGGATTCCCATCAAGATGATGTGGATCCCGAAGAATAAGAACTAGAAGGTTCTTGAGGGTGACTCCGCCAACATACTTCACTCACATTCATTTTGGCAAGAACTTGTGCAATCAACTTCCACATCATGCACTAGTTCATGGAGTCACAAACCCTCTTGTTGGTAAGTCAAGGGACAAGGTAATCATTGCTTTCATGGACATTATCTATTGTGAACTTCAATCTATGTCTATGGATATCCTTGTTTGTTCCTTGTGGGACTAACCCATGTAGGTATTGAAAGTGCCCTAATGCAAAGGATAGCTCCCAACTCTTGATGATCTACATCAACATTGAGCATCCACATCTTCAACATCTACATGAAGTCTTCTACGACAACCCAAGGTTAGTTTGACCCTTTAAAAGGGGTTCTCACATCTAGGGGGAGCTTTGCTCTAAAAATTGAGCTAAAGAATCTTCAAATGATGTGAACACATCAATGCTTTATGTAAAAGTGGTAACCCCACCTGTGCTTAAACGATGAGTATGACCTATGATCAAATGTTCTCATTTGGCTCCTAGGTCAAAATACTCATATAAAGATGACCTAGTCATCGACAAATTGTGTGCTAGTAGCTAGAGTTTTGGTTGTGCATGTTTGACACATATTTCATTTGCTATCTTATTGTGTGAGCATGTTGAATGCATAATTTTATCCATTCGAGGACATCCATTTGTTGTTTTGGTTGTTTTGATTTTTTTTCTGACCAAATGGATGGACAAGAATGCCTAAGTACCTCCCCTAGCTATCTATGCTTTCTTGTCTCAAATTATATTCATGCTTAAATCACAAACTTTGAACAAGTCATTTTCGGACTCTCCGAGTGAGGAGCACTCGGAGCCACCGATCCGTCAAGGGCTAACTTCCAAAACCTTCTAAGTGATTTCGGTCAGACCAACTCATTCAAACTCGGTCAAACCGAAAGCACTTAGACTGATCTAGGTTTCATCTCGGTGAAACCGAGTTCTAAATCTCGGCGTGACCAAAATGCGTAACTGCCTAGCAGTTATCCATCTCGGTGCCACCGAGTTTTTCAACTCGGTCCCACCGACAGCAAAGGGATATATATATACTGAGGGCAGCGCGCGTTGATTACTCCTTCAAACGTTTTCGCCCCACATCCCCTGCTGCCGTCACCCTGATCTCCGGATCGTCGCCGTCGTCGCCTGTGCGCCCTCGCCGCAGGTCTCCACCGCCGTCAACGGACTTCTCCTCCGCGCCATTGCCGCCGTAGAGAGACTCCACCAAGTTAGGGTGAGTCTTGATCCCACTCGTGCTCCCATCTCCGATTCAATGCACGTTTGGTTTGCCCAATATCTGGCCACGATTGAAATCTTCCTTTACACCAGATCGGTTCGTTTGAACTAGTTTCGAGTAAAATTCTTAGGGTTAGGTTTCCACGGAACACATCTCGGTGAAACCGATTTTAAAATTTCGGTGTGACCGATTCGGCCTCTGGCCATTGCACTGCACCTTTCGGTCCAACCGAGTTGTGCAAATCGGTGTGACCGAAATACAGTTTCTGTTAAACCCTAGTGTTTCGGCAGGACCGAAACCCACTTCGGTCAAACCGAAAGTGGTGTGTAAAGCCTCTGTTAACACTTCGGATTCACCGAAATTTAAACTCGGTCTGACCGATATGTCTTCTGTGAAAACTTAAAACTAAAATTTGAACTCATTTTGTTTGCAAAAACTTCTGCAGTTTGTGATAACTCTTCTTCTCTGCCTATACCTTATCTATTCACAGGTTGTCAGGCATGTCAGATGCCAGTGACAGTCAGAATAGGTCAGAGTCACCTATTGCAGACATTCCTGAGGCAGACACTAGTCCTGAGGCTAGTAGCCCATTTGATGATGGTGAGAGGAGTACACCAAGTGGCTTGCCTCCTGCAGCCACCAGAGCTAGAAAGGAGAAGAACTCCGATGATGAGGATTCTGATTTCGTTGCTGAGGAAGAGGTGTCCTCCAAGCCTAAGAGAAAGGTTGTTGCCAAAGAGCAACAAGGTCAGCAGTCAAAGAAGGGCACCAGCAAAGTCAAGCAGTCAACTGTTGCCAAGAAGCTGAATTTGGGAGAGCCAGCTCCAAGCAAAGTGAAGAAAACCTCCAAGAGAAAGAGGGTTGTGTATAGTGATCCTCATGCAGATGCAGCAGTCGAGGATGAAGAAGAAGAAGAAGCACCCCAGCCTGCTCCTCAGAAGCAGAAGCTCATGGGTGATGCCATTAAGGCCGGAGCCACTTCAAAGCCCAAGAAATCTGCTCAAGCCAAGGCAGCTCCAGCAAAGCCTGCTGCCAAGCCCAAGAGGACTACCAAAAACATTCCAGCATCTGAGAAGAACAAGGGTGATGTGCCACCAGCTGAGTCTGATGAGGAAGGACAAGTGTTGCTGAAACTCCGTCCAAAACTGCCACTTCACAATGATGCTCATCCTCAAGCCGAGGATATGAAGGCAAGGAAAGATAGAGGTCTCAGGCTATGGAGACAAGCTGACCCATATGCCGTGAGGAGAAGGACTGCTGTAGACCCCAGATTCCACACGAGAGATCAGCAGGACTTCTATGAGACTGTGCTGATGGACAAGAAGCCTATAGTCGCAGACACCAGATACGTTGACTGGGAATACATTGACAGCGAAGAGCACAGAGACTTCTTTCCACATGTGCATGAGAGCTTCACTGCATGTGGAGTTGCAGAGTTTGTAGGTCAGAAACTGACAGATTGGAACGATGAGATGATTATGCAATTCTATGCCACAGCTCACTTCTATCCTGATGGGAAGATCACCTGGATGACTGAAGGTCAAAGGTTCTCTTCTTCTGTTGAAGAATGGGCAGAAATTCTGAATGCTCCAGTACAGCGAGAAGATGACATTGATGTCTATGGGATTCCAAAGAAGAATCATGATTCCATGAAGAACATGTACAAGGAGATCCCCGCAGCAGATTTGGAAGTATGGAAGCTCGGCTCAGTATACTATCTCCAGGCAGGTTTACCTACCACTAACACTATTCTGAGGCATACCTTGATGCCCAAGTCTGGAGATCATCGCATGATCAGAGGCTATTCTATCAACATGCTGCATATACTTGATGAGAAGGCACCTTTCAAGGTGATGGACTTAATGGTAGAGACCATTAAGAGGACTGCAGCTGACCAGAAAAGGTCATGTGGATTTGCCCCACAGATTCAGATGCTTATCAATGCCAAGTTTGGCACGGGCAAATTCTTGTTGGATAAGAAACACTTACCCCTGCAGCCAGAGCATGAAGACAATGTTGTTGTGATGTACGAGGAGGATCCAACATCTGTTGAAGGTCAAGCCAAGATAGAAGCTGCTAAGAAAGCCAAGGCTGATAAAGAAGCAGCAGCAGCAGCAGCTAAACCAAAGAGTTTCGGAGAGCAGATTCTTGAAGCTACTCAAAGGATTGAACAACGCCTGGCCAGCATTGAACAATCTCAGGAGAGCTTAGAGAGGATTGTTGACGAGAAGATCCACGCTCTGGACGTGAAGCTGACTGAAATTCAGGTGACCGTCAACAAGCTTGAGGCAGACATGGAGGAAGCAAAGCAGGACAGGGCAGAGCTCATGCAGGATGACTTAGTCCAGGACTCTCATCGCCAGACTGCTCCGGTTCCCAGAGGATCCCGATCAGCTGCTATTCCAGTGACTGACTCCAGGACTACAACTTCAGCACCTCCTACAGCTCCAGCAGTCACTCCAGCCACAGCTCCAGTGTCCACTCCTCCAGCACAGACATCAGCTGAAGTCTTCGCCGATGTCGTCATATCTACTCCGACATCAACCCAGATGGGAGCCGCCAGCAGAGCCCACAGTGACGCTTAGCTCTATGCTTTTTCGAACTTTTTGGTAACTTGTTGCCAAAGGGGGAGAAATTGTATAGATCATAGGGCTTCGAGAGAGAGTGCTGTTGTCTTTGCGCTTTTGCTCTTTCGTTCTTTTGCGGTTTCCTTGAGATACTTTTGGTACTTTTGGTTTTCGAAACTTTCAGTGTGCTTGATACTACGTTTGATGCTACCTTAATGAGTGCTTGGTCGTACTATGCTTTAATGTGTGCTTAATGCTTATCATATGCTATTCCTATCTTGTATGACTAATTACTCATGTCTTGGTGATTGGGTGCATGCTATTCATTCCTATCATTTTGTGCGCTCCACCAAGATGTATGTGACATGGAAGAGTGACCCATGATCATAATCGATTGTGCATTTCCATTCAAACGCAAATTTTAAATAATGCACAAATTTAGGGGGAGCTCTTGCTTATCACATACTTCTCAAAGCGACGATATTATTCATTGATTATATCCTTTGTCGAAGCTTTGATCTATATGTTGTCATCAATTACCAAAAAGGGGGAGATTGAAAGTGTAACTAATCCCCGGGTGGTTTTGGCAATTAATAACAACATATATATCATTGAACTAATAGTTACTTGAGAATCATTTCAGAGAAGTTCAGTGATATGGGTATGGCAATGACTGAAGAAGTGGACCCCTCAAAATGCTAAGGCAAGCATTGGCAAAAGCTCAAGACTCCATTTTTGGTTTAGTGATCCAAGATCACATTGAGTCCATAGGAAAAGCCAATACTATTAAAAGGGGATGAGGTTATGTTGATGATCTGGTTGCTCAAGTGCTTAGTGATATATCTCCTCAAACTATCAGCAACCTTCACTACAAAATACACTCATAAGTAATCTCGGTCCCACCGATATTCCAAACTCAGTCACACCGAGATGAACCACCTCAGCCATAAGCCAAACCCTAGAAAAATCGGATATTCCGAGTTTGAAATCGGTTTCACCGAAACATGGGCTGCCAAGCTTCTGTAACCCTCTGTCATCATATCGGTGTCACCGAGATGATAAAGTCGGACTTACCGAAACTGGCATGCTCCTGTCTTTGCTCAAATCGGAATAACCGAGATGGTATTTTCGGTCCCACCGAAAACCCCAACGTTCACATTATTTGAACTTTCGGTCTGACCGAGTTGTCCACTTCGGTCTCACCGAGATTGCTCAATTATGTGTGTAACGGTTGGATTTTGTGTGGAGGCTATATATACCCCTCCACCCCCTCTTCATTCGTGGAGAGAGCCATCAGAAAAAACTACCACTCCTACCTTACACTTTCTGAGAAGAGAACTACCTATCCTTGTGTTGAGATCAAGTTGCTCCACTCCCACCATATGAAACTTGATCTCTAACCTTCCCAAGTTGCTTTCCACTCAATCCTTTCTTCCACCACAGCCAAATCAGTGAGGAGAGTTGAGTGTTGGGGAGATTATCATTTGAAGCACAAGAGTAAGGAGTTCATCATCATCTACAACATCTATTACCTTTTGGAGGGTGGTGCCTCCTAGATTGGTTAGGTGTCGCTTGGGAGCCTCCGTCATCGAGATGTGGAGTTGAACCAAGAAGTTTGTAAGGGCAAGGAGATCGCCTACTTCGTGAAGATCTACCCCGAGTAAGGCTAGCCCTCCGTGGGCGTAGGCCATGATGGAATAGACAAGGTTGCTTCTTCGTGGACCCTTCGTGGGTGGAGCCCTCCGTGGACTCGCGCAGCCGTTACCCTCCGTGGGTTGAAGTCTCCATCAACGTGGATGTACGATAGCACCACCTACCGGAACCACGGGAAAAATTACCGCGTCTCCAAATTGCGTTTGCTCTTCTCCACCTCTCTTTACTACATGTGCAATTTACTTTCCGCTGCCTATACTCTAGAATTGCATGTGTAGGGTGATGCTTGACTTGATCATAATTGAGAATCTGCCAAAAACTGTTCTTGATCAAGAGGCAGAATTTTTATATTTACAAGTAGTCTAATCACCCCCCCTCTAGACATACTTTCGATCCTACAGGGTGCGGGGTGGCTGCCAATGCAGGAGAAGGATGTATAGGGTTTATATGGATGGCTAGGGCGACAGTGCCCGTCGGGCGTCGGTGGCAGGTGGTTTTGCTAGGGCTGGCTCGCCGAGGGTGAGGAAGTAAGAGAAAGAAGAAGGGCGCTTTATAATTTTTTAGGTGATTTACATTGTTTTCTTCATGCATGTACGTAGTTTGTGGCATTGTTTTATAAGACTCCGCTCTGTAGTCGCACGCAGAAGCACTACCCAACTCTGGTGGACATAAACGTGATGTTGCCTACTACCCCTAGAGCAACTCTAATTGAGTCGTCCTACGCCCTTCCATCCATAATAACCGTCAATTTAGAGGCTAGATGGGCAAAACACACTCAAGCATAGTCGTCGTCTCTTCACACTCCGTAATGTTTGGAGGCAGCTCCAAGAAGAGTGGTTCTTCCTTCATATTTGAAGGTTGTGGGCCTCTGTTTTAGAGTGTACTCTAGAGCTAATTGTTGTGGCGCACAAAACTTTCAGATTCTTCTACACCGCGGTTCATGCTATGTTTAGTGGCCTTTTCGCCATACAACTCCCATAGGCAAAACGAACGGTACTGTTAAAAAAATACGACGAGAGAGGTAGATGGATAGGGGACGTAGTCTTGCTCGATCATCTGACGCTTTTGATGGCAAATTATATTGTTCTTGCATGGCAACTTCCTTCAGCAAACATGGCAAATCTGGTCATGCTCTAGTTTTTGCCAAGATTTGACATGTCTACTGTTTTTTTTTTGGCCAAGATTTGCCAAATCTGGCCATGTCTGCGAAAAATTACGAAGCATGCTGCATGCACGTCTGGGCGACCGGCGTTTCGATGACTTCTCTAGCTAGAGTTGCTCTTGGAGTGGTTAATTACTGTTTACTGATAGAGTAACGGTGAAAAGAAGAGTGATATGAGCGCAGTGTTATCTCGTCTTTGGCTCTTTGCCCTGCAATGCTGGCAGCGACAGGCCATGAGTACATACACGATCGAGCCGGCCGGCCACTGCATACCAGTGTGCATGTGCCGTGTGCGTTCTGGGGGAGGCTCCATTTGAGCGAACGATTGGTCGTCCGATTCCCCGGCTTGGCTTTCCAACGAGATCCGCCTGTCTGACTAGGATGCAGGACCGTAGGACGCAGCGGCCACCGGCCCATGCATGATTGGCTTGGGTGGGAGCGGCCGCCAGGTCGTCCGTTTGCTCGTTGCTGGACCGGTCCATCGCTCCTCCGATCCTACAGGCCACGGTCCTGCAACGTGTGTGGGCATGCCTGCTTGGCGCATGGTGGCCGGTCACTTGTCCGCCACGCGTGCACGCACGCAGAACATGCCATGGCAGCACGTACCTCCAGCCCAACCAACAGCTTTGGAAGCTAGCGCTGCTGGGGGAGTGCCACCCGGGGCCGGGACTAGTCTAGTCCGGTGCACCACTAAAACACTGGATGGATGGGCATCGAAAAAGGGACAGCCGACGGTGACGTTGCGCGGCACGAACCACCCATCCCGATCGACATCCGATGCAAATGTGGAAATCGCCGCCGCATGCCATGCCATGCCAACTGTGTGATGCACGCACATGCGGCAGGCCAAGCCAGGCGCCGACGTACGTACGACGAGAGCCACAGCGCGGGCCGGCCGGACCGGAGGCGATCGACCCGCCGTCCTTTGGTTCGCTCCAGCGTGCGTGCGTGCGGCTCCCCTCCGACGGATCGGTCGACTGGGACGGGCGGGCGTAGGCACGAAGCTTCCCGGAAGCTTCGCGACCCGCTCGCTTGCTCGCTCCATGGCCTATCTGCGCCCATCACCGCCGCAACAGATCCTGTCGTGCTACTTAGTTTACTCCATTATTGTAGAGTGGTAGACACACGAGTACAGTATCGGTTTCTCGTAACAGCGATGTGCAGCTACTGCTACTGCTGATGATGAACATCCGAGCTGGCATGCTTCCTGCCATCGATTATCAAGGCACACACATCACTGATCGACTCAACGAGACGTGGCGTATCTGCATAAATATGTGTATATATATGATGTAGTATGTCTGCACCCACACAAGCATCGTACTAACCCAAGATCGGTGGAAGATGCAGCAGCAGCATCGGAGATTCTTTAGTCTACGTATATACGTGTCGCTGTCGACATGTGGCCAGTGTGATCCTATCTCACTAATGCATAGCTGTGACGTCCGGGTAATCACGCTACAGTAATCCCCTGCTAATGATGTCACGTCATCCCAATTACCCGTTGTTAATCTCACGAGGATTCAAACCGATTCAAAATTCAAATTTAAAACAAAGTCAAGCAATTAAAGTTCTCCAACGTCAAAAATAAAATGTTCTAAAAGTGGCAAATGATCCTTAAAGAATATCGGTACAGAAAGCAACCTTAATTAAAGTATTTAGATGAACTAGAATAAATAAAATAACATCACAAATAATTCATTAAATGTCTTTATAATTTATAAAGTATTAAATTAATTTATTTGGGAGGCAAACTTTTGTAGGGGTGTTCTAATGTATAGCACTAACTTAGGTATTAATATTGTATTTTATAAAACTAAACTTAATTATAAAGTAAATAGAAAACAGAAAGTAATAAAAACAAAAACAAAAAAAAGGTTAACCAAAAATAAACTAACCTACTGGGCCTCGGCCCACTACCACCTCAGCCTATAACCCCCCGGAAAAATATCCCCTCTCACCCCCACAGACACTCCCCCTCCCCCCTCTCTCTCGACTGGATCGGGAGCGGAAACCCCATCGACCCTGACGCCGCGACGCCCGTGTCGTCTTCCTCTGCGGTCGCCGCCGCCAGGCTGCCTCG
>LR738710.1:36452907-36483493 GCA_902687465.1 Secale cereale
CCCCCCCCCCCCTTGACCACCAGATATCGCCTATTCTTCTCTCTACTGCTTGCATTAGAGTAGTGTAGTATGTTACTGTTATCGAATAATCCTATTCTTTTGCATAGCCTATCATTGTTGCTATAACCGTTGATACCTTACCTGCAATCCTAAATGCTTAGTATAAGATGCTAGTATTCCATCAGTGGCCCTTCATTCTTGTCCGTCTGCCATGCTATACCATCGGGCCGTGATCACTCGGGTGATCAGGGGTATATACTATATACATATTTTACATACACATGATGATGATTCGGAGATGGGCGCTGAAGGGGCAGGTGGTTCCACCCAGGTAGTGGTGGGCCTGGGTTCCAGACAGCCCCCTGATGGTTACTTTGTGGCGGAGCGACAGGGCAGGTTGCGACCACCTAGGAGACAGGTGGGCCTGGCCCTGGTCGTTATCCGCGGCTATGTCATAACAACATGTTTATCGAGATCTTGGTATTTTGAGTCTGGCCATTTGGTCTGTACGCACTAACCAGCTACGTGGGAATAGTTATGGGTACTCGACGTCGTGGTATCAGCCGAAGCCTTCTTGATGTCAGCGACTTAGCGGCGCGCGCCGGGTTGGACCGCGTAACGCAACTTCCTTAGTAATGGAGGTTGCTAGGTCTGCTCACCGGCCGCGTACGCAACGTGCAGGTGTGCGTTGGGCGATGGGCCTGGACCCCTGCGCGCCTAGGACTTAGACCGGCGTGTTGACCTCTCTGCTGTGCTTAGGTAGGGCTGCGACGTGTTGATCTTCCGAGGCCGGGCATGACCCTGGAAAGTGTGTCCGGCCAAATGGGATCGAGCGTGCTGGGATATGTGGTGCACCCCTGCAGGGAAGTTAATCTATTCGAATAGCCGTGTCCCTCGATAAAAGGACGACCCGGAGTTGTATTCCGACCTCATGACAACTAGAACCGGATACTTAATAAAACACACCCTTACAAGTGCCAGAGATAACTCGGTGGTTGCTTTCTCGCAGGGTGATGTGCGGGAGGATCGCCGGGTAGGATTATGCTATACATTGTTACTTGGTGAACTTACCATCTATTCTATTCTACTACTGCAAGACGGAGGCTGCCAGAAGCGAGGATACTTGTTACTTCCAGCTACTCTCTTCTACTGTTGCAAGATGGAGGTGGCCAGAAGCGTAGTCTTCGATTGGATTAGCTATCCCCCTCTTATTCTGGCATTCTGCAGTTTAACCCACATATATTACCCCTTTACACAGATACCATTGCATATGTAGTGTAGATCCTTGCTTGCGAGTACTTTGGATGAGTACTCACGGTTGCTTTTCTCCCCCTTTTCCCCTCTTGTTCCTTCTTCCCGGATGATGCAACCAGATTGAAGGAGTCCAGGAGCCAGAAGATCCCGATGATGTTTCTACATGGAGTTCGGCTTCGAGGAGTAGTTAGGAGGTCCCAGGCAGGAGGCCTTGCCTTTTCGATCATTGTTACTTTTGTGCTAGCCTTCTTAAGGCAAACTTGTTTAACTTATGTCTGTACTCAGATATTGTTGCTTTCGCTGACTCTTGTGTATTCGAGCTTTTGTATTCGAGCCCTCGAGGCCCCTGGCTTGTAATATAAAGCTTGTATTATTTTAATTTGTGTCTAGTGTTGTGTTGTGATATCTTCCAGTGAGTCCTTGATCTTGGTCGTACACATTTGCGTGCATGATTAGTGTACGGTCAAATCGGGGGCGTCACCTCTTCCTCCTAAAAAAAGCATCTAGGGTTCTTCCCTCTCGCCGGCTCCGAAGCAGGTCCGCCTCGTCTTCGGTGGCCCTAGGGTCATGGAGGCGCGATGGATCCTGCCAAGTGCCGGCGGGAGGGCTTCGTTTTTAGTCGTTCCTCTCAATTTTGTTAGAGTTTGTGTTCTACTCAGGAAGGCGAAACGGCGGCGGCTTTCTGAAGATGAAATAAAGGTCTCCCCGCCTATCCGCCGTTCCAGTGGTGCGTCTAGCATCATTGGTGGGCATGTGGAGGTGTGTCTCCAACGGATTTATCTTTGGTGGATTTGCTCGGATCTCGTTGGTGTTCGTCTACGTTCGTGTGTCTTCGGATTGGATCCTTCCGATTTACGTTGTTCTTCATCTGCTGCGGTTGCTGTTCTGGTGCATTGGTTCTATGGGGCCTTAGCACGACGACTTCCAGACTGTCTACTACAACAAGTTGTGCCCGACTCCGAGGATGGCGGGGCGATGATGGCGGCGCGCCTTCGGCTCGCTTCAGTGCTTGTAGTCGTCGCTAGGTGGTCTACGAATCTGGATATAATTTTTATTATTTTCGGTATTCGTTGTACTGTTATGATTGAAGATGAATAGATCGGAAGATTTCCCGAAAAAAAATGCACACGGCTCTTAAGTCTTAGAGCATCTCCACTCGTTCGCCCCCCACCCAGTGTATAAGCCGGCGCTCTTTCGGACGCTCGCCCGGCGATTTTTAGGCCCTGGGGTGATCTAGGTCCCAGCCACGCCCCCAGGTACCTCTCCAAGGAGTCGCAAATTCAAACTTGGTCCATTCTCGCTTCCAAAAAAGGCCATAAGTCCGGCGATCAGCGCTACAGTTCGGCGATCACCTTGCCACAGTTCGGCGATCAAATGAAATGTTCGGCGTGCAGCAAAAAGAAAGAACGTGTAAGCAATGCATCAAACGGCGGTGTCGGCCTCCGGCGTCGGAGTAGTCGGCGTGCGTGGGTAGGGCGGCGTCGGCGCGGCTTCTGTGCCGCTGGGCGGCGTGGAGGCATCATCGCTCGGGCTTGGCGGCGGCGTGGGAGTTGGTGGCGCCGTCAATAGTATCTGGTTCAGGATGAGGCCGCTCTCCGCCAGGTCCCACGTCTTGAGTTGCTTCCTCTGCTTCGGCTGGGTGGCGGCGGCGGCGGCATCCGTTGCAGCGGTGGGGGCCGCGTACTTCTTTGGCGGCATGGCAGACATCTGGGAGGGAAGGAGGAGGAGATTGGCGGGAGGAATGGAGAATGAGAGGAAAGCCGAGGGGGTAAAGCGGGAGGAATAGGCGGGAAAAGGGCCTCCTCTCGCCGACAGAGCGGCCCCACGCCCCTTTTCGCTTCTGCCTGTGCCCCCAGGCGATCCCCGGGCACTTGGGTTCGGCTCGGGGTCGCCGGCTGTTATTTGGCCCAAACCGGCGTTAAATGAGATCATGGGAGAGCGACTGGGCTGATTTTCGGCCGCCGACGCTAAAAACGCCTTAGGATGACTTAATGGGGGCATGGCTGGAGATGCTCTTATGATCTATCACCGGTCAAGTGGTCTCCTTGCGATTGATTTGTTGCTATAAGGCACGTTACGCACCTTTGGTCAATTCGTCTGCAACTGATATTACGCTCTTATATTACGTGACGGAGGTAGTACTATGCTTTTGTTTTTCTGGGTGATTGAGATTATATTTTTTCGACAAAAGTGGTTTTTATTAACTTAAAAATAAAGCATCAAGTGGATACAAACATAATGAGCACGCATCTGACCTCTGCTACACCAATGCGCGCGCACACTCATACACACGCGCATGCGCGCACGCACACGCACACGCACACACACACAAGTCACGGGCAAATAGCAAAGTCATATTGTGTAAGTGGGAAAAAGGAAGAAAACCGATCATGTACGTAGCTAGCTACCTGGCCGCCGTGCTAGTGAATCATTACGTTTCCGCGACTAATTCTCTATTTATGATGTGGAAAAGCAGCCTGTGCCCATCTTGATCCGTGTTTGATACGTCTACGAATTTTGATCGATCCGTCATTATCAGCATATACATGATCGATCTACCTGCCTACCCATCCCAGTTATCATCAACACTAGTTACCCAAAACATGCCCCCTTCTCCATCATCAAATGTACTGTATACGTTCGCGGTTCTCGATCAACCGGTCGACTTCTCTATGAAAAATTGAAATTAAACTAGGCGAACGGCGCAAACGATCTAATGAGTACACATTCGTGGTGTCATCTCTACTGTGTTGTGGTGTCATCTCTACTGTGTAAGGAAGCATAAATCGTCTTGCAAACATCTTTAGCTTGACGTTGAGCCTTCGATACACTTATCGTGTAACAAACCAAAATAAAATCACAGCTCCATCACCATATCATATAACCTATATGCATGTACCAGGTTCCGTCAATGCCGGCTTAGGGCATCTTCAAAACAGGCTCCCAAACCTTCTGCAAGCGTCCATATTGCGCTGTTTGGATGCTGCTCGCCAACCAAAGCAGACCTGTATCGGTCCGTCGATGCGTCCGGACGACCGTTTTTCTCTAAACCGAAACCAAATAAAAGGAGGCTTTGTGGGAGTCGTCCATCAAAAACCACCATGTATCCCGTACCCCTCACTTGTCTCTGTCCAGAGTGCGGAAGGCCGTTGCTGACTAAATATTTTTGCTTTGCATTACCGTTTTGGCGGAAGGCTTTGAAACCTCTGGCGGAGCCACTTTAATTCATTTCTTTCAACTACTAATCCTTGCATTAGTAATGCTTCCGCCAACACTCACTTGTACTCCTTCCGTTCCAAAATATAAGTCTTTTTAGACATTTCGAATGAAATGCAACATATAAATGTATGTAGACATATTTTAGAGTGTAGATTCACTCATTTTGCTCCGTATGTAGTCACTTGGTGAAATCTCTAGAAAAACTTATATTTAGGAACGGAGGAAGTATTACTGTGCTAGTACGTGACATTTTTCCAACATGCACGTCCCCTTCCGCCAACAGTTGAAGGCTTCGGCCAAAACGTGTGTTTCATCTCTTCTGCTTCAAGTACTCGGCCAAAACCCAAGATCGGAAATATGCGAACTGACGGGCCCGTCGAGTCAGCAACACGGTGCTTATCGTCGCTTCGTCGTCCTCATCGCATCGGTTTCCGCGGGGGAATCAATGCCAAAGCTGCGGTGCGCTGCCGCACCGGTCAGCATCCATTGATGCCTCACGGACGGCGCAGTGAAGGCGCGGCGATGCGCACCCCGCCCTATCCCGCCACGCGTACGCACGGCGGCCACGCGGACGCTGCCCGCCCGCCGCTATAAAAGCCGACCCCACCCCCCGCCGGTGGACGCACACTTCCACTCTCCTCTCCGCCGCCTACGATCCTGCCTCCTCTCCTTCTCGCCTCTGCGCCACTGTGACGCCCTAGACCGACGTCCCAGAAGATTCCAGAAGAGTCCAGAAGATTCCAGATGTTCCGGGGTCTCCCGTGTGTTCTTTTTGCTTGTGTTATTTATTTTTTTTGCATTGCATCATGTCATCATGCCATCATGTCATTTTAATTTTGCATCTCAACCTAAATAAACCGTGTGGACCTTCGGTCCATTTAAATCGAGGGAAGATGTCTTCTCTTTATAACTTATATAAGCCTCTCAATATTTAGGGAGCTATATTTATTAATTATTCCATTGTTGGAATTACCCCAACACACTTGCAAATTCCCCATGTTTATTCCACTTCGAGTTTCACCTCCAAAACCTTGCTATAATTCTTTTCTCGTTGCTCGAGGTTCCTCCAAAAACCCTCCTTCTATTTTATTTTAAATCCTGACATTTTTGTGAGCTCGGGGATTTTGACCTCGTGTGCTAATTCTTGTCCTCCTCCTTCTTCTTTCTTTTCTTCCCTCTTTTATTTTTTTTCTGCCAAATCAGTTTAAAGAAAGTGCAGCCGCGCCAGGCCTTCCCTCCTCCTCCCTTCTTGGCCCAGTCGGCCCATCTCCTCCTTGGCCAGGGCGCCTCGGCCCAAACCCCCGAAACCCTAGGGCGCCGTCCACGCCATCTCCTCCCTCGAGCGTTCCCTCAGCGCCGCCGTTTTTTTTCCTTCTCCCTCTGTCCCTCGAACCGACAGGCCCCGCTCCCCTCTCTCGCTCACCCCGTTTTCCCTCGCAGCTTCCTCGCCAGGAGTCCCGGATCCCCTCCTCCCTCCTCACCTCGAGGATCCCCGCGCCGCCGAGCCTCTTCTCTGCAGCACCCCTTGGCGCCCCGCTCCCTCGTTTTGGTCTGCCTCTCCCCTCGCCTCTTCTCCAGGCCGGAGGCCTCGTCCCCCCGACCTCCTCCCGGGTCCCTCCGTCGCGCAGGCGCCCGCAGGCGCAGCAGCCCGAGCCCAGCGACGCCCCAGCGCCGTCTTCCGCAGCGCGGCCCGGCCCGGCCAGGAAGCCGCCGGCCGCCGCGGGATCTCCTCCGCGGCCTCACCCCGTCCTCGCCTCCGTTCTCCAGCAGCCAACAGGACGGGCGTCACGAGCCTCGCCTCTGCTCCTCGCCGGCCAGGAGCGCCGCGACGGCCTCAGGCCCGCCCATCCGGTCGCTCTCCTCTGCAGATCGACGCCGCAACCAGCGCGCGCCGCGCCCATCTTCCTCCCTCCGCGGCTCCCAGCAGCCGGGGCCCTCCTTCCTGCTGCCTCCGTGCCGTGGCTCCCTCCAGCCAAGGCCGGCCCCGTGCAGCGCCCAGGCCCGAGCGCCCTCTCCCCTCCGGTTCCCGTCGCCAAGAGCCTCGGCCTCTTCTTCGTCTGGCCCGAGCCAGCACGCCGTGTCCTCGTCTCCGTGCGGCCTTGTTTTGCTCCTGTAGTTTTGTTGTTTTTTTGTGTGTGCCGTGCTGTAATTTTTGGACAGATGACCCGTGTACGACTACCGACAACCTGATCAAGTACATCTACAAAACGCCCCGTGTACGACTACCGACGCCCGGAAAACGAACAAGTTCCACTACTTCCCACGACGGCCACGTGTACAACTACGTTGCCAAGACGGCCCCGACAAGTACCACGACGACCCGAACGACTACCGATGACCGTGAACAACTCATGCCGTCGTGGAACCGCCAAGACGAACGGAACAACTACTTCCTCTACGAGTTGCGGAACGGCTACTTCCTCTCCGAACGTGAACGACTTCTTCCTCTTCGGCCGTGTACCACTACTTCCACTACTACGGCTACTTCCACTACGACCTCGAACCCCTCCGAGAACGATGGTTCCGAAGGTATAACCCCGTCGATGACCCGTGCATGCTTGTTGTGGTTGTATGGAATGTTCCCTTGTGTGCTTCGTGCCCGTTCCGAGCTTTTGTCTTGTTCCTCGGTTGCCTCGTCACCGACTCGTGGGAACCCGGCAACGGGATCACCCCATCATCTTGTTCAACTCGTTCACTCCACCTTTTGTTTTGCACCGGTCCCTCACCGAGTTACCGGAACCGATATGTTGCGTGGCATCATTTTCGGATCGTTGCCGTGGCACCCTTTTCTTTCCACCACGGTGACAAACACTTCATGTCTTCCTCTTAAGTCAACCCTTTTAATAAAAATTGCATAAAACTTGATCATGTCATCCGCATCATATAACAACATGAGAATGTTAATTGTGGTTGCTTTAATAATTGTTAAACATGCTCATGGGGATTTTCCGGATATGTTGTTGTTATTCTCCGGCCTCATTTAAAATGCCTTAATAGTGTAGTTTTATTGTGCTTCACCTCTTGCCATGTTAAAAACATTTAATCTTGTCTTGTTAATAACAAGAGTCAACTAAATAAATAACATGTGGTGTTTCGTCAATATGCAACTCGTTGCATATTGAGCTCCACTTAACTTGTAGTATTTGTTTGAGCACTTGCCATGCCATGCATATTTAAACCGGACATGCATCATACTTGGTTGTGCATCTTATGCCATGTTTATGCTTGTATGTTTACCGTGTTGTTTCTTTCTTTCCGGTTGCTTCTCTTGTTAGCTTCGGTTTCGTTCCGGAGTTGTGAGGCTTCTTCTTCGTCTGCTTCATGGTTCCATTCTTCTCCCTTGTGGAATCCCAGGCAAGATGACCGAACCCGGATACCATTACTATTTTTGCCTATTGCTAGTAGTCTCGATCTTTAGTTTTGCCTCGATGCCCATGTTCTTCTTGTCAGCCTCCTACTTGTAACCAATTGCCATGTTTAACCACCCTACCTACGCAAACCGTTGCTTGGCTAAGTACGCTTCGCTCAGCCCCTCTTATAGCATTGTTAGTTGCAGGTGAAGATTGAAGATGCTTGCTTCATGTTGAAGTTTGTTTGGGTTATATCACACTATATAAATGCTTAAATGAAATCATCTATATACTGGCAGGGTGGAAGGCTAAGCCTTTTGCTTGGTGTTTTGTTCCACTCATGCCGTTAGGAACCGTATAAACCGGTGTTATGTTCCTTGATTATGCGTTCCTAACACGGTTGGGGTGTATGGGACCCCCTTGATAAACCGCTAAGTGCTAAGTCTTTTCCAGCAAGTCCCAACTTTTGGTACTATTTGCCTCATAATAACAACTTAATTAATTAATTAAATTTGCATAGGGGGTCGCTCCCTCGAGGATCCTTTATTTCTACATAACAGGGGGGGCCAGTGCCGATGGTGTTGGTCCCAAACGGGGGTCCTGCGGGAACCACCACGGGGAAACTCGAGGTTTGGGTCCTGTAGCATCGCCCATCCGGTCGTGTCCTGAGACCTAGATACGCGCGGCTACTATCAGGGTGTCGACACGCCGGGAGGATTTGCTGGATTAGCCTTACCTTAGTTCGGTTTAACTTGAGCACGGGATTCCGAGAATACTCGGGTCTTCCCAACTATGGAGTTGCGACTCCGCGGATCGTGGGCTTGTAATGGGTCAAGTTGGAACACCCCTGCAGGGTTTTGAACTTTCGAAAGCCGTGCCCGCTGTTATGTGGCAGATGGGAGCTTGTTAATTCCGGTTGTAGATAACTTGACACAATGTTTTCAATACACTACCAGCGTGTGTACCGTGACTGTCAATTTCCGAATAGGGATTCGGGAGTTGAACACGGTGGGGGTTATGTTTGACCGGTTTTAGCCAGGATCACTTCGTGATCATCTTTCGACCGATGCTCTTCTCTTCTCGCTCTCTTTTACGTAAGTTAGTGCTAGTTGCTGCTGCAGACTCTTGTTTGTTCCTTCACCTCATACTCTTTCTTCAGCCTTGTCCTCACCCAAGGCTTAAATAGCCGTGTTACCCGGGAACGGGATTGCTGAGTCCTCTGTGGCTCACAGTTACTTCACCACACCAGATGCAGGTTCAGCCGAGTTCGCTGCAGGAGTTGGATCAGTTCGTCACCCGGGAGTTCAATGAAGAGTTTGGCCGTTTGCTTGTGTCGTTTCGACGATCAGTAGTGGTTTCTACTAGGATTCGATCCTGACCTGTGGCTTTATGTTGTTTTGGTATCTTTCTTTTGGATCTTCACCCGTAGTCGGGTTGTGATGTTTTTGTATGATGATTTGTTTATTTATTGTATTGTGTGAAGTGGCGAGTGTAAGCCAACTATCTCCTTTTGCTTTTAATCCCTCTTTTACATGAGTCGTGCAAAGATACCAAACTTGAGATCATTCTAGGATGGGCTTATACCTTTAAGTCGTGCCTCGACACGTAGGAGGTATAGTCCCATCCTGGGCATTACAAGTTGGTATTCAGAGCCTTCTCCGACCTAGAAGCCCCCACTGTTTGATCGAATCGTTGACGGTTGAGTCTAGGCACACACTGAAAAACTTTTTGAGTCCTATATTATATCGGAGAGTAGGATTTCTTTGCTTCTCATCCCCTTTCACTCTGGTGAGGACTCCTGACGATTACTCTTATCTCTTCTACTTTCAAAAATTGCACCAATTTTTTTTAGGATTCCGCGAGTATTCTGGGATTGTTTCGATGTTCTTGTGACAAGGATATTGTTCTCGATGCCTCCTGTTACCGAGGAGTTGAGCTTCGAGGTATCATTGACACAAGCATATCGCGGTAGTACTAAATACTTAAGACGGCCGACATCGAAAATCTCTCCTATACGGCCAGTGGAAAGATAACCCCGACATCACCCAGTACTGGGGAGGTAGTTCGAGAGTATTGCCATAGCTTGTTATAGTGGATGCTTTTCGAAGGTCCGAGGTAAACAGTTTCCGAGAAAGACTGGTTATGTGTTGAAGGATGGATACACCTGGATGTAGGTTTAGAGTTGATTGCGCGGTGCTTCCCGTGTATCCCCAACACCTGATTGCATAACTGGAACCTTTCGGAAATCTATAGGTGGGTTCATCTAGTAGTTCTAGGCATTCTTCCAACGGATGCTCGATATGAAGTTTGGGGTTCTACATTGAGTGAAGTGGTTTTATGGACTTGTCCTGATCGGGAGTTGCATCTTAAAGGGTCCTTGGCTATGCTGATCCGGGGATTGCAAAACCCTTTTGTAACACGTTCCATGAGCTTTCAGCACGAAGATGTCGAACGAAGCTTCTATCTTGTGTTTGTTCCATCTGATCCTTGTTCCTTTTTTATTTACCTTTTGTTCTCCAACTGGCTTCTCGTCCAGTTGATGTACCTGCGGAATTCATCTGTTCAATTCTCTGTTCGGATGATATTGTGAAGATTCTGTTGCTACACATCTACCCTTTGTTCTTGTTTTGATTTTGGTATTCGAGTTGCTTCGATGTCAAATGTTGATTCCATAACCTTCCTAATTGGTGTTCTCATATTTCTATGGGAGTGCTAATTCTTCTTGATCATCAAGATGGTCATGTTAATTCTTTTTCAACCGGTGTCCATTTTGTTCATCTCAAGTTGTCTTTGTTTTCCCCACCCTCCCACCCTTTTTCTTCTTGGAGCCAGAAATTCTTAAATGAAGTATCCATTTTTATTCATGTGATATTTCTTCATTCTTTTCCTTCAATGTTCTTATCCGGTGCTTTATCGTGAAGATGCTCAAGAGCTTCAAGTTCATCATTCTTAATTCCAATAATTCTGTCGGTGGATGTAATTCAAGATTTCGGTGTTGATCTTATCCTTTTCCTCATTTCACAATGCTTTCTTATTCCGGTGCACCAATTAATCATTCTCCTCTTGCTATTCATATCCGGAGTGCTGAAGATTCATAATTCCATTCTTAATCCGTTCAAATTATTTTGAGCATTGTCTTCTTATTCAAGCCATTTAATTCAACCGGTGCATTATCTCTTAAGCAATCTTTTCCAACGGTGATTTCTTTAGTGGGCCTTAACCCACAGGTTTTTCCCAGGATCTTACCTGACTCTTCTATTTTTCTGGAGTTATACTCAAATTCTTTCAAAGTGTGACGTAAGAATGATCTCCATCAGTCACATGCCTTCTCCAAGATCGCTTTCAAATTCTTTTCCATCTTTGTTTCAACCTTTTAATTCTTCATTCCGGAGTGCTCAACAATTCTTATGGCATTTCTCGTCTTCATTCTCATCATTTGGAGACCGGAGAAGTGTTTCTCTTAAATCTTGGTCTCTTCTCTCAAGAGTTGTGGTTCTACCTTCTTGCCATCCTAATTATCGTTTGATTGTGATGAATTCTTTTATGCCATCCGAAGCAATTCTTGAATTCTTTTCTTTGTGACCCTCCGAAGGCCATCAATTCAGAATATTTCTTCGTTCTCAGTTTTCAACTTCGTCCTCCAAATATTCTTCTTCGATGTCTCTTCGTTCGTCTCCTTATTCTTACGGTGGTTCCTTCAAGTTTTACTTTCCGTTGTTATCGTTTCAATTCAATTGTTCTTTTCACAATCCTACCGGTGGTTCGTTGAAGATTTACCCAAGCTTGTGCGAGATCTCTCTTTAATTCCTTGCAACAAAAATAAGTAGTATGCCAAATCCTTTGGTTGTCATCAATTTAAATTGGTGAAGGAGATGCATGACATTATTCTTATTCTTATTCCTTCAAGGTGATTTAATTCTTTTGTCTGGAGCTTGTTCATCATATCAGATTCTTGGTCATAAGTTGTTCATCTTCTTTTCCGGAGCTCCAAGTTATTTCTATTATATCATTTCAAAGCTCAATCTAATTCTTCGCAGGCCTTAAATCTTATTTTTTTCATCTTTCACTTCTCATGCTTTCATTACCGGAGTTCTCATGGTGGTTCATCATATTTTAATTCATCCTTGAAGTTTTCATCAAGATTCTTGTCGGAGCTCAAGCATTCTTCATCATGCTTTCCAATTGCTATTCTTCTACCTTATCTTTTCATATGGTGTTATGTCATTCTTGACAATTCCTTCATGTTCATGATTCACGAGTTTTCAAGAATGAGATATTTAAAACCATCATTTCTTTCTTTTGAGAAGATCCTTCAACCCCTCATTTGTATTTGTGGAGTTATCTTGGGTTGTATTTCACCTAAAAGCTTTCCCTAAGGATTGTTGTTATTGTGGTGCTTATAAATGACCCAAGTTCTTCATTTATCAGTCCGGTGAATAAGCTTTTCATATCCTTGTTGATCTCAATCCAATCAATTGTTTTCCGTCAGTGGCCGGTGGTCACCTCATAACCTTGAGATGTTTTCCATAAGCCCACATCAACCTTATTTGTTTCGTTGTTGATTTTTCCAACAACTCCGTTCTACCCTTCTTCGTAAGGATGCTCTTTCAAATTTAATTTTGAGAGAAGTTGTCTTTTTCTTCTCCGTTCTTTTCTTTCCAACGATCCATATTCTATTCTTTCATTCCGGAGGCATTCTGATGTTGCTCTCTCCAAACCATCATCTCGTTTTTACCGACAATCATGTTCTTTTCCCTTGCTTATCTGTTAACCGGAGTGTTGTATTCTTCATTCTAGTTCCCTCATCTTGTCAAGTTTTGCCTATCTTTTAACCGGAGTGCTGTCTCAATCTTTCTTACCCCTTGTGCCATTCTTTTAATGTTCCGGAGGCTATATGTTGTTGATTTCATCAAGTATCATCTCAACTTGGCAAGTTCTTGTTAATTCCTTCCATTTTCAGATGGAGTGCTGTCCAAATTCTGTCATTCTTATTCCTTGGCTATACCATTGCAGTTTCACATTCTTTTGGTTCGTAAGCTCTTGTTTCATGTCTTCCAACCTTCAAGGTTCTCATAGTGTTCCTTGTTCCTCTTTTCTAACGGAGTTTTTCATCTTCGTTCATCTCCGTTGCTTTCTTCTTTCAACTAGTTTAACCTCTCAAGGTTCCTTGGTTTCACTCGTCTGTCAAAGAAGCAACTTTGTTTTACCTCTTCCTCTTCCGTTTCTACCCGGTGATATCTCTAGGATCTCGGGTCGAGATCCTCTGTTAGTGTGGGAGAGTTGTGACGCTCGAGACCGACGTCCCAGAAGATTCCAGAAGAGTCCCGAAGATTCCAGATGTTCCGGGGTCTCCCGTGTGTTCTTTTTGCTTGTGTTATTTATTTTTTTTGCATTGCATCATGTCATCATGCCATCATGTCATTTTAATTTTGCATCTCAACCTAAATAAACCGTGTGGACCTTCGGTCCATTTAAATCGAGGGAAGATGTCTTCTCTTTATAACTTATATAAGCCTCTCAATATTTAGGGAGCTATATTTATTAATTATTCCATTGTTGGAATTACCCCAACACACTTGCAAATTCCCCATGTTTATTCCACTTCGAGTTTCACCTCCAAAACCTTGCTATAATTCTTTTCTCGTTGCTCGAGGTTCCTCCAAAAACCCTCCTTCTATTTTATTTTAAATCCTGACATTTTTGTGAGCTCGGGGATTTTGACCTCGTGTGCTAATTCTTGTCCTCCTCCTTCTTCTTTCTTTTCTTCCCTCTTTTATTTTTTTTTCTGCCAAATCAGTTTAAAGAAAGTGCAGCCGCGCCAGGCCTTCCCTCCTCCTCCCTTCTTGGCCCAGTCGGCCCATCTCCTCCTTGGCCAGGGCGCCTCGGCCCAAACCCCCGAAACCCTAGGGCGCCGTCCACGCCATCTCCTCCCTCGAGCGTTCCCTCAGCGCCGCCGTTTTTTTTCCTTCTCCCTCTGTCCCTCGAACCGACAGACCCCGCTCCCCTCTCTCGCTCACCCCGTTTTCCCTCGCAGCTTCCTCGCCAGGAGTCCCGGATCCCCTCCTCCCTCCTCACCTCGAGGATCCCCGCGCCGCCGAGCCTCTTCTCTGCAGCACCCCTTGGCGCCCCGCTCCCTCGTTTTGGTCTGCCTCTCCCCTCGCCTCTTCTCCAGGCCGGAGGCCTCGTCCCCCCGACCTCCTCCCGGGTCCCTCCGTCGCGCAGGCGCCCGCAGGCGCAGCAGCCCGAGCCCAGCGACGCCCCAGCGCCATCTTCCGCAGCGCGGCCCGGCCCGGCCAGGAAGCCGCCGGCCGCCGCGGGATCTCCTCCGCGGCCTCACCCCGTCCTCGCCTCCGTTCTCCAGCAGCCAACAGGACGGGCGTCACGAGCCTCGCCTCTGCTCCTCGCCGGCCAGGAGCGCCGCGACGGCCTCAGGCCCGCCCATCCGGTCGCTCTCCTCTGCAGATCGACGCCGCAACCAGCGCGCGCCGCGCCCATCTTCCTCCCTCCGCGGCTCCCAGCAGCCGGGGCCCTCCTTCCTGCTGCCTCCGTGCCGTGGCTCCCTCCAGCCAAGGCCGGCCCCGTGCAGCGCCCAGGCCCGAGCGCCCTCTCCCCTCCGGTTCCCGTCGCCAAGAGCCTCGGCCTCTTCTTCGTCTGGCCCGAGCCAGCACGCCGTGTCCTCGTCTCCGTGCGGCCTTGTTTTGCTCCTGTAGTTTTGTTGTTTTTTTGTGTGTGCCGTGCTGTAATTTTTGGACAGATGACCCGTGTACGACTACCGGCAACCTGATCAAGTACATCTACAAAACGCCCCGTGTACGACTACCGACGCCCGGAAAACGACCAAGTTCCACTACTTCCCACGACGGCCACGTGTACAACTACGTTGCCAAGACGGCCCCGACAAGTACCACGACGACCCGAACGACTACCGATGACCGTGAACAACTCATGCCGTCGTGGAACCGCCAAGACGAACGGAACAACTACTTCCTCTACGAGTTGCGGAACGGCTACTTCCTCTCCGAACGTGAACGACTTCTTCCTCTTCGGCCGTGTACCACTACTTCCACTACTACGGCTACTTCCACTACGACCTCGAACCCCTCCGAGAACGATGGTTCCGAAGGTATAACCCCGTCGATGACCCGTGCATGCTTGTTGTGGTTGTATGGAATGTTCCCTTGTGTGCTTCGTGCCCGTTCCGAGCTTTTGTCTTGTTCCTCGGTTGCCTCGTCACCGACTCGTGGGAACCCGGCAACGGGATCACCCCATCATCTTGTTCAACTCGTTCACTCCACCTTTTGTTTTGCACCGGTCCCTCACCGAGTTACCGGAACCGATATGTTGCGTGGCATCATTTTCGGATCGTTGCCGTGGCACCCTTTTCTTTCCACCACGGTGACAAACACTTCATGTCTTCCTCTTAAGTCAACCCTTTTAATAAAAATTGCATAAAACTTGATCATGTCATCCGCATCATATAACAACATGAGAATGTTAATTGTGGTTGCTTTAATAATTGTTAAACATGCTCATGGGGATTTTCCGGATATGTTGTTGTTATTCTCCGGCCTCATTTAAAATGCCTTAATAGTGTAGTTTTATTGTGCTTCACCTCTTGCCATGTTAAAAACATTTAATCTTGTCTTGTTAATAACAAGAGTCAACTAAATAAATAACATGTGGTGTTTCGTCAATATGCAACTCGTTGCATATTGAGCTCCACTTAACTTGTAGTATTTGTTTGAGCACTTGCCATGCCATGCATATTTAAACCGGACATGCATCATACTTGGTTGTGCATCTTACGCCATGTTTATGCTTGTATGTTTACCGTGTTGTTTCTTTCTTTCCGGTTGCTTCTCTTGTTAGCTTCGGTTTCGTTCCGGAGTTGTGAGGCTTCTTCTTCGTCTGCTTCATGGTTCCGTTCTTCTCCCTTGTGGAATCCCAGGCAAGATGACCGAACCCGGATACCATTACTATTTTTGCCTATTGCTAGTAGTCTCGATCTTTAGTTTTGCCTCGATGCCCATGTTCTTCTTGTCAGCCTCCTACTTGTAACCAATTGCCATGTTTAACCACCCTACCTACGCAAACCGTTGCTTGGCTAAGTACGCTTCGCTCAGCCCCTCTTATAGCATTGTTAGTTGCAGGTGAAGATTGAAGATGCTTGCTTCATGTTGAAGTTTGTTTGGGTTATATCACACTATATAAATGCTTAAATGAAATCATCTATATACTGGCAGGGTGGAAGGCTAAGCCTTTTGCTTGGTGTTTTGTTCCACTCATGCCGTTAGGAACCGTATAAACCGGTGTTATGTTCCTTGATTATGCGTTCCTAACACGGTTGGGGTGTATGGGACCCCCTTGATAAACCGCTAAGTGCTAAGTCTTTTCCAGCAAGTCCCAACTTTTGGTACTATTTGCCTCATAATAACAACTTAATTAATTAATTAAATTTGCATAGGGGGTCGCTCCCTCGAGGATCCTTTATTTCTACATAGCAGGGGGGGCCAGTGCCGATGGTGTTGGTCCCAAACGGGGGTCCTGCGGGAACCACCACGGGGAAACTCGAGGTTTGGGTCCTGTAGCATCGCCCATCCGGTCGTGTCCTGAGACCTAGATACGCGCGGCTACTATCAGGGTGTCGACACGCCGGGAGGATTTGCTGGATTAGCCTTACCTTAGTTCGGTTTAACTTGAGCACGGGATTCCGAGAATACTCGGGTCTTCCCAACTATGGAGTTGCGACTCCGCGGATCGTGGGCTTGTAATGGGTCAAGTTGGAACACCCCTGCAGGGTTTTGAACTTTCGAAAGCCGTGCCCGCGGTTATGTGGCAGATGGGAGCTTGTTAATGCCGGTTGTAGATAACTTGACACAATGTTTTCAATACACTACCAGCGTGTGTACCGTGACTGTCAATTTCCGAATAGGGATTCGGGAGTTGAACACGGTGGGGTTATGTTTGACCGGTTTTAGCCAGGATCACTTCGTGATCATCTT
Organism: Secale cereale; assembly: GCA_902687465.1. NCBI lineage: Eukaryota > Viridiplantae > Streptophyta > Magnoliopsida > Poales > Poaceae > Secale > Secale cereale. The sequence continues at coordinate 36,469,733 of LR738710.1, forward strand.
TCGACCGATGCTCTTCTCTTCTCGCTCTCTTTTACGTAAGTTAGTGCTAGTTGCTGCTGCAGACTCTTGTTTGTTCCTTCACCTCATACTCTTTCTTCAGCCTTGTCCTCACCCAAGGCTTAAATAGCCGTGTTACCCGGGAACGGGATTGCTGAGTCCTCTGTGGCTCACAGTTACTTCACCACACCAGATGCAGGTTCAGCCGAGTTCGCTGCAGGAGTTGGATCAGTTCGTCACCCGGGAGTTCGATGAAGAGTTTGGCCGTTTGCTTGTGTCGTTTCGACGATCAGTAGTGGTTTCTACTAGGATTCGATCCTGACCTGTGGCTTTATGTTGTTTTGGTATCTTTCTTTTGGATCTTCACCCGTAGTCGGGTTGTGATGTTTTTGTATGATGATTTGTTTATTTATTGTATTGTGTGAAGTGGCGAGTGTAAGCCAACTATCTCCTTTTGCTTTTAATCCCTCTTTTACATGAGTCGTGCAAAGATACCAAACTTGAGATCATTCTAGGATGGGCTTATACCTTTAAGTCGTGCCTCGACACGTAGGAGGTATAGTCCCATCCTGGGCATTACAGCCACCATGTCGATGCGCCGCCTGGGCGCTGCTGATTTTTGCGGAGTCCGCAAGCGCCGCTCTGGCGCCTTCTCCGCTGAAATCTCGTTTGGCAAAAAACGCCTCAGTCTCGGCACCTTCAACACCGCAGAGGAGGCTGAAAGGATCGATATGGTTGACTAGAGGGGGGGGGGGTGAATAGGCAACTAACAATTTTTAGCTTTTCTTAACCAATTAAAATTAGGCGATAAAATAAGTTGTCTAGATAAACTACTATGAAGACAACTAATGACAATAAGCCTAACAACTACACAAGCATGCTATAGGAATTAAACAAGTAAAGCATGCAAGAGTAAAGGTTAGAAATAACCACAAGTAGAACCGAAGGAGACGAGGATGTGTTTCCGAAGTTCCTTCCCTTTGAGGGGAAGTACGTCTCCGTTGGAGCGGTGTGGAGGCACAATGCTCCCCAAGAAGCCACTAGGGCCACCGTATTCTCCTCACGCCCTCACACGATGCAAGGTGCCGTGATTCCACTAGTGGTGCCCTTGAAGGCGGCAACCGAACCTTTACAAACAAGGTTGGGGCAATCTCCACAACTTGGAGGCTCCCAACAAACCACGAAGCTTCACCACAATGGAATATGGCTTCGAGGTGACCTCAACCGTCTAGGGTGCTCAAACACCCAAGAGTAACAAGATCCGCAAGGGATTAGTGGGGAGAATCAAATATCTCTTGGTGGAAGTGTAGATCGATGCCTCCTCAAGCACTCCCGAGCAAATCAACAAGTTTGATTGGCTAGGGAGAGAGATCGGGCGGAAATGGAGCTTTTGGAGCAACAATGGAGTAGTGGGGGAAGAGGTAAGTCTCCTTGAAGAAGAAGACCCCCTATATATAGTGGGGAGACAAATCCAACCGTTATTTGAGGTTTCAGCCCGCAGAGAGCGGTAGTACCGCAACTCATGAGCGGTACTACCGCTGGCTGAGCGGTACTACCGCTTGGGAAGCGGTACTACCGCCAAGGCAAAAACTCGAGACCTGATACAGCCACGGATGAAATAAATTACATCCGTGGCTACATCCGCAGGGGAAAACGGAAGTAGCAAAATGCGACACGGTACTACCGCATCAGCTAAGCGGTACTACCGCACGGTATGCGGAAGTAAAAAATTACTTCCGCATCCACTTCTCATACTTAGACTTCAGCGCCTGGCCCAGATACACGGTACTACCGCATGGGGAGCGGTACTACCGCGGGAGCGGTACTACCATGTCGGCAAGCGGTACTACCGTGTACCTGTGCGGTACTACCGCTTGGCAGAGCGGTACTACCGCATGCTTGGCAGAAGATCAGTACAGAAGCCACAGAATTGCCTCAACGAAAGAAAAACCGGTTGGACCTCCAGAGAAGCAAGGAAAGGAAGTGTGGGAGAAAGATGTGTACGTGTTGATTCTACCCAAACCTTTCCGACGCGGACCCCCTCTTAATAGTACGGCTTTCCTATTACTCAATGCCACCTACAGGGAGCAAAAAGAAAACACCGTCCTTCATGGAATCCGAGGGGCAATCAATCGTCTTGTGCCATAAGGGAGATATACCTGTATGAGCTCACAGCACACGATTAGTCCGCAAGAGTATTGTCATCAATCACCAAAACCATTAGGGAGAAAAATGCCCTTACAATCTCCCCCTTTTTGGTGTATTGATGACAACACGAGATTTGCACAGAGAAGAAATAATAGAGACAGCAATATAAGCCCTAGAGTATAGGTGAGCTCCCCCTGTATGTATGCCTACATATGATTGTGCTTTGGACTGCACTGCACACATACTAGGTATGGCGTTCCCCTATAATCTACACATGCGATACTCTATAAAACCTTTAACTGCAAAGGATAAGCATAAGGACATGATAATAAGTTTAACGATACGAGGGCATATGTCTTACACCATATGATTGTCTCACACAAACACGCACAATAAAACCAAGTTCAACGAAAAGAAACACACACACAAGACGACACAAGACGGCAAATGCAAATCACTCTCCCCCTTTGTCATCGAGACACCACAAAGGGAAAGAGAGGAAACGAAGATGGGTGGCAGCCCGAGAGAAGCTCAGTCGTCATACTCGTCATCAAATCCCTGCTGCTCCTCGTCCTGATAGTCCTCATCAGATCCCTGCTGCTCTGGCTGATACTCATCATCAGAATCTGTCCACTGGTATCCCTGGCGAGCCATCCAGGTAGCCTCTGGAGTGATGTTGTCCTCTGATCCATTTGAGACCTCTTCACCATACAAGGACAGAATCTTCTTGTCCCGCTGACGTGTCTTCTTGTCAGTCACATGGGCACGGTATTGCCCCTGAGCCTGCATGCAGAAGAGAGCCTTCATCTTCTGCTGGAGCTTCTTGGCCCATGACGGCTTCTCTACGGTAGAGGAAGAAGAGGGGGCAAATCTGCCTGAGCGGACATCGGCAGGCTCCTCCATAGGCTCATCCTCAGTGCCCATCTGGGCAGCAGCAGCCTGAGCGCGAGTAGTGGTGTTGGCCCAGCGAGTCTTGACGCGAAGCTTGATAGGATCATGGCGGTAGCAGTCGGCCACCAACTCCTCCTCTGGATACAATTTCGCCCAAGTCTTGGAGATGAGCAGATATAAGAAAGGACCATAGATAGGTACCTTGCGAGTGTAGATAGCAAACCGAAGCTCATTCCACATGATGTGAGAAATGTCCAGAGGAGCAGCCTGAGCGGAGCGAGCCTCTTGACACATCAGAAGCATATCCACCAGATAGGCGTGAACCTTGTCCTTGTCGCCAACATGAGGAAACAGCGTGTTGCGAAAAATCCGATACATAATGTCCAGGAAGGGATTCAGCACATAGGTTGTTTTGCCACTAGCAAGGGTCTTTGCTTCATAGAAAGGAAGAAGTTTGTCCTTGTTGGCTGCTTCAGGGTTGGCGTGAGGCCGAAAACCAATAGGGGTGTGGAGACCCTCATCGGGAAGCTGAAGAAGATCCATGAACTCCTTCCAAGTGGCGGTCATCTTGTGACCATGAGTCATCCAAGTCATGGGACGATCTTCCTTGGCCTGAAAGTTGACAGAGGCATAGAACTGTGCAATGAGCTCAGGATCAAAATCGTTCTGGAAAGTCATGTTATGTTCCAGACCCAGCTGCTCGATCAAATCAAGGGCTTCTACAAAATACGCCCTGTTGGTATCCTTCCTCATGTGCTCCACATCGATCCAGTGAGCATCCACATACAGATTTGCCTTGGTCTTGAGCACCTCATGATAGATGCGATACTGTTGCTTGGTCCAGAAGACATCATCACCAGGGAAGTGCTCACGAGGTTCCCCATATGGGTTGATCTTCCGTCTAGCCATGAACTCACCAGCAGGCATTTCCTCCATAGACATGGATGATTCCTTGCGCTTGTTGGCTGAGGTCTTGTACCGGCGCTGAGGATTGGGGTTGGAGCCCTCTGGCACATCGCTCGGGGTACGCATGCGCTTGGAACCGGTGTCACGAACGGGGTTGGTACGACGACCCGCAAAGCCGGAGCCACCACCTAAAAATACAAACACAAAACCACAGCAAAACAAACGCGAGAAGAATCAATGCCAGAGCCTCGAAAGACACAAGAAACCAAGGGAAATAGAATAGAGAGCATGCCACGAAGCTAGTGTGAGCCAAGCGGTAGTACTGCTGACCCAACGGAAGTAAAAAAAATAGTACCGGAGGGCAAGCGGTAGTACCGCGCGGCACATGCGGTAGTACCGCATGCCTTACGGTAGTAGGATTTTACTTCCGCCCATGGGGGCGGAACTAAAATATTAGTGCTGCATGCGGAGCGGTAGTACCGCACACGGGCGCGGTAGTACCGCTCGGCATGCAGTACTAAAATTTTACTTCCGCTCGAGCGGTAGTACCGCTAGGTACAGCGGTAGTACCGCTTAGGTCAGATCGGATCTGGTTTACACCGTGCGGTAGTACCGCGGTTCTCCAGCGGTAGTACCGCACGGAACAGATCTGGGAAGATAAACAATTAGAAACTACCAACACGATCTTCATACGGTACTACGGCTGATCAGTAACTCCGTGGCAACAACTCTAAGCATAAATCCGGATCACAAACACTCTCCCACAACCTAAGCATCCATGGATAATATCACGAAGAACACAAGAAAGCACTAAGCATCTCCCCTAACCCTAAAAACTTAGGCAAGGCAAAAAGAAGAAGGGAAACGGGGAAAACCTGCATCCATGGCAAGAGGACGTGGTGGGGAACGATCCCACCGGTCGGAAAGAGAAACGAGTGGGCGAGGGAGGAGATCCGGCGAGGTCCTCCGGCGGCGTTCTTGAGAGAGAGAGACAGGGACGACGTGGGGGTTAGGAGTGAATGGGTATGGGGGAGATGGAACTCCCCCTGCCTGCTTATAACCCCCACGCGTTTTGATACGTGCGGTAGTACCGCGGTCATCGCGGTAGTACCGCTTGCGCGGTAGTACCGCTCGCTGAGCGGTAGTACCGCTCTACCAGCGGCAGTAAAAAATTAATGCCGTGCTGGTCGAGCGGTAGTACCGTGACCCCATCTGCGGTAGTACCGTAAGCTTGCACGGTAGTACCGCTCCTCCAAGAACAAACACGGCTGACAAGAGGCTTTAAGCAAAGAAACAGAGAAAAACAAATGCACGCACATGCAAAGTGAAACAACACAACTCCTCAGAGGAGGGCGGTGGCCGAGGCCACCTATGTTTGAGTATATAGATATGGCACCGCGAAGAATTATCCTTGGGCCCATGATCCAAAACTCGACTTGAAACATTTAAACCAACAATGTATGGCAAATGATAAAGACTTGGTTAGTTTATGCATAATGGGGGGAGGAACAGTTCATTGAGAGAACAATACTCCCCCTATGTCCATGCCTACATCTAGACAAGATAGCTATATTGAGTGTGAGGGGTGTATGTGCACAGACTCAAACCACATTGCTCAAATCTATGATATTTAGCTCATGCCTTAACTCGCGAAATCTAGCTTCATCCAGTGGCTTCGTGAAGATATCTGCAAGGTTATCATGAGTGTTGACGTAGTGAAGCTCGATCTCTCCTTGCCTTATGTGATCCCGGATGAAATGATACCGAATCTCAATATGCTTCGTCTTGAAGTGAAGCACCGGGTTGAGAGAAATCTTGATGGCACTCTCATTGTCACACCAAAGAGGCACTTTGTCACAAATGACACCGTAATCCTTCAAAGTTTGCCTCATCCATAAGAGTTGAGCACAGCAGCTGCCAGCGGCCACATATTCTGCTTCAGTGGACGAGAGAGATACACAACTTTGCTTTTTGGAAGACCAACTAACAAGAGAGCAACCAAGAAATTGGCACCCTCCCGAGGTGGACTTCCTATCCACTTTGTCTCCCGCCCAGTCAGAATCAGAAAAACCAACAAGGTTGAAGTTCGCTCCTCGTGGGTACCATAAGCCAAAGTTTGGGGTATGAGCCAAATATCGAAAGATTCGCTTGACAGCCACAAAGTGACTTTCCTTAGGTGAGGCTTGAAACCGTGCACAAATTCCCACACTCAACATAATATCCGGTCTAGATGCACAAAGGTAAAGCAAGGATCCAATCATAGAGCGATATACCTTTTGATCCACCGCTTTACCATTGGGATCAATGTCAAGTTGGCATTTGGTTGGCATCGGAGTAGTTGCCGGCTTGACATCACTAAGGTTGAACCTTTTGAGCATGTCTTGAGTATACTTGGATTGTTTGATGAAGATGCCTTCTCTTCGTTGTTTGATCTCAAATCCAAGGAAGTACTTCAACTCTCCCATCATGGACATCTCAAAGTGAGTGGTCATGAGTGCGGCGAACTCATCATTGAAAGCTTTGTTAGGAGAACCAAAGATAATATCATCAACATATAGTTGGCATACAAACAACTCCCCTTTGACCTTCTTAGTAAAAAGAGTGGGGTCGATTTTCCCAATTTCAAACCCACGATCTTGTAACAACTCGGTAAGGTGCTCATACCACGCTCGTGGGGCTTGTTTAAGGCCATAGAGTGCCTTATCAAGTTGATAAACATGATTGGGGAACTTAGGATCCTCGAACCCTGGGGGTTGTTTAACATATACCAACTCGTTAATGGGACCATTAAGAAAAGCACTTTTCACATCCATTTGTTGCAATTTAAAGTTATGATGAGAAGCATAGGCAAGTAACAAACGAATAGATTCAAGACGAGCAACAGGGGCAAAGGTTTCACCGTAGTCGATGCCCTCGACTTGGGAGTAGCCTTGAGCCACCAGACGTGCCTTGTTGCGGATGACAATGCCATGGGCATCTTGCTTGTTCTTAAAGATCCATTTGGTTCCAATGACATTATGGTTCTCCGTTGGTCTTGGCACCAGACGCCACACTTTGTTGCGCTCGAAGTTATTGAGTTCTTCATGCATGGCATTGAGCCAGTCGGGGTCTTCGAGAGCCTCATAGACCTTCTTAGGTTCAACAAAAGAGACAAAAGCTTGATGAGCACAATAGTTTGCTAATTGTCTACGAGTGCTTACCCCCCTTTTGATGCTTCCTAGGATATTCTCCATGTGATGTTCTCTGGAAGCAAGCCTGGAGGCAACTTTTGCAGCACGACGCTCCAATTGCTCTTCAAGAGATAACTGAGGAGCACTGAGTTGGTCATCTTGAGCGACGTCAGGAGCCAGATCTTGATCTTGAGCTTCCTCTTGACCTTGATCTTGCTCGGATGAGAGAACTTGGCCTTGTGCATCATTTGGTGGATCCCCACCATCTTGTGATTGATCTCGCACTTGGCCTTGTTCGTCCGGTTGAGGGCCTTCATTTTGTTCTTCGGAAGCGTGTGGGTCTTGGGTTGGTGATGGTTCCACTTGAGTGGAACATTGTCCTTCTCCTTCGGCCACAAGGGGTTCCTCAACGGGTAGGATGTATCCAATACCCATTCTTCTTATGGCTTGAGGAGGAATTTCATCACCTGTATCACAAGTACCACTTTGCTCCACTTGGGAGCCGTTATTTTCATCAAACTCTACGTTACTCGTCTCCTCAATGAGTCCGGTGGATTTATTGAGGACACGGTAAGCATGAGAGTTTGTAGCATAACCAACAAATATGCCCTCATGAGCTCTAGATTCAAATTTAGACAACCGAACACCTTTCTTAAGAATGAAACACTTACACCCGAACACCCGGAAGTACTTGAGATTGGGCTTGTTACCGGTAAGAATCTCATACGGAGTTTTGTTCAAGCCTTTGCGAAGATAGAGACGATTTGATGCATGGCAAGCGGTGTTGATGGCTTCGGCCCAAAAGTTGTATGGAGAGTTGAATTCAGCCATCATGGTTCTTGCAGCATCTATTAAAGTTCGGTTCTTTCTCTCCGCAACACCATTTTGCTGAGGGGTATATGGGGCGGCATATTGATGTTTGATCCCCTCATCACCAAGAAACTCATCCAAGGTGTAGTTCTTGAACTCGGTGCCATTGTCACTTCTAATCATCAAAATCTTTGCTTCATGTTGTCGTTGAGCTTCATTTGCAAAGTTGATGACGGTTTGTTGGGTCTCACTCTTCTTCTTGAAGAAGTATACTCAGGTATATCTTGAGTAATCATCCACAATCACCAAGCAATATTTTCTACCCCCAAGACTATCAAAAGTGGGAGGCCCAAAGAGATCCATGTGGAGGAGCTCTAGAGGTCTCTTTGAATAGATGATAGTCGTGGGAGGGTGAGCCTTCTCATGTAATTTTCCTTCAATGCACGCCCTGCAAGCACGATCTTTGGCAAAGCTAACATTTGTTAGTCCTCGGACATGGTCCCCCTTGTGAAGACTTTGCAAAGATCTCATATTGACGTGGGCCAAACGGCGATGCCAAAGCCATCCCACATCAACTTTAGCCATTAGGCATGTCGCAACCTTAGTGGGTTGCTTCGAGAAGTTAACCACATAAAGGCCGTTCTCGACATGCCCAACGTAGGCTACTTTAAGAGTCTTGCTCCACAAGAGGGCCACAGAATCAATATCAAAGAATGTAGCAAAGCCCATGAGTGCAAGTTGGCGGACAGAAAGTAAATTGTATGCAAGGGACTCAACAAGCATGACTTTCTCGATCGTGAGATCATGAGAGACAACCACCTTGCCAAGTCCCAATACCTTAGAAGATGAAGCATCACCCCATTCGACGTTGGTGGCCATAGATGAACCGAGATGCACGTCCACCACCAAGTCTTTGCTTCCGGTCATATGATTTGTGGCTCCGCTATCGAGCAACCATGATCCCCCACCGGAAGCAAACCCCTACAATAGATCAGTGCTTGGATTTAGGTACCCATTTGGTAATGGGTCCTTTGAGGTTAGTGACAAGGGTCTTAGGAACCCAAATGGACCATTCAATGTACTCATAAGAAGAACCAACAAATTTAGCAAACACATGGCCATCACTAGCACGGCATAAAACATATGACGGATTAAAATCGCCGGCCATGTTTGAGGGTGTGGTGAAGTTTTTCTTGACCCCACCACTTTTCTTCTTGGTAGAGGTGCCCTCTCCTTCTTTCACAAAGGATTGTCGGAGAGGGGGTGGTTGCTTTGTCTTGTCATTCTTCTTCTTCTTGGGCTTAGGAGCAAACCCAATTCCTTCCTTTGCCACAACTTCCTTTTGATTGCTCAAAAGGGCGTTGAGGTTCTTCTCACCTTGTATGCAAGTCACAAGGCCTTTCTCAAGTTGCTTCTTCAACTCGGCATTCTCTTCAACAAGATGCACATGCTCACAACATGGGTTAGTAGCATTTGCATTATCAATTAGAACCATGCGAGGAAAGATAGCCTTTTCCTTGGTTAGCGAAACTTGGAGTTGATCATGAGACTCCTTGAGAGTAGCATGCATTCCTTTCAAGGCCTTGTGAGCCTTGTCAAGTATGTCAAACTCCTCTTTGAGTTTAGCATGATCAGCCGCAAGTTTTGCCTTCTCAGAGTTAAGGACACGAGAGACAACTAGAGCATGATCAAGATCTTTCTTTAATTTAGCATGATCAACGTTGTGTGACTCCTCAAGAGCCAAACGAAGACCACGCTCCTCCTCTAGAGCGTTAGAGAGATCCGATACCTCATCGGCATAGTCTCGACTATGCCCTTCCATTTTAGTGATGGTTTCCTCGTGAGCCTCAATAATGTCATTTGCCTCACCGAGTTGTTCCAAGAGAGCAACCACATGCTTCTTGGATTTGCCCTTGAGATTCTTTATGAACACATCAAATTCATTTTCTCCCTCCTTACTACCCTCACCCTCATCAATACAATTAGTTAATGAGGGGTTAGAAGAGATAGTAGAGTTGATGATCGGAGTTACCTTGTTGGTGGCCTTGGCCATAAGACACTTGGCGGTGATGTTTTCGTTTGGTGAGTTGAATAGAGATGAGTGCGGAGTGGTAGCAATTGCAATTGTGGCCATAGTGGTAACCTCATCCTCTTCGTCATTGTCATCATCCTCCACATATTCTTCTTGAGCCACCAACACTTTCGAAGGAGTCTTTTTGATGAAGTTGTTCTTGTTGGGATAGGACTTTGACTTGTCCTTCCGAATAAGCTTGCCTCCAAAGTCTTCTCTCTTCTCATATGGGCAATCCGCAACGAAGTGGCTTACATTTCCACAGTTGAAGCATGTCCTTACTCGTTGCTTCCCTTTGTTCTCACTGGAGTTGTTCCTGTTGAAGTTGGACCTTGAATTCTTCTTGCCCCAGAATTGCCTAGAAGCAAGAGCCATGTGCTCGTGATAGGCATATTTGGTGTCCTCGGGGCAGCACTCATCATCATCTTCAACTTCCTCCTCTTCCACACAAGCCTTGGCCTTCAGGGCAAGATTAGGCTTCTTGGATCGTTGAGCTCTTAGGACCGCATTGTCGGCGGTAACGTCAAGGATCCTCATGGCAACAAATTCATCCAACACTTCGTTTGAGGATAAAGTGTGGAAGTCCGGTCTCTGACGAATCACAGAGGACATGGCCTTGTGATAGGGCATCATGGCCTTGAGGAACTTGCGCTTGATCCAATTGTCATCCGTGTCCTTACTGCCATGGTCTCGAAGAGACACTGCAAGAATAGTTAATCTTCGATAAAGTTCACGAGGATCTTCATCCTCGATCATTGCAAACTCATCAGCTTCATCTTGCACTACTTCATAGTTGGAGCGTTGAATGCTTGTGCTTCCCTTGTACATTGTGCCAACATGTTCCCATGCTTCCTTGGCCACAGTGAATGGACGAAGATGAGCAATGTCTTCAGGAGGGATTGAGTCTTGAAGAATGCAAAGTGCGGACTCGTTGAACTGATGATCGGCAGTTTCTCTTGGAGTCATGTTGTCAGGATCATACGGATAAAAACCTTGCTCAATGATTCTCCAGAGGTTAGTGGAACAATGATTAATATGACGTTTGAAACGAAACACCCAAGTAGCAAAATCAGTATTTTTAACAAACTTCGGTGGGGGCCCGACAGAATTTAAATGCGGTGTGGGGACGGGTCCTCCATAGTGAGTAGGCGGAGGAGATTGGGCAAATTTCCCACTACCATGCTTAGTGACCGGGGCTTGCTCACTACTAGCTTCTCCCTTGTCGGGATTAGCCTCTGACACGTTGGTAGCGGGACGACCCACTTCCAACGGTGAGGTGGATAATTTAAGCCCCTCAAACATTTCTTTAAACATGCCCTTGACCTCGCTCGCTAGTGATTCTTTCAATGTGGTCAAGGCCACATTGAACTCCTCACGAGTGACGGAGGCTCCCCCATCTACCGTAGGCAAGGATGGATTTCCATCGGAATGGTCCTCCGTCTCGACTACGTTGTCAACCATACTCTTTGGACGGTAAAGTCCTTAAAAAGAGACGAGGCTCTGATACCAATTGAAATGATCGATATGGTTGACTAGAGGGGGGGGGGTGAATAGGCAACTAATAATTTTTAGCTTTTCTTAACCAATTAAAATTAGGCGATAAAATAAGTTGTCTAGATAAACTACTATGAAGACAACTAATGACAATAAGCCTAACAACTACACAAGCATGCTATAGGAATTAAACAAGTAAAGCATGCAAGAGTAAAGGTAAGAAATAACCACAAGTAGAACCGAAGGAGACGAGGATGTGTTTCCGAAGTTCCTTCCCTTTGAGGGGAAGTACGTCTCCGTTGGAGCGGTGTGGAGGCACAATGCTCCCCAAGAAGCCACTAGGGCCACCGTATTCTCCTCACGCCCTCACACGATGCAAGGTGCCGTGATTCCACTAGTGGTGCCCTTGAAGGCGGCAACCGAACCTTTACAAACAAGGTTGGGGCAATCTCCACAACTTGGAGGCTCCCAACAAACCACGAAGCTTCACCACAATGGAATATGGCTTCGAGGTGACCTCAACCGTCTAGGGTGCTCAAACACCCAAGAGTAACAAGATCCGCAAGGGATTAGTGGGGAGAATCAAATATCTCTTGGTGGAAGTGTAGATCGATGCCTCCTCAAGCACTCCCGAGCAAATCAACAAGTTTGATTGGCTAGGGAGAGAGATCGGGCGGAAATGGAGCTTTTGGAGCAACAATGGAGTAGAGGGGGAAGAGGTAAGTCTCCTTGGAGAAGAAGACCCCCTATATATAGTGGGGGAGCAAATCCAACCGTTATTTGAGGTTTCAGCCCGCAGAGAGCGGTAGTACCGCAACTCATGAGCGGTACTACCACTGGCTGAGCGGTACTACCGCTTGGGAAGCGGTACTACCGCCAAGGCAAAAACTCGAGACCTGATACAGCCACGGATGAAATAAATTACATCCGTGGCTACATCCGCAGGGGAAAACGGAAGTAGCAAAATGCGACACGGTACTACCGCATCAGCTAAGCGGTACTACCGCTTAGGCTAAGCGGTACTACCGCACGGTATGCGGAAGTAAAAAATTACTTCCGCATCCACTTCTCATACTTAGACTTCAGCGCCTGGCCCAGATACACGGTACTACCGCATGGGGACGCGGTACTACCGCGGGAGCGGTACTACCGTGTCGGCAAGCGGTACTACCGTGTACCTGTGCGGTACTACCGCTTGGCAGAGCGGTACTACCGCATGCTTGGCAGAAGATCAGTACAGAAGCCACAGAATTGCCTCAACGAAAGAAAAACCGGTTGGACCTCCAGAGAAGCAAGGAAAGGAAGTGTGGGAGAAAGATGTGTACGTGTTGATTCTACCCAAACCTTTCCGACGCGGACCCCCTCTTAATAGTACGGCTTTCCTATTACTCAATGCCACCTACAGGGAGCAAAAAGAAAACACCGTCCTTCATGGAATCCGAGGGGCAATCAATCGTCTTGTGCCATAAGGGAGATATACCTGTATGAGCTCACAGCACACGATTAGTCCGCAAGAGTATTGTCATCAATCACCAAAACCATTAGGGAGAAAAATGCCCTTACAGAGGCGGCCCGCGCGTATGACGTGGCAGCATGGAGTCTCCGATGGCCCCGTCGGGATATGAATTTCCCCGACGTGTCGACGAGCCAGCGGACCCAGGATCTCGCGCATCTCCCACGGCTTTTCACCGACGGGGATCGTCGTGACAACCGGAGGCGCCAGCGTCGCCTCGCCATCGCGGAGATGGACATGGAAGCCATGGCGGTGTGGCGCGAACGCTTCCAGCGGGACATCATCAACGAGCGCCAGTTCTACAAGCAACGAAGGATGGAGAGGGAGGCGAGGAGGAAGGAGCGAGTCGCCTATCGGGAGGGCAAGCGTGCGCGGAAGCAAGCCGCTCAATTGAACATGAAGCTAGGAGAAGCGTCGTCCTCGGACTCCGAGGAGGAGCGGTATGCTGATGCCTACATCCACACGTCGGAGGAGGACATTACCGAGTCGGAGTCGGAAAACAACGAGTTGTTGATATTTTCTTTTAACAGTCTATGCTATGAACTATCTATGTATCCTTTTCACTATCTATGTTGAACTAGCCGGCGGCGTCGGCGAGGAAGGAGGCGAGCGAGGGTGCGCTGTTGGATGGGTAGAGGGCAATGGGATGCCGACCAGCGGGTCCAGGGAGGGGAGACGGCGGTGGCGGGCGACGGGGGAGTGCGCGGCGTTGCTGGGCGAATTTGTGCCCGGGTTTTCAGTTTTGAAAACACGAAAGAACG
>LR738710.1:36494233-36596127 GCA_902687465.1 Secale cereale
GGGGGGGAGTATTTTCGTGTTTTTGACCCTTTCCGCATACTAATTCGGGATCTGACCCCTGTTTGATTTTTTTAAATCTGACCCTTTTGCTCCCGCCGGAGGGCTCGGCGGCAGGGTTATACAGGCTACCGCCGTCTGCCCCGTCGGTAGATAACGGGCCTGATACGTCTCCAACGTATCTATAATTTTTGATTGTTCCATGCTATTATATTATCTGTTTTGGATGTTTAATGGGCTTTAATATACACTTTTATATGATTTATGGGACTAACCCATTAACCTAGAACCCAGTGCCAGTTTCTGTTTTTTCCTTGTTTTTGAGTATCGCAGAAAAGGAATACCAAACAGAGTCCAATTGACGTGAAACTCAACGTAGGTTGTTTTTGGACCAGAAGAAGCCCACGGAGTACCGGAGATGGACCAGAGGAGTCTCGAGGCCACCGCGAGGGTGGGGGGCGCGCCCTACACCCTGGGCGCGTCCCCCTATCTCGTGGCCGCCTCGAGGAGGGAGTAGTCCACCCTCGGGGTTGAGGGTATGTACAAGTAGCTATGTGTTTGATCTCTCTCTCTCATGTTCTTGAGATGGCACAATCATGATGTATCATGAGCTTTTCTATTATAGTTGGATCTTATGATATTTCTCCCCCTCTACTCTCTTGTGATGAATTGAGTTTTCCCTTTGAAGCTGTCTCATCGGATTGAGTCTTTAAGGATTTGAGAACACTTGATGTATGTCTTGCATGTGCTTAACTGTGGTGACAATAAGATATCACGTGATCTACACACGTTTTCGTCTTGACTCTCTGGTAGAAACTTTGGGGCACTCTTTGAAGTTCTTTGTGTTGGTTGAATAGATGAATCTGAGATTGTGTGATGCATATCGTATAATCATGCCCACGGATACTTGAGGTGACAATGGAGTATCTAGGTGACATTATGGTTTTGGTTGATTTGTGTCTTAAGGTGTTATTCTAGTACGGACTCTATGATAGATCGAACGGAAAGAATACCTTCGTGTTATTTTACTACAGACTCTTGAATAGATCGATCAGAAAGAATAACTTTGAGGTTGTTTCGTACCCTACAATAATGTCTTCGTTTGTTCTCCACTACTAGTGACTTTGGAGTGACTCTTTGTTTCATGATTGAGGGACAGTTATATGATCCAGTTATGTTAACCTTGTTGAGAGAACTTGCACTAGTGAAAGTATGTACCCTAGGCCTTGGTTCCTAGAATTGCAATACCGTTTACGCTCACTTTTACCACTTGTTACCTTGCTATTTTTTGTATTTTAATATTACAAAAACCTATATCTACCATCCATATTGCACTTGTATCACCATCTCTTCGCTGAACTAGTGCACCTATACAATTTACCATTGCATTGAGTGTGTTGGGGACACAAGAGACTCTTTGTTATTTGGTTGCACGGTTGTTTGAGAGAGACCATCTTCATCCTACGCCTCCCAAGGATTGATAAACCTTACATCATCCACTTGAGGGAATTTTGCTACTGTCCTACAAACCTCTGCACTTGGAGGCCCAACAACGTCTACAAGAAGAAGGTTGCGTAGTAGACATCAAGCTCTTTTCTGGCGCCGTTGCCGGGGAGGTTAGTGCTTGAAGGTATGTATTTAGATCTTGCAATCAAATCTTTTAGTTTCTTGTTTTATAACTAGTTTGGTCTATAAAAGAAAAATAAAAAATGGAATTAAGGTTACCTGATATGCTTCATCTTTTTAATATCTTTCGTGAAAATGATGGGAAAAAATTGTGCTCAAGTACTAGAAGAAGAATTACATAGAATGTTTGGCATAAAATATGTGTATGATGAGCATGATTGCAATGTTGTTAGTATGAATTCTTTGAATACTCATGATGCTAATTATATGCACAGCCACAAGCTTGGGGATGCTATGTTTGATGAAGATGATATGTTTAGTCCCCCAAGTTTTGATGAGCAAATTTATTATGATGAAAGCATGCCTCCTATTTATGATGATTATTGTGATGACACATATGCTATAAACAATAAAGATAACCATGAAACTTGTCATCGTGATTTTAATTTTCAATTGGATTATGCTTCACATGATAGTTATTTTGTTGAATTTGCTCCTCCCACTACTATGAATGAGAAGAATTTTGCTTATGACGGGAGTAGTAAAATTTCTATGCTTATGGATCATGAAAAGAATGCTTTATGTGATGTTTATATTGTTGAATTCATTAATGATGCTTCTGAAAATTATTATAAGAGAGGAACATATGTTTCTACCTATTGCAATAATATCAAGTTTCCTCTCTATATGTTGAAAGTTTTGAAGCTATGCTTGTTTTTCTTCCTATGCTAGTTGATTCTCGTTCCCGTAAGTTGTTTGCTCACAAAATCCCTATGCATAGGAAGTGGGTTAGACTTAAATGTGCTAGTTATATTCTTCATGATGCTCTCTTTATGTTTCAATTCTTATCTTTTATGTGAGCATCATTGAAATCATTATGCCTAGCTAAAAGGCATTAAAGAAAAGCGCTTGTTGGGAGACAACCCAATATTTACCCCTACTGTTTTTGTGTGTTCATGTGATTAAGCTACTGTAGTAATCATGTTTTATAGCTTTTGTTTCAATAAAGTGCCAAGTAGAACCTTTGGGAAGACTTGGGTGAAAGTCTTTGCGATCTTGTTGTAAAAAACAGAAACTTCACGCTCACGAGATTAGCTGCCTTTTTTACAGAAGAGTGCTTTTGAGTTGATTCTTTTTGAAGATGATTAATAGAAAAATTCCTCACATCCACCAATTTATTTCAGAATTTTTTGAGTTATAGAAGTATTCGAAAGTTATAGATTTCTACAGACTGTTCTGTTTTTGACAGATTCTGTTTTTTATGTGTTTGCTTATTTTGATGAATCTATGAGTAGTATCGGAGGGTATGAACCATAGAGAAGTTGGAATACAATAGATATTACATCAATATGAATTTAGAATGAGTTCACAACAGTACCTAAGTGGTGGTTTTATTTTCTTATACTAACGGAGCTTACGAGTTTTCTGTTGAGTTTTGTGTTGTGAAGTTTTCAAGTTTTGGGTAAAGATTCGATGGACTATGGAATAAGGAGTGGCAAGAGCCTAAGCTTGGGGATGCCCAAGGAACCCCAAGGTAATATTCAAGGAAAAACAAGAGCCTAAGCTTGGGGATGCCCCGGGAAGGCATCCCCTCTTTCGTCTTCGTCTATCGGTAACTTTACTTGAGGCTATATTTTTATTCACCACATTATATGTGTTTTGCTTGGAGCGTCAATTTGTTTGATTTTGTTTTGCTTGCTGTTTGAATAATATCTCAAGATCTGAAATTATTAAATGTTAGAGAGTCTTCACACAGTTACATAATTATTCGACTACTCATTGATCTTCACTTATATCTTTCGGAGTAGTCTGTCGTTTGCTCTAGTGCTTCATTATATCTTTTTAGAGCATGGTGGTCGTTTTATTTTGAAGAAATAGATGAAATCTCATGATTCACTTATATTATTTTGAGAGTCTTTTAGAACAGCTTGGTAATTTGCTTAGGTTATGAATTTAGTCTTAATATGATGGGCATCCAAGAGGGATATAATAAAAACTTTCTTATAAAGTGCATTGAATATTAAGTGAAGTTTGATACTTGATGATTGTTTTGAGATATGAGGATGGTGATATTAGAGTCATGCTAGTAGAGTACTTGTGAATTTGAGAAATACTTGTGTTGAGGTTTGCAAGTCCCGTAGCATGCACGTATGGTTACCGTTGTGTGACAAATTTGAAGCATGAGGTATTTCTTTGGTTGTCATCCTTTGTGTGGAGGTCCGGATCGCGCGATGGTTAACTCCTACCAACCCTTCCCCTAGGAGCATGCGTGTAGTACTTTGTTTTGATGACTTGTAGATTTTTGCAATAAGTATGTGAGTTCTTTATGACTAATGTTGAGTCCATGGATTATACGCACTCTCACCCTTCCACCATTGCTAGCTTCTCTTGTACAGCGCAACTTTCGCCGATACCATACACCCACCATATATCTTCCTCAAAACAGCCATCATACCTACCTATTATGCCATTCCCATAGCTATTACGAGATATATTGCCATGCAACTTTCCACCGTTCTGTTTATTATGACACGTTTCATCATTGTCATATTGCCTTGCATGATCATGTAGTTGGCATCGTATTTGTGGCAAGGCCACCATGCATAATTTTTCATACATGTCACTCTTGATTCATTGCACATCCCGGTACACCGCCGGAGGCATTCATATAGAGTCATACTTTGTTCTAGTATCGAGTTGTAATCTATGAGTTGTAAATAAATAGAAGTGTGATGATCATCATTATTAGAGCATTGTCCCAAATAAAAAAATAAAGAAAAAGAAAAAAAGAAATAGAAAAAAGGGACAATGCTACTATCTTTTTCCACACTTGTGCTTCAAAGTAGCACCATGATCTTCATGATAGAAAGTCTCTTGTTTTGTCACTTTCATATACTAGTGGGAATTTTTCATTATAGAACTTGGCTTGTATATTCCAACGATGGGCTTCCTCAAATGCCCTAGGTCTTCGTGAGCAAGCAAGTTGGATGCACACCCACTTAGTTTCTTTTGTTGAACTTTCATACATTTGTAGCTCTAGTGCATCCGTTGCATGGCAATCCCTACTCGCTCACATTGATATCTATTGATGGGCATCTCCATAGCCCATTGATACGCCTAGTTGATGTGAGACCATCTTCCTCTTTTGTCTTCTCCACAACCCCTACTCCATTCCACCTCTAGTGCTATATCCATGGCTCACGCTCATGTATTGCGTAAAAGTTGAAAAAGTTTGAATTTTTTTGAGTATGAAACAATTGATTGGCTGAAACCGGGGTTGTGCATGATTTGAATATTTTGTGTGACGAAGATGGAGCATAGCCAAACTATATGATTTTGTAGGGATGAACTTTCTTTGGCCATGTTATTTTGAGAAGACATAATTGCTTTGTTAGTATGCTTGAAGTATTATTATTCTTATGTCAATATTAAAATTTTGTCTTGAATCTTTTGGATATGAACATTCATGCCACAATAAAGAAATTTACATTGAGAATTATGTTAGGTTGCATTCCACATCAAAAAATCTGTTTTTAACATTTACCTACTCGAGGACGAGCATGAATTAAGCTTGGAGATGCTTGTATGTCTCCAACGTATCTATAATTTTTGATTGTTCCATGCTATTATATTATATGTTTTGGATGTTTAATGGGCTTTAATATACACTTTTATATGATTTTTGGGACTACCCTATTAACCCAGAGCCCAGTGCCAGTTTCTGTTTTTCCCTTGTTTTTGAGTATCGCAGAAAAGGAATACCAAACGGAGTCCAATTGACCTGAAACTCAACGTAGGTTGTTTTTGGACTAGAAGAAGCCCAAGGAATACCGGAGATGGTCCAGAGGAGTCCCGAGGCCACCACGAAGGTGGGGGGCGCGCCCTACCCCGTGGGCGCGCCCCCTATCTCGCGCCGCCTCGGTGACCCCCCTGACTTGTCCCCGACTCCAACACCTCTTATATATACCCAAACCTCCAGAAAATAACCTAGATCGGGAGTTCCGCCGCTGCAAGCCTCTGAAGCAACCAAAAACCAATCTAGACCTGTTTCGGCACCCTGTCGGAGGGGGGAATCCCTCTCCGGTGGCCATCTTCATCATCCCGGCGCTCTCCATGATGAGGAGGGAGTAGTTCACCTTCGGGGCTGAGGGTATGTATCAGTAGCTATGTGTTTGATCTCTCTCTCTCCCCCTCGTGTTCTTGAGATGGCACGATCATGATGTATCGCGAGCTTTGCTATTATAGTTGGATCTTATGATGTTTCTCCCCCTCTACTCTCTTGTGATGAATTGAGTTTTCCCTTTGAAGTTATCTTATCGGATTGAGTCTTTAAGGATTTGAGAACACTTGATGTATGTCTTGCATGTGCTTATGTGTGGTGACAATGGGATATCACGTGATCTACTTGATGTATGTTTTGGTGATCAACTTGCGGTTTTAGTGACCTTGTGAACTTATGCATAGGGGTTGGCACACGTTTTCGTATTGACTCTCCAGTAGAAACTTTGGGGCACTCCTTGAAGTTCTTTGTGTTGGTTGAATAGATGAATATGAGATTGTGTGATGCATATCATATAATCATGCCCACGGATACTTGAGGTGACAATGGAGTATCTAGGTGACATTAGGGTTTTGGTTGATTTGTTTCTTAAGGTGTTATGCTAGTACGAACTCTATGATAGATCGATCGGAAAGAATAGCTTCGTGTTATTTTACTATGGACTCTTGAATAGATCGATCAGAAAGAATAACTTTGAGGTGGTTTCGTACCCTACAATAATGTCTTCGTTTGTTCTCCGCTATTAGTGACTTTGGAGTGAATCTTTGTTGCATGATTGAGGGACAGACATATGATCCAGTTATGTTATCCTTGTTCGGAGAACTTGCACTAGTGAAAGTATGAACCCTATGCCTTGTTTCCTGGCATTGCAATACCGTTTACGCTCACTTTTACCACTTGTTACCTTGCTGTTTTTATATTTTCATATTACAAAAACCTATATCTACCATCCATATTGCACTTGTATCACCATCTCTTCGCCGAACTAGTGCACCTATACAATTTACCATTGTATTGGGTGTGTTGGGGACACAAGAGACTCTTTGTTATTTGGTTGCAGGGTTGTTTGAGAGAGACCATCTTCATCCTACGCCTCCCATGGATTGATAAACATTAGGTCATTGATACGTCTCCAATGTATCTATAATTTTTGATTGTTCCATGCTATTATATTATCCTTCTAGGATGTTTTATGGGCTTTTATATACACTTTTATATGATTTTTGGGACATACCTATTAACCCAGAGCCCAGTGCCAGTTTCTGTTTTTCTCCTGTTTTAGAGTTTCGCAGAAAAGGAATATCAAACGGAGCCCAATTGACCTGAAACTCAACGGAGGACGTTCTTGGATCTAAAGAAGCCCAGGAAGTGCCGGAGGGGGACGAGAAGATCCACGGGCTGCCCACGAGGGTGGGGGTGCCCCCCTACTCGGCGTGCCCCCTGCCTCGTGGACAGCCCGGAGACCCCCTTTACTTGGACCCGCCTCCAACACCTCCTATATGTACTGAAACCTCCGGAAAGTAACCTTGATCGGGAGTTCCGCCACCGAAAGCCTCTGTTGCCACCGAAAACCAATCTATACCCGTTCTGGCACCCTGCCGGAGGGGGGGAATCCGTCTCCGGTGGCTATCTTCATCATCCCGGTGCTCTCCATGACGAGGAGGGAGTAGTCCACCCTCAGGGCTTAGGGTATGTACCAGTAGCTATGTGTTTGATCTCTCTCTCTCTCGTGTTCTTGAGATATCATGATCTTGATGTATCGCGAGCTTTGCTATTATAGTTGGATCTTATGATGTATCTCCCCCTCTACTCTCTTGTGATGAATTGAGTTTTCCCTTTGAAGTTATCTTATCGGATTGAGTCTTTAAGGATTTGAGAACACTTGATGTATGTCTTGCATGTGCTTATCTGTGGTGACAATGGGATATCACGTCACGTGATTTACTTGATGTATGTTTTGGTGATCAACTTGCGGGTTCCGTGACCTTGGCAATCTATGCATAGGGGTCGGTACACGTTTTCTATTGGGGAACGTAGTATTTTAAAATTTTCCTACGATCAAGCAAGATCTATCTACCAGATGCATAGCAACGAGAGGGGAGAGTGTGTCTACGTACCCTCGTAGACCGGGAGCAGAAGCGTCTAGTGACGCGGTTGATGTAGTCGAACTTCTTCGTGATCCAACCGATAAAGCACCGAACGTTCGGAGCCTCCGCGTTCAGCACACGTTCAGCTTGATGACGTCCCACGAGCTCTTGATCCAGTAGAACCTCGTGGGAGAGTTTCGTCAGCACGACGGCGTGGTGACGGAGAGTATGAAGTTACCGTCGCAGGGCTTCGCCTAAGCACTGCAACGGTATGACCGAGGTGTGTTTCTATGGAGGGGGGCACCGCACACGACTGGAGATGTCAACTTGTGTGTCTTTGGGTGCCCCCTGCCCCTGTATATAACGGAGCAAGGGGGAGGCCGGCCGGCCCCCTATGGCGCGCCTAGAGAGGAAATCCTACTAAGAATAGGATTGCAATCGTATTCCTAGTAGGAATCCTCCAAGAGGGAGAGAGGGGGAAGGAAGGAGAGGGAGAGGGAGAAGGAGAAGGAAAGGGGCGCCGCCCCCTCCTTTCCTTGTCCAATTCGGACGAAGGGGGAGGGGCGCGCGGCCCAGCCCTGTCCGGCCCTTCTCTCTTTCCACTAAAGCCCATTAGAGCCCATAGCTTCCCCGGGGGGTTCCGGTAACCCCCCGGCACTCCGGTTTATTCCGAAACTTTCCGGAACACTTCGGGTGTCCGAATATAGTCGTCCAATATATCAATCTTTATGTCTCGGACATTCCGAGACTCCTCTTTATGTTCGTGATCTCATCCGGGACTCCGAACTACCTTCGGTACATCAAAACTCATAAACTCATAATACCGATCATCATCAAACGTTAAGCGTGCGGACCCTACGGGTTCGAGAACTATGTAGACATGACCGAGACTCATCTTCGGTCAATAACCAATAGCGGAACCTAGATGCTCATATTGGCTCCTACAAAATCTACGAAGATCTTTATTGGTCAAACGCATAACAACATACGGTGTTCCCTTTGTCATCGATATGTTACTTGCCCGAGATTTGATCGTCGGTATCACCATACCTAGTTAATCCCATTACCGGCAAGTCTCTTTACTCGTTCCATAATACATCATCTCGTGACTAACTCATTAGTTATTTGCTTGCAAGGCTTATTATGATGAGTATTACCAAGAGGGCCCAGAGATACCTCTTCGACACCCGGAGTGACAAATCCTATTCTTGATCTATGCCAACACCCCGAACACCTTCGGAGACACCTGTAGAGGATCTTTATAATCACCCAGTTATGTTGTGATGTTTGATAGCACATAAGTTGTTCCTCCGGTATTCGGGAGTTGCATAATCTCATAGTCATAGGAACATGTATAAGTCATGAAGAAAGCAATAGCAATAAAAGTAAACGATCATAGTGCTAAGCTAACGGGTGGGTCTTGTCCCTCACATCATTCTCCTAATGGTGTGATCCCATTGATCAAATGACAACTCATGTCTATGGCTAGGAAACATAACCATCTTTGTTCAAATGAGCTAGTCTAGTAGAGGCATACTAGGGACACTCTGGTTTGTCTAAGTATATTCACACATGTACTAAGTTTCCAGTTAATACAATTCTAGCATGAATAATAAAAATTTATCATGATATAAGGAAATAAATAATAATTTTATTATGGCCTCTAGGCCATATTTTCTTTCAGTCTCCCACTTGCACTAGAGTCAATAATCTTGATCACATCACCATGTGATTAACATCAATAGTTCACATCAACATGTGACTAACACCCATAGTTCTCATCGCCATGCGACTAATGCTCAAAAGGTTTACTAGAGTCAACAATCTAGTTCACATCGTCATGTGATTAACACCCAAAGAGTACTAAGGTGTGATCATGTTTTGCTTCGTGAGAGAAGTTTAGTCAGCGGGTCTGTTACATTCAGATCTGTATGTATTTTTGCAAATTTCTATGTCTACAATGCTCTGCACGGAGCTACTTTAGCTAATTGCTCCCACTTTCAATATGTATCCAGATCGAGACTCAGAGTCATCCAGATCGGTGTTAAAGCTTGCATCGACGTAACTCTTTTACGACAAACTCTTTATCACCTCCATAACCGAGAAATATTTCCTTAGTCCTCTAAGGATAATTTTGACCGATGTTCAGTGATCTACTCCTGGATCAGTATTGTACCTCATTGTCAATCTCATGGCAAGGTGCACAACAGGTTTGGTACACAACGTAGCATACTTTATAGAACCTATGACTGGGGCATAGGGAATGACTTTCATTCTTTCTCTATCTTCTGCCGTGGTTGGGTTTTGAGTCTTACTCAACTTCATACCTTGCAACACAGGCAAGAACTCTTTCTTTGACTGTTCCATTTTGAACTACTTCAAAATATTGTCAAGGTATGTACTCATTGAATAAACTTATCAAGCTTCTTGATCTATCTCTATAGATCTTGATGCTCAATATGTAAGCAGCTTTACCGAGGGTTTTCTTTGAAAAACTCCTTTCAAACACTCCTATATGATTTCCAGAAAATTCTACATCATTTCTGATCGACAATATGTCATTCACATATACTTATCAGAAAGGCTGTAGTGCTCCCACTTACTTTCTTGTAAATATAGGCTTCACCGCAAGTCTGTATAAAACTTATCAAAGCGTATATTCCAACTCCGAGATGCTCGCACCAGTCCATAGATGGATCGCTGGAGCTTGCTTATTTAGCACCTTTAGGATTGACAAAACCTTCTGGCTGCATCATATACAACTCTTCTTTAATAAATCCACTAAAGAATGCAGTTTTGTTATCCATTTGCCAGATTTCATAAAATGCGGCAGTTGCTAACATGATTCGGACAGACTTAAGCATCGCTATGAGTGAGAAAATTTCATCGTAGTCAACACTTTGAACTTGTCGAAAACCTTTCGCAACAAGTCGAGCTTTGTAGATAGTAACATTACCATCGGCGTCAGTCTTGCTCTTAAAGATCCATTTATTTTTAATGGCTTGCCGATCATCTGGCAAGTCAACCAAATTCCACACTTTGTTCTCATACATGGATCCCATCTCAGATTTCATGGCCTCAAGCCATTTTGCGGAATCTGGGCTCATCATCGCTTCCTCATAGTTCGTAGGTTCATCATGGTCTAGTAACATGACTTCTAGAACCGGGTTGCCGTACCACTCTGGCGCGGAACGTACTCTGGTTGATCTACGAAGTTCAGCAGTAACTTGATCTGAAGTTTCATGAGCATCATCATTAGCTTCCTCACTTATTGGTGTAGGAATCACTGGAACTAGTTTCTGTGATGTACTACTTTCCAATTCGGGAGAAGGTACAATTATCTCATCAAGTTCCACTTTCCTCCCACTCACTTCTTTCGAGAGAAACGCCTTCTCTAGAAAGGATCCATTCTTAGCAACGAATATCTTGCCTTTGGATCTATGATAGTAGGTGTACCCAACAGTCTCCTTTGGGTATCCTATGAAGACACATTTCTCCGACTTGGGTTCGAGCTTATCAGGTTGAAGCTTTTTCACATAAGCATCGCAGCCCCAAACTTTAAGAAACGACAACTTTGGTTTCTTGCCAAACCACAGTTCATAAGGCGTCATCTCAATGGATTTAGATGGTGCCCTTATTTAATGTGAATGCAGCTGTCTCTAATGCATAACCCAAAACGATAGTGGTAAATCGGTAAGAGACATCATAGATCATACCATATCTAATAAAGTACGGTTACGATGTTCGGACACACCATTACGCTATGGTGTTCCGGGTGGCATGAGTTGTGAAACTATTTCACATTGTTCTAAATGAAGGCCAAACTCGTAACTTCAAATATTCGCCTCCGCGATTAGACCGTGGAAACTTTTATTTTCTTGTTACGATGATTCTCTACTTCACTCTGAAATTCTTTGAACTTTTCAATTGTTTCAGACTTGTGCTTCATCAAGTAGATATACACATATCTGCTCAAATCATCAGTGAAGGTCAGAAAATAACGATACCCGCCGCGAGCTTCAACACTCATCGGTCCACATACATCAGTATGTATGATTTCCAACAAATCTATTGCTCATTCCATTGTTCCGGAGAAAGGAGTTTTAGTCATCTTGCCCATGAGGCATGGTTCGCAAGCACCAAGTGATTCATAATCAAGTGATTCCAAATGTCCATCACTATGGAGTTTCTTCATGTGCTTTACACCAATATGATCTAAACGGCAGTGCCACAAATAAGTTGCACTATCATTATTAACCTTGCATCTTTTGGCTTCAATATTATGAATATGTGTATCACAACGATCGAGATCCAACAAACAATTTTCATTGGGTGTATGACCATCGAAGGCTTTATTCATGTAAACAGAATAACAATTATTCTATGACTTTAAATGAATAACCGTATTGCAACAAACATGATCAAATCATATTCATGCTCAACGCAAATGCCAAATAACATTTATTTAGGTTCTACACTAATCCCGAAAGTATAGGGAGTGTGCGATGATGATTATATTATTCTTGAAACCACTTCCAACACACATCGTCACTTCACCTTTAACTAGTCTTTGTTCATTCTGCAACTCTCGTTCCGAGTTACTAATTTTAGCAACTGAACTGGTATCAAATACCTAGGGATTGCTATGAACACTAGTAAAATACACATCAATAATCTGTATATCAAATATACCTTTGTTCACTTTGCCATCCTTCTTATCCGCCAAGTATCTAAGGCAGTTCCACTTCCAGTGACCATTTCCTTTGCAGTAGAAGCACTTAGTTTTAGGCTTGAGTTTAGCTTTGGGTTTCTTCACGGGAGTGACAACTTGCTTGTCATCCTTCTTGAAGTTCCCTTTCTATCACTTTGCCCTTTACTTGAAACAAGCGGTTTTGTTAACCATCAACACTTGATGCTCTTTCTTGATTTATACCTTCGCCGATTTCAGCATCGCGAAGAGCTCGGGAATTACTTTCGTCATCCCTTGCATATTATAGTTCATCACGAAGTTCTACTAACTTGGTGATAGTGACTAGAGAACTTTGTCAATTACTATCTTATCTGGAAGATTAGCTCCCACTTGATTCAAGTAATTGTAGTACCTAGACAATCTGAGCACATGCTCACTGGTTGAGCTATTCTCCTCCATCTTGTAGGCAAAGTACTGTCAGAGGTCTTACACCTCTCGACACGGGCATGAGTATGAAATACTAATTTCAACTCTTGGAACATCTCATATGCTCTGTGGCGTTCAAAATGTTTTTGAAGTCCCGGTTATAAGCCGTAAAGCACGGCGCACTAAAATATCAAGTAGTCATCATACCGAGCTTTTGTCAAAACGTTCATAACGTTTGCATCTGCTCCTGCAATAGGTCTGTCACCTAGCGGTGCATCAAGGACATAATACTTCTGTGCAGCAATGAGGATAATCCTCATATCACGGACCTAGTCCACATCATTGCTACTAACATCTTTAAACTTAGTTTTCTCTAGGAACATATTAAAAACATAGGGGAGCTATAACGCGAGTTATTGATCTACAACATAATTTGCAAATACTATTAGGAATAAGTTCATGATAAATTAAAGTTCAATTTAATCATATCACTAAAGAACTCCCACTTAGATAGACATCACTCTAGTCATCTAAATGATCACGTGATCCAAATCAACTAAACCATGTCCGATCATCACGTGAGATGGAGTAGTTTTCAATGGTGAACATGTTATGTTGATCATATCTACTATATGATTCACGCTCGACCTTTCGGTCTCCAGTGTTCCGAGGCCATGTCTGTACATGCTAGGCTCATCAAGTTTAATCCGAGTATTCTGCATGTGCAAAACTGTCTTACACCCGTTGTATTTGAACGTAGAGCTTATCACCCCCGATCATCACGTGGTGTCTCGGCACGACGAACTTTCGCAACGGTGCATACTCAGGGAGAACACTTGTACCTTGAAATTTTGAAAGGGATCATCTTATAATGCTACCGCCGTACTAAGCAAAATAAGAAGCATAATAAGATAAACATCACATGCAATCAAAATATGTGACATGATATGCATCATCATCTTGTGCTTTTGATCTCCATCTCCAAGGCACCGTCATGATCACCATCGTCACCGGCGCGACACCTTGATCTCCATCGTAGCATCATTGTCGTCTCGCCAACTATTGCTTCTACGACTATCGATACCGCTTAGTGATAAAGTAAAGCAATTACATGGCGACTGTATTACATACAATAAAGCGACAACCATATGGCTCCTGCCAGTTGCCGATAACTTTACAAAACATGATCATCTCATACAATAATGTATCACTCATCATGTCTTGACCATATCACATAACAACATGCCCTGCAAAAACAAGTTAGACATCCTCTACTTTGTTGTTGCAAGTTTTACGTGGCTGCTACGGGCTTAGTAAGAACCGTTCTTACCTACGCATACAAAAACCACAGCGATTTTTCGTCAAGTATGTGATGTTTTAACCTTCGCAAGGACCGGGCGTAGCCATACTCGATTCAGCTAAAGTGAGAGAGACAGACACCTGCCAGTCACCTCTAAGCAACAAGTGCTCATAACGGTGAAACCAGTCTCGCGTAAGCGTACGTGTAATGTCGGTCCGGGCCGCTTCATCTCACAATACCACCAAACCAAAGTATGATACGTCTCCAACGTATCTATAATTTTTTATTGTTCCATGCTATTATTTATGAAGTCTTCGATGTTTAATGGGATTTATCATTCACTTTTATATCATTTTTGGGACTAACCTACTAACCCAAAGGCCCAGTCCAGATTTCTGTTTTTGCCTATTTCAGGGTTTTGCAGAAAAAGAATATCAAACGGAGTCCTAACTGAATGAAACCTTCGCGAGAGATATTTTTGGAGAAAATCACGCACGCGGAGCTTGAGGACCAAGTCAAGGGACAGAGAGGTGGCCCTCGAGGGTGGGGGGCGCCCCCCTGCCTCGAGGCCCCCTCAAGTGGCCCCCGGTGCCCTCCTTCCTCCTATATAAGTCAACGTACCCCAGAAACTCCGAATACAGAGAGAAAACCCTAATTCCACCGCCGTAGCTTCTGTTCCCGTGGAGATCCCATCTTGGAGCCTGTTCCGGAGCTCCACCGGTGGGGGGTCCATCACGGAGGCCTACATCATCATCATCATCGCCCTCACCATGAGTTGTGAGTAGTTTACCACAGACCTTCGGGTCCATAGCTAGTATCTAGATGGCTTCTTCTCTCTCTCTGGATCTCAATACAAAGTTCTCCTCGGTCTTCGAGGAGATCTATTCGATGTAATCTCTTTTTGCGGTGTGTTTGTCGAGATCTAATGAATTGTGAGTTTATGATCAAGGTTATCCATGAAAGATATTTGGTTCTTCTCTGAACTTTGTACGTGTGCTCATAATATCCTTGCAAGTCTCTTTGAATTATTGGTTTGGTTTGGCCTACTAGATCTTTAGTTCTTGCAATGGGAGAAGTGCTTGGCTTTTGGTTCAATCTTGCGGTGTCCTTTCCTAGTGACAGTAGGGGCAGCAAGGCACGTATTGTATTGTTGCCATCGAGGATAAAAAGATGGGGTTTATATCATATTGCTTGAGTTTATCCCTCTAAATCATGCCATCTTGCTTAAGGCGTTACTCTGTTCGTATGAACTCAATACATTAGATGCATGCTGGATAGCGGTCGATGTGTGGAGTAATAGTAGTAGATGCAGGCAGGAGTCGGTCTACTTGTCTCGGACGTGATGCCTATATACAATGATCATGCCTAGATAGTCTCATAATTATTTGCTTTTCTATCAATTGCTCGACAGTAATTTGTTTACCCGCCGTAGAATATCGCTATCATGAGAGAAGCCACTAGAGAGAACTATGGCCCCCGGGTCTATTCTCAACATATCAATCTACATCTACTTTACTTTTACCGCGTTTATTTGCTGTTTTATTAAACTAAAAATACCTAAAATATAAACTATCATCTCTATCAGATCTCACTTTCGTAAGTGACCGTAAAGGGATTGACAACCCCTTATCACATTACCTACGAAGTTCTTATTTGTTTGTGAAGGTGCGAGGGACTCGCGCGTGGTCTCCTACTGGATTGATACCTTGGTTCTCAAAAACTGAGGGAAATACTTACGCTACTGTGTTGCATCTCCCTTTCCTCTTCGAGGGAATACAATGCAAGCTCAAGAGGTAGCAGACATGTTGGTAAGCAGTATGACTAGTATCATCCACAACTCACTTGTGTTCTACTCGTGCATATCATCTACGCATAGACCTGGCTCTGATACCACTGTTGGGGAACGTAGTATTTTAAATTTTTCCTACGATCACACAAGATCTATCTACCAGATGCATAGCAACGAGAGGGGAGAGTGTGTCTACGTACCCTCGTAGACCGGGAGCGGAAGCGTCTAGTGACGTGGTTGATGTAGTCGAACTTCTTCGCGATCCAACCGATCAAGCACCGAACATACGGAGCCTCCGCGTTCAGCACACATTCAGCTTGATGACGTCCCATGAGCTCTTGATCCAATAGAACCTCGCGGGAGAGTTTCGTCAGCACGACGGCGTGGTGACGGAGATGATGAAGTTACCGTCGCAAGGCTTCCCCTAAGCACTGCAACGGTATGACCGAGGTGTGTTTCTGTGGATGGGGGCACCGCACATGGCTGGAGGGATCAACTTGTGTGTCTTTGGGTGCCCCCTGCCCCTGTATATAAAGGAGCAAGGGGGGAGGATGGCCGGCCCCCTATGGCGCGCCTAGAGAGGCAATCCTACTAGGAATAGGATTGCAATCCTATTCCTAGTAGGAATCCACCAAGAGGGAGAGAGGGGGAAGGAAGGAGAGGAAGAGGGAGAAGGAAAGGGGCGCCGCCCCACCTCCTTTCCTTGTCCAATTCGGACCAAGGGGGAGGGGCACGCAGGCCAGCCCTGGCCGGCCCTTCTCTCTTTCCACTAAAGCCCATTAGGGCCCATAGCTTCCCCGGGGGTTCCAATAACCCCCCTCGGCACTCTGGTTTATTCCGAAACTTTTCGGAACACTTCCGGTGTCCGAATATAGTCGTCCAATATATCAATCTTTATGTCTTGGACATTCCGAGACTCCTCGTCATGTCCGTGATCTCATCCGGGACTCAGAACAACCTTCGGTACATCAAAACTCATAAACTCAAAATACCGATCGTCATCAAACGTTAAGCGTGCGGACCCTACGGGTTCGAGAACTATGTATACATGACCGAGACTCATCTTCGGTCGATAACCAATAGCGGAACCTGGATGCTCATATTGGCTCCTACATATTCTACAAAGATCTTTATCGGTCAAACCGCATAACAACATACGTTGTTCCCTTTGTCATCGGTATGTTACTTGCCCGAGATTTGATCGTCGGTATCACCATACCTAGTTAATCTCGTTACCGGCAAGTCTCTTTACTCGTTCCATAATACATCATCTCGTGCCTAACTCATTAGTCATTTGCTTGCAAGGCTTATTATGATGTGTATTACCGAGAGGGCCCAGAGATACCTCTTCGACACTCGGAGTGACAAATCCTATTCTTGATCTATGCCAACACCACGAACACCTTCGGAGACACCTGTAGAGCATCTTTATAATCACCTAGTTACGTTGTGACGTTTGATAGAACACAAGGTGTTCCTCCGGTATTCGGGAGTTGCATAATCTCATAGTCATAGGAACGTGTATAAGTCATGAAGAAAGCAAACTAAACGATGATAGTGCTAAGCTAACGGATGGGTCTTGTCCCTCACATCATTCTCCTAATGATGTGATCTCGTTGATCAAATGACAACCCATGTCTATGGCTAGGAAACATAACCATCTTTGATCAATGAGCTAGTCTAGTAGAGGCATACTAGGGACACTTTGTTTTGTCTATGTATTCACACATCTACAAATTTCCAGTTAATACAATTCTAGCATGAATAATAAACATTTATCATGATATAAGGAAATAAATAATAACTTTATTATTGCCTCTAGGACATATTTCCTTCATTTTTGTCTTGACTCTCTGGTAGAAACTTTGGTGCACTCTTTGAAGTTCTTTTGTGTTGGTTGAATAGATGAATCTGAGATTGTGTGATGCATATCGTATAATCATGCCCACGGATACTTGAGGTGACAATGGAGAATCTAGGTGACATTAGGGTTTTGGTTGATTTGTGTCTCAAGGTGTTATTCTAGTACGAACTATATGATAGATCGAACGGAAAGAATACCTTCGTGCTATTTTACCACGGACTCTTGAATAGATTGATCAGAAAGAATAACTTTGAGGTGGTTTCGTACCCTACCATAATCTCTTTGTTTGTTCTCCGCTATTAGTGACTTTGGAGTGACTCTTTGTTGCATGGTGAGGGATAGTTATATGATCTAGTTATGTTATTATTGTTGAGAGAACTTGCACTAGTGAAAGTATGAACCCTAGGCCTTGTTTCCTATCATTGCAACACCGTTTATGCTCACTTTTATCATTAGTTACCTTGTTGTTTTTATATTTTCAGATTACAAAAACCTACTCCCTTCGTTCCAAAATATAAGTCTTTCTAGAGATTCCAACAAGTGACTACATACGGAGCAAAATGAGTGAATCTACACTCTAAAATATGTCTACATACATCCGTATGTTGTAGTCCATTTGAAATGTCTATAAAGACTTATATTTAGGAATGGAGGGAGTATATCTACCATCCATATTGCACTTGTATCACCATCTCTTCGCCGAACTAGTGTACCTATACAATTTACCATTGTATTGGGTGTGTTGGGGACACAAGAGACTCTTTGTTATTTGGTTGTAGGGTTGTTTGAGAGAGACCATCTTCATCCTACACCTCCCACAGATTGATAAACCTCAGGTCATCCACTTGAGGGAAATTTGCTACTGTCCTACAAACCTCTGCACTTGGAGGCCCAACAATGTCTACAAGAAGAAGGTTGTGTAGTAGACATCAAGCTCTTTTCTGGTGCCGTTGCCGGGGAGGCTAGTGCTTGAAGGTATATCTTTAGATCTTGCAATCGAATCTTTTTGTTTCTTGTTTTATCACTAGTTTAGTTTATAAAAGAAAACTACAAAAAAGTGGAATTAATGTTACCTCATATGCTTCATCTTTTTAATATCTTTTGTGAAAATGATGGAAAGGAAAATTGTGCTCAAGTACTAGAAGAGTAATTACATAGAATGCTTGGCACTCAAAAGTTGAATGATGAGCATGATTGCAATGTTGTTAGTGTGAATTCTGCGAATTTCCATAATACTAATGATGTCTGCACTAGTCATGATGAAAATATCTCATATAAGCATGTCGATTTTTGTGGAGTGCATAGAGTTTGCAAGTACATACCAAATAGGGAAGATAGATTTTGCAAGAGGCATAAGTATTTAGAAACTAAATGGTTGCTAGAAAGGCTAGATGATTGTGCTGAAAATTTAAAATTTCTTAGCCGTACTTGTGAACTTTGCAATGAATGTGGTCATTTCATTCTCCAATGCAAATTGTTTCATGATTGAATCGTGTCCAAAAATTGTGACGACTTGATTACCCTTGCTCATCATAATGAACTTATCTTGCTTTTGGGTTATGAAGAAATCAAATGTAGAACTAAGCATCTTCCAGGATTTGCCCTTGATAAAGTTCTTGATTTTGATCTAGAGGATATATATATATATATATATATATATATATATATATATATATATATATATATATTGTGCGGTGAATTGCATTGAAAATCCTTATATTTCCAATTACCTTAAGACAAGAAAACAAATAGGAGATGAAGAGAATACTAATGAAAGGGAAGAGATTTCCCAATATCCTCCTATTATTTCTTATGATGAATCAGGTAACGAGGAGGAGCCTTCTATTCAACCAATCTCATTAATAAAGAGCTCCGGAAAGAAGATTAAACCCACACATAATGTGAAGAAGAAAAAGAAAAGACGAAGAAGCAAAGGTAAAGAGGTATCCGTTCCAAATGATGTTGCTCCTATTACTCATTGTGATGATCATAATTGCTATACTATCGGTGCTATCCATACTATTAATGATGAGAGTGATTATGCTTATGATATGAAAAGGCCCAAGCTTGGGGAAGGTATATTTGATGAGAATGACATGTTTGAGAATTTATTTGCTGCAATTAGTGTTTGTCCCAAGCTTGGGGACGCTACGTTTGATGAAGATGATATTTTTAGTCCCCCAAGTTTTGGTGAGCATATTTATTATGATGAAAGTATGCCTCCTACTTATGATGATTATGTGATGACACTTATGCCATAAAAGGCAGTGATGCTTATATTTATAAAACTTTTCATGATTATGATTACCCTTTTTCCGAACATTACTCTTTTAATGTGGAAACAATCTATAGTATTCAAGTCTCTTATAATACTCCCACTATTCCAAATGAGAAGAATTGTGCTTATGTGGAGAGTAATAAAATTTATATGCTTGGGGATCATGACAAGAATGCTTTATGTGATAGTTATATTGTTGAATTCATTCATGATGCTACTGAAAATTATTATGAGAGAGGATCATATGCTTCTACATATTGCAATAATATCAAGTTTCCTCTCTATGTGCTTAAAGTTTTGAAGTTATGCTTGTTTTGCTTTCCTATGCTAGTTGATTATTGTTCCCATAAGTTGTTTGCTCACAAAATCCCTACGCATAGGAAGTGGGTTAGACTTAAATGTGCTAGTCATATTCTTCATGATGCTCCCTTTATGTTTCAATTCTTATCTTTTATGTGAGCATCATTGAAATCATCATGCCAAGCTAGGGGCGTTAAACGATAGCGCTTGTTGGGAGGCAACCCAACTTTATTTTTGTTATTTGCTTTTGCTTCTATTTAGGAATAAATATTGCATATAGATTATGTTTATATGTGGTTTCGTGTTTTAGTTAGTGCTTGTGCCAAGTAGAACCTTTGGGAAGACTTGTGTGAAGTTTATATGATCTTGCTGTAAAAAACAGAAACGTTAGCGCTCACAAGAATGGTCACCAGATTTTACTGGAGAGTGCTATTTAGTTGATTCTTCTTGCAGATGATTAATAGACAAATTCCTCATGTTTACCAAATTTTTTCAGAATTTTTGGAGTTACAGAAGTATTCGAAAGTTACAGATTGCTACAGACTGTTCTGTTTTTGACAGATTCTGTTCTCTATGTGTTGTTTGCTTATTTTGATGAATCTATGAGTAGTATCGAAGGGTATGAACCATGGATATGTTGGAATACATTAGATATTCCACCAATATGAATTTAGAATTAGTTCACAACAGTACCTAAGTGGTGGTTTTATTTTCTTATACTAATGGAACTTACGAGTTTTCTGTTGAGTTTTGTGTTGTGAAGTTTTCAAGTTCTGGGTAAATATTCGATGGACTATGGAATAAGGAGTGGAAAGAGCCTAAGCTTGGGGATGCCCAAGGCACCCCAAGGTAATATACAAGGACAACCAAGAGCCTAAGCTTGGGGATGCCCCGAATGGCATCCCCTCTTTCGTCTTCGTTCATCGGTAACTTTACTCGATACTATATTTTTATTCACCACATGATATGTGTTTTGCTTGGAGCGTCAATTTATTTTATTTTGTTTTGCTTGATGTTTGAATAATATCCCAAGATCTGAAATTCTTAAATGTTAGAGAGTCTTCACATAGTTACATAATTATTCAACTACTCATTGATCTTCGCTTATATCTTTTGGAGTAGTTTGTTGTTTGCTCTAGTGCTTCACTTATATTCTTTTTAGAGCACGGCGGTGGTTTTATTTTGAAGAGATAGATGGACTCTCATGCTTCACTTATATCCTTTTGAGAGTCTTTTAGAACAGCATGGTAATGTGTTTTGGTTATAAAACTAGTCCTAATATGATAGGCATCTGAGATGAGTGTAGTAAAAACTTTCATACAAAGTGCATTGAATATGATGAGAAGTTTGATACTTGATGATTGTTTTGAGATATGGGGATAGTGATATTAGAGTCATGCTAGTGGAGTTATTATGAAATTGAGAAATACTTGTGTTAAAGTTTGTGATTCCCGTAGCATGCACGCATGGTGAACCGCTATGTGACGAAGTTAGAGCATGAGGTATTTGTAGAGTGTCATCCTTTGTGTGGAGGTCGGGGGCGCGCGATGGTTAACTCCTACCAACCTCCCCCCTAGGAGCATGCATTGATTGCTTTGTTTTGATGACTCGTAATTTTTGCAATAAGTATATGAGTTCTTTATGACTAATGTTGAGTCCATGGATTATACGCACTCTCACCCTTCCACCATTGCTAGCCTCTCTTTTACCACGCAACTTTCGCCGGTGCCATACACCCACTATATACCTTCCTCAAAACAGCCACCATACCTGCCTATCATGGCATTTCCATAGCCATTCCGAGATATATTGCGATGCAACTTTCCACCATTTCGTTCATATGACACTCTTCATATTGTCATGATCACGTAGTTGACATCGTATTTGTGGCAAAGCCACCATGCATAATTTTTCATACATGTCACTCTTGATTCATTGCACATCCCGGTACACCGCCGGAGGCATTCATATAGAGTCATACTTTGTTCTAGTATCGAGTTGTAATATCGAGTTGTAAATCAATAGAAGTGTGATGATCATCATTATTAGAGCATTGTCCCAAAGAAAAAAAAAGAAAAAGGAAAAAGAAAAAAAAGAAGGAAAGGCCAAAGAAAAAAGAAAGGCCCAAAAAAAAAGAAAAAAAGAAAAAAAAGAAGGTACAATGATACTATCTTTTTTCCACACTTGTGCTTCAAAGTAGCACCATATTCTTCATGATAGAGAGTCTCTTGTTTAGTCACTTTCATATACTAGTGAGAATTTTCATTATAGAAATTGGCTTGTATATTCCAACGATGAGTTTCCTCAAATGCCCTAGGTCTTCGTGAGCAAGAAAGTGGGATGCACACCCACTTAGTTTCTTTTGTTGAGCTTTCATACATTTTTAGCTCTAGTGCATCCGTTGCATGGCAATCCCTACTCACTCACATTGATATCTATTGATGGGCATCTCCATAGCCCGTTGATACGCCTGTAGTCGATGTGAGACTATCTTCCTCCTTTTTGTCTTCTCCACAACCACCACTCTATTCCACCATAGTGCTATATCCATGGCTCATGCTCATGTATTGCGTGAAAGTTGAAAGGTTTGAAAGAATTTGAGTATGAAAACAATTGCTTGGCTGAAACCAGGGTTGTGCATGATATGAATATTTTGTGTGATGAAGAGAGAGCATAGCTAGACTATATGATTTTGTAGGCATAACTTTCTTTGGCCATGTTATTTTGAGAAGACATGATTGCTTTGTTAGTATGCTTGAAGTATTGTTATTCTTACGTCAATATTAAACTGTTGTCTTGAATCTTTTGGATCTGAACATTCATGCCACAATAAAGAAAATCACATTTATAATTATGTTAGGTAGCATTCCAAATCAAAAATTCTGTTTTTATCATTTACCTACTCGAGGACGAGCAGGAATTAAGCTTGGGGATGCTGATACGTCTCCAACGTAATTATAATTTTTTATTGTTCCATGCTATTATATTATCCTTCTAGTATGTTTTATGGGATTTTATATACACTTTTATATGATTTTTGGGACTAACCAATTAACCCAGAACCCAGTGCCAGTTTCTGTTTTTCTCCTGTTTTAGGGTTTCGCAGAAAAGGAATATCAAACGGAGCCCAATTGACCTGAAACTCAACGGAGGATGTTTTTGGACCTAAAGAAGCCCGGGAAGTGCCGGAGGGGGACGAGAAGATCCACGGGCTGCCCACGAGGGTGGGGGCGCCCCCCTACTGGGCGCGCCCCCTGCCTCGTGGACAGCCCGGAGACCCCCTTTACTTGGCTCCGACTCCAACACCTCCAATATATACTGAGACCTCCGTAAAGTAACCTAGATCGGGAGTTCCTCCGCCGAAAGCCTCTGTTGCCACCGGAAACGAATCTAGACCCGTTCTGCCACCCTGACGGAGGGGGGGAATCCTGAAGGAAATATGCCCTAGAGGCAATAATAAAGATGTTATTTGTATTTCCTTATATCATGATAAATGTCTTTTATTCATGCTAGAATTGTATTAACCGGAAACTTGATACATGTGTGAATACATAGACAAAATAGTATGTCCCTAGTATGCCTCTACTAGACTAGCTCATTGATCGAAGATGACTATGTTTCCTAGCCATAGACATGAGTTGTCATTTGATCAACGGGATCACATCATTAGGAGAATGATGTGATGGACTAGACCCATCCGTTAGCATAGCACTATGATCGTTTAGTTTTACTGCTATTGCTTTCTTCATGACTTATACATGTTCCTATGACTATGAGATTATGCAACTCCCGAATACCGTAGGAACACCTTGTGTGCTATCAAACGTCACAACGTAACTGGGTGATCATAAAGATGCTCTACTGTTGTCTCAGAAAGTATTCGTGGTATAGGCATAGATCAAGACTAGGATTTGTCACTCCGAGTGTCGGAGAGGTATCTCTGGGCCCTCTCGGTAATGCACATCATAATAAGCCTTGCAAGCAAATGACTAATGAGTTAGTCACGAGATGATGTATTACGGAACGAGTAAAGAGACTTGCCGGTAACGAGATTAAACTAGGTATAGAGATACCGACGATCGAATCTCGGGCAAGTAACATACCGATGACAAAAGGAACAACGTATGTTGCTATGCGGTTTGACCGATAAAGATCTTCGTAGAATATGTAGGAGCCAATATGAGCATCCAGGTTCCGCTATTGGTTATTGACCGGAGATGAGTCTCGGTCATGTCTACATAGTTCTCGAACCCGTAGGGTCCGCATGCTTAACGTTTGATGACGATCGGTATTATGAGTTTATGAGTTTTGATGTACCGAAGGTAGTTCGGAGTCCCGGATGAGATCACGGGCATGACGAGGAGTCTCGGAATGTCCGAGATGTAAAGATTGATATATTGGACGACTATATTCGGACACCGGAAGTGTTCTGGAATGTTTCGGAATTTACCGGAGTGCAGGAGGGGTTACCGGAACCCCCCGGGGGAATGTTGGGCCCTAGTGGGCCATAGGAGAGAAAGAGGGCAGCAGCCAGGAGGTGGCGCGCCCCCTCCATAGGGGCAGTCCGAATAGGACTAGGGGCGGGAGGCGCGGCCCCTCTTTCCCTCTCCCTCTCCATCTCCTTCCTTCCCCCTCTCCTTCTTGGTGGACTCCTACTAGGAATAGGATTGCAATCCTATTCCTAGTAGGATTGCCTCTCCTGGCGCGCCATAGAGGGCCGGCCGGCCTCCCCCTCTTGCTCCTTTATATACGAGGGCATGGGGGCACCCAAAGACACACAAGTTGAATTGTTTTAGCCGTGTGCGGTGCCCCCCTCCACAGAAACACACCTCGGTCATACCGTTGCAGTGCTTAGGCGAAGCCCTGCGCCGGTAGATACATCATATCCGTCACCACGCCGTCGTGCTGACGAAACTCTCATGTGAAGCTCAACTGGATCAAGAGCTCGTGGGACATCATCAAGCTGAACGTGTGCTGAACGCGGAGGTGCCGTACATTCGGTGCTTGATCGGTTGGATCGCGAAGAAGTTTGACTACATCAACCGCGTCACTTGATGCTTCCGCTCCCGGTCTACGAGGGTACGTAGACACACTCTCCTCTCTCGTTGCTATACATCTGGTAGATAGATCTTGCATGATCGTAGGAAAATTTTAAAATACTACGTTCCCCAACAGTGGCATCATGAGCCAGGTCTATGCGTAGATGATATGCACGATTAGAACACAATGAGTTGTGGGCGATACTAATCATACTGCTTACCAGCATGTCATACTTTGCTTCGGCGGTATTGTGAGATGAAGCGGCCCGGACCGACATTAAGCGTACGCCTACGCGAGACTGGTTTCACCGTTATGAGCACTCGTTGCTTAAAGGTGATTGGCGGGTGTCTGTCTCTCTCACTTTAGCTGAATCAAGTGTGGCTACGCCCGGTCCTTGTGAAGGTTAAAACAGCACATACTCGACGAAACATCATTGTGGTTTTTGTATGCGTAGGTAAGAATGGTTCTTGCTAAGCCCGTAGCAGCCACGTAAAACTTGCAACAACAAAGTAGAGGACGTCTAACTTGTTTTTGCAGGGCATGTTGTGATGTGATATGGTCAAGACATAATGAGTTATACGGTTTTGTATGAGATGATCATGTTTTGTAAAGTTATCAACAACTGGCAGGAGCCATACGGTTGTCGCTTTATTGTATGAAATGCAATCGCCATGTAATTGCTTTACTTTATCACTAAGCGGCAGTGATAGTCGTAGAAGCAATAGTTGGCGAGACGACAACGATGCTACGATGGAGATCAATGTGTCGCGCCGGTGACAAAGGTGATCATGACGGTGCTTTGGAGATGGAGATCAAAAGCACGAGATGATGATGGCCATATCATGTCACATATTTTGATTGCATGTGATGTTTATCTTATTATGCTTCTTATTTTGCGTAGAACGACGGTAGCATTATAAGATGATCCCTTACTAAATTTCAAGGTATAAGTGTTCTCCCTGAGTTTGCACCGTTGCGAAAGTTCGTCGGGCCAAGACACCACGTGATGATCGGGTGCGATAAGCTCTACGTTCAAATACAACGGGTGTAAGCCAGTTTTGCACACGCAGAATACTCGGGTTAAACTTGACGAGCCTAGCATATGCAGATATGGCCTCGAAACACTGGAAACCGAAAGGTTGAGCGTCAATCATATAGTAGATATGATCAACATAAGATGTTCACCATTGAAACTACTCCATCTCACGTGATGATCAGACATGGTTTAGTTGATTTGGATCACGTGATCATTTAGATGACCGGAGGGATGTCTATCTAAGTGGGAGTTCTTTAAGCAATTAATTGAACTTTAAATTTATCATGAACTTAGTCCTGATAGTTTTTGCATATCTATGTTGCTGTAGATCAATGGCCCGTGCTACCGTTCCTTTGAATTTTAATGCATTCCTAGAGAAAGCTAAGTTGAAAGATGATGGTAGCAATTACACGGACTGGGTCCGTAACATGAGGATTATCCTCATTGCTGCACAGAAGAATTATGTCCTTGAAGCACCGCTAGGTGACAAGCCCCCTCCCGCCAATGTAGACGCTTTGAACGTCTGGCAGACGCGGTCTGATGACTACACGATAGTTCAGTGTGCCATGCTTTACGGCTTAGAACCGGGACTTCAACGACGTTTTGAACGTCATGGACCATATGAGATGTTCCAGGAGTTGAAGTTAATATTTCAAGCAAATGCCCGGATTGAGAAATATGATATTTCCAATAAGTTCTACAGCTGCAAGATGGAGGAGAATAGTTCTAGCAGTGAACACTTGCTCAGAATGTCCTGGTATTACAATCATATGACTCAACTTGGTTGCAAAGTTGACGAGGATAGTGTTATTGATAGAGTTCTTCAATCACTGCCACCAAGCTATAAAGGCTTCGTGATGAACTATAATATGCAAGGGATGAAGAAGACAATTCCCGAGCTCTTCGTTATGCTCAAAGCTGCGGAGGTAGAAATCGAAAAGGAGCATCAAGTGTTGATGGTTAACAAGACCACTAGTTTCAACAAAAAGGGCAAGGGAAAGAAGGGGAACTTCAAGAAGAATAGCAAGACAGTTGCTACTCCCGCGAAGAAACCCAAGTCTGGAACCAAGCCTGAAACTGAGTGCTTCTACTGCAAAGGGACTGGACACTGGAAGCGGAACTGCCCCAAGTATTTGGTGGATAAGAAGGATGGCAAGGTAAACAAAGGTATATGTGATATACATGTTATTGATGTGTACCTTACTAATGCTCGTAGTAGTACCTGGGTATTTGATACCGGTTCGGTTGCTAATATTTGTAACTCGAAACAGGGACTACGGATTAAACGAAGATTAGCTAAGGACGAGGTGACGATGCGCGTGGGAAATGGTTCCAAAGTCGATGTGATCGCCGTCGTCATGCTACCTCTACATCTACCTTCGGGATTAGTTTTAGACCTAAATAATTGTTATTTGGTGCCAGCGTTGAGCATGAACATTATATCTGGATCTTGTTTGTTGCAAGACGGTTATTCATTTAAATCTGAGAATAATGGTTGTTCTATTTTTATGAATAATATCTTTTATGGTCATGCACCCTTGAAGAGTGGTCTATTCTTATTGGATCTCGATTGTAGTGATACACATATTCATAATATTGAAGCCAAAAGATGCAAGGTTAATAATGATAGTGCAACTTATTTGTGGCACTGCCGTTTAGGTCATATTGGTGTAAAGCGCATGAAGAAACTCCATAGTGATGGACTTTTGGAATCACTTGATTATGAATCACTTGTGCTTGCGAACCATGCCTCATGAGCAAGATGACTAAAACTCCGTTCTCCGGTACTATGGAGCAAGCAACAGATTTGTTGGAAATCATACATACTGATG
Source organism: Secale cereale (assembly GCA_902687465.1). NCBI lineage: Eukaryota > Viridiplantae > Streptophyta > Magnoliopsida > Poales > Poaceae > Secale > Secale cereale. The sequence continues at coordinate 36,522,559 of LR738710.1, forward strand.
TATGTGGGCCAATGAGTGTTGAAGCTCGCGGCGGGTATCATTATTTTCTGACCTTCACTGATGATTTGAGCAGATATGGGTATATCTACTTACTGAAGCACAAGTCTGAAACGTTTGAAAAGTTCAAAGAATGAGTGAAGTAGAGAATCATCGTAACAAGAAAATAAAGTTTCTACGATCTGATCGTGGAGGAGAATATTTGAGTTACGAGTTTGGTCTTCATTTGAAACAATGTGGAATAGTTTCACAACTCACGCAACCCGGAACACCACAGCGTAATTGTGTGTCCGAACGTCGTAACCCTACTTTATTGGATATGGTGCGATCTATGATGTATCTTACCGATTTACCACTATAGTTTTGGGGTTATGCTTTAGAGATAGCTGCATTCACGTTAAATAGGGCACCATCTAAATCCGTTGAGACGACACCTTATGAAGTATGGTTTGGGAAGAAACCAAAGTTGTCGTTTCTTAAAGTTTGGGGCTACAATGCTTATGTGAAAAAGCTTCAACCTGATAAGCTCGAACCCAAGTCGGAGAAATGTGTCTTCATAGGATACCCAAAAGAGACTGTTGGGTACACCTTCTATCACAGATCCGAAGGCAAGATATTCGTTGCTAATAATGGATCCTTTCTAGAGAAGGAGTTTCTCTCGAAAGAAGTGAGTGGGAGGAAAGTAGAACTTGATGAGGTAATTGTACCTTCTCCTGAATTGGAAAGTAGTACATCACAGAAAATTGTTCCTGTGATTCCTACACCAATTAGTGAGGAAGCTAATGATGATGATCATGAAACTTCAGATCAAATTTCTGCTGAACATCGTAGATCAACCAGAGTACGTTCTGCACCAGAGTGGTACGGAAACCCAGTTCTGGAAGTCATGTTACTAGACCATGATGAACCTACGAACTATGGGAAGCGATGATGAGCCCAGATTCCGCAAAATGGCTTGAGGCCATGAAATCTGAGATGGGATCCATGTATGAGAACAAAGTGTGGACTTTGGTTGACTTGCCCTATGATCCGCAAGACATCGAAAATAAATGGATCTTAAAGAGGAAGACCGACGCAGACGGTAATGTTACTATTTACAAAGCTCGACTTGTTGCGAAAGGGTTTCGACAAGTTCAAGGAGTTAACTACGATGAGACTTTCTCACCTGTAGCCATGCTCAAGTCTGTCCGTATCATGTTAGCAATTGCCGCATTTTATGATTATGAAATATGGCAAATGGATGTCAAAACTGCATTCCTGAATGGATATCTCAAAGAAGAGTTGTATATGATGCAACCAGAAGGTTTTGTCGATCCAAAAGGTGCTAACAAAGTATGCAAGCTCCAGCGATCCATATCTGGACTGGTGCCAGCATCTCGGAGTTGGAATATACGCTTTGATGAAGTGATCAAAGCATATGATTTTATACAGACTTTTGGAGAAGCCTGTATTTACAAGAAAGTGAGTGGGAGCTCTGTAGCATTTCTGATATTATATGTGGATGACATACTGTTGATTGGAAATGATATAGAATTTCTGGATAGCATAAAAGGATACTTGAATAAGAGTTTTTCAATGAAGGACCTCGGTAAAGCTGCTTATATATTAGGCATCAAGATCTATAGAGATAGATCAAGATGCTTAATTGGACTTTCACAAAGCACATACCTTGATAAAGTTTTGAAGAAGTTCAAAATGGATCAGTCGAAGAAAGGGTTCTTGCCTGTGTTACAAGGTATGAAGTTGAGTAAGACTCAATGCCCGACCACTGCAGAAGATATAGAGAAAATGAAAGTCATTCCCTATGCCTCAGCCATAGGATCTATCATGCATGCAATGTTGTGTACCAGACCTGATGTGTGCCTTACTATAAGTCTAGCAGGGAGGTACCAAAGTAATCCAGGAGAGGATCACTGGACAGCGGTCAAAAACATCCTGAAATATCTGAAAAGGACAAAGGATATGTTTCTCGTATATGGAGGTGACAAAGAGCTCGTCGTAAATGGTTACGTCGATTCTAGCTTTGACACTGATCCGGATGACTCTAAGTCACAAACCGGATATGCATTTTTATTGAACGGTGGAGCTGTCGGTTGGTGCAGTTCCAAGCAGAGCATCGTGGCGGGATCCACGTGTGAAGCGGAATACATAGCTGCTTCGGAAGCAGCAAATGAAGGAGTCTGGATGAAGGAGTTCATATCCGATCTAGGTGTAATACCTAGTGCATCGGGTCCAATGAAAATCTTTTGTGACAACACATGAGCAGTAGCCTTGGCGAAGGAATCCAGGTTTCACAAGAGAACAAAGCACATCAAAAGACGCTTCAATTCCAAACGCGATCTAGTCAAGGAGGGAGACATAGAGATTTGCAAAATACATACGGATCTGAACGTTGCAGACCCGTTGACTAAGCCTCTTCCGCGGGCAAAACATGATCAGCACCAGGACTCCATGGGTGTGAGGATCATTACTTTGTAATCTAGATTATTGACTCTAGTTCAAGTGGGAGACTGAAGGAAATATGCCCTAGAGGCAATGATAAAGATGTTATTTGTATTTCCTTATATCATGATAAATGTCTTTTATTCATGCTAGAATTGTATTAACCGGAAACTTGATACATGTGTGAATACATAGACCAAATAGTATGTCCCTAGTGTGCCTCTACTAGACTAGCTCATTGATCGAACATGGCTATGTTTCCTAGACATAGACATGAGTTGTCATTTGATCAACGGGATCACATAATTAGGAGAATGATGTGATGGACTAGACCCATCCGTTAGCATATCACTATGATCGTTTAGTTTTACTGCTATTGCTTTCTTCATTACTTATACATGTTCCTATGACTATGAGATTATGCAACTCCCGAATACCGTAGGAAGACCTTGTGTGCTATCAAACGTTACAACGTAACTGGGTGATCATAAAGATGCTCTACAGGTGTCTCCGAAATTATTCGTGGTGTTGGCATAGATCAAGACTAGGATTTCTCACTCCGAGTGTCGGAGAGGTATCTCTGGGCCCTCTCGGTAATGCACATCATAATAAGCCTTGCAAGCAAATGACTAATGAGTTAGTCACGAGATGATGTATTACGGAACGAGTAAAGAGACTTGCCGGTAACGAGATTGAACTAGGTATAGAGATACCGATGATCGAATCTCGGGCAAGTAACATATCGATGACAAAAGGAACAACGTATGTTGTTATGCGGTTTAACCGATAAAGATCTTCATAGAATATGTAGGAGCCAATATGAGCATCCAGGTTCCGCTATTGGTTATTGACCGGAGATGAGTCTCGGTCATGTCTACATAGTTCTCGAACCCGTAGGGTCCGCACGCTTAACGTTTGATGACGATCGGTATTATGAGTTTATGAGTTTTGATGTACTGAAGGTAGTTCGGAGTCCCGGATGAGATCAGGGACATGACGAGGAGTCTCGGAATGTCCGAGACATAAAGATTGATATATTGGACGACTATATTCGGACACCGGAAGTGTTCTGGAAAGTTTCGGAATTTACCGGAGTGCCGGGGGGGGGGGGTTACCGGAACCCCCCGGGGGAATGTTGGGTCCTAGTGGGCCATAGGGGAGAAAGAGGGCAGCAGCCAGGAGGTGGCGCGCCCCCTCCATAGGGGCAGTCCGAATAGGACTAGGGGAGGGGGGCGCGGCCCCTCTTTCCCTCTCCCTCTCCCTCTCCTTCCTTCCCCCTCTCCTTCTTGGTGGACTCCTACTAGGAATAGGATTGCAATCCTATTCCTAGTAGGATTGCCTCTCCTGGCGCGCCATAGAGGGCCGGCCGGCCTCCCCCCTTGCTCCTTTATATACGGGGGCAGGGGGCACCCAAAGACACACAAGTTGAATTGTTTTAGCCGTGTGCGGTGCCCCCCTCCACAGAAACACACCTCGGTCATACCGTTGCAGTGCTTAGGCAAAGCCTGCGCCGGTAGATACATCATATCCGTCACCACGCCGTCGTGCTGACGAAACTCTCCCGTGAAGCTCAACTGGATCAAGAGCTCGTGGGACGTCATCAAGCTGAACGTGTGCTGAACACGGAGGTGTCGTACGTTCGGTGCTTGATCGGTAGGATCGCGAAGAAGTTCGACTACATCAACCACGTCACTTTACGCTTCCGCTCCCGGTCTACGAGGGTACGTAGACACACTCTCCTCTCTCGTTGCTATACATGTGGTAGATAGATCTTGCGTGATCGTAGGAAAATTTTAAAATACTACGTTTCCCAACAAATCCCTCTCCGGTGGCTATCTTCATCATCCCGGCGCTCTCCATGACGAGGAGGGAGTAGTCCACCCTCGGGGCTGAAGGTATGTAATAGTAGCTATGTGTTTGATCTCTCTCTCGTGTTCTTGAGATGGCACGATCTTGATGTATCGCGAGCTTTGCTATTATAGTTGGATCTTATGATGTTTCTCCCCCTCTACTCTCTTGTGATGAATTGAGTTTTCCCTTTGAAGTTATCTTATCGGATTGAGTCTTTAAGGATTTGAGAACACTTTATGTATGTCTTGCATGTGCTTATCTGTGGTGACAATGGGATATCACATGATCTACTTGATGTATGTTTTGGTGATCAACTTGCGGGTTCCGTGACCTTGGGAATCTATGCATAGGGGTTGGCACATGTTTTCATCTTGACTCTCCGGTAGAAACTTTGGGGCACTCTTTGAAGTTCTTTTGTGTTGGTTGAATAGATGAATTTGAGATTGTGTGATGCATATTGTATAATCATTCCCACGAATACTTGAGGTGACAATGGAGTATCTAGGTGACATTAGGGTTTTGGTTGATTTGTGTCTTAAGGTGTTATTGTAGTACGAACTCTATGATAGATCGAATGGAAAGAATAGCTTCGTGCTATTTTACTACAGACTCTTGAATAGATCGATCAGAAAGAATAACTTTGAGGTAGTTTTGTACCCTACCATAATCTCTTCGTTTGTTCTCCGCTATTAGTGACTTTGGAGTGACTCTTTGTTGCATGTTGAGGGATAGTTATATGATCTTGTTATGTTATTATTGTTGAGAGAACTTGCACTAGTGAAAGTATGAACCGTAGGCCTTGTTTCCTATCATTGCAACACCGTGTATGCTCACTTTTATCATTAGTTACCTTGCTATTTTTATCTTTTCAGATTACAAAAACCTATATCTACCATCCATATTGCACTTGTATCACCATCTCTTCGCCGAACTAGTGCACCTATACAATTTACCATTGTATTGGGTGTGTTGGGGACACAAGAGACTCTTTGTTATTTGGTTGCAGGGTTGTTTGAGAGAGACTATCTTCATCCTACGCCTCCCACGGATTGATAAACCTTAGGTCATCCACTTGAGGGAATTTTGCTACTGTCCTACAAACCTCTGCACTTAGAGGCCCAACAACGTCTACAAGAAGAAGGTTGTGTAGTAGACATCAGTCATCCACTTGAGGGAAATTTGCTACTGTCCTACAAACCTCTGCACTTGGAGGCCCAACAACGTCTACAAGAAGAAGGTTGCGTAGTAGACATCAGGGCCTGCCCGCAACGGCCATTAACTCCGGCTGACCTGGACACGGGCTTACAGCCGCAGCCCCTTGTGGTAGGGTGTGCACACCTACCGGCGCACACTCCAGTGGTAGGGTGTGCAAACCTACCCCCCGGGAACTCCTCTTTTTGGTCACAGTAAGTTTGGCCGTGGGGGGGGGGGGCGGTGGGGCACCCTACCGCCAAGGGCCTTGGCGATAGGTTGCGCAAACCTACCGCCCCAAATTCCTTTTTTGGTCACAGTAGGTTTGGCCGTGGGGGTGGGGCACCCTACCGCCCAGGGACGTGGCAGTAGGTTACATAACCCTACCGCCGGGCCTCCCATCGGTAGGGTCTTAACATTGTTTTTTTATTTTGTCTTATAGTAAAAACAAATATTTTTGCCATGACAATTTCATAGATTAAAAAACAAGCATTAGCACATATGAACAATAACACAAACAAATGATTCAACTAAGAAACATAGCTCGCATCCCACAAATGGTTCACGAAGTTCAACAAAATGAAATAGTTTCACTAGCAAATGGTTCACGACGCCAATATAAAAAGTTTAACTAGTTGAACGCCAATATGAAAAGGTTAACTAGCAAATGGTTCACGACGCTAATTTTTGATTGTTCCATGCTATTATATTATCCTTCTAGGATGTTTTATGGGCTTTTATATACACTTTTATATGATTTTTGGGACTTACCTATTAACCCAGAGCCCAGTGCCAGTTTCTGTTTTTCTCCTGTTTGAGAGTTTCGCAGAAAAGGAATATCAAACGGACCCCAATTGACCTGAAACTCAACGGAGGACGTTCTTGGATCTAAAGAAGCCCAGGAAGTGCCGGAGGGTGACGAGGAGATCCACGGGCTGCCCACGAGGGTGGGGGTGCCCCCCTACTCGGCGCGCCCCCTGCCTCGTGGACAGCCCGGAGACCCCCTTTACTTGGCCCCGCCTCCAACACCTCCTATATATACTGAAACCTCCGGAAAGTAACCTTGATCGGGAGTTCCGCCGCCGAAAGCCTCTGTTGCCACCGAAAACCAATCTATACCCGTTCTGGCACCCTGCCGGAGGGGGGAATCCCTCTCCGGTGGCTACGTTCATCATCCCGGCGCTCTCCATGACGAGGAGGGAGTAGTCCACCCTCAGGGCTGAGGGTATGTACCAGTAGCTATGTGTTTGATCTCTCTCTCTCGTGTTCTTGAGATGGCATGATCTTGATGTATCGCGAGCTTTGCTATTATAGTTGGATCTTATGATGTATCTCCCCCTCTACTCTCTTGTGATGAATTGAGTTTTCCCTTTGAAGTTATCTTATCGGATTGAGTCTTTAAGGATTTGAGAACACTTGATGTATGTCTTGCATGTGCTTATCTGTGGTGACAATGGGATATCACGTCACGTGATTTACTTGATGTATGTTTTGGTGATCAACTTGCGGGTTCCGTGACCTTGGGAATCTATGCATAGGGGTCGGTACACGTTTTCTATTGGGGAACGTAGTATTTTAAAATTTTCCTACGATCACGCAAGATCTATCTACCAGATGCATAGCAACGAGAGGGGAGAGTGTGTCTACGTACCCTCATAGACCGGGAGCAGAAGCGTCTAGTGACGCGGTTGATGTAGTCGAACTTCTTCGCGATCCAACCGATCAAGCACCGAACGTTCGCAGCCTCCGCGTTCAGCACACGTTCAGCTTGATGACGTCCCACGAGCTCTTGATCCAGTAGAACCTCGTGGGAGAGTTTCGTCAGCACGACGGCGTGGTGACGGAGATGATGAAGTTACCGTCGCAGGGCTTCGCCTAAGCACTGCAACGGTATGACCGAGGTGTGTTTCTATGGAGGGGGGCACCGCACACGGCTGGAGATGTCAACTTGTGTGTCTTTGGGTGCCCCCTGCCCCTGTATATAAATGAGCAAGGGGGAGGCCGGCCGGCCCCCTATGGCGCGCCTAGAGAGGCAATCCTACTAGGAATAGGATTGCAATCCTATTCCTAGTAGGAATCCACCAAGAGGGAGAGAGGGGGAAGGAAGGAGAGGGAGAGGGAGAAGGAGAAGGAAAGGGGCGTCGCCCCCTCCTTTCCTTGTCCAATTCGGACCAAGGGGAAGGGGTGCGCGGCCCAGCCCTGTCCGGCCCTTCTCTCTTTCGACTAAAGCCCATTAGGGCCCATAGCTTCCCCGGGGGGTTCCGGTAACACCCCGGCACTCCGGTTTATTCCGAAACTTTCCGGAACACTTCGGGTGTCCGAATATAGTCGTCCAATATATCAATCTTTACGTCTCGGACATTCCGAGACTCCTCTTCATGTCCGTGATCTCATCCGGGACTCCGAACTACCTTCGGTACATCAAGACTCATAAACTCATAATACCGATCATCATCAAACGTTAAGCGTGCGGACCCTACGGGTTCGAGAACTATGTAGACATGACCGAGACTCATCTTCGGTCAATAACCAATAGCGGAACCTAGATGCTCATATTGGCTCCTACAAAATCTACGAAGATCTTTATTGGTCAAACCGCATAACAACATACGGTGTTCCCTTTGTCATCGGTATGTTACTTGCCCGAGATTTGATCGTCGGTATCACCATACCTAGTTAATCTCATTACCGGCAAGTCTCTTTACTCGTTCCATAATACATCATCTCGTGACTAACTCATTAGTTATTTGCTTGCAAGGCTTATTATGATGTGTATTACCAAGAGGGCCCAGAGATACCTCTTCGACACCCGGAGTGACAAATCCTATTCTTGATCTATGCCAACACCACGAACACCTTCGGAGACACCTGTAGAGGATCTTTATAATCACCCAGTTACGTTGTGACATTTGATAGCACATAAGGTGTTCCTCCGGTATTCGGGAGTTGCATAATCTCATAGTCATAGGAACATGTATAAGTCATGAAGAAAGCAATAGCAATAAATGTAAACGATCATAGTGCTAAGCTAACGGATGGGTCTTGTCCCTCACATCATTCTCGTAATGGTGTGATCCCATTGATCAAATGACAACTCATGTCTATGGCTAGGAAACATAACCATCTTTGTTCAAATGAGCTAGTCTAGTAGAGGCATACTAGGGACACTCTGGTTTGTCTAAGTATATTCACACATGTGCTAAGTTTCCAGTTAATACAATTCTAGCATGAATAATAAAAATTTATCATGATATAAGGAAATAAATAATAACTTTATTATGGCCTCTAGGGCATATTTTCTTTCAGTCTCCCACTTGCACTAGAGTCAATAATCTTGATCACATCACCATGTGATTAACACCAATAGTTCACATCAACATGTGACTAACACCCATAGTTCTCATCGCCATGCGACTAATACTTAAAAGGTTTACTAGAGTCAACAATCTAGTTCACATCGTCATGTGATTAACACCCAAAGAGTACTAAGGTGTGATCATATTTTGCTTCGTGAGAGAAGTTTAGTCAGCGGGTCTGTTACATTCAGATCTGTATGTATTTTTGCAAATTTCTATGTCTACAATGCTCTGCACGGAGCTACTTTAGCTAATTGCTCCCACTTTCAATATGTATCCAGATCGAGACTCAGAGTCATCCAGATCGGTGTTAAAGCTTGCATCGACATAACTCTTTTACGACAAACTCTTTATCACCTCCATAACCGAGAAATATTTCCTTAGTCCTCTAAGGATAATTTTGATCGATGTTCAGTGATCTACTCTTGGATCAGTATTGTACCTCCTTGTCAATCTCATGGCAAGGTACACAACAGGTTTGGTACACAACATAGCATACTTTATAGAACCTATGACTGGGGCATAGGGAATGACTTTCATTCTTTCTCTATCTTCTGCCGTGGTTGGGTTTTGAGTCTTACTCAACTTCATACCTTGCATCACAGGCAAGAACTCTTTCTTTGACTGTTCCATTTTGAACTACTTCAAAATATTGTCAAGGTATGTACTCATTGAATAAACTTATCAAGCTTCTTGATCTATCTCTATAGATCTTGATGCTCAATATGTAAGCAGCTTTACCGAGGGTTTTCTTTGAAAAACTCCTTTCAAACACTCCTATATGATTTCCAGAAAATTCTACATCATTTTTGATCGACAATATGTCATTCACATATACTTATCAGAAAGGCTGTAGTGCTCCCACTTACTTTCATGTAAATACAGGCTTCATTGCAAGTTGATGGCTTCTCGCCCCTCGTTGGTTACCCCAAGTGGAAGGTTTGAGATGCAGTGTAGCGGAAGTTTTCCCTTGGCAAAGATACCAAGGATCGATTTCCCTGAGACTCCCAGTTTCAACAAGAAGGTGTCAACTGCTAACGGCGCCAGATATTAGCAATCAACGTGGACTTGCACACAGATACAAATAACTTTGCTCCCAACGAGTACAGAGAGTTTGTCACTCCCTCCGGCCTTGTCGTTTACAAAGGATCAAACGCAAGTGATAGTAGTGATAGGTATTGCTGCAATAGTAAGTAAAAAGCGGAAAGTAAATAGCGGATGTGATCAGTGATGGTAATATGGACCGGGGTCCCATGATGTTCACTAGTGATGTCTCTCTCCCAAAAGACGATAAAACAGCTATGTGAGGTAAACGAATTACAGCTGGGCAATTGACAGAATTATGTGCACAAACCAATGCTAACTATGTTGCAAGAAAGGTAGAGGTTCAAAGCATGGGCGGTACGCCAAGGCAAGTAGACCGAAATCCATCTGCATCTACTACTAATCATCCACCTTGAGATATCTAACCTGAACATCTCGCTGGTATTAAGTTGCGAGTCCCACCCATAGTGTAAACTCAAAGCAACAGACAACTGCATTAAAAGAACTTTGCGTAAAGTAAACAATCCTTGCACCCGCGGGCACAAGCACCGTTGGTTTCCCCCTTGTGGCAACAGCACATCCCCTAGACTCATGTTTCTGTCACTCAAGCTAGTCATCGAGGGGCATGAACCCACAATCAAGCATAACGTTCCCTCTTGGAGTCACTACCTACTACTTGGCCAAAGCAATAAATAACAACGGAGAACATGCAAGAATTACTTACGAACATAAATATAAAAGAGGTACATCAAATATATTACTCAAACACAATCTGAACATAATCTCACAATCCATCGGATCCCAGCAAACTCATCATAGCAACAACATAAGGATTACATATGTGCCTCGATCATGTAGGGCAACTCACGAGGACTAATTAGTGAAGCACAAGAACGGGAGGAGAACATCACATAGCTACTGGTCATGGACCCATGGTCCAAGGGAGACTACTCACAACTCATCCGGGAGGCGTCCATGGTGGTGGAGAGGCTCCCGGTGGTGATCCTCCCCTCCGGCAGGGTGCCGGGAAGAGTTCTCTTGGTGCTCCCGATCTTGGAAGCGGCGGCGGCGGCGGAACAGAGATGAGATTGCGAAAAAGAGTTCCCGTCTCGAGGGTTTCGGGACACGATATAAATATATGCCAAAGGGGGGCATCAGCGGAGCCCTGGGGGGCCCAGGCGCCCCCCCCCCCCGGCGCGGCCAGGGGGGCCGCGCCACCAGGGCGCCTGGAGCCCTGGTGCCCCCCCCTCCGGCTGTACTTTGGCTACCGGGAAGGTTCTGGAACGCTGATTTTTTATATAATTTTCCGGGATTTTTCTCGCAGTTCTCGTAATGGGAAAACCTGAAATACAAAAACAGCAGAAAACAGAAACTGGCACTGGGGTGCACTGAGTTAATAGGTTAGTCCAAATATGATCAAAAGTGTATGGAAGTGTATAAATATCATAGCAATATCACCCAAAAGAGGCATGGAGCAAGCAGAAATTATAGATACGTTTTGGACGTATCAACATCCCCAAGCTTAATTCCTGCTCGTCCTCGAGTAGGTAAATGATAACAAGAATAATTTCTGTGGTGACATGCTATTAACCATATAGGACTTTTCATAGTCACATGACAAAAGCTTACTGAGACAATGAATCTGTAGTAATTAAGTTGCCTCATGAGAAAATCACAAAGAACTGAAAGTTTTACAACATGATACTGAAACATCAAATAGATTTGTAATGAGCATGATGTGCAAATATGATAAAGTGATATCTCGCTTGCCCCTTTAGTGAAGCAAAACATAAATGCAGGGGCACCTCCAAGGTTTAAGTGATGACTAGATACAATCATTTCAAAATAAACGATATCACAATCATGCAAAAGACAATGCTACTTTGGGACAATGCACATTACACTCAGAATGACAATCATGCTCTCAGTAGTTGGTGCTTTAAAAGAAGGTGGAGACTCTCGAACCGTGGCTTTTGTTGGCAAGGTTGAAAACCCGTAGTCGGAAACAAAGACAAAACATGTACCAGAGCTCTTGGTTTTAAAAACAGAGGTAATAATTATTTTTTTAGATCATGCATGTTTCGTCAACGAATGCTAGCAGACAACTCAATCACTTCTTGAGATGGACAAGTTTCGAGGAACGGCTCCCGGATGAGGACGATCACATCCTCTTAATCTCCTTTGTTTATCACTGCCAAAGTTTTCTGATTTCTCATGAACAAGGCGTGAAGGAGGGTTTGTTTGTTATATTAATTTTTGAGCCGGGCGCACTCAATGCCAGTTCCTTCTCGTGTTATGGGTTTGTACATTATACATGCAATCCCGGGGTGAAGCTTGTCCAACTTAAAAAGATCATGAATTAACTACTACTTCCTCATAGACTTACAACAGAGGCACAAAATAGGAATGCATCTTTTCTTTTTGAATAATTTCGAGGTGGTACATGCAAGTCTCCGTTAGGAATGGCAGGTAAATACCATGTAGGAAGGTATGGTGGACTCATATGGCATAACTGGTTTAAAAGAATTTGGATGCACAAGCAGTCAGTCCGCTTAGTACAGGTGGAGGTTAGCAAAAGACTGGGAGCGACCAACTAAGGGAGAAATGACGGTCATAATCATGCAGAGCGACAAAGCAACATTGAATCAGGCACTGTTCGAGAAATCTTCCGATTCAGCGATTTATCGTCCGATTTATCGCTACTCTTGGGGTGACCGATAAGATTATGCCTTATCTTCATCATTTATCATTTGGGCCGATTTATCGCTATGACAAGCGATTTATCGGGAATCTACCGATAAATCGGGCATATTCATAGCACTATGTTTGCAAGAACTATGTTTATTTGTGTTTTGTGGACCTTGTTACGCAATATGTAATGTTTTTCTATTTTGTTTGTCATTATATCAGGATTCAAAGGCTAGAATTGAAGGTAACACTTCTATCCAATATTGTTTTGGTCTTGAATATAGCATTATTTAGTGTTGGGAACCTGGGATTTGAAAAAAAAAATGGTCGATAAATAGTCGACCGGTAAAATCGATTAATCATCCGATTTCTGATTAATCTCTAATCCCAAGCTGACCGAGACGATAACGATAAGAGATATCCTCAACATTGGAATCAGGCATGGAAGTTATATCGCTACTCAGAAACAAAAGATCATCAAGGCTTGACAGACTTTCTTTACAGTCTTAAATATGCGTGAGCATACGCCAAGTCAATCAAAATAAATTCTTGAAGGAAGATATTACTAAACCATACCACATCATAGGCAAACAAATCATGTTGGTACTCCAATAACACATTGGGAACCCTCCAGCTATTTGAGACTAACCATAAGAAAACATGAACTACTAAGCACCATTATGCACGTAGCATCTTTATCATAGACATATCAACCAATGCAACAGAAGCAAACTCTCTTAATACGATAAGCATGATAACTAAAGAGAGTTCAAGCAACCAACTAACAAAAGCTCTTTAAAAAGATAAGCATGAAAACTAAAAGCTAAGCATGATAGTAGCTATTGAAAGACAAAGAACACACACAGCAAAGATAGACATGAAAATTCTATGTTATGTTCTATGTAGAAGTGGAGCGTGTTTCTCTCCCACATAAAGAAGCTGAGTTCCGACTCGTTGTGAAAAGCTAAAGAAATAAAAAAGGAAACTAAAAGCAAGATGCTCCAAGCATAGCACATAACACATAAAGTGGTAAAAATATAGCGGAACGAAAGACGAACTGATAATGTTGATTGAGAAGGGGATGCACGGGGGCATCCCCAAGCTTAGACGCTTGAGTCTCCTTGAATATTTCTTGGGGGTGCACGGGGGCATCCCCAAGCTTAGACGCTTGAGTCTCCTTGAATATTTCTTGGGGGTGCACGGGGGCATCCCCAAGCTTGAGCGTTTGACACTCCTGAATCTTTTTATCATCTTCCCTCGCACACTTGAAAACTCCCTTCATACATAACTCATCATAATCTGATTAGCGAGGTTAGTACCCTTAATAAAATAATTGTTCCTTGCTGGAAATAAGGATATTCTTGAAGGTCTACTGTTTCTCAAGATTGCCAAAAGGTTTTTGCAAAGAAAAAGCAAGCTCTAGGTTTGCAAAATGGGAGAAAGGCAAAACAGGACAGAATCTGTGAAAAACAGAACAGCAGGTAGTAAATGATTTTTTCGGGGCACTTCTGCAACTCTAATAAAAAAACTCAGAACAGACGCACGAAATAAAATTATATAGAGCACGCTGTCGAAAAAATTCAGACCAAAAAGATGATCTGGTGATTTTATACAAATTTTTCTATCCAAGGACGGAATCTGTTTCCTGGACAGCACGTCACAACTTTTGAACTTTCTTGCAATCAGAGGCTACACTTGGCACAAAGTTGAAAAGCAAAGATACAATGATGATGCTACTGTAGTAAACAACATCAAGACACAACAAAAGCAAAATAAAAATTTATTCATGTGGGCTGCCTCCCAAAAGCGCTTTCTTTTATGCCTTTAAGCTAGGCATAATGCAAAGAGATCAAGTTTTATCAAGAGTAAAAGAATAGCTAGCCCGTATAACGGACTCAAAAGGTAACTTAATCTTCTTTCGAGGGAAGTGTTCCATCCCTTTCTTGAGAGGAAACTAGAATTTTATATTCCCCTCCTTCATGTCAATGATAGCACCAACGGTGCGTAGAAAAGGACGTCCCAAAATAATTGGACACGAAGGTTCACATTCAATGTCCATAATAGTAAAATCAACGGGAACATAATTGTCATTGACAATGATAAGAACATCATCGATCCTCCCCAAAGGTTTCTTTATGGAAGAATCAACGAGACGAACACCAAAAGAACAAGAATCAAAAGGTTTCAATTTAAGCATATCATATATTCTTTTGGGCATAACAGAGGTACTAGCACCAACATCACATAAAGCATAGCAAGAGAAGTTATTCAACTTAATTTTTATCATAGGATCCCAACCATCTTCTTGCTTTCTATGTATGGAGGCTTCTACTCTAAGTTTCTCCTCCCTAGCTTTGATGAGAGCATTAGTGATATGCTCTATGAAGGCAAGGTTAAGCGTGCTAGTGCGGGGATCTCTAGACATCTTGTGAAGGAAATCAATAACTTCGGTAAGAGTGCAATTATCAAAATCAAGGTCACTACTATCAAGTAAGGTGGTAGTGGTATCCTTCATGTTCACTTGTTTGGTAGTTTCTATAGTCATAGCATCACCATTAATAGGTCCATTGGGACCAGGAGTGCATTGGGTGCTAAGAGTTTGGATATCCTCAACAACTTGGATAGTAGCAACAGTGTGGTGGGTAGGAAGGTTCTTAATTCTATCTTCTTCCTCCCTTTCTCTAGCCCATCTCTCTTTAAGTTTAGCCATCATCCTAATGTTTTCATTAATTTTCACTTGAATAGCATTCATAGGAGTGACTTTCCTCTCCTCAAGAGGAGAAGTTTTAATTTTAAGCAATTCTACCTCATTGGCTAAATTGTCTACCTTCGAAGAGAGATCATCTAGTTTGTTTAGTTTTTCTTCTACACTTTTATTAAAAGCTTTTTGGGTAGTGATGAAATCTTTAAGCATAATCTCTAGTTCAGTAGTGGAGTTCTTGGTGATAGGATAAGCATTGTTGTTCCCATAGGAATTAGAGGGGAACGGTCTAGGATTGCTACCAAAGTTACTCCTATAAGCATTGTTATTAAAATTGTTTCTAGAGATAAAGTTCACATCTACTTTTTCTTGAGCAATCAAAGAATTAAAGGAACATCACGAGGATCAACAGAAGATTGCTTCGAAAGTAGGGATATGATCAAGTCAACTTTTTCATTTAGGGAGGAAATCTCCTCGATAGAGTTTACCTTCCTACCTGTTGGAGCGCGTTCGGTGTGCCATTGGGAATAGTTGGTCATCATCTCATCGAGAAGCTTTGTGGCAGCACCAAGTGTAGTTGACATAAAGGTTCCTCCCGCGGCCGAATCTAACAAGTTCCGCGAGGTAAAGTTCAAGCCTGCATAAAAAGTTTGGATAACCATCCAAGTAGTCAAACCATGAGTAGGGCAGTTCTTGATAAGAGATTTCATACGTTCCCAAGCTTGGGCAACGTGTTCATTATCCAATTGTTTAAAATTCATTATGTTGCTTCTTAGTTGGATAATTTTAGCAGGTGGATAGTACTTTCCAATAAAAGCATCCTTGCACTTGTCCCATGAATCTATGCTATTTCTAGGCAAAGACTGAAACCAAATTTTAGCTCCTCCTCTCAAGGAGAAAGGAAAAAGCTTAAGCTTAACAATATCACCATCTATTTCAGTGTACTTTTGCATATCACAAAGTTCAACAAAGTTGTTTAAGTGTAAAGCAGCATCATCTCCAGCACCGGAGAATTGATCTTTCATAACTAGATTCAGTAAAGCAGGTTTAATTTCATACGAAGGTGCTGAAGTGGCAGGTGTAGTGATAGGTGTGCAGATAAAGTCATCGTTGTTGTGACTAGTGAAGTCACACAACTTGGTGTTCTCGGTGGAACCCATAGCAGCAAGCAAGGAAGGTAACTATTTTTGTGATTTTCGATAAAAGATACTAAAGCAAAAAACTAAAAGGTAAACTAACAAGACTAAAAGCAAAGGTAAAAGATAGCAGGCAACTCCCCTATCCTGAAGAGTGGAGTCCCCGGCAACGGCGGCAGAAAACTTTGCTTGATGCCTTCTCGCCCCTCGTTGGTTACCCCAAGTGGAAGGTTTGAGATGCAGTGTAGCGGAAGTTTTCCCTTGGCAAAGATACCAAGGATCGATTTCCCTGAGACTCCGAGTTTCAACAAGAAGGTGTCAACTGCTAACGGGGCCAGATATTAGCAATCAACGTGGACCTGCACACAGATACAAATAACTTTGCTCCCAACGAGTATAGAGAGGTTGTCAATCCCTCCGGCCTTGTCGTTTACAAAGGATCAAACGCAAGTGATAGTAGTGATAGGTATTGCTGCAATAGTAAGTAAAAAGCGGAAAGTAAATAGTGGATGTGATCAGTGATGGTAATATGGACCGGGGTCCCATGATGTTCACTAGTGATGTCTCTCTCCCAAAAGACGATAAAATAGCTATGTGAGGTAAACGAATTACAGCTGGGCAATTGACAGAATTATGTGCGCAAACCAATGCTAACTATGTTGCAAGAAAGGTAGAGATTCAAAGCATGGGCGGTACGCCAAGGCAAGTAGACCGAAATCCATCTGCATCTACTACTAATCATCCACCTTGAGATATCTATCCAGAACATCTCGCTCGTATTAAGTTGCGAGTCCCACCCATAGTGTAAACTCAAAGCAACAGACAACTGCATTAAAAGAACTTTGCGAAAAGTAAACAATCCTTGCACCCGCGGGCACAAGCACCGTTTTTTTCCCCTTGTGGCAACATCACATCCCCTAGACTCATGTTTCTGTCACTCAGGCTAGTCATCGAGGGGCATGAACCCACAATCAAGCATAACGTTCCCTCTTGGAGTCACTACCTACTACTTGGCCAAAGCAATAAATAACAACGGAGAACATGCAAGAATTACTTACGAACATAAATATAAAAGAGGTAGATCAAATATATTACTCAAACACAATCTGAAAAAAATCTCACAATCCATCGGATCCCAGCAAACTCATCATAGCAACAGCATAAGGATTACATATGTGCCTCGATCATGTAGGGCAGCTCACGAGGACTAATTAGTGAAGCACAAGAACGAGAGGAGAACATCAC
This sequence comes from Secale cereale, assembly GCA_902687465.1. Lineage (NCBI taxonomy): Eukaryota > Viridiplantae > Streptophyta > Magnoliopsida > Poales > Poaceae > Secale > Secale cereale. The sequence goes on from LR738710.1 coordinate 36,540,210, forward strand.
ATAGCTACTGGTCATGGACCCATGGTCCATGGGAGACTACTCACAACTCATCCGGGAGGCGTCCATGGTGGTGGAGAGGCTCCCGGTGGTGATCCTCCCGTCCGGCAGGGTGCCGGGAAGAGTTCTCCTGGCGCTCCCGATCTTGGAAGCGGCGGCGGCGGCGGAACAGAGATGAGATCACGAAAAAGAGTTCCCGTCTTGAGGGTTTCGGGACACGATATAAATATATGCCAAAGGGGGCATCAGCGGAGCCCAGGGGGGCCCAGGCGCCCCCCGGCGCGGCCAGGGGGGCCACGCCACCAGGGCGCCTGGAGCCCTGGTGGCCCCCCACCCCGGCTGTACTTTGGCTACCGGGAAGCTTCGGGAACGCTGATTTTTTATATAATTTTTCCGGGATTTTTCTGGCAGTTCTCGTAATGGGAAAACCTGAAATACAAAAACAGCAGAAAACAGAAACTGGCACTGGGGTGCACTGAGTTAATAGGTTAGTCCAAATGTGATCAAAAGTGTATGGAAGTGTATAAATATCATAACAATATCACCCAAAAGAGGCATGGAGCAAGCAGAAATTATAGATACGTTTTGGACGTATCACAAGTCCGTATAAAACTTATCAAAGCGTATATTCCAACTCCGAGATGCTCGCACCAGTCCATAGATGGATCGCTGGAGCTTGCTTATTTAGCACCTTTAGGATTGACAAAACCTTCTGGCTGCATCATATACAACTCTTCTTTAATAAATCCACTAAAGAATGCAGTTTTGTTATCCATTTGCCAAATTTCATAAAATGCGGCAGTTGCTAACATGATTCAGACAGACTTAAGCATCGCTATGAGTGAGAAAATCTCATCGTAGTCAACACTTTGAACTTGTCGAAAACCTTTCGCAACAAGTCGAGCTTTGTAGATAGTAACATTACCATCGGCGTCAGTCTTGCTCTTAAAGATCCATTTATTTTTAATGGCTTGCCGATCATCGGGCAAGTCAACCAAATTCCACACTTTGTTCTCATACATGGATCCCATCTCAGATTTCATGGCCTCAAGCCATTTTGCGGAATCTGGGCTCATCATCGCTTCCTCATAGTTCGTAGGTTCATCATGGTCTAGTAACATGACTTCTAGAACCGGGTTGCCATACCACTCTGGAGCCAAACGTACTCTGGTTGATCTACGAAGTTCAGCAGTAACTTGATCTGAAGTTTCATGAGCATCATCATTAGCTTCCTCACTTATTGGTGTAGGAATCACTGGAACTAGTTTCTGTGATGTACTACTTTCCAATTCGGGAGAAGGTACAATTACCTCATCAAGTTCCACTTTCCTCCCACTCACTTCTTTCGAGAGAAACTCCTTCTCTAGAAAGGATCCATTCTTAGCAACGAATATCTTGCCTTTGGATCTATGATAGAAGGTGTACCCAACAGTCTCCTTTGGGTATCCTATGAAGACACATTTCTCCGACTTGGGTTCGAGCTTATCAGGTTGAAGCTTTTTCACATAAGCATCGCAGCCCCAAACTTTAAGAAACGACAACTTTGGTTTCTTGCCAAACTACAGTTCATAAGGCGTCATCTCAACGGATTTAGATGGTGCCCTTATTTAACGTGAATGCAGCTGTCTCTAATGCATAACCCAAAACGATAGTGGTAAATCGGTAAGAGACATCATAGATCATACCATATCTAATAAAGTACGGTTACGACGTTCGGACACACCATTACGCTATGGTGTTCCGGGTGGCGTGAGTTGTGAAAATATTTCACATTGTTCTAAATGAAGGCCAAACTCGTAACTTCAAATATTCGCCTCCGCGATCAGACCGTGGAAACTTTTATTTTCTTGTTACGATGATTCTCTACTTCACTCTGAAATTCTTTGAACTTTTCAATTGTTTCAGACTTGTGCTTCATCAAGTAGATATACACATATCTGCTCAAATCATCAGTGAAGGTCAGAAAATAACGATACCCGCCGTGAGCTTCAACACTCATCGGTTCACATACATCAGTATGTATGATTTCCGACAAATCTATTGCTCACTCCATTGTTCCGGAGAACGGAGTTTTAGTCATCTTGCCCATGAGGCATGGTTCGCAAGCATCAAGTGATTCATAATCAAGTGATTCCAAAAGTCCATCACTATGGAGTTTCTTCATGTGCTTTACACCAATATGACCTAAACGGCAGTGCCACAAATAAGTTGCACTATCATTATTAACCTTGCATCTTTTGGCTTCAGTATTATGAATATGTGTATCACTACGATCGAGATCCAACAAACAATTTTCATTGGGTGTATGACCATCGAAGGCTTTATTCATGTAAACAGAATAACAATTATTCTATGACTTTAAATGAATAACCGTATTGCAACAAACATGATCAAATCATATTCATGCTCAACGCAAATGCCAAATAACATTTATTTAGGTTCTACACTAATCCCGAAAGTATAGGGAGTGTGCGATGATAATTATATTATTCTTGAAACCACTTCCAACACACATCGTCACTTCACCTTTAACTAGTCTTTGTTCATTCTGCAACTCTCGTTCCGAGTTACTAATTTTAGCAACTGAACTGGTATCAAATACCTAGGGATGGCTATGAACACTAGTAAAATACACATCAATAATCTGTATATCAAATATACCTTTGTTCATTTTGCCATCCTTCTTATCCGCCAAGTATCTAAGGCAGTTCCACTTCCAGTGACCATTTCCTTTGCAGTAGAAGCACTTAGTTTTAGGCTTGAGTTTAGCTTTGGGTTTCTTCACGGGAGTGACAACTTGCTTGTCATCCTTCTTGAAGTTCCCTTTCTATCCATTTGCCCTTTACTTGAAACAAGCGGTCTCGTTAACCATCAACACTTGATGCTCTTTCTTGATTTATACCTTCGCCGATTTCAGCATCGCGAAGAGCTCGGGAATTACTTTCGTCATCCCTTGCATATTATAGTTCATCACGAAGTTCTACTAACTTGGTGATAGTGACTAGAGAACTTTGTCAATTACTATCTTATCTGGAAGATTAACTCCCACTTGATTCAAGTAATTGTAGTACCTAGACAATCTGAGCACATGCTCACTGGTTGAGCTATTCTCCTCCATCTTGTAGGCAAAGTACTGTCAGAGGTCTTACACCTCTCGACACGGGCATGAGTATGAAATACTAATTTCAACTCTTGGAACATCTCATATGCTCTCTGGCGTTCAAAACGTTTTTGAAGTCCCGGTTATAAGCCGTAAAGCATGGCGCACTAAAATATCAAGTAGTCATCATACCGAGCTTTTGTCAAAACGTTCATAACGTTTGCATCTGCTCCTGCAATAGGTCTGTCACCTAGCGGTGCATCAAGGATATAATACTTCTGTGCAGCAATGAGGATAATCCTCATATCACGGACCTAGTCCACATCATTGCTACTAACATCTTTAAACTTAGTTTTCTCTAGGAACATATTAAAAACATAGGGGAGCTATAACGCGAGTTATTGATCTACAACATAATTTGCAAATACTATCAGGAATAAGTTCATGATAAATTAAAGTTCAATTTAATCATATCACTAAAGAACTCCCACTTAGATAGACATCACTCTAGTCATCTAAATGATCACGTGATCCAAATCAACTAAGCCATGTCCGATCATCACGTGAGATGGAGTAGTTTTCAATGGTGAACATGTTATGTTGATCATATCTACTATATGATTCACGCTCGACCTTTCGGTCTCCAGTGTTCCGAGGCCATGTCTGTACATGCTAGGCTCATCAAGTTTAATCCGAGTATTTTGCATGTGCAAAACTATCTTACACCCGTTGTATTTGAACGTAGAGCTTATCACCCCCGATCATCACGTGGTGTCTCGGCACGACGAACTTTCGCAACGGTGCATACTCAGGGAGAACACTTGTACCTTGAAATTTTGAAAGGGATCATCTTATAATGCTACCGCCGTACTAAGCAAAATAAGAAGCATAATAAGATAAACATCACATGCAATCAAAATATGTGACATGATATGCATCATCATCATGTGCTTTTGATCTCCATCTCCAAGGCACTGTCATGATCACCATCGTCACCGGCGCGGCACCTTGATCTCCATCGTAGCATCATTGTCGTCTCGCCAACTATTGCTTCTACGACTATCGATACCGCTTAGTGATAAAGTAAAGCAATTACATGGCGACTATATTACATACAATAAAGCGACAACCATATGGCTCCTGCCAGTTGCCGATAACTTTACAAAACATGATCATCTCATACAATAACGTATCACTCATCATGTCTTGACCATATCACATAACAACATGCCCTGCAAAAACAAGTTAGACATCCTCTACTTTGTTGTTGCAAGTTTTACGTGGCTGCTACGGGCTTAGCAAGAACCGTTCTTACCTACGCATACAAAAACCACATCGATTTTTCGTCAAGTATGTGATGTTTTAACCTTCGCAAGGACCGGGCGTAGCCATACTCGATTCAGCTAAAGTGAGAGAGACAGACACCCGCCAGTCACCTCTAAGCAACAAGTGCTCATAACGGTGAAACCAGTCTCGCGTAAGCGTACGTGTAATGTCCGTCCGGGCCGCTTCATCTCACAATACCACCAAACCAAAGTATGATACGTCTCCAACGTATCTATAATTTTTTATTGTTCCATGCTATTATTTATGAAGTCTTGGATGTTTAATGGGCTTTATCATTCACTTTTATATCATTTTTGGGACTAACCTACTAACCCAAAGGCCCAGTCCAGATTTCTGTTTTTGCCTATTTCAGGGTTTTGCAGAAAAAGAATATCAAACGGAGTCCTAACTGAATGAAACCTTCGCGAGAGATATTTTTGGAGAAAATCACGCACGCGGAGCTTGAGGACCAAGTCAGGGGACAGAGAGGTGGCCCTCGAGGGTGGGGGGCGCGCCCCCTGCCTCGAGCCCCCCTCAAGTGGCCCCCGGTGCCCTCCTTCCTCCTATATAAGTCCACGTACCCCAGAAACTCCGAATACATATAGAAAACCCTAATTCCACCGCCGTAGCTTCTGTTCCCGTGGAGAACCCATCTTGGAGCCTGTTTCGGAGCTCCACCGGTGGGGGATCCATCACGGAGGCCTTCATCATCATCATCATCGCCCTCACCATGAGTTGTGAGTAGTTTACCACAGACCTTCGGGTCCATAGCTAGTATCTAGATGGCTTCTTCTCTCTCTCTGGATCTCAATACAAAGTTCTCCTCGGTCTTCGAGGAGATCTATTCGATGTAATCTCTTTTTGCGGTGTGTTTGTCGAGATCTGATGAATTGTGAGTTTATGATCAAGGTTATCTATGAAAGATATTTGGTTCTTCTCTGAACTTTGTACGTGTGCTCATAATATCCTTGCATGTCTCTTAGAATTATTGGTTTGGTTTGGCCTACTAGATCTATAGTTCTTGCAATGGGAGAAGTGCTTGGCTTTGGGTTCAATCTTGCGGTGTCCTTTCCCAGTGACAGTAGGGGTAGCAAGGCACGTATTGTATTGTTGCCATCGAGGATAAAAAGATGTGGTTTATATCATATTGCTTGAGTTTATCCCTCTAAATCATGCCATCTTGCTTAAGGCGTTACTCTGTTCGTATGAACTCAATACACTAGATGCATGCTGGATAGCGGTCGATGTGTGGAGTAATAGTAGTAGATGCAGGCAGGAGTCGGTCTACTTGTCTCGGACGTGATGCCTATATACAATGATCATGCCTAGATAGTCTCATAATTATTCGCTTTTCTATCAATTGCTCGACAGTAATTTGTTTACCCGCCGTAGAATATCGCTATCATGAGAGAAGCCACTAGAGAAAACTATGGCCCCCGGGTCTATTCTCAACATATCAATCTACATCTACTTTACTTTTACCGCGTTTATTTGCTGTTTTATTAAACTAAAAATACCTAAAATATAAACTATCATCTCTATCAGATCTCACTTTCGTAAGTGACCGTAAAGGGATTGACAACCCCTTATCACGTTGGCTACGAAGTTCTTATTTGTTTGTGAAGGTGCGAGGGACTCGCGCTTGGTCTCCTACTGGATTGATACCTTGGTTATCAAAAACTGAGGGAAATACTTACGCTACTATGTTGCATCTCCCTTTCCTCTTCGAGGGAATACAACGCAAGCTCAAGAGGTAGCAGACATGCTGGTAAGCAGTATGACTAGTATCATCCACAACTCACTTGTGTTTTACTCGTGCATATCATCTACGCATAGACCTGGCTCTGATACCACTGTTGGGGAACGTAGTATTTTAAAATTTTCCTACGATCACACAAGATCTATCTACCAGATGCATAGCAACGAGAGGGGAGAGTGTGTCTACGTACTCTCGTAGACCGGGAGCGGAAGCGTCTAGTGACGCGGTTGATGTAGTCGAACTTCTTCGCGATCCAACCGATCAAGCACCGAACATACGGAGCCTCCGCGTTCAGCACACGTTCAGCTTGATGACGTCCCACGAGCTCTTGATCCAGTAGAACCTCGCGGGAGAGTTTCGTCAGCACGACGGCGTGGTGACGGAGATGACGAAGTTACCGTCGCAGGGCTTCCCCTAAGCACTGCAATGGTATGACCGAGGTGTGTTTCTGTGGACGGGGGCACCGCACATGGCTGGAGAGATCAACTTGTGTGTCTTTGGGCACAGCACATAACCATCTTTGATCAATGAGCTAGTCTAGTAGAGGCATACTAGGGACACTTTGTTTTGTCTATGTATTCACACATCTACAAATTTCCAGTTAATACAATTCTAGCATGAATAATAAACATTTATCATGATATAAGGAAATAAATAATAACTTTATTATTGCCTCTAGGGCATATTTCCTTCATTTTCGTCTTGACTCTCTGGTAGAAACTTTGGTGCAGTCTTTGAAGTTCTTTTGTGTTGGTTGAATAGATGAATCTGAGATTGTGTGATGCATATCGTATAATCATGCCCACGGATACTTGAGGTGACAATGGAGAATCTAGGTGACATTAGGGTTTTGGTTGATTTGTGTCTCAAGGTGTTATTCTAGTACGAACTATATGATAGATCGAACGGAAAGAATAGCTTCGTGCTATTTTACTATGGACTCTTGAATAGATTGATAAGATAGAATAACTTTGAGGTGGTTTCGTACCCTACCATAATCTCTTTGTTTGTTCTCCGCTATTAGTGACTTTGGAGTGACTCTTTGTTGCATGGTGAGGGATAGTTATATGATCTAGTTATGTTATTATTGTTGAGAGAACTTGCACTAGTGAAAGTATGAACCCTAGGCCTTGTTTCCTATCATTGCAACACCGTTTATGCTCAGTTTTATCATTAGTTACCTTGTTGTTTTTATATTTTTCAGATTACAAAAACCTACTCCCTCCGTTCCAAAATATAAGTCTTTCTAGAGATTCCAACAAGTGACTACATACGGAGCAAAATGAGTGAATCTACACTCCAAAATATGTCTACATACATCCGTATGTTGTAGTCCATTTGAAATGTCTATAAAGACTTATATTTAGGAACGGAGGGAGTATATCTACCATCCATATTGCACTTGTATCACCATCTCTTCGCCGAACTAGTGCACCTATACAATTTACCATTGTATTGGGTGTGTTGGGGACACAAGAGACTCTTTGTTATTTGGTTGTAGGGTTGTTTGAGAGAGACCATCTTCATCCTACACCTCCCACAGATTGATAAACCTCAGGTCATCCACTTGAGGGAAATTTGCTACTGTCCTACAAACCTCTGCACTTGGAGGCCCAACAATGTCTACAAGAAGAAGGTTGTGTAGTAGACATCAAGCTCTTTTCTGGCGTCGTTGCCGGGGAGGCTAGTGCTTAAAGGTATATCTTTAGATCTTGCAATCGAATATTTTTGTTTCTTGTTTTATCACTAGTTTAGTTTATAAAAGAAAACTACAAAAAAGTGGAATTAATGTTACCTCATATGCTTCATCTTTTTAGTATCTTTTGTGAAAATGATGGAAAGGAAAATTGTGCTCAAGTACTAGAAGAGGAATTACATAGAATTCTTGGCACTCAAAAGTGGAATGATGAGCATGATTGCAATGTTGTTAGTGTGAATTCTGTGAATATCCATAGTACTAATGATGTCTGCACTAGTCATGATGAAAATATCTCATATAAGCATGTTGATTTTTGTAGAGTGCATAGAGTTTGCAAGTACATACCAAATAGGGAAGATAGATTTTGCAAGAGGCATAAGTATTTAGAAACTAAATGGTTGCTAGAAAGGCTAGATGATTGTGCTGAAAATTTAAAATTTCTTAGCCTTACTTGTGAACTTTGCAATGAACGTGGTCATTTCATTCTCCAATGCAAATTGTTTCATGATTGAATCGTGTCCAAAAATTGTGACGACTTGATTTCCCTTGCTCATCATAATGAACTTATCTTGCTTTTGGGTTATGAATAAATCAAATGTAGAACTAAGCATCTTCCAGGATTTGCCCTTGATAAACTTCTTGATTTTGATCTAGAGGATATATATATATATATATATATATATATATTGTGCGGTGAATTGCATTGAAAATCCTTATATTTCCAATTACCTTAAGACAAGAAAACAAATAGGAGATGAAGAGAATACTAATGAAAGGGCAGAGATTTCCCAATATCCTCCTATTATTTCTTATGATTAATCAGGTAACGAGGAGGAGCCTTCTATTCAACCAATCTCATTAATAAAGAGCTCCGGAAAGAAGATTAAACCCACACATAATGTGAAGAAGAAAAAGAAAAGACGAAGAAGCAAAGGTAAAGAGGTATCCCTTCCAAATGATGTTGCTCCTATTACTCATTGTGATGATCATAATTGCTATACTATCGGTGCTATCCATACTATTAATGATGAGAGTGATTATGCTTATGATATGAAAAGGCCCAAGCTTGGGGAAGCTATGTTTGATGAGAATGACATGTTTGAGAATTTATTTGCTGCAATTAGTGTTTGTCCCAAGCTTGGGGACGCTACGTTTGATGAAGATGATATTTTTAGTCCCCCAAGTTTTGGTGAGCAAATTTATTATGATGAAAGTATGCCTCCTACTTATGATGATTATGTGATGACACTTATGCCATAAAAGGCAGTGATGCTTATATTTATAAAACTTTTCATGATTATGATTACCCTTTTTCCGAACATTACTCTTTTAATGTGGAAACAATCTATAGTATTCAAGTCTCTTATAATACTCCCACTATTCCAAATGAGAAGAATTGTGCTTATGTGGAGAGTAATAAAATTTATATGCTTGGGGATCATGACAAGAATGCTTTATGTGATAGTTATATTGTTGAATTCATTCATGATGCTACTGAAAATTATTATGAGAGAGGATCATATGCTTCTACATATTGCAATAATATCAAGTTTCCTCTCTATGTGCTTAAAGTTTTGAAGTTATGCTTGTTTTGCTTTCCTATGCTAGTTGATTATTGTTCCCATAAGTTGTTTGCTCACAAAATCCCTACGCATAGGAAGTGGGTTATACTTAAATGTGCTAGTCATATTCTTCATGATGCTCCCTTTATGTTTCAATTCTTATCTTTTATGTGAGCATCATTGAAATCATCATGCCTAGCTAGGGGCGTTAAAAGATAGCGCTTGTTGGGAGGCAACCCAACTTTATTTTTGTTATTTGCTTTTGCTTCTGTTTAGGAATAAATATTGCATATAGATTCTGTTTATATGTGGTTTCGTGTTTTAGTTAGTGCTTGTGCCAAGTAGAACCTTTGGGAAGACTTGTGTGATGTTTATATGATCTTGCTGTAAAAAACAGAAACGTTAGCGCTCACAAGAATGGTCACCAGATTTTACTCGAGAGTGCTATTTAGTTGATTCTTTTTGCAGATGATTAATAGACAAATTCCTCACGTTTACCAATTTATTTCAGATTTTTTAGAGTTACAGAAGTATTCGAAAGTTACAGATTGCTACAGACTGTTCTGTTTTTGACAGATTCTGTTCTCTATGTGTTGTTTGCTTATTTTGATGAATCTATGAGTAGTATCGAAGGGTATGAACCATGGATAAGTTGGAATACATTAGATATTACACCAATATGAATTTAGAATTAGTTCACAACAGTACCTAAGTGGTGGTTTTATTTTCTTATACTAATGGAGCTTACGAGTTTTCTGTTGAGTTTTGTGTTGTGAAGTTTTCAAGTTCTGGGTAAATATTCGATGGACTATGGAATAAGGAGTGGCAAGAGCCTAAGATTGGGGATGCCCAAGGCACCCCAAGGTAATATACAAGGACAACCAAGATCCTAAGCTTGGGGATGCCCCGAATGGCATCCCCTCTTTCGTCTTCGTTCATCGGTAACTTTACTCGATGCTATATTTTTATTCACCACATGATATGTGTTTTGCTTGGAGCGTCAATTTATTTTATTTTGTTTTGCTTGATGTTTGAATAATATCCCAAGATCTGAAATTATTAAATGTTAGAGAGTCTTCACATAGTTACATAATTATTCAACTACTCATTGATCTTCACTTATATCTTTTGGAGTAGTTTGTTGTTTGCTCTAGTGCTTCACTTATATTCTTTTTAGAGCACGGCGGTGGTTTTATTTTGAAGAGATAGATGGACTCTCATGCTTCACTTATATCCTTTTTAGAGTCTTTTAGAACAGCATGGTAATGTGTTTTGGTTATAAAACTAGTCCTAATATGATAGGCATCTGAGATGAGTGTAGTAAAAACTTTCATACAAAGTGCATTGAATATGATGAGAAGTTTGATACTTGATGATTGTTTTGAGATATGGGGATAGTGATATTAGAGTCATGCTAGTGGAGTTATTTTGAAATTGAGAAATACTTGTGTTAAAGTTTGTGATTCTCGTAGCATGCACGTATGGTGAACCGCTATGTGACGAAGTTAGAGCATGAGGTATTTGTAGAGTGTCATCCTTTGTGTGGAGGTCGGGGGCGCGCGATGGTTAACTCCTGCCAACCTCCCCCCTAGGAGCATGCGTTGATTGCTTTGTTTTAATGACTCGTAAATTTTTGCAATAAGTATATGAGTTCTTTATGACTAATGTTGAGTCCATGGATTATACGCACTCTCACCCTTCCACCATTGCTAGCCTCTCTTTTACCACGCAACTTTCGCCGGTGCCATACACCCACTATATACCTTCCTCAAAACAGCCTCCATACCTGCCTATCATGGCATTTCGATAGCCATTCCGAGATATATTGCGATGCAACTTTCCACCATTCCGTTCATATGACACTCTTCATATTGTCATGATCATGTAGTTGACATCGTATTTGTGGCAGAGCCACCATGCATAATTTTTCATACATGTCACTCTTGATTCATTGCACATCCCGGTACACCGCCGGAGGCATTCATATAGAGTCATACTTTGTTCTAGTATCGAGTTGTAATATCGAGTTGTAAATCAATAGAAGTGTGATGATCATCATTATTAGAGCATTGTCCCAAAGAAAAAAAAAAGAAAAAGGAAAAAGAAAGAAAGAAGGAAAGGCCAAAGAAAAAAGAAAGGCCCAAAAAAAAGAAAAAAAGAAAAAAAAGAAGGTACAATGATACTATCTTTTTTCCACACTTGTGCTTCAAAGTAGCACCATATTCTTCATGATAGAGAGTCTCTTGTTTAGTCACTTTCATATACTAGTGGGAATTTTCATTATAGAAATTGGCTTGTATATTCCAACGATGAGCTTCCTCAAATGCCCTAGGTCTTCGTGAGCAAGCAAGTGGGATGCACACCCACTTAGTTTCTTTTGTTGAGCTTTCATACATTTTTAGCTCTAGTGCATCCGTTGCAAGGCAATCCGTACTAACTCACATTGATATCTATTGATGGGCATCTCCATAGCCCGTTGATACGCCTCTAGTCGATGTGAGACTATCTTCCTCCTTTTTGTCTTCTCCACAACCACCACTCTATTCCACCATAGTGATATATCCATGGCTCATGCTCATGTATTGCGTGAAAGTTGAAAGGTTTGAAAGAATTTGAGTATGAAAACAATTGCTTGGCTGAAACCGGGGTTGTGCATGATATGAATATTTTGTGTGATGAAGAGAGAGCATAGCTAGACTATATGATCTTGTAGGCATAACTTTCTTTGGCCATGTTATTTTGAGAAGACATGATTGTTTGTTAGTATGCTTGAAGTATTGTTATTCTTATGTCAATATTAAACTGTTGTCTTGAATCTTTTGGATCTGAACATTCATGCCACAATAAAGAAAATTACATTTATAATTATGTTAGGTAGCATTCCACATCAAAAATTCTGTTTTTATCATTTACCTACTCGAGGACGAGCAGGAATTAAGCTTGGGGATGCTGATACGTCTCCAACGTAATTATAATTTTTTATTGTTCCATGCTATTATATTATCCTTCTAGTATGTTTTATGGGATTTTATATACACTTTAATATGATTTTTGGGACTAACCTATTAACCCAGAGCCCAGTGCCAGTTTATGTTTTTCTCCTGTTTTAGGGTTTCGCAGAAAAGGAATATCAAACGGAGCCCAATTGACCTGAAACTCAACGGAGGACGTTTTTGGACCTAAAGAAGCCCGGGAAGTGCCGAAGGGGGACGAGAAGATCCACGGGCTGCCCACGAGGGTGGGGGCGCCCCCCTACTGGGCGCGCCCCCTGCCTCGTGGATAGCCCGGAGACCCCCTTTACTTGGCTCCGACTCCAACACCTCATATATATACTGAAACCTCCGGAAAGTAACCTAGATCGGGAGTTCCGCCGCCGAAAGCCTCTGTTGCCACCGGAAACGAATCTAGACCCGTTCTGCCACCCTGCCGGAGGGGGGGAATCCTGAAGGAAATATTCCCTAGAGGCAATAATAAAGATGTTATTTGTATTTCCTTATATCATGATAAATTTCTTTTATTCATGCTAGAATTGTATTAACCGGAAACTTGATACATGTGTGAATACATAGACAAAATAGTATGTCCCTAGTATGCCTCTACTAGACTAGCTCATTGATCGAAGATGGCTATGTTTCCTAGCCATAGACATGAGTTGTCATTTGATCAACGGGATCACATCATTAGGAGAATGATGTGATGGACTAGACCCATCCGTTAGCATAGCACTATGATCGTTTAGTTTTACTGCTATTGCTTTCTTCATGACTTATACATGTTCCTATGACTATGAGATTATGCCACTCCCGAATACCGTAGGAACACCTTGTGTGCTATCAAACGTCACAACGTAACTGGGTGATCATAAAGATGCTCTACAGGTGTCTCCGAAAGTATTCGTGGTATAGGCATAGATCAAGACTAGGATTTGTCACTCCGAGTGTCGGAGAGGTATCTCTGGGCCCTATCGGTAATGCACATCATAATAAGCCTTGCAAGCAAATGACTAATGAGTTAGTCACGAGATGATGTATTACGGAACGAGTAAAGAGACTTGCCGGTAACGAGATTAAACTTGGTATAGAGATACCGACGATCGAATCTCGGGCAAGTAACATACCGATGACAAAAGGAACAACGTATTTTGCTATACGGTTTGACCGATAAAGATCTTCGTAGAATATGTAGGAGCCAATATGAGCATCCAGGTTCCGCTATTGGTTATTGACCGGAGATGAGTCTCGGTCATGTCTACATAGTTCTCGAACCCGTAGGGTCCGCATGCTTAACGTTTGATGACGATCGGTATTATGACTTTATGAGTTTTGATGTACCGAAGGTAGTTCGGAGTCCCGGATGAGATCACGGGCATGACGAGGATTCTCAGAATGTCCGAGATGTAAAGATTGATATATTGGACGACTATATTCGGACACCGGAAGTGTTCTGGAAAGTTTCAGAATTTACCGGAGTGCAGGAGGGGTTACCGGAACCCCCCGGGGGAATGTTGGGCCCTAGTGGGCCATAGGGGAGAAAGAGGGCAGCAGCCAGGAGGTGGTGCGCCCCCTCCATAGGGGCAGTCCGAATAGGAATAGGGGAGGGAGGCGCGGCCCCTATTTTCCCTCTCCCTCTCCCTCTCCTTCCTTCCCCCTCTCCTTCTTGGTGGACTCCTACTAGGAATAGGATTGCAATCCTATTCCTAGTAGGATTGCCTCTCCTGGCGCACCATAGAGGGCCGGCCGGCCTCCCCCCCTTGCTCCTTTATATACGGGGGCAGGGGGCACCCAAAGACACACAAGTTGAATTGTTTTAGCCGTGTGCGGTGCCCCCCTCCACAGAAACACACCTCGGTCATACTGTTGCAGTGCTTAGGCGAAGCCCTGCGCCGGTAGATACATCATATCCGTCACCACGTCGTCGTGCTGACGAAACTCTCATGGGAAGCTCAACTGGATCAAGAGCTCGTGGGACGTCTTCAAGCTGAACGTGTGCTGAACGCGGAGGTGCCGTACATTCGGTGCATGATCGGTTGGATCGCGAAGAAGTTCGACTACATCAACCGCGTCACTTGACGCTTCCGCTCCTGGTCTACGAGGGTACGTAAACACACTCTCCTCTCTCGTTGCTATACATCTGGTAGATAGATCTTGCATGATCGTAGGAAAATTTTAAAATGCTACGTTCCCCAACAGTGGCATCATGAGCCAGGTCTATGCGTAGATGATATGCACGATTAGAACACAATGAGTTGTGGGCGATACTAATCATACTGCTTACCAGCATGTCATACTTTGCTTCGACGGTATTGTGAGATGAAGCGGCCCGGACCGACATTACGCGTACGCCTACGCGAGACTGGTTTCACCGTTATGAGCACTCGTTGCTTAAAGGTGATTGGCGGGTGTCTGTCTCTCTCACTTTAGCTGAATCAAGTGTGGCTACGCCCGGTCCTTGTGAAGGTTAAAACAGCTCATACTCGACGAAACATCATTGTGGTTTTTGTATGCGTAGGTAAGAATGGTTCTTGCTAAGCCCGTAGCAGCCACGTAAAACTTGCAACAACAAAGTAGAGGACGTCTAACTTGTTTTTGCAGGGCATGTTGTGATGTTATATGGTCAAGACATGATGAGTTATACGGTTTTGTATGAGATGATCATGTTTTGTAAAGTTATCGACAACTGGCAGGAGCCATACGGTTGTCGCTTTATTGTATGAAATGCAATCGCCATGTAATTGCTTTACTTTATCACTAAGCGGTAGTGAAAGGCATAGAAGCAATAGTTGGCGAGACGACAACGATGCTACGATGGAGATCAATGTGTCACGCTGGTGACGAAGGTGATCATGACGGTGCTTTGGAGATGGAGATCAAAAGCACGAGATGATGATGGCCATATCATGTCACATATTTTGATTGCATGTGATGTTTATCTTATTATGCTTCTTATTTTGCGTAGAACGACGGTAGCATTATAAGATGATCCCTTACTAAATTTCAAGGTATAAGTGTTCTCCGTGAGTTTGCACCGTTGCGAAAGTTCGTCGTGCCGAGACACCACGTGATGATCGGGTGCGATAAGCTCTACGTTCAAATACAACGGGTGTAAGCCAGTTTTGCACACGCAGAATACTCGGGTTAAACTTGACGAGCCTAGCATATGCAGATATGGCCTCGGAACACTGGAAACCGAAAGGTTGAGCGTGAATCATATAGTAGATATGATCAACATAAGATGTTCACCATTGAAACTACTCCATCTCACGTGATGATCGGACATGGTTTAGTTGATTTGGATCACGTGATCATTTAGATGACCGGAGGGATGTCTATCTAAGTGGGAGTTCTTTAAGCAATTAATTGAACTTTAAATTTATCATGAACTTAGTCCTGATAGTTTTTGCATATCTATGTTGCTGTAGATCAATGGCCCATGCTACCGTTCCTTTGAATTTTAATGCATTCCTAGAGAAAGCTAAGTTGAAAGATGATGGTAGCAATTACACGGACTGGGTCCGTAACTTGAGGATTCTCCTCATTGCTGCACAGAAGAATTATGTCCTTGAAGCACCGCTAGGTGACAAGCCCCCTCCCGCCAATGTAGACGCTTTGAACGTCTGGCAGACGCGGTCTGATGACTACACGATAGTTCAGTGTGCCATGCTTTACGGCTTAGAACCGGGATTTCAACGACATTTTGAACGTCATGGACCATATGAGATGTTCCAGGAGTTGAAGTTACTATTTCAAGCAAATGCCCGGATTGAGAAATATGAGATTTCCAATAAGTTCTACAGCTGCAAGATGGAGGAGAATAGTTCTATCAGTGAACACTTGCTCAGAATGTCCTGGTATTACAATCATATGACTCAACTTGGTTGCAAAGTTGACGAGGATAGTGTTATTGATAGAGTTCTTCAATCACTGCCACCAAGCTATAAAGGCTTCGTGATGAACTATAATATGCAAGGGATGCAGAAGACAATTCCCGAGCTCTTCGCTATGCTCAAAGCTGCGGAGGTAGAAGTCAAAAAGGAGCATCAAGTGTTGATGGTTAACAAGACCACTAGTTTCAACAAAAAGGGCAAGGGAAAGAAGGGGAACTTCAAGAAGAATAGCAAGACAGTTGCTACTCCCGTGAAGAAACCCAAGTCTGGAGCCAAGCCTGAAACTGAGTGCTTCTACTGCAAAGGGACTGGACACTGGAAGCAGAACTGCCCCAAGTATTTGGTGGATAAGAAGGATGGCAAGGTAAAAAAAGGTATATGTGATATACATGTTATGGATGTGTACCTTACTAATGCTCGTAGTAGTACCTGGGTATTTGATACCGGTTCGGTTGCTAATATTTGTAACTCGAAACAGGGACTACGGATTAAACGAAGATTAGCTAAGGACGAGGTGACGATGCGCGTGGGAAATGGTTCCAAAGTCGATGTGATCGCTGTCGGCACGCTACCTCTACATCTACCTTCGGGATTAGTTTTAGACCTAAATAATTGTTATTTGGTGCCAGCGTTGAGCATGAACATTATATCTGGATCTTGTTTGTTGCGAGACGGTTATTCATTTAAATCTGAGAATAATGATTGTTCTATTTTTATGAATAATATCTTTTATGGTCATGCACCCTTGAAGAGTGGTCTATTCTTATTGGATCTCAATTGTAGTGATACACATATTCATAATATTGAAGCCAAAAGATGCAAGGTTAATAATGATAGTGCAACTTATTTGTGGCACTGTCGTTTAGGTCATATTGGTGTAAAGCGCATTAAGAAACTCTATAGTGATGGACTTTTGGAATCACTTGATTATGAATCACTTGGTGCTTGCGAACCATGCCTCATGAGCAAGATGACTAAAACTCCGTTCTCCGGAACTATGGAGCGAGCAACAGATTTGTTGGAAATCATACATACTGATGTATGTGGGCCAATGAGTGTTGAAGCTCGCGGCGGGTATCATTATTTTCTGACCTTCACTGATGATTTGAGCAGATATGGGTATATCTACTTAATGAAGCACAAGTCTGAAACGTTTGAAAAGTTCAAAGAATGAGTGAAGTAGAGAATCATCGTAACAAGAAAATAGAGTTTCTACGATCTGATCGTGGACGAGAATATTTGAGTTATGAGTTTGGTCTTCATTTGAAACAATGTGGAATAGTTTCACAACTAACGCCACCCGGAACACCACAGCGTATTGGTGTGTCCGAACGTCGTAACCGTACTTTATTGGATATGGTGCGATCTATGATGTCTCTTACCGATTTACCACTATAGTTTTGGGGTTATGCTTTAGATATAGCTGCATTCCCGTTAAATAGGGCACCATCTAAATTCGTTGAGATGACACCTTATGAAGTATGGTTTGGGAAGAAGCCAAAGTTGTCTTTTCTTAAAGTTTGGGGCTACGATGCTTATGTGAAAAAGCTTCAACCTGATAAGCTCGAACCCAAGTCGGAGAAATGTGTCTTCATAGGATACCCAAAAGAGACTGTTGGGTACACCTTCTATCACAGATCCGAAGGCAAGATATTCGTTGCTAATAATGGATCCTTTCTAGAGAAGGAGTTTCTCTCGAAAGAAGTGAGTGGGAGGAAAGTAGAACTTGATGAGGTAGTTGTACCTTCTCCTTAATTGGAAAGTAGTACATCACAGAAAATTGTTCCTGTGATTCCTACACCAATTAGTGAGGAAGCTAATGATGATGATCATGAAACTTCAGATCAAATTTTTGCTGAACATCATAGATCAACCAGAGTACGTTCCGCACCAGAGTGGTACGGCAACCCAGTTCTGGAAGTCATGTTACTAGACCATGATGAACCTACGAACTATGGGAAGCGATGATGAGCCCAGATTCCGCAAAATGGCTTGAGGCCATGAAATCTGAGATGGGATCCATGTATGAGAACAAAGTGTGGACTTTGGTTGACTTGCCCTATGATCGGCAAGCCATCGAAAATAAATGGATCTTCAAGAGGAAGACCGACGCAGACGGTAATGTTACTGTTTACAAAGCTCGACTTGTTGCGAAAGGGTTTCGACAAGTTCAAGGAGTTGACTACGATGAGACTTTCTCACCTGTAGCCATGCTTAAGTCTGTCCGTATCATGTTAGCAATTGCCGCATTTTATGATTATGGAATATGGCAAATGGATGTCAAAACAGCATTCCTGAATGGATATCTCAAAGAAGAGTTGTATATGATGCAACCAGAAGGTTTTGTCGATCCAAAAGGTGCTAACAAAGTATGCAAGCTCCAGCGATCCATATATGGACTGGTGCAAGCATCTCGGAGTTGGAATATACGCTTTGATGAAGTGATCAAAGCATATGGTTTTATACAGACTTTTGGAGAAGCCTGTATTTACAAGAAAGTGAGTGGGAGCTCTGTAGCATTTCTGATATAATATGTGGATGACATATTGTTGATTGGAAATGATATAGAATTTCTGGATAGCATAAAAGGATACTTGAATAAGAGTTTTTCAATGAAGTACCTCGGTAAATCTGCTTATATATTAGGCATCAAGATCTATAGACATAGATCAAGACGTTTAATTGGACTTTCGCAAAGCACATACCTTGATAAAGTTTTGAAGAAGTTCAAAATGGATCAGTCGAAGAAAGGGTTCTTGCCTGTGTTACATGGTATGAAGTTGAGTAAGACTCAATGCCCGACCACTGCAGAAGATAGAGAGAAAATGAAAGTCATTCCCTATGCCTCAGCCATAGGATCTATCATGTATGCAATGTTGTGTACCAGACCTGATGTGTGCCTTGCTATAAGTCTAGCAGGGAGGTACCAAAGTAATCCAGGAGAGGATCACTGGACAGCGGTCAAAAACATCCTGAAATACCTGAAAAGGACAAAGGATATGTTTCTCGTATATGGAGGTGACAAAGAGCACGTCGTAAACGGTTACGTCGATTCTAGATTTGACACTGATCCGGATGACTCTAAGTCACAAACCGGATATGCATTTTTATTGAACGGTGGAGCTATCGGTTGGTGCAGTTCCAAGCAGAGCGTCGTGGCAGGATCCACGTGTGAAGCGGAATACATAGCTGCTTCGGAAGCAGCAAATGAAGGAGTCTGGATGAAGGAGTTCATATCCGATCTAGGTGTAATACCTAGTGCATCGGGTCCAATGAAAATCTTTTGTGACAACACTGGAGCAATAGCCTTGGCAAAGGAATCCAGGTTTCACAAGAGAACAAAGCACATCAAAAGACGCTTCAATTACATCCGCGATCTAGTCAAGGAGGGAGACATAGAGATTTGCAAAATACATACGGATCTGAACGTTGCAGACCCGTTGACTAAGCCTCTTCTGCGGGCAAAACATGATCAGCACCAGGACTCCATGGGTGTGAGGATCATTACTTTGTAATCTAGATTATTGACTCTAGTTCAAGTGGGAGACTCAAGGAAATATGCCCTAGAGGCAATAATAAAGATGTTATTTGTATTTCCTTATATCATGATAAATGTCTTTTATTCATGCTAGAATTGTATTAACCGGAAACTTGATACATGTGTGAATACATAGACAAAATAGTATGTCCCTAGTGTGCCTCTACTAGACTAGCTCATTGATCGAACATGGCTATGTTTCCTAGACATAGACATGAGTTGTCATTTGATCAACGGGATCACATCATTAGGAGAATGATGTGATGGACTAGACCCATCCGTTAGCATATCACTATGATCGTTTAGTTTTACTGCTGTTGCTTCCTTCATGACTTATACATGTTCCTATGACTATGAGATTATGCAACTCCCGAATACAGTAGGAACACCTTGTGTGCTATCAAACGTTACAACGTAATTGGGTGATCATAAAGATGCTCTACAGGTGTCTCCAAAATTATTCGTGGTGTTGGCATAGATCAAGACTAGGATTTGTCACTCCGAGTGTCGGAGAGGTATCTCTGGGCCCTCTCGGTAATGCACATCATAATAAGCCTTGCAAGCAAATGACTAATGAGTTAGTCACGAAATGATGTATTACGGAACGAGTAAAGAGACTTGCCGGTAACGAGATTGAACTAGGTATAGAGATACCGATGATCGAATCTCGGGCAAGTAACATACCGATGACAAAAGGAACAACGTATGTTGTTATGCGGTTTGACCGATAAAGATCTTCGTAGAATATGTAGGAGCCAATATGAGCATCCAGGTTCCGCTATTGGTTATTGACCAGAGATGAGTCTCGGTCATGTCTACATAGTTCTCGAACCCGTAGGGTCCGCACGCTTAACGTTTGATGACGATCGGTATTATGAGTTTATGAGTTTTGATGTACTGAAGGTAGTTCGGAGTCCCGGATGAGATCAGGGACATGACGAGGAGTCTCGGAATGTCCGAGACCTAAAGATTGATATATTGGACGACTATATTCGGACACCGGAAGTGTTTTGGAAAGTTTTGGAATTTACCGGAGTGCCGGGGGGGTTACCGGAACCCCCCGGGGGAATGTTGGGCCCTAGTGGGCCATAGGGGAGCAAGAGGGCAGCAGCCAGGAGGTGGCGCGCCCCCTCCATAGGGGCAGTCCGAATAGGCCTAGGGGAGGGGGGCGCGGCCCCTCTTTCCCTCTCCCTCTCCCTCTCCTTCCTTCCCCCTCTCCTTCTTGGTGGACTCCTACTAGGAATAGGATTGCAATCCTATTCCTAGTAGGATTGCCTCTCCTGGCGCGCCATAGAGGGCCGGCCGGCCTCCCCCCCTTTCTCCTTTATATACGGGGGCAGGGGGCACCCAAAGACACACAAGTTGAATTGTTTTAGCCGTGTGCGGTGCCCCCCTCCACAGAAACACACCTCGGTCATACCGTTGCAGTGCTTAGGCTAAGCCCTGCGCCGGTAGATACATCATATCCGTCACCACGCCGTCGTGCTGACGAAACTCTCCCGTGAAGCTCAACTGGATCAAGAGCTCGTGGGACGTCATCAAGCTGAATGTGTGCTGAACGCGGAGGTGTCGTACGTTCGGTGCTTGATCGATAGGATCGCGAAGAAGTTCGACTACATCAACCGTGTCAGTTGACGCTTCCGCTCCCGGTGTACGAGGGTATGTAGACACACTCTCCTCTCTCGTTGCTATACATGTGGTAGATAGATCTTGCGTGATCGTAGGAAAATTTGAAAATACTACGTTCCCCAACAAATCCCTCTCCGGTGGCTATCTTCATCATCCCGGCGCTCTCCATGACGAGGAGGGAGTAGTCCACCCTCGGGGCTGAGGGTATGTACCAGTAGCTATGTGTTTGATCTCTCTCTCTCTCTTGTTCTTGAGATGGCACGATCTTGATGTATCGCGAGCTTTGCTATTATAGTTGGATCTTATGATGTTTCTCCCCCTCTACTCTCTTGTGATGAATTGAGTTTTCCCTTTGAAGTTATCTTATTGGATTGAGTCTTTAAGGATTTGAGAACACTTGATGTATGTCTTGCATGTGCTTATCTGTGGTGACAATGGGATATCACATGATCTACTTGATGTATGTTTTGGTGATCAACTTGCGGGTTCCGTGACCTTGGGAATCTATGCAGAGGGGTTGGCACACGTTTTCATCTTGACTCTCCGGTAGAAACTTTGGGGCACTCTTTGAAGTTCTTTTGTGTTGGTTGAATAGATGAATTTGAGATTGTGTGATGCATATCGTATAATCATTCCCACGAATACTTGAGGTGACAATGGAGTATCTAGGTGACATTAGGGTTTTGGTTGATATATGTCTTAAGGTGTTATTGTAGTACGAACTCTATGATAGATCGAACGGAAAGAATAGCTTCGTGCTATTTTACTACGGACTCTTGAATAGATCGATCAGAAAGAATAACTTTGAGGTGGTTTCGTACCCTACCATAATCTCTTCATTTGTTCTCCGCTATTAGTGACTTTGGAGTGACTCTTTGTTGCATGTTGAGGGATAGTTATATGATCTAGTTATGTTATTATTGTTGAGAGAACTTGCACAAGTGAAAGTATGAACCGTAGGCCTTGTTTCCTATCATTGCAACACTGTGTATGCTCACTTTTATCATTAGTTACCTTGCTATTTTTATATTTTCAGATTACAAAAACCTATATCTACCATCCATATTGCACTTGTATCACCATCTCTTCGCCGAACTAGTGCACCTATACAATTTACCATTGTATTGGGTGTGTTGGGGACATAAGAGACTCTTTGTTATTTGGTTGCAGGGTTGTTTGAGAGAGACTATCTTCATCCTACGCCTCCCACGGATTGATAAACCTTAGGTCATCCACTTGGGGAAATTTGCTACTGTCCTACAAACCTCTGCACTTGGAGGCCCAACAACGTCTACAAGAAGAAGGTTGTGTAGTAGACATCAGTCATCCACTTGAGGGAAATTTGCTACTGTCCTACAAACCTCTGCACTTGGAGGCCCAACAACGTCTACAAGAAGAAGGTTGCGTAGTAGACATCAGGGCCTGCCCGCAACGGCCATTAACTCCGGCTGACCTGGACACGGGCTTACAGCCGCAGCCCCTTCTGGTAGGGTGTGCACACCTACCGCCGCACACTCCGGTGGTAGGGTGTGCAAACCTACCCCCCGGGAACTCCTCTTTTTGGTCACAGTAAGTTTGGCCGTGGGGGGGGGTGGGGCACCCTATCGCCAAGGGCCTTGGCGATAGGTTGTGCAAACCTACCGCCCCAAATTCCTTTTTTGGTCACAGTAGGTTTGGCCATGGGGGTGGGGCACCCTACCGCCCAGGGACGTGGCAGTAGGTTACGTAACCCTACCGCCGGGCCTCCCGTCGGTAGGGTCTTAACATTGTTTTTTTATTTTTTCTTATAGTAAAAACAAATATTTTTGCCATGACAATTTCATAGATTAAAAAACAAGCATTAGCACATATGAACAATAACACAAACAAATTATTCAACTAAGAAACATAGCTCGCATCCCAGAAATGGTTCACGAAGTTCAACAAAACGAAATAGTTTCACTAGCAAATGGTTCACGACACCAATATAAAAAGTTTAACTAGTTGAACGACAACAACTTCACGCCCTCCTTCCCCTCTTCGACGTATAGTACTCGCGGTTCTTTGATCGCTTCTGAACCGCCGTCTTCTTCTTGCGAGGAGAAAGCGGTTTTTGAAACGGAGATGGACTTTGCCAATCCTTCTTCTAACGATACATCTTCTCAAGCTGGGTTGTCTGGGTTGCTGCAGGTCCGTCATCGTCGTCGTACTCCTCCTCCTCATTGATCTCTTCTTCTGTCCCCTCCTCCTCCTCTTCTTATGCCCCCTCCTCCTCTTCTTCTGCCCCTCCTCGTCTCGTTCTTCCTCTTCGTCCTCGTCCTCCTCCTCATCATTTTAAACCACCCTAGACGACAAGGCGGCCTGGCTCGATGAAGCGAGGCTACGCATCATGGCCTGAGGAGCAAAAGCATCAACAGAGGCGGTGGCACACCCAAGCAGGCCCACAATCTTGCGACATTTGTTCACGAACTTATGCAAAAATAACGAGACAAGAACATAAGAAAATGAAAATGAACTTAAGAAAGAATGTAATTGTAGGAGGCTAGATGTTACCTTCACCGTGTTCTTCATCTTCTTCTCGCTATCTAGAGTCCCGGGGATGGAACTTAGCGCATCCGAGCCTTGAATAATACTTTTGTTGACCTCCGAAGACTACAAAACAATAAATAAGTCACACTCACTAAAGTAGATTTGATCCAACCATTGTTAGACAGCAACTTACCAATCTGTTCATGATCGGTGCGTACTCCCTAAATCCGCCTTTTAGCTCTCTGATCCTTTTATTGTAGGCTTCATTCTCGGAGTCGTCGTCGTACAAATCTTCAGCATCTTCTGTCGTCCACTGGGGCCTCAGGTGTAGACGATGCTTGATGCCGTCGTCGTACCACCGCAGGTGAAGGTCATAGTCATTCCAGTCCAGCACGGTCCTCTCCACATCCTTTCGACTTTTCCACTCGTTCCATTCCTTCATGTATATTGCATGTTGCTCTCCCCAATCAGAGATAGATTGATTTATTTTCATGTTTATCCTGCCAGGCATAAGAAAGATTGTAAAACACCATTAGAAAGAATGTAAAATATGAAAACAAAAGTAGGTATCGATGAGAACGGGCGGTTGTACTCACGAGTGTAGAGCGTGGCCACCGGTATCTAGGATGCCGCCTGGTGGTGTACCTTACCAAATTGCATGGCAACGCGCTGTGGCAAGTGGTACTCGACGGCATAGACACAAATAAATCAGGGGCACGATGCACCGCCAGAGAAGCCTGTCTTGCCTACACATCACGTTCAACTCGAACCCCCACTCTCGGTCATCACCATACGACCGCTAGTTAACCTAGTACAAAACAATGGTAAGCTCAAGTGAAAGTGTCATTGAAAACATTCGAGGTCTAGTTCTTATACCTGGAAAGGCGTCCGAGCATCAAGCTCGTTGGTGAAGATCTTGTACAGGACCTTTTTTTCGCTCGAGTAGAGACCCACCGCGTCCCAAGCGTATGCGATGGTCGGGTATCGAGCATCGTCGTCATCTCGCCATAGTCAGTCCAGTTCTGCGCTTTAAGCCTCTCCGAATGCCCCACCGGGATTCGCTTTGAAAGATCGTGGATGTCGCCTAGAGGGGGGGTGAATAGGCGCTTTAAAATAATTACGGTTTAGGATTGAACAAATGCGGAATAAACCTAGAGGTTAATTTGTCAAGCACAATACCTACAACAACTAGGCTCACCTATGTGCACCAACAACTTATGCTAAGCAAGATAAACAACTAGGTGATAGCAAGATATATGACGAGAAACAATATGGCTATCACAAAGTAAAGTGCATAAGTAAAGGGATCGGGTAAGAGATAACCGAGGCACGTGGAGACGATGATGTATCCCGAAGTTCACACTCTTTCGGATGCTAATCTCCGTTTAGAGCGGTGTGGAGGCACAATGCTCCCCAAGAAACCACTAGGGCCACCGTAATCTCCTCACGCCCTCGCACAATGCAAGATGCCGTGATTCCACTAAGGGACCCTTGAGGGAGGTCACCGAACCCGTACAAATGGCAACCCTTGGGGGCGGTCACCGAACCCGTACACTTTGGCAACCCTTGGGGGCGGTCACCGGAACCCGTCAAATTGCTCGGGGCGATCTCCACAACCTAATTGGAGACCCCGACGCTTGCCTGGAGCTTTACACCACAATGATTGAGCTCCGAACACCAAGGTTGGGGCTATCTCCCCAACGACACCACGAAGCTTCACCACAATGGAATATGGCTCCGAGGTGACCACAACCGTCTAGGGCGCCCAAGCACCCAAGAGGAACAAGCTCAAGGGTACCAAGCACCCAAGAGTAATAAGCTTCTCAACTTCACTTCCACGTATCACCGTGGAGAACTCAAACCGATGCATCAAATGCAATGGCAAGGGCACACGGAGTGCCCAAGTCCTTCTCTCCAAAATCCCACCAACGCAACTAATGCTAGGGAGGGAAATGAGAGGAAGAACAAGAAGGAGAACACCAAGAACTCCAAGATCAAGATCCAAGGGGTTCCCCTCACCTAGAGGAGAAAGTGATTGGTGGAAATGTGGATCTAGATCTCCTCTCTCTCTTTTCCCCCAAAAACTAGCAAGAATCCATTGAGGGTTTGAGAGATAGCAAGCTCGAAGAAGGTCAACAATGGGGGAAGAACACGAGCACAAAGGATTAGGTTCATTGGGGAAGAAGACCCCCTTTTATAGGTGGGGGGAAAATCCAACCGTTATGCTCACAGCCCGCACAGAGCGGTACTACCGCTCCAGGAGCGGTACTACCGCTAGGGCAGTAGAACCCCTTTGAAAAACAATAGCGAGGAGGCAAAAAGGTCAGAAGAACCGTCGGAGCGGTAATACCGCTTGACCTCACGGTACTACCGCTACGGGTAGCGGTACTACTGCTAAGGGTAGCGGTACTATTGCTTGCGAGCGGTACTAAAAAATTACATCCGTGCCTACCACCGCTGGACTTGTGACGAGTTTTTGGTCCCGAGCGGAAGTAGCCATGGAAGTAGTCGTGGTAGTACCGCTCCCGAAAGCGGTAGTAAAAAATTACTTCCGCTCCAACCCGCGGTAGTACCGCTGCAGCCTTTTCAGTACACCAAAACGACAATAACTTTTGCATACGAACTCCAAATTCGATGAAACCAAGTTTGTTGGAAAGCTAGCAACAAGGGCTAACACAATCTTGATAGAAAAACCAATAAGAAGCAAACTAGAAAAGGCCCATAAGAAAATGTTCAGAACCCTTCCTCGGATAAGACCGGAAAAACACCCAACACCGAAAACATCATAGAAGACACATGTGAACTCCATTTTCGATGAACTCAAGCTTGTCATCAAGATGACCATAAGCTCTAAGACTCACAAAGAGAACCAAACAAGAACCAAGAAACATGATGCAAGGATGCAATGGTTTGAGCTCTCTACTAACGATACGATCAAGCTACCAACTTGAGAGCCCCCCTTGATAGTACGGCAAACGATCCTATAACCCGGTCTCCCAACTACCACCACGAGACCGGTAAAATAGAAAACCTATCAAGGGCAAACCTTTGCTTTGCACAAAGTCCAATTGAGCTAGATGTAGACGATCTTGACTTCCTCAAGTTGGACCACCTTTCTTGATTGCGTTGTCTCGGTGAAGACTAGTAGATTGCTCGCCCATACTCCTCTATGGGTGAGCCACTCTTCGACATATCTTCACAAGTCCATTGTCACAACAATGGACGGCAAGCTTCAACCACTTGATTTCTTCGTGATGCTCCACTTGAACTTGCACACCGCAACCTAACCCCACAAAGAACTCACACGAAGACCATGAGTTAGTACACAAAGCGTGATTGACAATGCTTACCATACCATAGGATTGCTTGATCCCTCTCGATACATCTTCTACGCTTTGTGTGTTGATCAACTTGATTCACTCCGGTGCTCTAGAAGCCAGGGTAGCGGTACGCCGGAAGTCCGGTTCTTCTTAGCTGGGGGGTAGTCACCGATTAGGGTGATAACCCTATCTTGCCAGTTCTTCCTCTCCACTTGACCGGTGAGAGCATGACCCTGGAGAGGTAGGGCCGTAATCATCCCCCAATCCTGGAGTGTAACCGTCATCTCCCCACACGGCATCGATTGCCAAAATGGGCGAATAGCTTAGAAGGTCAATATAAATTGTGTTCCTCCATAAATTATGTATTCCTCAAAATAGAGAGTGGAAGGCAATACATATATCCAACTGTAAATACTTGGAGGAAGACAAACTATATTGAGGCCCAAAGATTGCAAAAGAATGATATGCCACAAAGGCATGACAAAGGGAGAAAAACACGCAATCAAGCAATCAAAGGATACCAATTGAATCAAGCTATCAAAAGATACCAATTGACCCAACTAGACCAATGATCCTACATGCCAAATGAATAAAAGATATTATGATAAGAGCAAAGGAGTGTTCTATAGAAACTAGGGAAGCTCCCCATGATTTGTGCACAATTTAGTTTTGTATTTGGATACAACGAGCACAAAATAGGATCGTCGCTCCCCCAAGATCAATAGAACCTCACGACATAGCAACGGAGTGTTCTAAAGACATTAGTGAAGCTCCCCATAATTTATGCACTCCTTAGAATATTTTCATTAGGATACCAAATGCACAAAATAGGATCATCACTCCCCCAAGATTAATAGACACTCACACCAAGTGCAAGTGAGCATGAAGGAAACAAAACCTAGCACTTGCGACAAACAACTGGTTGAGCAATATATAAAAGAGTCATGGCAAAGCACTTGAGAAGATTAATGTATGGATGAACATTAAGCATCAGTATACTCTTGAATGAATGAGATACACAGTGCAAGGCCTATCATTCCCACACAAGACAGCAAATGGGTTCACAAGCTCACTAATAATCATATAAATAACATATGCTTGTGACAACATGTGGTGAAGATATAAAAAGGATAGCTTTGTCATGAGGAAGGATATCAATAGAAATGGCAAAGCCTCAACAAGACTAGCAAGAGAGAATGATCTTCACCACAAAAGAGTGCATCAAGATGAAACGATATAAGATCCGCACTCGAGACACACACCTTCACGGAGCCATCAAAGAAATAAAACAGGAACAAAAAGGTGGACGTGAAAGAAGGGGATATCAAATAGATATGCAACTTCTCTCAAGTGTATAAGATTCTAGGTAGATGAAGATCATGATGATATCAATCCACAAAGAAGGATGTACACACAAAATTGTTGCAAAAAGGAATGAATAAGATATCCCCAAGGAAGTCATAAATATACCAATAAGATATTTGCTTGAAGGCATTGCACATGGCTAGATATGTTCTTATTGTATATAAATGAGTTCCAACCACACGAGCATCAAAGACATCACAACTAGCAACAAGAGATCATTGTTGGGATGCTTTGAGAAAGGAAACAAGTATCATTAGAAGGAATGACTAACATGCCATGATACAACCTACACAAGGTTGGTGCAAGAAATGTGTGCATGAAGTAGATGGTGATACTTGTTACCGAGATACCATTGGAAGGATGTAGTAGATACCAATTGAAGGTTGATAGTAGTTCATTGATCATCCTAGCTTGACTCCAATAAGCACATGGTGGCACCACCTTCCTTTTGAATGAGCCGAGCATCCAATGCATCTCCAATTGTTCCTAGAACAACAATGCAAACAAAATGGTACCCAAACTCATTGGGACCAAAGAGTTAGAAACACCAATACATAGGACAAACTCCACAAACACATGTGCATTTATATATGAAAATGAATTTCATGCACATCTCATCCAAATTGAGACTAGGTGGAGTTTCCCCTATATATTGGGTTAAAGAAAGAAAGCATGCCAAAGAAAATACATGAAGTAAATATGCATGCTCAAGACTTTCAAGAAACGAAACAAAATGAAAAAGAAATACCAAGTGAAAATAGGATACCAAATGGAGAAATCATCACTTGGAAGATATCTATTAGAAGATACGTCAAGGAATGAGATATCCATTGATACACGCAAAAGGAAAGATATCGGACTCCCAAAAGAGAGGATGGTTCCAAACAAACCAACCCATCTATAAATTTCATGATGGCACAAGTACCAAAAAGAAACGGCTTGCCTTCCATCAACACACACTTGAAATGGATCACAAGATGAGTGTTCTATCGAAAATAGGATAGCTCCCCCAAGAATTGTGCATTATAGAGAATTTGCATTTGAATACGAAATGCACACGATGGGATCACCACTTTCGCTATATCTATAAAACACTAGACAAGATCTAGAAAACAACAAGATCCACAAGTGGCACGGAAGGCAATGGGAGTTGATGCAATCTTGGAAAGAAATAGGCCGAACAAAAGCAAAAGCCAATGTAAAGATGATCAACAATTTCTACCACATAAATGATTACCAATTGTCAAGAGACAAGAAGTATTTGGGAATAATTACCGGTGATAGATTGCAATGATATCCAACATCATCTTCACACCGAACACAAGCAAATTGGAACTTGTAGAGCTAACATGTCACCTAGGAACAAGATAATTTACAATATCAACTCTAGGTGACAATATCTCAAATGTACACATTTTCTAGGCTAGTAATATGCACATAGCACATTACTCCCCCATATTGTGATACCAAAGAAAACTTAAACAAGAGGCAATAAGAGGAACCAACAAGAGATAATTAATGGACACTTTAGAATTTGGATTTCTCATGAGAAGATATACCACATAGTGACTAGATAATCTTGTAATATCAAAACTAGATGGTATTCCTCATGTACACACATTTTTAGGATTGTGAGGTGCACAAAGCACATCACTCCCCCAAAATGGGATGTTCCATTAATCTCTCACAAGAGCCAACTAAGATATAAACAAGATGCAAAAAGGCTCAACACACGACACACGCGTACATGATGTACAAACCAACATACACATACTTGATTTCTCAAGATAAGCAAATTGGAAGCACAACATATACAAGCACATGCAAGGTACAAAACCACAACATGCTAAGGAGCAAGTAACTATCAATGTAAAAAATTTAAGCATGAGTTACCGCAAGGAGGAACATTGGATATACCATAGAAAGATAATCCGAATGACTTGGCTTGAGACGATATGAATGATGAAGACCCCTCAAATCTTCATAATGTAGCCAAGTCTCCAATGCCCTCCAACATCACCTATTGATCAAGTTTGAGCTAGTTGGTCCCCAACCAAGTTGGGTCCTAAGAGGTTAGTCACAATAGGCTTGGCTACCCAAATGGTTCTTTTCTTGACACCACTTTGAGTCCCAAGAAACTTGGAAAACACATTGCCAACCTTATCCTTCCCAAGAGAATAGACATCATCAATAATAATTGGGTTGGATAAGTTACCACTAGTGCATGAAGAAGCAAGGTGACCCTTCTCACGGCATAGGTAGCAACATCTACTCTTCACTTTCTTCTCATTTGATTTCTCAAAATGAGAAGCATTACCATGAGTCTTCTTGGGAAGCGGCCTTTCTCCAACTTGCGGTTGGGCACGAGAATGAACTTGTGGCCTCTTCCCTTGTTGCTTGTCACTAATGGCCTTCTTCTTCAATGGGCAAGATCTAACTTGATGCCCTTCAATTTTGCACTTGAAGCAAATAATCTTGGCCGAATTCTTGAGTTGTTCTTGGCCCTTATTCTTCTTAATGATCTTGGACCTTTTCTTCTTGTTGGAGTTGAATCCAAGTCCACCTTTGTCATTGGGGGATTTTTGCACACTCAAGATATTGTTGAGTGTGGACTTCCCTTCATGACACTTTTCCAAGTCTTTCTTCAAGGAAGAGACTTGGGCCTTGAGCTCTTTGATTTCCTCTACATGGTTAGTATCAACACAAGTACTAGAGGAAGTATAGGCTTCATTGTTAGAGCAACAAGGCAAGAAAGCAATTCATCACAAGATGTACCAATGTTATGCATAGATGAATTACAAGGACTAGCACATGGCAATATAGCATTTTGACTAGAAGTAGTGCTAGCGACCACATGAGACTCACTAGATGTTACCTCGATAATCATGGCCTCATGAGCTATCTTTTGCACATTGTGGGATACTAGAAGATCATCATGAGAGTTTGTGAGCTTTACATGACTTTCTTCCAATTTCCCATAATATCTAGATAACAACTCAAGTTGAGCCCTTAGCTCAACATTCTCCTTCAAAATGGATGCTTCACTAGAAATAGAGTTAGTAGCACAAGCATCATCAATAATAGCAAGAGGAGAAGGCAACTTGGCAAGCTCTTTAGAATATGAAGCTTTAAGTTG
The DNA here is from genome assembly GCA_902687465.1 of Secale cereale. Taxonomy (NCBI): domain Eukaryota; kingdom Viridiplantae; phylum Streptophyta; class Magnoliopsida; order Poales; family Poaceae; genus Secale; species Secale cereale. The sequence goes on from LR738710.1 coordinate 36,572,032, forward strand.
AGCATGAGACTCGATGAGTTTGATGAGCTCACTCTTAATGACCCTTGAGCCATTTTCGAGGTGCTCAAAATCCTCAAGGAGTTTAGCATGTGCAACTTCAAGCTTCTCATTTTTAGTTTCAAAATCATTAGCCACCTTGAGAGCTCTATCACGGGATTCCTTTATTCTAGATAGTTCTAGAGCAAAAGTCTCCTCAAGAGATTCCTTGGTGGTTTGTTCAAGTTCAAGAGCTTGCGAAAGGTCGGCGATCTCATTAGCGTAATCACGCTCATGACCTTCCATTTTCTCAATGGTGACCTCATGCTCCTCTAGATGAGATTCCAACTCATCAATATATTTCTTGCCCTCAATGGCAATAGACATGATTTCCATAAAGTTGAAATGAGCTAATTTATTCTTAAGAAGAGCTTTAAAAATCATTTCCCCCTTAATTTTTAAGGAGGCAACATTATCATTCTCTTCATCATTTTCTACATCATCATCATTGTCATCATCACTATCATCACAAGATATATTGGGGTTCAAAGTGGGAGATACCTTTGAAGCCTTAGCCATAAGGCAAAACGCAATAGATGATGATGTAGGATCCCTTGAAGCACCATTCAAGACTACATCTTGTTCCATGGGGTGTTGGGTTTCCTCTACATTGTTAGCACAACAATTCGAGGAAATAGATGCATTTTTATCATGGCAACTAGACATAGCAAGCATATCATCATGAGTTTTAGTCAAGCAATTTCTACATGATATGCAAGGACTATCAACACAAGCATGTGAAACATGTAGGGTGCTCGAAGTGTTAAAGTCCAAAGAAGATGCATTGCAATAAGATGGTGATGAAGGATCATCCACAATAAGCATACTATCATCATTGTAATGACCAACACTACTCACCATATCATTACCTTGTGGCAAACCACATGTAGGTGAAGTAAAAGAAGTTGAGAAGACAACACGGCCGGAGGTGGAGGGAGAACAATCATTCCTACAGTTCTTGGACACACCATATTTATCTTGAAGCTTTGTCCACAACTCATGAGCATCCCGGAACGGCATGAGTTGAAATATAACTACATTGCTCAAAGCATCAAAAAGCACATTAGAAGCTTTAGCATTGAGATAAGAGTTTTTCTCATCCTCTAAAGATAATCTTTGTGCATCCTTTGGAGGAGAAAAACCCATATCTACAATTCGCTCTAAATTTGGGTCCATGACCCTAAAGAGATTAAGCATGCGAATTACCCAAACATCAAAATTTGTGCCATTGAAACTAAGAGTGTCAGAGAAACCTAAACCCCTAGTCGACATCCTTACTCTCTAGGTGCTAAAGCCCTATAAAGAGAGACGAGGCTCTGATACCAATTAGAAGATCGTGGATGTCGCCTAGAGGGGGGGTGAATAGGCGCTTTAAAATAATTATGATTTAGGCTTGAACAAATGCGGAATAAATCTAGAGGTTAATTTGTCAAGCACAAAACCTACAACAACTAGGCTCACCTATGTGCACCAACAACTTATGCTAAGCAAGATAAACAACTAGGTGATAGCAAGATATATGACGAGAAACAATATGGCTATCACAAAGTAAAGTGCATAAGTAAAGGGCTCGGGTAAGAGATAACCGAGGCACGCGGAGACGACGACATATCCCGAAGTTCACACCCTTTCGGATGCTAATCTTCGTTTGGAGTGGTGTGGAGGCACAATGCTCCCCAAGAAGCCACTAGGGCCACCGTAATCTCCTCATGCCCTCGCACAATGCAAGATGTCGTGATTCCACTAAGGGACCCTTGAGGGCGGTCACCGAACCCGTACAAATGGCAACCCTTGGGGGCGGTCACCGAACCCGTACACTTTGGCAACCCTTGGGGGGCGGTCACCGGAACCCGTCAAATTGCTCGGGGCGATCTCCACAACCTAATTGGAGACCCCGATGCTTGCCCGGAGCTTTACACCACAATGATCGAGCTCCGAACACCAAGGTTGGGGCTATCTCCCCAACGATACCACGAAGCTTCACCACAATGGAATATGGATCCGAAGTGACCACAACCGTCTAGGGCGCCCAAGCACCCAAGAGGAACAAGCTCAAGGGTACCAAGCACCCAAGAGTAATAAGCTTCTCAACTTCACTTCCACGTATCACCGTGGAGAACTCAAACCGATGCACCAAATGCAATGGCAAGGGCACACGGAGTGCCCAAGTCCTTCTCTCCCAAATCCCACCAACGCAACTAATGCTAGGGAGGGAAATGAGAGGAAGAACAAGAAGGAGAACACCAAGAAATCCAAGATCAAGATCCAAGGGGTTCCCCTCACCTAGAGGAGAAAGTGATTGGTGGAAATGTGGAACTAGATCTCCTCTCTCTTTTCCCCCAGAAACTAGCAATAATCCATGGAGGGTTTGAGAGATAGCAAGCTCGAAGAAGGTCAACAATGGGGGAAGAACAAAAGCTCAAAGGATTAGGTTCATTGGGGAAGAAGACCCCCTTTTATAGGTGGGGGAAAAATCCAATCGTTATGCTCACAGCTCGCACAGAGGGGTACTACCGCTCCAGGAGTGGTACTACCGCTAGGGCAGTAGAACCCCTTTGAAAAACAATAGCGAGGAGGCAAAAAGGTCAGAAGAACCGTCGGAGCGGTAGTACTGCTTGACCTCACGGTACTACCGCTACGGGTAGCGGTACTACTGCTAAGGGCAGCGGTACTACTGCTTGCGAGCGGTACTTCAAAATTACATCCATGCCTACCACCGCTGGACTTGTGACGAGTTTTTGGTCCCGAGCGGAAGTAGCCACAGAAGTAGCCGCGATAGTACTGCTCCAAGCGGTAGTACCGCTCCCAAAAGCGGTAGTACCGCTCCCGAAAGCGGTAGTAAAAAATTACTTCCGCTCCAACCCGTGGTAGTACCGCTGCAGCCTTTTCAGTACACCAAAACGACAATAACTTTTGCATACGAACTCCGAATTCGATGAAACCAAGTTTGTTGGAAAGCTAGCGACAAGGGCTAACACAATCTTGATAGAAAAACCAATAAGAAGCAAATTAGAAAAGGCCCATAAGAAAATGGTGAGAACCCTTCCTCGGATAAGACCGGTAAAACACCCAACACCGAAAACATCATAGAAGACACATGTGAACTCCATTTTCGATGAACTCAAGCTTGTCATCAAGATGACCATAAGCTCTAAGACTCACAAAGAGAACCAAACAAGAACCAAGAAACATGATGCAAGGATGCAATGGTTTGAGCTCTCTACTAACGATACGATCAAGCTACCAACTTGAGAGCCCCCCTTGATAGTACGGCAAACGATCCTATAACCCGGTCTCCCAACTACCACCACGAGACCGGTAAAATAGAAAACCTATCAAGGGCAAACCTTTGCTTTGCACAAAGTCCACTTCAGCTAGATGTAGACGATCTTGACTTCCTCAAGTTGGACCACCTTTCTTGATTGCGTTGTCTCGGTGAAGACTAGTAGATTGCTCCCCCATACTCCTCTATGGGTGAGCCACTCTTCGGCATATCTTCACAAGTCCATTGTCACGACAATGGACGGCAAGCTTCAAGCACTTGATTTCTTCGTGATGCTCCACTTGAACTTGCACACCGCAACCTAACCCCACAAAGAACTCACACGAAGACCATGAGTTAGTACACAAAGCGTGATTGACAATGCTTACCATACCATAGGATTGCTTGATCCCTCTCGGTACATCTTCTACGCTTTGTGTGTTGATCAACTTGATTCACTCCTTCACTTAGTCTTGATCAACCTTGAATCTTTCCAACTCTCTTCATTTGGATGATGTCTTGAAGGTAAACATGAATGACAACACACTCTTCTTCTTCAAGACATGCTTGCCATAAGCTCAACACTCACAAGACCAATCTTTGGATAATTCCTTAATAGCACCTTGGTCATCACAAACTCTCCTTGAAACCAACAAATGAACTTTAAGAAAATCCTATGGACAAACCCTTCAAATATAAGTCAAGGCAACCATTAGTCCATAGAGATTGTCATCAATTACCAAAACCAAACATGGGGGCACCGCATGTTCTTTCACGCTCCCACATCCAAATGGAGAGGCCCCATACACATCCACACATACCGGACTTAGGTTCCGTCCTCTGGGTTGCATCGTCAAGCTACAAAACAAGATGACATCATATAAAGGAGCACACGGAAGATGGTATTTGAAAGAATGTAATACTCACTTACCGAACGGTATAGGTAGGCGAGGCCGGCGGCCCCCCAGCTGTAACCCGCATCCCAGTCCGCCAGAAAGTCCAGGTACATCCATAGGGCAGTGTCTCCAGAGCTGTCTGGAAACACTACCTCGGTGAGCAGATACCACAGGTAGGCCCTGGCGTACTACTCCACCACCCGGGTTCGGCATGTTCCGGGCACTTGCTCCGGTGCTCTAGGAGCCAGGGTAGAGGTACTTCGGAAGTCCGGTTCTTCTTAGCTGGGGTGTAGTCACCGATTAGGGTGATAACCCTATCTTGCCAGTTCTTCCTCTCCACTTGTCCGGTGAGAGCATGACCCTGGAGACGTAGGGCCGTAATCATCCCCCAATCCTGGAGTGTAACCGTCATCTCCCCACACGGCATCGATTGCCAAAATGGGCGAATAGCTTAGAAGGTCAATATAAATTGTGTTCCTCCATAAATTATGTATTCCTCAAAATAGAGAGTGGAAGGCAATACATATATCCAACTGTAAATACTTGGAGGAAGACAAACTATATTGAGGCCCAAAGATTGCAAAATAATGATATGCCACAAAGGCATAACAAAGGGAGAAAAACACGCAATCAAGCAATCAAAGGATACCAATTGAATCAAGCTATCGAAAGATACCAATTGACCCAACTAGACCAATGATCCTACATGCCAAATGAATAAAAGATATTATGATAAGAGCAAAGGAGTGTTCTATAGAAACTAGGGAAGCTCCCCATGATTTGTGCACAATTTAGTTTTGTATTTGGATACAACGAGCACAAAATAGGATCGTCGCTCCCCCAAGATCAATAGAACCTCACGACATAGCAACGGAGTGTTCTAAAGACATTAGTGAAGCTCCCCATAATTTATGCACTCCTTAGAATATTTTCATTAGGATACCAAGTGCACAAAATAGGATCATCACTCCCCCAAGATCAATAGACACTCACACCAAGTGCAAGTGAGCATGAAGGAAACAAAACCTAGCACTTGCAACAAACAACTGGTTGAGAAATATATAAAAGATTCATGGCAAAGCACTTGAGAAGATTAATGTATGGATGAACATTAAGCATCAGTATACTCTTGAATGAATGAGATACACAGTGCAAGGCCTATCATTCCCACACAAGACAGCAAATGGGTTCACAAGCTCACTAATAATCATATAAATAACCTATGCTTGTGACAACATGTGGTGAAGATATAAAAAGGATAGCTTTGTCATGAGGAGGGATACCAATATAAATGGCAAAGCCTCATCAAGACTAGCAAGAGAGAATGATCTTCACCACAAAAGAGTGCATCAAGATGAAACGATATAAGATCCGCACTCGAGACACACACCTTCACGGAGCCACCAAAGAAATAAAACAGGAACAAAAAGGTGGACGTGAAAGAAGGGGATATCAAATAGATATGCAACTTCTCTCAAGTGTATAAGATTCTAGGTAGATGAAGATCATGATGATATCAATCCACAAAGAAGGATGTACACACAAAATTGTTGCAAAAAGGAATGAATAAGATATCCCCAAGGAAGTCATAAATATACCAATAAGATATTTGCTTGAAGGCATAGCACATGGCTAGATATGTTCTTATTGTATATAAATGAGTTCCAACCACACGAGCATCAAAGACATCACAACTAGCAACAAGAGATCATTGTTGGGATGCTTTGAGAAAGGAAACAAGTATCATTAGAAGGAATGACGAACATGCCTTGATACAACCTACACAAGGTTGGTGCAAGAAATGTGTGCATGAAGTAGATGGTGATACTTGTTACCGAGATACCATTGGAAGGATGTAGTAGATACCAATTGAAGGTAGATAGTTGTTCATTGATCATCCTAGCTTGACTCCAATAAGCACATGGTGACACCACCTTCCTTTTGAATGTGCCGAGCATCCAATGCATCTCCAATTGTTCCTAGAACAACAATGCAAACAAAATGGTACCCAAACTCATTGGGACCAAAGAGTTAGAAACACCAATACATAGGACAAACTCCACAAACTCATGTGCATTTATATATGAAAATGAATTTCATGCACATCTCATCCAAATTGAGACTAGGTGGAGTTTCCCCTATATATTGGGTTAAAGAAAGAAAGCATGCCAAAGAAAATACATGAAGTAAATATGCATGCTCAAGACTTTCAAGAAACGAAACAAAATGAAAAAGAAATACCAAGTGAAAATAGGATACCAAATGGAGAAATCATCACTTGGAAGATATCTATTAGAAGATACATCAAGGAATGAGATATCCATTGATACACGCAAAAGGAAAGATATCGGACTCCCAAAAGAGAGGATGGTTCCAAACAAACCAACCCATCTATAAAGTTTCATGATGGCACAAGTACCAAAAAGAAACGGCTTGCCTACCATCAACACACACTTGAAATGGATCACAAGATGAGTGTTCTATCGAAAATAGGATAGCTCCCCCAAGAATTGTGCATTATAGAGAATTTGCATTTGGATACGAAATGCACACGATGGGATCACCACTTTCGCTATATCTATAAAACACTAGACAAGATCAGGAAAACAACAAGATCCACAAGTGGCACGGAAGGCAATGGGAGTTGATGCAATCTTGGAAAGAAATAGGCCGAACAAAAGCAAAAGCCAATGTAAAGATGATCAACAATTTCTACCACATAAATGATTACCAATTGTCAAGAGACAAGAAGTATTTGGGAATAATTCCCGGTGATAGATTGCAATGATATCCAACATCATCTTCACACCGAACACAAGCAAATTGGAACTTGTAGAGCTAACATGTCACCTAGGAACAAGATAATTTACAATATCAACTCTAGGTGACAATATCTCAAATGTACACATTTTCTAGGCTAGTAATATGCACATAGCACATTACTCCCCCATATTGTGATACCAAAGAAAACTTAAACAAGAGGCAATAAGAGGAACCAACAAGAGATAATTAATGGACACTTTAGAATTTGGATTTCTCATGAGAAGATATACCACATAGTGACTAGATAATCTTGTAATATCAAAACTAGATGGTATTCCTCATGTACACACATTTTTAGGATTGTGAGGTGCACAAAGCACATCACTCCCCCAAAATGGGATGTTCCATTAATCTCTCACAAGAGCCAACTAAGATATAAACAAGATGCAAAAAGGCTCAACACACGACACACGCGTACATGATGTACAAACCAACATACACATACTTGATTTCTCAAGATAAGCAAATTGGAAGCACAACATATACAAGCACATGCAAGGTACAAAACCACAACATGCTAAGGAGAAAGTAACTATCAATGTAAACAATTTAAGCATGAGTTACCGCAAGGAGGAACATTGGATATACCATAGAAAGATAATCCGAATGACTTGGCTTGAGACAATATGAATGATGAAGACCCCTCAAATCTTAATAATGTAGCCAAGTCTCCAATGCCCTCCAACATCACCTATTGATCAAGTTTGAGCTAGTTGGTCCCCAACCAAGTTGGGTCCTAAGAGGTTAGTCACAATAGGCTTGGCTACCCAAATGGTTCTTTTCTTGACACCACTTTGAGTCCCAAGAAGCTTGGCAAACACATTGCCAACCTTATCCTTCCCAAGAGAATAGACATCATTAATAATAACTGGGTTGGATAAGTTACCACTAGTGCATGAAGAAGCAAGGTGACCCTTCTCACGGCATAGGTAGCAACATCTACTCTTCACTTTCTTCTCATTTGATTTCTCAAAATGAGAAGCATTACCATGAGTCTTCTTGGGAAGCGGCCTTTCTCCAACTTGCGGTTGAGCACGAGAATGAACTTGTGGCCTCTTCCCTTGTTGCTTGTCACTAATGGCCTTCTTCTTCAATGGGCAAGATCTAACATGATGCCCTTCAATTTTGCACTTGAAGCAAATAATCTTGGCCGAATTCTTGAGTTGTTCTTGGCCCTTATTCTTCTTAATGATCTTGGACCTTTTCTTCCTGTTGGAGTTGAATCCAAGTCCACCTTTGTCATTGGGGGATTTTTGCACACTCAAGATATTGTTGAGTGTGGACTTCCCTTCATGACACTTTTCCAAGTCTTTCTTCAAGGAAGAGACTTGGGCCTTGAGCTCTTTGATTTCCTCTACAGGTTAGTATCACCACAAGTACTAGAGGAAGTATAGGCTTCATTGTTAGAGCAACAAGGCAAGGAAAGCAATTCATCACAAGATGTACCAATGTTATGCATAGATGAATTACGAGGACTAGCACATGGCAATATAGCATTTTGACTAGAAGTAGTGCTAGCGACCACATGAGACTCACTAGATGTTACCTTGATAATCATAGCCTCATGAGCTATCTTTTGCACATTGTGGGATACTAGAAGATCATCATGAGAGTTTGTGAGCTTTACATGACTTTCTTCCAATTTCCCATAATTGCTAGATAACAACTCAAGTTGAGCCCTTAGCTCAACATTCTCCTTCAAAATGGATGCTTCACTAGAAATAGAGTTAGTAGCACAAGCATCATCAATAATAGCAAGAGGAGAAGGCAACTTGGCAAGCTCTTTAGAATATGAAGCTTTAAGTTGAGCATGAGACTCGGTGAGTTTGATGAGCTCACTCTTAATGACCCTTGAGCCATTTTCGAGGTGCTCAAAATCCTCAAGGATTTTAGCATGTGCAACTTCAAGATTCTCATTTTTAGTTTCAAAATCATTAGCCACCTTGAGAGCTCTATCACGGGATTCCTTTATTCTAGATAGTTCTAGAGCAAAAGTCTCCTCAAGAGATTCCTTGGTGGTTTGTTCAAGTTCAAGAGCTTGCGAAAGGTCGGCGATCTCATTAGCGTAATCACGCTCATGACCTTCCATTTTCTCAATGGTGACCTCATGCTCCTCTAGATGAGATTCCAACTCATCAATATATTTCTTGCCCTCAATGGCAATAGACATGATTTCCATAAAGTTGGAACGAGCTAATTTATTCTTAAGAAGAGCTTTAAAAATCATTTCCCCCTTAATTTTTAAGGAGGCAACATTATCATTCTCTTCATCATCTTCTACATCATCATCATTGTCATCATCACTATCATCACAAGATATATTGGGGTTCAAAGTGGGAGATACCTTTGAAGCCTTAGCCATAAGGCAAAACGCAATAGATGATGATGTAGGATCCCTTGAAGCACCATTCAAGACTACATCTTGTTCCATGGGGTGTTGGGTTTCCTCTACATTGTTAGCACAACAATTCGAGGAAATAGATGCATTTTTATCATGGCAACTAGACATAGCAAGCATATCATCATGAGTTTTAGTCAAGCAATTTCTACATGATATGCAAGGACTATCAACACAAGCATGTGAAACATGTAGGGTGCTCGAAGTGTTAAAGTCCAAAGAAGATGCATTGCAATAAGATGGTGATGAAGGATCATCCACAATAAGCATACTATCATCATTGTAATGATCAACACTACTCACCATATCATTACCTTGTGGCAAACCACATGTAGGGGAAGTAGAAGAAGTTGAGAAGACAACACGGTCGGAGGTGGAGGGAGAAAAATCATTCCTACAGTTCTTGGACACACCATATTTATCTTGAAGCTTTGTCCACAACTCATGAGCATCCCGGAACGGCATGAGTTGAAATATAACTACATTGCTCAAAGCATCAAAAAGCACATTAGAAGCTTGAGCATTGAGGTAAGAGTTTTTCTCATCCTCTAAAGATAATCTTTGTGCATCCTTTGGAGGAGAAAACCCCATATCTACAATTCGCTCTAAATTTGGGTCCATGACCCTAAAGAGATTAAGCATGCGAATTACCCAAACATCAAAATTTGTGCCATTGAAACTAAGAGTGTCAGAGAAAACTAAACCCCTAGTCGACATCCTTACTCTCTAGGTGCTAAAGCCCTATAAAGAGAGACGAGGCTGTGATACCAATTCGAAGATCGTGGATGTCGCCTAGAGGGGGGGTGAATAGGCGCTTTAAAATTATTACGGTTTAGGCTTGAACAAATGCGGAATAAGTCTAGAGGTTAATTTGTCAAGCACAAAACCTACAACAACTAGGCTCGCCTATGTGCACCAACAACTTATGCTAAGCAAGATAAACAACTAGGTGATAGCAAGATATATGACGAGAAACAATATGGCTATCACAAAGTAAAGTGCATAAGTAAAGGGCTCGGGTAAGAGATAACCGAGGCACGCGGAGTCGACGATGTATCCCGAAGTTCACACCCTTTCGGATGCTAATCTCCGTTTGGAGCGGTGTGGAGGCACAATGCTCCCCAAGAAGCCACTAGGGCCACCGTAATCTCCTCACGCCCTCGCACAATGCAAGATGACGTGATTCCACTAAGGGACCCTTGAGGGCGGTCACCGAACCCGTACAAATGACAACCCTTGGGGGCGGTCACCGAACCCGTACACTTTGGCAACCCTTGGGGGGCGGTCACCGGAACCCGTCAAATTGCTCGGGGCGATCTCCACAACCTAATTGGAGACCCCGACGCTTGCCCGGAGCTTTACACCACAATGATTGAGCTCCGAACACCAAGGTTGGGGCTATCTCCCCAACGACACCACGAAGCTTCACCACAATGGAATATGGCTCCGAGGTGACCACAACCGTCTAGGGCGCCCAAGCACCCAAGAGGAACAAGCTCAAGGGTACCAAGCACCCAAGAGTAATAAGCTTCTCAACTTCACTTCCTCGTATCACCGTGGAAAACTCAAACCGATGCACCAAACGCAATGGCAAGGGCACACGGAGTGCCCAAGTCCTTCTCTCCCAAATCCCACCAATGCAACTAATGCTAGGGAGGGAAATGAGAGGAAGAACAAGAAGGAGAACCACCAAGAACTCCAAGATCAAGATCCAAGGGGTTCCCCTCACCTAGAGGAGAAAGTGATTGGTGGAAATGTGGATCTAGATCTCCTCTCTCTTTTCCCCCAGAAACTAGCAAGAATCCATGGAGGGTTTGAGAGATAGCAAGCTCGAAGAAGGTCAATAATGCGGGATGAACACGAGCTCAAAGGATTAGGTTCATTGGGGAAGAAGACCCCCTTTTATAGGTGGGGGAAAAATCCAACCGTTATGCTCACAGCCCGCACAGAGCGGTACTACCGCTCCAGGAGCGGTACTACCGCTAGGGCAGTAGAACCCCTTTGAAAAACAATAGCGAGGAGGCAAAAAGGTCAGAAGAATCGTCGGAGCGGTAGTACCGCTTGACCTCACGGTACTACCGCTACGGGTAGCGGTACTACTGCTAAGGGCAGCGGTACTACTGCTTGCGAGCGGTACTAAAAAATTACATCCGTGCCTACCACCGCTGGACTTGTGACGAGTTTTTGGTCCCGAGCGGAAGTAGCCACGGAAGTAGCCACGGTAGTACTGCTCCAAGCGGTAGTACCGCTCCCGAAAGCGGTAGTAAAAAATTACTTCCGCTCCAACCCGCGGTAGTACCGCTGCAGCCTTTTCAGTACACCAAAACGACAATAACTTTTGCATACGAACTCCGAATTCGATGAAACCAAGTTTGTTGGAAAGCTAGCGACAAGGGCTAACACAATCTTGATAGAAAAACCAATAAGAAGCAAATTAGAATATGCCCATAAGAAAATGGTGAGAACCCTTCCTCGGATAAGACCGGTAAAACACCCAACACCGAAAACATCATAGAAGACACATGTGAACTCCATTTTCGATGAACTCAAGCTTGTCATCAAGATGACCATAAGCTCTAAGACTCACAAAGAGAACCAAACAAGAACCAAGAAACATGATGCAAGGATGCAATGGTTTGAGCCCTCTACTAACGATACGATCAAGCTACCAACTTGAGAGCCCCCCTTGATAGTACGGCACCGCGACGGTGTGACCGAGGTATGTTTCTGTGGAGGGGGGCACCGCACACGGCTCGAACAATTCAACTTGTGTGTCTTTGGGTGCCCCCCTGCCCCCGTATATAAAGGAGCAAGGGGGGAGGCCGGCTGGTCCTTGTTTGGTGCGGCTAGAGGTGCAATCCTACTAGGAATAGGATTGCAATCCTATTCCTAGTAGGAATCACCAAAGAAGGAAGAGAGGGAAAGGAAAAGAGAGAGATGTGGCGCCCCCCAATCCTAGTCCAACTAGGAACCCTAGGTGGGGCGCCGGCCAGCCCTATGGGCTGCCTCTCTCTTTCCCTTAAGGCCCACTATGGACCATCCCCCTTCGTAGGGGGTTCCGGTAACCCCCTCCGGCAATCCAGTTAAATCCGAAACTTTTCCGGAACACTTCCGGTGTCCGAATATAGTCATCCAATATATCAATCTTTATGTCTCGGACATTCCGAGACTCCTCGTCATGTCCGTGATCTCATCCGGGACTCCGAACTACCTTCGGTACATCAAAACTCATAAACTCATAATACCGATCATCATCAAACGTTAAGCGTGCGGACCCTACGGGTTCGAGAACTATGTAGACATGACCGAGACTCATCTCCGGTCAATAACCAATAGCGGAACCTGGATGTTCATATTGGCTCCTACATATTCTACGAAGATCTTTTATCGGTCAAAACCGCATAACAACAAACGTTGTTCCTTTTGTCATCGGTATGTTACTTGCCCGAGATTCGATCGTCGGTATCTCTATACCTAGTTCAATCTCGTTACTGGCAAGTCTCTTTACTCGTTCCGTAACACATCATCTCGTGACTAACTCATTAGTCTTTTTGCTTGCAAGGCTTATTGTGATGTGTGTTACCGAGAGGGCCCAGAGATACCTCTCCGACACTCGGAGTGACAAATCCTAATCTTGATCTATGCCAACACCACGAATACTTTCGGAGACACCTGTAGAGCATCTTTATGATCACCCAGTTACGTTGTGACGTTTGATAGCACACAAGGTGTTCCTACGATATTCGGGAGTTGCATAATCTCATAGTCATAGGAACATGTATAAGTCATGAAGAAAGCAATAGCAGAAAAACTAAACGATCATAGTGCTATGCTAACGGATGGGTCTTGTCCATCACATCATTCTCCTAATGATGTGATCCCGTTGATCAAATGACAACTCATGTCTATGGTTATGAAACATAACCATCTTTGATCAATGAGCTAGTCTAGTAGAGGCATACTAGGGACACTCTGTTTTGTCTATGTATTGACACATGTACTAAGTTTCCGGTTAATACAATTCTAGCATGAATAATAAACATTTATCATGATATAAGGAAATATAAATAACAACTTTATTATTTCCTCTAGGGCATATTTCCTTCAGTCTCCCACTTGCACTAGAGTCAATAATCTAGCTCACATCGCCATGTGATTTAATACCGATAGTTCACATCGTTATGTGAATAACACCCATAGTTCACATCACCATGTGACCAACACCCAAAGGGTTTACTAGAGTCAATAATCTAGTTCACATCGCTATGTGATTAATACCCAAGATTAATAAGGTGTGATCATGTTTTGCTTGTGAGAGAAGTTTAGTCAACGGGTCTGTCACATTCAGATCCGTATGTATTTTGCAAATTTCTATGTCTACAATGCTCTGCATGGAGCTACTCTAGCTAATTGCTCCCACTTTCAATACGCATCCAGATTGATACTTAGAGTCATCTGGATTTAGTGTCAAAGCTTGCATCGGCGTAACCCTTTACGACGAACTCTTTATCACCTCCATAATCGAGAAATATTTCCTTAGTCATCCAATTACTAAGGATAACTTTGAACGCTGTACAGTGATCTACTCCTGGATCACTATTGTACATCCCTGTCAAACTCATGGCAAGGTACACAACGTGTTTTGTACACAGCATGGCATACTTTATAGAACCTATGGCTGAGGCATAGGGAATGACTTTCATTCTCTCTATATTTTTCTGCCGTGGTCTGGCTTCGAGTCTTACTCAACTTCACACCTTACAAGTTAGGCAAGAACTCCTTCTTTGACTGATCCATTTTGAACTACTTCAAAATATTATCAAGGTATGTACTCATCGAAAGTCTTATCAAGCGTCTTGATTTATCTCTATAGATCTTGATGCTCAATATGTAAGCAGCTTTACCAAGGTCTTTCTTTGAAAAACTCCTTTCAAACACTCCTTTATGCTTTCCAGAAAATACTACATCATTTCCAATCGACAATATGTCAATCACATATACTTATAAGAAAGGTTGTAGTGCTCCCACTCACTTCTTGTAAATACGGGCTTCACCGTAAGTCTGTATAAATCTATATGCTTTGATCAACTTATCAAAGCGTATATATATTCCAACTCCGAGATGCTTGCACCAGTCCATAGATGGATCGCTGGAGCTTGCACATTTTGTTAGCGCCTTTAGGATTGACAAAACCTTCGGGTTGCATCATATACAATTTTTCTTTAATAAATCCATTAAAGAATGTAGTTTTGTTATCCATTTGCCAGATTTCATAAAATGCGGCAATTGCTAACATGATTCGGACAGACTTAAGCATCGCTACGGGTGAGAAAGTCTCATCGTAGTCAACTCCTTGAACTTGTCGAAAACCTTTCGCAACAAGTCGAGCTTTGTAAACAGTAACATTACCGTCAGCGTCGGTCTTCCTCTTGAAGATCCATTTATTATTGATGGCTTGCCGATCATCGGGCAAGTCAACCAAAGTCCACACTTTGTTCTCATACATGGATCCCATCTCAGATTTCATGGCCTCAAGCCATTTTGCGGAATCTGGGCTCATCTTCGCTTCCTCATAGTTCTCAGGTTCATCATGGTCTAGTAACATGACTTCCAGAACTGGGTTGCCGTACCACTCTGGTGCGGAACGTACTATGGTTGATCTACGACGTTCAGCAGAAACTTGATCTGAAGTTTCATGATCATCATCATTAGCTTCCTCACTAATTGGTGTAGGAATCACTAGAACTAGTTTCTGTGATGTTCCACTTTCCAATTCGGGAGAAGGTACAATTACCTCATCAAGTTCTACTTTCCTCCCACTCACTTCTTTCGAGAGAAACTCCTTCTCTAGAAAGGATCCACTCTTAGCAAGAAAGACCTTGCCTTCGGATCTGTGATAGAAGGTGTACCCAACAGTTTCTTTTGGGTATCCTATGAAGATTTACTTCTCCGATTTGGGTTCGAGCTTATCATGTTGAAACTTTTTCACATAAGCATCGCAGTCCCAAACTAAAAAAAAATGACAGCTTAGGTTTCTCGTCAAACCATAGTTCATACGGTGTCATCTCCACGGATTTAGATGGTGCCCTATTTAACGTGAATGCAGCTGTCTCTAATGCATAACCCCAAAAGCAATAGTGGTAGATCGGTAAGAGACATCATCGATCGCACCATATCTAATAAAGTACGGTTATGACGTTCGGACACACCATTACACTGTGGTTTTCCAGGTGGCGTGAGTAGTGAAACTATTTTACATTGTTTTTACTGAAGGCCAAACTCGCTAACTCAAATATTTTACCTCTACGATCGTATCGTAGAAACTCTTATTTTCTTGTTACGATGATTCTCCACTTCACTCTGAAATTCTTTGAACTTTTCAAATGTTTCAGACTTGTGCTTCATTAAGTAGATATACCCATATCTCCTCAAATCATCAGTGAAGGTCAGAAAATAACGATTCCAGCCGTGAGCTTCAACACTCATTGGTCTGCATACATCAGTATGTATGATTTCCAACAACTCTGTTGCTCGCTCCACAGTTCCGGAGAACGGAGTTTTAGTCATCTTGCCCATGAGGCATGGTTCGCAAGCACCAAGTGATTCATAATCAAGTGATTTCAAAAAGTCCATCACTATGGAGTTTCTTCATGCGCTTTACACCAATATGACCTAAACGGCAGTGCCACAAATAAGTTGCACTATCATTATTAACCTTGCATCTTTTGGCTTCAATATTATGAATATGTGTATCACACGATCGAGATCCAACAAACTATTTTCATTGTGTGTATGACCATAGAAGGTTTTATTCATGTAAACGGAACAACAATTATTCTCTAACTTACATGAATAACCGTATTGCAATAAACATGATCAAATCATATTCATGCTCAACACAAACACCAAATAACACTTATTTAGGTTCAACACTAATCCCGAAAGTATAGGGAGTGTGCGATGATGATCATATCAATCTTGGAACTGCTTCCAATACACATCGTCACTTCATCCTTTTTAACTAGTTTTTGTTCATTATGCAACTCCCATTTCGAGTTACTACTCTTTAGCAACTGAACCAGTATCAAATACCGAGGGGTTTCTATGAACACTAGTAAAATACACATCAATAATCTGTATATCAAATATACCTTTGTTCACTTTGCCATCCTTCTTATCCGCCAAGTATCTAGGGCAGTTCCACTTCTGGTGACCATTTCCTTTGCAGTAGAAGCACTTAGTTTCAGGCTTGAGTTTAGCTTTGGGTTTCTTCATGGGAGTGACAACTTGCTTGTCATTCTTCTTGAAGTTCCCCTTCTATCCCTTTGCCCTTTAGCCGAAACAAGTGGTCTTATTAACCATCAACACTTGATGTTCTTTCTTGATTTCTACCTTTGCCGATTTCAGCATTGCGAAGAGCTCGGGAATTACCTTCGTCATCCCTTGCATATTATAGTTGATCACGAAGTTCTACTAACTTGGTGATAGTGACTAGAGAACTTTGTCAATTACTATCTTATCTGGAAGATTAACTCCCACTTGATTCAAGTAATTGTAGTACCCAGACAATCTGAGCACATGCTCACTGGTTGAGCTATTCTCCTCCATCTTGTAGGCAAAGTACTGTCAGAGGTCTCATACCTCTCGACACGGGCATGAGTATGAAATACTAATTTCAACTCTTGGAACATCTTATATGCTCCGTGGCGTTCAAAACGTTTTTGAAGTCCCGATTCTAAGCCGTAAAGCATGGTGCACTTAAACTATCAAGTAGTCATCATACCGAGCTTTTGTCAAAACGTTCATAACGTCTACATCTGCTCCTGCAATAGGTCTGTCACCTAGCGGTGCATCAAGGACATATTTCTCTGTGCAGCAATGAGGATAATCCTCAGATCACGGAACAATTCCGCATCATTGCTACTAACATCTTTCAATTTAGTTTTCTCTAGGAACATATAAAAAAATAAACGGGGAGCAACATCGTGAGCTATTGACCTACAACATAGATATGCTAATACTACGAGGACTAAGTTCATGATAAATTAAAGTTCAATTTAATCATATTAATTAAAGAACTCCCACTTAGATAGACATCCCTCCGGTCATCTAAATGATCACGTGATCCAAATCAACTAAACCATGTCCGATCATCACGTGAGATGGAGTAGTTTCAATGGTGAACATCTTATGTTGATCATATCTACTATATGATTCACGCTCGACCTTTCGGTCTCCTGTGTTCCGAGGCCATATCTGCATATGCTAGGCTCGTCAAGTTTAACCCGAGTATTCTGCGTGTGCAAAACTGGCTTACACCCATTGTATTTGAACGTAGAGCTTATCACACCCGATCATCACGTGGTGTCTCGGCATGACGAACTTTCGCAACGGTGCATACTCAGGGAGAACACTTATACCTTGAAATTTGGTAAGGGATCATCTTATAATGCTACCGTCGTTCTAAGCAAAATAAGAAGCATAATAAGATAAACATCACATGCAATCAAAATATGTGACATGATATGGGCATCATCATCTTGTGCTTTTGATATCCATCTCCAAAGCACCTTCATGATCACCTTTGTCACCGGCGCGACACCTTGATCTCCATCGTAGCATCGTTGTCGTCTCGCCAACTATTGCTTCTACGACTATCGCTACCGCTTAGTGATAAAGTAAAGCAATTACATAGCGATTGCATTTCATACAATAAAGCGACAACCATATGGCTCCTGCCAGTTGCCGATAACATTACAAAACATGATCATCTCATACAAAACCGTATAACTCATCATGTCTTGACCATATCACATCACAACATGCCCTGCAAAAACAAGTTAGATGTCCTCTACTTTGTTGTTGCAAGTTTTACGTGGCTGCTACGGGCTTAGCAAGAAACGTTCTTACCTACGCATACAAAACCACAACGATGTTTCGTCAAGTATGTGCTGTTTTAACCTTCACAAGGACCGGGCGTAGCCACACTTGATTCAGCTAAAGTGAGAGAGACAGACACCCGCCAGTCACCTTTAAGCAACGAGTGCTCGTAACGGTGAAACCAGTCTCGCGTAAGCGTACGCGTAATGTCGGTCCGGGCCGCTTCATCTCACAATACCGCCGAAGCAAAGTATGACATGCTGGTAAGCAGTATGACTAGTATCGCCCACAACTCATTGTGTTCTACTCGTGCATATCATCTACGCATAGACCTGGCTCATGATGCCACTGTTGGGGAACGTAGTATTATAAAATTTTCCTACGATCACGCAAGATCTATCTACCAGATGCATAGCAACGAGAGGGAAGAGTGTGTCTACGTACCCTCATAGACCGGGAGCGGAAGCGTCAAGTGACGCGGTTGATGTAGTCGAACTTCTTCACGATTCAACCGATCAAGCACCGAACGTACGGCACCTCCGCGTTCAGCACACGTTCAGCTTGATGACGTCCCACGAGCTCTTGATCCAGTTGAGCTTCACGGGAGAGTTTCGTCAGCACAACGGCGTGGTGACGGATATGATGTATTCACCGGCGCAGGGCTTTGCCTAAGCACCGCGACGGTGTGATCGAGGTATGTTTCTGTGGAGGGGGGCACCGCACACGGCTGGAACAATTCAACTTGTGTGTCTTTGGGTGCCCCCCTGCCCCCGTATATAAAGGAGCAAGGGGGGAGGCCGGCTGGTCCTTGTTTGGTGCGGCTAGAGGTGCAATCCTACTAGGAATAGGATTGCAATCCTATTCCTAGTAGGAATCACCAAAGAAGGAAGAGAGGGAAAGGAAAAGAGAGAGATGTGGCGCCCCCCAATCCTAGTCCAACTAGGAACCCTAGGTGGGGCGCCGGCCAGCCCTATGGGCTGCCTCTCTCTTTCCCTTAAGGCCCACTATAGACCATCCCCCTTCGTAGGGGGTACCGGTAACCCCCTCCGGCAATCCAGTTAAATCCGAAACTTTTCCGGAACACTTCCGGTGTCCGAATATAGTCATCCAATATATCAATCTTTATGTCTCGGACATTCCGAGACTCCTCGTCATGTCCGTGATCTCATCCGGGACTCCGAACTACCTTCGGTACATCAAAACTCATAAACTCATAATACCGATCGTCATCAAACGTTAAGCGTGCGGACCCTACGGGTTCGAGAACTATGTAGACATGACCGAGACTCATCTCCGGTCAATAACCAATAGCGGAACCTGGATGTTCATATTGGCTCCTACATATTCTACGAAGATCTTTTATCGGTCAAAACCGCATAACAACATACGTTGTTCCTTTTGTCATCGGTATGTTACTTGCCCGAGATTCGATCGTCGGTATCTCTATACCTAGTTCAATCTCGTTACTGGCAAGTCTCTTTACTCGTTTCGTAACACATCATCTCGTGACTAACTCATTAGTCTTTTTGCTTGCAAGGCTTATTGTGATGTGTGTTACCGAGAGGGCCCAGAGATACCTCTCCGACACTCGGAGTGACAAATCCTAATCTTGATCTATGCCAACACCACGAATACTTTCGGAGACACCTGTAGAGCATCTTTATGATCACCCAGTTACGTTGTGACGTTTGATAGCACACAAGGTGTTCCTACGGTATTCGGGAGTTGCATAATCTCATAGTCATAGGAACATGTATAAGTCATGAAGAAAGCAATAGCAGAAAAACTAAACGATCATAGTGCTATGCTAACGGATGGGTCTTGTCCATCACATCATTCTCTTAATGATGTGATCCCGTTGATCAAATGACAACTCATGTCTATGGTTAGGAAACATAACCATCTTTGATCAATGAGCTAGTCTAGTAGAGGCATACTAGGGACACTCTGTTTTGTCTATGTATTCACACATGTACTAAGTTTCCGGTTAATACAATTCTAGCATGAATAATAAACATTTATCATGATATAAGGAAATATAAATAACAACTTTATTATTGCCTCTAGGGCATATTTCCTTCATCAAGGGCAAACCATTGCTTTGCACAAAGTCCACTTGAGCTAGATGTAGACGATCTTGACTTCCTCAAGTTGGACCACCTTTCTTGATTGCGTTGTCTCGGTGAAGACTAGTAGATTGCTCCCCCATACTCCTCTATGGGTAAGCCACTCTTCGGCATATCTTCACAAGTCCATTGTCACGACAATGGACGGCAAGCTTCAAGCACTTGATTTCTTCGTGATGCTCCACTTGAACTTGCACACCGCAACCTAACCCCACAAAGAACTCACACGAAGACCATGAGTTAGTACACAAAGCGTGATTGACAATGCTTACCATACCATAGGATTGCTTGATCCCTCTCGGTACATCTTCTACGCTTTGTGTGCTGATCAACTTGATTCACTCCTTCACTTAGTCTTGATCAACCTTGAATCTTTCCAACTCTCTTCATTTGGATGATGTCTTGAAGGTAAACATGAATGATAACACACTCTTCTTCTTCAAGACATGCTTGCAATAAGCTTAACACTCACAAGACCAATCTTTGGATAATTCCTTAATAGCACCTTGGTCATCACAAACTCTCCTTGAAACCAACAAATGAACTCCAAGAAAAGCCTATGGACAAACCCTTCAAATATAACTCAAGGCAACCATTAGTCCATAGAGATTGTCATCAATTACCAAAACCAAACATGGGGGCACCGCATGTTCTTTCACGCTCCCACATCCAAATGGAGAGGCCCCATACACATCCACACATACCGGACTTGGGTTCCGTCCTCTGGGTTGCATCGTCAAGCTACAAAACAAGATGACATCATATAAAGGAGCACACGGAAGATGGTATTTGAAAGAATGTAATATTCACTTACCGAACGGTATAGGTAGGCGAGGCCGGCGGCCCCCCAGCTGTAACCCGCATCCCAGTCCGCCAGAAAGTCCAGGTACATCCATAGGGCAGTGTCTCCAGAGCAGTCTGGAAACACTACCTCGGTGAGCAGATACCACAGGTAGGCCCTGGCGTACTACTCCACCACCCGGGTTCGTCATGTTCCGGGCACTTGCTCCGGTGCTCTAGGAGCCAGGGTAGCGGTACGCCGGAAGTCCGGTTCTTCTTAGCTGGGGGGTAGTCACCGATTAGGGTGATAACCCTATCTTGCCAGTTCTTCCTCTCCACTTGTCCGGTGAGAGCATGACCCTGGAGAGGTAGGGCCGTAATCATCCCCCAATCCTGGAGTGTAACCGTCATCTCCCCACACGGAAGGAGTGGGGAGATGAGAGAGGGGGCGAGAGGAGGAAGAACTCCTCTATTCGGCGGCTAGGTGGGAGAAAGGGGGGTGGGGTGGCCGGCCCGCGGGCTTATAGTTGCCCACACCCTACCGCCGGAGACCCAGGCGGTAGGGTTAGACAGGCTACCGCCAGGCCCGGGGGCGGTAGGGTCTGACGGAGGGGGATGGTGGCCGTTTAGGGCTGCCGACGTGGATAAGTATCCTACCGCCGGGGCCTATGGCGGTAGCCTGTATAATCCTACCGTCGATCCCTCCGACGGTAGGAAAAAGGGTCAGATTTCAAAAAAAAATCGATTGGGGGTCAGATCCCGAATTAGTATGCCAAAAGGGTCAAAACACGAAAATTGGCCGCCGGGGGGGGGGGGTTCCATTTGAGCGACTGATCGATTGGTCGACCGATTCCCTTCCAGACATGGGTTTCAAACAAGATCTACCTACTACACGCAGGACACAGATTTTTTTTCAAAACTATAACATTTTTTGTACCAATTTCAGAAACTATTGCAGTGAATGGAAAAATCTCAAAACTATGACCCTGTCGGCCAAGGGTTGGCCGAAAAGGTTATTTTGGCCAGGCTTAGGCCGAAAAGCCCTTTTCTGCCGCGCGGTGGCCGAAAACATGTGTAACTAGGCCGAAAAGGGGGTGTCGGTGACGGCCCGACCGAAAATAGTAGCTTCGGCCACCCGGGGGCCGAAATGGGCTGTTTTCGGCCAGGGGACGACTGAAGTGGGCCTTTTCGGCCTGGCGTCGGCCGAAGAGCTTTTCGGCCACCAGTCGACCGAAAAGCAGCCGATAAGGCCGCCGTCCGTCACCTTCCTCTCGCTCTCGCATATGTTCTTCCTTCCTCTCTCTCTTATTCTTTTGTGTAGCTCATGCCCCCACGCCGATCTCCCCCATTTGCCACCCATTTTCACATCTAACCCACAAAATTGGTAGATCCTATCAATCCCCATCGGCCCACGGTGTTATTTTTGGCTATGGGATAGTTTTTGATACGTTTAGGGAGGAGGAGCCATGGTGGGGAGGAGGAGCCATGGTGGAGCGGAGGACAGGCAGTAGATGGTGGAGTGGAGGAGGAGGTGGTGAGGAGGATGTGCAGCTTCGGGGCTGACCGGAGTTGAACCTCCCGGCCGTCGAGGGGGCGGTACCGTCGTTGTACGGTGGTGCAAGTACTCCACGAGGTGGCCGGTGCCGCTGAGTTGAAGAGAGGAGCAAGAAGCCAGGGACACACGCTTCAAAGGTATAACCTTGTCGTCACCAATTTTCTTTAAATCATATAGTTCAGTTAGTGTAGATAAATCATATTGCGAATTGTCGTGCTAACATATTTGTGGAGGGATTTTAGCGCATAGTAAGTGTAGCGGTTAATATTAGTGTTCGTTGTGATTAATAAGAAGATGACAATGTCTGACAGGTGAAAATGTTTGAATCAGTAGAATTCACTGTTTACTACGGGCTAGTAATGTTCGATATAATGAGTTGGGGGTTGATCTTAGCGAGTTTAAAAATGACGTCCTGACAATAGCAGACCCGGGCAGACTGGACATCAGACAGTTGAAGTACTGGTTGACAACTAGTTTCGGGTTGGATCCTGACATATGTTCCGTCAGTATTCATGCATTGTGGACCAAATCATGTAACAATGTCAAGTGGGAGTTGATGCCGATAGATAGGAGCCAGCATTGGTTGACTCTGTTAAGACGTTGCCGAGACCGAAGAATCCAGCCATATGCCCTTGTGCAACCTGTCGCGAAGGAGGAGAATACCGTAGTGTTGGGGAACGTAGTATTTTAAAAATTTCCTCCGATCACGCAAGATCTATCTACCAGATATATAGCAACGAGAGGGGAGAGTGTGTCTACGTACCCTCGTAGACCGGGAGCGGAAGCGTCAAGTGACGCGGTTGATGTAGTCGAACTTCTTCGCGATCCAACCGATCAAGCACCGAACGTACGGCACCTCCGCGTTCAGCACACGTTCAGCTTGATGACGTCCCACGAGCTCTTGATCCAGTTGAGCTTCACGGGAGAGTTTCGTCAGCACGACGGCGTGGTGACGGATATGATGTATCTACCGACGCAGAGCTTCGCCTAAGCACTGCAACAGTATGACCGAGGTGTGTTTTTGTGGAGGGGGGCACCGCACACGGTTAAAACAATTTGACTTGTGTGTCTTTGGGTGCCCCCCTACCCCCGTATATAAAGGAGCAAGGGGGGGCGGCCGGCCCTTAGGATTGCAATCCTATTCTTAGTAGGAGTCCATCAAGAAGGAGAGGGGGAAGGAAGGAGAGGGAGAGGGAGAGGGAAAGAGGGGCCGCGCCCCCCTCCCCTAGTCCTATTCGGACTTCCCCTAGGGAGGGGGGCGCCACCTCCTGGCTGCTGCCCTCTTTCTCTCCTATGGCCCACTAGGGCCCAACATTCCCCCGGGGGGTTCCGGTAACCCC
>LR738710.1:36596233-36661467 GCA_902687465.1 Secale cereale
CCCCCCCCCCGGCACTCCGGTAAATTCCGAAACTTTCCAGAACACTTCCGGTGTCCGAATATAGTCGTCCAATATATCAATCTTTACGTCTCGGACATTCCGAGACTCCTCGTCATGTCCGTGATCTCATCCGGGACTTCGAACTACCTTCCGTACATCAAAACTCATAAACTCATAATACCGATCGTCATCAAACGTTAAGCGTGCGGACCCTACGGGTTCGAGAACTATGTAGACATGACCGAGACTCATCTCCGGTCAATAACCAATAGGGGAACCTGGATGCTCATATTGGCTCCTACATATTCTACGAAGATCTTTATCGGTCAAACCGCATAACAACATACGTTGTTCCTTTTATCATTAGTATGTTACTTGCCCGAGATTCGATCGTCGGTATCTCTATACCTAGTTCAATCTCGTTACCGGCAAGTCTCTTTACTCGTTCCGTAATACATCATCTCGTGACTAACTCATTAGTCATTTGCTTGCAAGGCTTATTATGATGTGCATTACCGAGAGGGCCCAGAGATACCTCTCCGACACTCGGAGTGACAAATCCTAGTCTTGATCTATGCCAACACCACAAATACTTTCGGAGACACCTGTAGAGCATCTTTATGATCACTCAGTTACGTTGTGACGTTTGATAGCACACAAGGTGTTTCTACGGTATTCGGGAGTTGCATAATCTCATAGTCATAGGAACATGTATAAGTCATGAAGAAAGCAATAGCAGTAAAACTAAACGATCATAGTGCTAAGCTAACGGATGGGTCTAGTCCATCACATCATTCTCCTAATGATGTGATCCCGTTGATCAAATGACAACTCATGTCTATGGCTAGGAAACATAGCCATCATTGATCAATGAGCTAGTCTAGTAGAGGCATACTAGGGACATACTATTTTGTCTATGTATTCACACATGTATCAAGTTTCCGGTTAATACAATTCTAGCATGAATAAAAGACATTTATCATGACATAAGGAAATACAAATAACATCTTTATTATTGCCTCTAGGGCATATTTCCTTCAGTCTCCCACTTGAACTAGAGTCAATAATCTAGATTACAAAGTGATGATCCTCACACCATGGAGTCCTGGTGCTGATCATGTTTTGCCCGTGGAAGAGGCTTAGTCAACGGGTCTGCAACATTCAGATCCGTATGTATTTTGCAAATATCTATGTATCCCTCCTTGACTAGATCGCGGATGGAATTGAAGCGTCTTTTGATGTGCTTTGTTCTCTTGTGAAACCTGGATTCCTTCGCCAAGGCTATTGCTCCAGTGTTGTCACAAAAGATTTTCATTGGACCCGATGCACTAGGTATTACACCTAGATCGGATATGAACTCCTTCATCCAAACTCCTTCATTTGTTGCTTCTGAAGCAGCTATGTATTCCGCTTCACACGTAGATCCCACCAAGACGCTTTGCTTGGAACTACACCAACTGACAACTCCACCATTCAATAAAAATACATATCCGGTTTGTGACTTAGAGTCATCCAGATCAGTGTCAAAGCTAGAATCGACGTAACCGTTTACGACGAGCTCTTTGTCACCTCCATATATGAGAAACATATCCTTTGTCATTTTCAGGTATTTCAGGATGTTCTTGACCGTTGTCCAGTGATCCACTCCTGGATTACTTTGGTACCTCCCTGCTAGACTTATAGCAAGGCACACATCAGGTCTGGTACACAGCATTGCATACATGATAGATCCTATGGCTGAGGCATAGGGAATGACTTTCATTTTCTCTCTATCTTCTGCAGTGGTCGGGCATTGAGTCTTACTCAACTTCATACCTTGTAACACAGGCAAGAACCCTTTCTTTGACTGATCCATTTTGAACTTCTTCAAAACTTTATCAAGGTATGTGCTTTGTGAAAGTCCAATTAAGCGTCTTGATCTATCTCTATAGATCTTGATGCCTAATATATAAGCAGCTTCACCGAGGTCTTTCATTGAAAAACTCTTATTCAAGTATCCTTTTATGCTATCCAGAAATTCTATATCATTTCCAATCAACAATATGTCATCCACATATAATATCAAAAATGCTACAGAGCTCCCACTCACTTTCTTGTAAATACAGGCTTCTCCAAAAGTCTGTATAAAACCATATGCTTTGATCACCTCATCAAAGCGTATATTCCAACTCTGAGATGCTTGCACCAGTCCATATATGGATCGCTAGAGCTTGCATACTTTGTTAGCACCTTTTGGATCGACAAAACCTTCTGGTTGCATCATATACAACTCTTCTTTGAGATATCCATTCAGGAATGCAGTTTTGACATCCATTTGCCATATTTCATAATCATAAAATGCGGCAATTGCTAACATGATTCGGACAGACTTAAGCATCGCTACAGGTGAGAAAGTCTCATCGTAGTCAACTTCTTGAACTTGTCGAAACCCTTCCGCAGCTAGTCGAGCTTTGTAAACAGTAACATTACCGTCTGCGTCGGTCTTCCTCTTGAAGATCCATTTATTTTCGATGGCTTGCCGATCATCGGGCAAGTCAACCAAAGTCCACACTTTGTTCTCATACATGGATCCCATCTCAGATTTCATGGCCTCAAGCCATTTTGCGGAATCTGGGCTCATCATCGCTTCCTCATAGTTCGTAGGTTCATCATGGTCTAGTAACATGACTTCCAGAACTGGGTTGCCGTACCACTCTGGTGCGGAACGTACTCTGGTTGATTTACGACGTTCAGCAAAAACTTGATCTGAAGTTTCATGATCATCATCATTAGCTTCCTCACTAATTGGTGTAGGAATCACTAGAACAATTTTCTGTGATGTACTACTTTCCAATTCAGGAGAAGGTACAATTACCTCATCAAGTTCTACTTTCCTCCCACTCACTTCTTTCGAGAGAAACTCCTTCTCTAGAAAAGATACGTTCTTAGCAACGAATATCTTACCTTCAGATCTATGATAGAAGGTGTACCCAACTGTCTCTTTTGGGTATCCTATGAAGACACATTTCTCCGACTTGGGTTCGAGCTTATCAGGTTGAAGCTTTTTCACATAAGCATCGCAGCCCCAAACTTTAAGAAATGACAACTTTGGTTTCTTGCCAAACCATACTTCATAAGGTGTCGTCTCAACGGATTTAGATGGTGCCCTATTTAATGTGAATGCAGCTGTCTCTAAAGCATAACCCCAAAACGATAGTGGTAAATCGGTAAAAGACATCATAGATCGCACCATATCCAATAAAGTACGGTTACGACATTTGGACACACCATTACGCTGTGGTGTTCCGGGTGGCGTGAGTTGTGAAACTATTCCACATTGTTTCAAATGAAGACCAAACTCGTAACTCAAATATTCTCCTCCACGATCAGATCGTAGAAACTTTATTTTCTTGTTACGATGATTCTCTACTTCACTCTGAAGTTCTTTGAACTTTTCAAACGTTTCAGACTTGTGCTTCATTAAGTAGATATACCCATATCTGCTCAAATCATCAGTGAAGGTCAGAAAATAACGATACCCACCGCGAGCTTCAACACTCATTGGCCCACATACATCAGTATGTATGATTTCCAACAAGTCTGTTGCTTGCTCCATAGTTCCGAAGAACGGAGTATTAGTCATCTTGCCCATGAGGCATGGTTCGCAAGCACCAAGTGATTCATAATCAAGTGATTCCAAAAGTCCATCACTATGGAGTTTCTTCATGTGCTTTACACCAATATGACCTAAACGGCAGTGCCACAAATAAGTTGCACTATCATTATTATCCTTGCATCTTTTGGCTTCAATATTATGAATATGTATATCACTACAATCGAGATCTAATAAGAATAGACCACTCTTAAAGGGTGCATGACCATACAAGATATTATTCATAAAAATAGAACAACCATTATTCTCTGATTTAAATGAATAACCGTCTCGCAACAAAACAAGATCCAGATATAATGTTCATGCTCAACGCTGGCACCAAATAACAATTATTTAGGTCTAAAACTAATCCCGAAGGTAGATGTAGAGGTAGCGTGCCGAAGGCGATCACATCGACTTTGGAACCATTTCCCACGCGCATCGTCACCTCATCCTTAGCTAATCTTCGTTTAATCCGTAGTCCCTGTTTCGAGTTACAAATATTAGCAACCGAACCGGTATCAAATACCCAGGTACTACTACGAGCATTAGTAAGGTACACATCAATAACATGTATATCACATATACCTTTGTTCACCTTGCCATTCTTCTTATCCGCCAAATACTTGGGGCAGTTCCGCTTCCAATGTCCAGTCCCTTTGCAGTAGAAGCACTCAGTTTCAGGCTTGGCTCCAGACTTGGGTTTCTTCGCAGGAGTAGCAACTGTCTTGCTATTCTTCTTGAAGTTCCCCTTCTTTCCCTTGCCCTTTTTCTTGAAACTAGTGGTCTTGTTAACCATCAACACTTGATGCTCCTTTTTGATTTCTACCTCCGCAGCTTTGAGCATAGCGAAGAGCTCGGGAATTGTCTTCTGCATCCCTTGCATATTATAGTTCATCACGAAGCCTTTATAGCTTGGTGGCAGTGATTGAAGAACTCTATCAATAACACTATCCTCGTCAACTTTGCAACCAAGTTGAGTCATATGATTGTAGTACCTAGACATTCTGAGCAAGTGTTCACTGATAGAACTATTCTCCTCCATCTTGCAGTTATAGAACTTATTGGAAATCTCATATTTCTCAATCCGGGCATTTGCTTGAAATATTAACTTCAACTCCTGGAACATCTCATATGGTCCATGACGTTCAAAACATCGTTGAAGTCCCGGTTCTAAGCCATAAAGCATGGCACACTGAACTATCGTGTAGTCATCAGACCGCGTTTGCCAGACGTTCAAAACGTCTACATTGGCGGGAGGGGGCTTGTCACCTAACGGTGCTTCAAGGACATAATTCTTCTGTGCAGCAATGAGGATAATCCTCAAGTTACGGACCCAGTCCGTGTAATTACTACCATCATCTTTCAACTTAGCTTTCTCTAGGAATGCATTAAAATTCAAAGGAACGGTAGCACGGGCCATTGATCTACAACAACATAGATATGCAAAAACTATCAGGACTAAGTTCATGATAAATTAAAGTTCAATTAATCATATTACTTAAAGAACTCCCACTTAGATAGACATCCCTCCGGTCATCTAAATGATCATGTCATCCAAATCAACTAAACCATGTCCGATCATCACGTGAGATGGAGTAGTTTCAATTGTGAACATCTTATGTTGATCATATCTACTATATGATTCACGCTCGACCTTTCGGTCTCCAGTGTTCCGAGGCCATATCTGCATATGCTAGGCTCGTCAAGTTTAACCTGAGTATTCTGCGTGTGCAAAATTGGCTTACACCCGTTGTATTTGAACGTAGAGCTTATCTCACCCGATCATCATGTGGTGTCTCGGCACGACGAACTTTCGCAACGCTGCATACTCAGGGAGAACACTTATACCTTGAAATTTAGTAAGGGATCATCTTATAATGCTACCGTCATTCTAAGCAAAATAAGAAGCATAATAAGATAAACATCACATGCAATCAAAATATGTGACATGATATGGCCATCATCATCTTGTGCTTTTGCTCTCCATCTCCAAAGCACCGTCATGATCACCTTCGTCACCGGCGCGACACCTTGATCTCCATTGTAGCATCGTTGTCGTCTCGCCAACTATTGCTTCTACGACTATCGCTACCGCTTAGTGATAAAGTAAAGCAATTACATGGCGGTTGCATTTCATACAATAAAGCGACAACCATATGGCTCCTGCCAGTTGCCGATAACTTTACAAAACATGATCATCTCATACAAAACCGTATAACTCATCATGTCTTGACCATATCACATCACAACATGCCCTGCAAAAACAAGTTAGACGTCCTCTACTTTGTTGTTGCAAGTTTTACGTGGCTGCTACGGGCTTAGCAAGAACCGTTCTTACCTACGCATACAAAACCACAGCGATGTTTCGTCAAGTATGTGATGTTTTATCCTTCACACGGACCGGGCATAGACACACTTGATTCAGCTAAAGTGAGAGAGACAGACACCCGCCAGTCACCTTTAAGCAACGAGTGCTCATAACGGTGAAACCAGTCTCGCGTAAGCGTACGCGTAATGTCGGTCCGGGCCGCTTCATCTCACAATACCGCCGAAGCAAAGTATGACATGCTGGTAAGCAGTATGACTAGTATCGCCCACAACTCATTGTGTTCTACTCGTGCATATCATCTACGCATAGACCGGGCTCATGATGCCACTGTTGGGGAACGTAGTATTTTAAAATTTTCCTACGGTCACGCAAGATCTATCTACCAGATGTATAGCAACGAGAGGGGAGAGTGTGTCTATGTACCCTCGTAGACCGGGAGCGGAAGCGTCAAGTGACGCGGTTGATGTAGTCGAACTTCTTCGCGATCCAACCGATCAAGCACCGAACGTACGGCACCTCCGCGTTAAGCACACGTTCAGCTTGATGACGTCCCACGAGCTCTTGATCCAGTAGAGCTTCACGGGAGAGTTTCGTTAGCACGACGGCGTGGTGACGGATATGATGTATCTACCGACGAAGGGCTTCGCCTAAGCACTGCAACGGTATGACCGAGGTGTGTTTCTGTGGAGGAGGGCACCGCACACGGTTAAAACAATTCAACTTGTGTGTCTTTGGGTGTCCCCCTGCCCCCGTATATAAAGGAGCAAGGGGGGAGGCCGGCCGGCCCTCTATGGCACGCCAGGAGAGGCAATCCTACTAGGAATAGGATTGCAATCCTATTCCTAGTAGGAGTCCACCAAGAAGGAGAGAGGGAAGGAAGGAGAGGGAGAGGGAGAGGGAAAGAGGGGCCGCGCAACCTCCCCTAGTCCTATTCGGACTGCCCCTAGGGAGGGGGCGCGCCACCTCCTGGCTGCTGCCCTCTTTCTGTCCTATGGCCCACTAGGGCCCAACATTCCCCCGGGGGTTCCGGTAACCCCCCCAGCACTCCGGTAAATTCCGAAACTTTCCAGAACACTTCCGGTGTCCGAATATAGTCGTCCAATATATCAATCTTTACGTCTCGGACATTCCGAGACTCCTCGTGATGTCTGTGATCTCATCCGGGACTCCGAACTACCTTCGGTACATCAAAACTCATAAACTCATAGTACCGATCATCATCAAACGTTAAGTGTGCGGACCCTACGGGTTCGAGAACTATGTAGACATGACCGAGACTCATCTCCGGTCAATAACCAATAGCGGAACCTAGATGCTCATATTGGCTCCTACATATTCTACGAAGATCTTTATCGGTCAAACCGCATAACAACATACGTTGTTCCTTTTGTCATCAGTATGTTACTTGCCCGAGATTCGATCGTCGGTATCTCTATACCTAGTTCAATCTCGTTACCGGCAAGTCTCTTTACTCATTCCGTAATACATCATCTCGTGACTAACTCATTAGTCATTTGCTTGCAAGGCTTATTATGATGTGCATTACCGAGAGGGCCCAGAGATACCTCTGTGACACTCGGAGTGACAAATCCTAGTCTTGATCTATGCCAACACCATGAATACTTTCGGAGACACCTGTAGAGCATCTTTATGATCACCCAGTTACGTTGTGACGTTTGATAGCACACAAGGTGTTCCTACGGTATTCGGGAGTTGCATAATCTCATAGTCATAGGAACATGTATAAGTCATGAAGAAAGCAATAGCAGTAAAACTAAACGATCATAGTGCTAAGCTAACGGATGGGTCTAGTCCATCACATCATTCTCCTAATGATGTGATCCCGTTGATCAAATGACAACTCATGTCTATGGCTAGGAAACATAGCCATCTTTGATCAATGAGCTAGTCTAGTAGAGGCATACTAGGGACATACTATTTTGTCTATGTATTCACACATGTACCAAGTTTCTGGTTAATACAATTCTAGCATGAATAAAAGACATTTATCATGACATAAGGAAATACAAATAACATCTTTATTATTGCCTCTAGGGCATATTTCCTTCACGTAGAACTCCATAGGGGGTACGAACCTGGCCAGGGCAGTCAAGTGGCTAACGAGATTGATTTATCCGGGTCACAGCCACCCGATATGGATGCTAGCGAACCAGAGAAAGAGTCGGACTACGTGCCACACAATGTTTGTGGTCCTGATACTGGGCAGAGCAACCAGTCTATAATATTAGCCGGTTCTGGTTTTGCTGATGGTGATGAGGAAGGGGATGAAATGCAGAGGCTGATGGAGGAAGAGGACGAGAATGGATTGGCGGAGGATCTGGATTCTGAAAATTCGGAGGATGAAGTGGAGGTACCGATTCCTTCTGCATGGAATCAGGACATATCCACCGGCCTTACGGTTAATGATGGCCATGAGACTCCATGGCAGTATAATCTGAACCAAGTGCAGATAGGGGCTATGTTTGATACAAAGAAAAAATTGAAGTATGTGGTGATAAAGTGGGCTATGTCTACACAGAGGGTTTTTTGGACACACATATCAAGTCCAACAAATTATACCGTGAAATGTGTTGAAACTAGTTGTCCTGGGAAGGTGCACGGACACGTGCCGAAGTATGACATCCACTGGGTTGTCACCAATGTTGTCCCACACTATTGTGTGAGGAAGAACCTGCTGGTGAAGCATCCTAACCTGACTTCAACTCTCATTGTGCAACTCATGTATACTGAGATAGTAGAGAAGAAAGATATGGAAGCAAAACACATCCAAACAGCAGTGAAGGTCAGATGGAATTATGTCATTCCTTATGGGAAGGCTTGGAGAGCTAAGCAGAAGGCTATGGAGGAAAGGTTTGGGACGTTCTTCGACTCATATGATAATGTTGTCCGTCTCCTTGACGTACTGAAGGAGAGGAATCCCGGCACATATGTGAAAGTACAACACACGAGGTTGCCTAGTATACCAGATTTCAAGGTGTTGAAACGAGTATTCTTCTCTTTCGCTATGTGCATCGAAGCTTTCCGGCATTGTCCTCCTGTTATGTTTGTGGATGGCACATTCCTGACCGGTCAGTACAGAGGGCAAATCCTGACTGCTATTGGTGTAGACGGGAACAATCAAATCATCCCACTTGCCATGGCATTTGTGGAGGGTGAGAACTTTCTGAGGTGGGTATGGTTCTTCTGGCAAGTGAAAATTGCCATCGTGCAGGACCGACCAAATGTGTGTGTAATTCATGACAGACATGCTGGTATATTGAAGGCCGTGAAGACACTAAGTAATCCAACACCTGACAAACCAACACCTTGGCGGGACTTGCAGAGCCGGTGGTGCATGCACCATCTTGGGGCACAAATTTCCTCAAAGATCAAGAACAAGCGGTTGATGAACTTGTTCAAAAAATTATGCAAGCAGAGTTAGCAGCGGAAATTCGAATTTATTTGGTCAAAACTAGATGAGTTTACTAAGAAGCAGGTTCGTGCGAGGAAGGAAATGGAAGAAGATCAAGTTAAATTAGCAGCACTCATCGCGGAGCTAGAGGAGCCAGTAGGTCTCTGTGACTTGCCAGGAATTGACCCTCCTAATACTAAGAGAAAGAAGGGAGGGCAATAAAGAATTTTTCTGAGTGGATTGAGTAAGAGCCTCCTGTGAATTGGTCTTTGCTGCATGACATCCATGGGGCTAGGTATGGCCACATGACAACCAATCTTGCAGAGGTGTATAACTTTGTACTCAGAGGGAATAGAGCATTGCCACTTACAACTATTGTGGAGGCCGTATTCCATGGCACTTTGAGATATTTCAGAGAAAGGCACGAGTTAGCAAGGAAGCATGTTGCAGATAATAAGAACACACCTTATTGTAGTCGTGTCATGGAGTACATGGCAAAGAAGATAGCGAAATCAAAGAAGCACACTGTCAGACTGATAGGTAATCAGGAAAGGAGGTATGAGGTTCAGCTTCCTACCGACGGTTTTGGTTCTGCAAATGAGGTGAAGACGCACGAGGTAAAAATTGGAACAGAAATTTATCCAACTTGTGAGTGCACATGCAACAAACCGAAGTTGTTACACCTACCTTGCTCACATGTGTTGGCTGCATGTGGCCAAATTGAGTTGGACTCTCTGTCCTTCGTGTCCCCATACTATTTAAAAGAGGCAGTACTCAACACATGGACAGGTGAGATGACAGGGTTTAGAGTTGTCGGCAATTTCAACAAGGTTAACGACAGTGAGAGGATATACATTCCGGATCCAGAACTTCATCGAACAAGTAGGGGTAGACGAAAGGCCCGTCGCATCCGAAATGATATGGACCAATCTGAAGCTGGTGGAGCAACCAGACAATGTTTGTTATGCGCGGCTTATGGGCATAGGATGAAATATTGTCCCGACCTGAACAAAGGTGGTGCTTCAACATCAACGGGTGCTTCGACATCGACGACTGCGACAACAGGAGCAAGAGGCGGACGTGGTCGTGGCAGTCGAGGCCGAAAGCGCGGACGAGGAAGAAATAACTCACGAGCTATATAATGTGTCGTACCATGTCTGGACTATGTTTGGACGATGTTTTAATTTGTAATATGGCTGGACTATGTTTGGACTATGTTTTAATTAGTAATATGTCTGGACTATGTTTTAATTTGTGATATGTGAGGACTATGATTTAATTTGTAATATGTGAGGACTATGTTTTAATTTGTGATATGTCAGGACTATGTTTTAATTAGTAATATGTGAGGACTATGTTTTAATCTGTGATATGTCTGGACTATGTTTTAATTTGTGATATGTGAGGATTTGTTTTTTGAATTGCAGATGTCTTTGTAACCGTTGCTTAATGCTAATATCGATAGAAAACACCGGGGCGCCCTTACGGAAGCGGGCAAGACCTTGGACGTGTTGGTCACTCGCACCCCAAAGTCTAACTGGATGATACACGATTCATGGGTTGATAGGTATGTGTGCATATAGTGGAATCCATAAAAATACTTACTATGTTTGACATATAGTGGAAGAAAGAAAGCTAACAGTGTGCTGCAATCTTTCTATTTTGTAGGTTAAGTTGGGCTGGACTACTATCCTTGGCACGACTGGTTGAGGGTACATTGGATGAGTGGGTTGATGGTCCGGAGTTAGATGAGGCAGGTGAACCATTGCAGTTACGCAAGAGGCAAGTGAAACGTTTCTCTTACGACAAGTCACTCCTTACCTGCTTAATTAATAGATAGATGGAGACCAGAGACACATACGTTTCACTTTTCTTGGGGAGAGATGACGCCTACTTTACAGGATGTGTCTTACTTGTTGGGGTTACCTCTGGACGGTGCTGCCATTGGTCCTTTAGAGGCTGAATCTGGTTGGCAAGCATCTATGCATGCCCATTTTTTGGCTGCGGTGCCAACTGCTACGGCCATAGGCTACGATCCTCATGGGCCTCTTTTTAGATGGTTGAGCCAGTTTCAGGTAACCTTCACGGCCACTTAAAAAAATATTGTTTTTTTAGTTTTCCATTTTAATACAATCATTATGTTTCTATGTAGATTGTCTTGTTAGGATATCCCGATATTCAGTTGTCAGAGGCACAGATTGACCGGTCCCTAGAGGCGTATATTCTTTGGTTGTTCAGCAAGACGATGTTTACGGAGAACCACATGACCACAGTCGATGCACGACTCATCGGTATTGCACGAGAGATAGCTGACGCACGTTGCGCTGGGGACATTCTGCAGAGGAGTTTTGGTTTTGCTGTGTTAGCGGCTACGTACAGAGGTCTGTGCAGAGCTTGCTTGCTGAAGTCTAGAAAATCTAGTCTTGTTGGATGTCCATTATTGTTGCAGCTCTGGTCATACGAGAGATTCCCTATTGGACGACCCTATGTCTACGTTGATAAACCTTTTGATTTGGAGGACTTAGCTGGGGCTTATGTGCCTGCTATCGGTGACTTGCCTACTATGGGATCTGTTTGGACACGGCGAGAGGTACTTTCATATTAAGTAACAATTAATTCGATTATTTATTGCCATACAATAGTATTACTAATGCTTCTTTGTTGTCCAGCACAGAGACAGTTTGTGCATACCTAGGTGAGGGGCTGCTACCCGTCCTTCATGGCGCAATTTGATAGTTTGCACGAGGATCAAGTTATCTGGGAGCCATACTCGGAACCAGCGATATGTACCCAACTGCTTCTGTTGTGGGAACCAGACACCACGCGGTACTTGCCATGGTTCTCATATGTTAAGTCTTTTCTACCTACATATATTCGTGTTAACTGCCATACAACGAGAAAGTGATGGTTAACTCTTCGTGTACAGCGTGACTTGACAAACGAGGCGCGAGAGGAGGTTTCTGCTTTAATGCAGCGCTTTCAGAGGGGAGATACTATCCCACCGAGAGAGCACGTCTCATGGTTGAGGCGTCTTGATGACAAGCTATGCGGGATTTATGCAACTGTTACGTGTAGGCGATCTTTCGATGTTGCACTTCCTCCTCCAGCACATCGTCCACCACGTCCCTCTCTCCAGCATTCAGAACCACGACCCTCTATGCACCGTTCAAAACCACGACCCTCTGTGCACCGTTCAGAACCTGGTCCTTCGCAGCCAGGGAGCTCTTCCTGGAATCAGCCACCTCCATCACAACTAGGGAGCACTTACTGGCATCAGCAGATGGAACTAGGTAACTATACTCACTACATTCTTTTCAACATTGTAGTAACCGTTCATGCATTCTGTGCAGTCACCGATGCTTTGTGGTGGTGCTTGGTTCATGCATTTCTATCAATTTTACATGTTTTTCTTTACCGCAGGCGGCAACCAGTCGCAACCGTTTATGCATTCAGTGCAGTCGCCGATGCTTAGTGGTGGTGCTTCGTTCTTTGAGGGCGACGGCGAGGATGATGACCAAGATGCAAACGCTTATGCCTTCTCTCAGACAGTGTTTCACACTTCACCACCACCACCGACGCAGGAGACACAGACCGTGATAGACGAGGTTAACTATGGTCGTTATCGCGAGCCTCGTCCACCGCCTCCGCGCTTATCGCCTTCCGGTCCTCGCCCGAGGAAGACCCAGACTCGTCGTCGTCCCCCGCAGTGATATGATTATCTATGTATGAGCCACTATCTATGTTACTTTCAGAGTATTCGCATCTGTGAGTCAGTATTTATGTATGACCAGGAGACATATATTGTTTTACGTATGCGGGAGACATATTACTATTAATTCGCATTGTTATTCCAGTTACATTTGCAAAGACACTACAACCGATAATTAAGATACAAGTACATCTGAATTAAACGGTACGGCTGAACTTAAAAAATACAGAGTACATACTACATGAAGTCATCATCGTCATCCTCCGTTGATGCAGCCCTCTTGCCCTTCGACGTTGCGATCCTCTTGCCCTCCGTCGATGCAGCAGTCTTGCCTTTCGACGATACAGCAGTACTCTTGCCTTTCGACAATGCAGCAGTACTCTTGCCCTTCGACGATGCGCTACTCTTGGCCTTGCTGCTCGGCATGAAGATATCGTCTTCGTCTTCGCTGTCGGCTGTCCATAAAAATGTATGCTCTATCGCACACCTTCTGAAAGATTCATCCTTCGGCTCCACTACCTTCTTCCACCTTTCATGCAACCTAAGAAGTTCTTTACGTACCTCCTCGTACGTCCTTTCAGGCCACCCAGTCCTACGTAATTGGTGAGCCAACTCATTCATCATGGTGTCACTACTGATAAGTTCGTCCCATGGAACTGTCCTATTGTCCATCTTGAAAACGGTGGCTAGACCCAAAAGACGTTTGCTCATCCCAGGGTGAAAACTACGATCAAAAGGATAATCGGACATCTCGACTACACTACACTTGACTGCTTATCCATAGCCGTGTGAAGGGGGTTTTATAGGCACAGAGGAGAAAAGGACGGGAAAGAACGGTTGCAGTATGGCGGCAATATATGGCGGGAAACTGGTGGCGGGAAAATATGGCGGGAAACGGGTGGCGGGAAACTGGAGGCGGGAACGTATGGGTGGGAAGGAGTTGGTGGGAAAATAATGAGCCAAAACTAAAAAAACTACTTTTCGGCCTAGCAGAAACCGAAGAGTGCAGCCATGCATCTTCGGTCACCAGTTGACGTAAAAAGGTGGGACCCATGTACTTTTCGGCCTAGTGTTGGCCGAAAAGTACTTTTCGGCCTAACAATGACCAAAAGGGGGTTTTCAGCCCTGGTTAGGGTCTTTTCGGCCAATGCTAGGCCGAAATGCACTCTTCGGCCTACCCCTGGCCGAAAACCCTCTTTTCGGCCAACCCTTGGCCGACAGGGTCATAGTTTTGAGATTTTTCCATTCAATGCTATAGTTTTCGAAATTGATACAAAAATTGTTATAGTTTTGAAAAAAAAATCCAGGACACAGCGGCCAACCGACCGACCCATGCATTAGGGCATGTACAATGGTTCTAGCTTAAGGATGCCACGTAAGATAAATGATGAGGTGGAGGAGAGAGAAATCATAAGAGAAGGCTTGTCTTAGCTTATTTAAGCAAAGACAAGAGATGATAGCTTAGCACAATTTGTCTCACCATGTTTTTAGGAATAACTAATTATTGAAGATAAGGCTAAGAGATGACCCATTGTAGACTTGTTTTTTTGTCATCTCTAATTTACATGCAAAACTTAAGATAAGACTATCTTAGCAACCATTGTACATGCCCTTAGGGCATGTACAATGGTTCTATCTTAGCAATGCCACGTAGGATAAATGCTGAGGTGGAGGAGAGAGAAATCATAAGAGAAGGCTTATCTTTTCTTAATTAAGAGAAGGCAAGAGGTGATCTCTTAGCACAATATGTCTCACCATATTTTTAGGAATAACTAGTTATTGAAGATAAGGCTAAGAGATGATCCATTGTATGTATGTTTTTTTGTTATCTCTAAATTACATGCAAGATTTAAGATAAGACTACCTTATCAATCATTGTACATGCCCTTATTGATTTGGGTGTGGGAGCAGCCGCCAGTTTGTCCGTTTGTTGGTTGCTCGATCGATCGTTCCTCCTACGGGCTTGCTAGTCCTGCAACGTGTGTGGCCAACTGGCCATGCACGCCTCCTTGGTGCATCATAGTGTCCTCGTGCCCACAAACGAGTCGAACGAGTCACGATCGATCCTTGACTGTTGCTGGAGCCGGCCAGGGCGTGCCTTCCGTGGGGAGGCGGCGCCATTCGAGCGACTGGTCCATTATTCCATGGCGTGGTTTTCCAAATCCAAGCTGGTTACTGCTGGTCACCGATCGTATCCACCCACCCATGCATGCATGATCGGATGGGATGGGCGGTCCATGCATGCATGCGGCTGCTAGCTTGTGTGTTTGTTGACCTCCTCCTAGTTTCTACTACTACTACGTGTGTGTGTCTGACCATACCTGTTGGATGCATTGTGTCAGGCCACTTGTCCGCCACGGCACGCACGCACTGCATGGGCGACCACAACAAATTCGGTTTTGGAACCCAGCATTCCATTGCCACCCGGGGCGGGGCGGCGGACGGAACAGCACACCACACTAGCGCAGCAACACAGGGCATGCAAGAGCGACCGCCGACGGCGACGGCGACACCAACCGGCATCAGAGCCCATCCCGATCGATATCCAGATGCGGCGGTCCTTCCGTTACTTCCAGACATGGTGCAGCTAGCTCCGACGACGGACAGATCGATCGACTGGGACGGGCGAGGGCGAAGCTTCCGGGAACCTTCGCCGGCCGGCCCGCTCGCCCGCTCGCGTATGTGCATCGGTCACCACCGCATGCAGCACATGGACACACCACTTAATTTACTCCATTATGGACACACGGGTACAGTGCCAGCTTTCTCGTAACAGCGATGTGCAGCGGCTGCTGCTGATCGATGAACATCCGAGCTGGCATCCGCAACTTGTTAAGCCGGACCTGGCCTACCCGCCGTCGAATATTAAGGCACACTCAACACTGACTACATACTCTCTCGAAAGAACAATGACTGAATGCTGATTCAGCAAGACGTGACACGAGCATCAAAGTATCGAACTAAGCACGTACGTGTCACTGTCCGAGTGTAGTGTGTGCATGCACGTTCCTCTCACCAATACATTCCACACGGCTCTTATAAGTCTTACTATCTCTTACGATCTTATCCCGGTTAAGCAAGTCACCTGCTTGCGATTGAGGGGTTGATTGGTTGCTGATAACGCACCTTTGCTTTGTCAATCCATCTGCGCGCAACTTGCACGCTTTTGTTTTATGCGTGATTGTCATTACATGATGGACGTATATAATCATCCATGGACCTAGCTAGCTAGCCGCCGAGCTAGTTAATCATTATGTTTCCCTGACTAATTTTCTACTCCCATTAGTGTGGAAAACACTCTTATATTATGAGACAGATAGAATAGTAGTTATGATGCATAGTATGATGTAGAGAAAGCAGCATGCCCATCTCTTTCGGTGTTTGATACGTCTACGGATTGATCGATCCGTCTTTATCACCATATATATGTATATGTGATCGATCTACCTGCCTACTGATCCGGGTTATCACCAACGCTAGTTACCCAAAACCGCCCCCCTTCCCAATCACCAGATATAGTAGTATTTGTGTTTGCGGTTCTCGATCAGCCGGTCGATTTCCATCTGAAAAGTTGAAATAAATTTAGGTTCAAATCGTAAACACCTCAACTATCCTGCTTGGAAGCATAAACTGTCTTGGGAACATCTTTAGTCGCGCAACATCGAGCCTTGGATACATATATCATGTAACCACCCATAATCAGGCCATAGCTCCATCACCATATCATATCATCATTGCTAGTAGCTACTACCTCTGTAACTGCAAAAAAAAAACGTCTTATATTAAGTTACACAGGTAGTAGCTTGCTTGGGACACAACACTCTCACTGAATTTGCTGAAATGACAAGTGATATATTTGATCGGTGGAATCCAAGATCACGTCAGGGTATCAGCTTTCTTCTCCTAGTATCACGACGTGACGACTCGACGACAATCAGATTCCACCACCTTCCTTTTGCTTTGGCTCGTCTGGCATTCTGTGGTCAATCTGGATCCATGGTGGAGGCAAAAGCAACCATGAGTGCCTTTCGAGTTTCGATCAACCATATGAAATGACATAAAAATATAGTAACATCGTGCGGTAGTGGGCAGCGCTGTTTTGTGGCTATAGGACAAGGAAACCTGGAAGGTTTTGCACTTCGTCTAGAAATTTCTCTGACTTTTGAAAACCTGAAAGCGTGTCTTCCATTTCTTACCCTGGATGACATGCGCCCTGGCCCTTTTGCCCTTCAGTTGTGGCATTGCGTGATGAGTGATGACACGCAAAGGTAGTAATTTACCAATTCATCATCAGGTCGACGATACGCGTGGAAATGCGGCAAGCAACCTCACAAAAAAGAACCCTACATACATCGGTCTCAGCAGTTAGGTAAACTCCTAGTTAACCACACCGATAGGGAAAAATAATGTGGGTCTTACTAAACTCAGACCGCACTCTGGATATTTTCTTCCAAAAGCTATTGTTTTTCTTCTGAAAAGGCGCTCGGGATATGGTGGAAGTAGTTCATCAGAGATCATTTTAGTACTGCCCATGTTTCTGTATATATGTCATAGATTGAGCGGAAAGCACAAGCGCATGTAAAGCTATTGTTTACGTGTCGCTGTCAACATGTAGTTAGTGTGATCATGTCACTAATGCACACAGCTCTCAAGTCTTATGATCTTGTCACTGCTCAAGTTACTGATCTGCTTGCGATTGAGGGATTGATTGGTTGCTGATAACACGCACCTTTTGTCAATCCATCTGCAACTGGCATGCTACTGTTTTTCTGCGTGATTGACATTGGCAATGATATATATGATCATTGAGCTAGCTGCCACGCTAGTTAATCATCGTGATTCCACGGCACTTATCTAATTATGATATGATGATGATGATGACGCGGAGAAGAAAGCAGTGTGCCCATCTCCACCGGTGTTACTAGTTTGATACGTCCACGGATC
Source organism: Secale cereale (assembly GCA_902687465.1). Classification (NCBI taxonomy): domain Eukaryota; kingdom Viridiplantae; phylum Streptophyta; class Magnoliopsida; order Poales; family Poaceae; genus Secale; species Secale cereale. The sequence goes on from LR738710.1 coordinate 36,614,262, forward strand.
GATCGATCCATCTTTATCAGCTAGCACCCAAAATAAGTGTTTCAAATTTAGTACAACTTTATGTTAAATCTAGTACAAAATTAAGACACTTATTTTCAAATAGAGGGAGTACTACTGTGATCGATGTACCTGCCTACCGATCCGTCCCAGTTATCAACAATGCTAGTTACCTAAAACGGCACCCTCTCAATCATTAGATATAATTTGTGTTTGCGATTCTCGATCAACCGGTCGATTTCCATCTGAAAAGGTGAAATAAATTTAGGCGACAATTTTTTTCTTGAATACAATTTAGGCGATGTATCGACCAGCACAAATCGTAAACATCTCCATTATCTTACTTGGAAAAATGAACTGTATTGGGCACATCTTTAGTCGCTCTGCATTGCGCCTTGGATACATCTATCATGTATAACCCTGAATCAGGCCAGTTCCATCACCATATCATATAATCAATGCTAGTAGTAGGCTAGTAGCTAGATTGCTTGGGCCATATCATATCATCATTTTTTTTTGTGGGGATATCATCATTCGTCGGTGCTACTAGTAGTAGCCGGAAATTCGCGCGGGGACACTCACCTGCCAAGCCCTACGGTCCGCTCAATTTGCTTCGCAATTCATGAAGTAGATGAGTCCCGCGCAAGTGCACAGTAAAAAAAAGGAAATCCCTACAAAAACTTTAAGTTTCAACGACGAAACTTACCATTTTTGCATGAAAAAATGCCAAGTTTCAACGAATTTCAAAGATATAATTTTAATCATTTTTGTCTGTCAGACGTAGATACAAAATATTTAATTTTTATTGGTCGCTCATACTAAGTTTCAAACACTGAAACTTAACATGTTTTTAATTCATCAAAATATATTCAAAATGGATGTTATTTGAAAGCACTGGTCACGAGAAACAAGGATATGGAAACATAACTTAATTAGAAAGAATCGTTTAAAAGATATAGAACTTTCAAAATCAGAAGCAAAAAAGCTGGCACCAGGGACCTGAGTGCCCTCGTACTTGCGTGCCGTAAATCCTCGTCCTAGTAGTTGCTACTCCCTCTGTCCCATAATATAAGAGCGTTTTTTACACTTAAAAACACTCTTATATTATGGGACATAGTTAGTACATTGCTTGGACCATTATCACTGAATTCCACTGCATTTGCTAAATGACAAGTGATACATATGATCGTTGGAATCCCAGATCATGTCAGGGTATGAGCATTCTTCTCCTAGTATCACGACGTGACGACCCGACGACAATGGGACTCCACTACCTTTCCTTTTGCCTTGGCTCATCTGGCATTCTGTGGTCAATCTGGATCCATGGTGGAGGGAGGCAAAAGCAAGCCATGAGTGCCTTTCGATGAACCATAGGAAATGACATAAAAATATAGTAACATCGTGCGGTAGTGGGGCGCGTTGTTTTGTGGCTATAGGACACGGAAACCTGGAAGGTTTTGCGCTTCATCTAGAAATTTCTCTGACTTTTGAAAACCTGAAAGCGTGTCTTCCATTTCTTGCCCTGGATGACATGCGCCCTGGCTCTTTTGCCCTTCACTTGTGGCATTGCGTGATGAGGGATGACACACAAAGGTACTCCCTCCTTTCCAAAATAGATAACACAATTTTATACTAACTTTAGTATAAAGTTGAGTCATCTATTTTGGAACGGGGGAATAGTAATTTATCAATTCAACATCGTGTCCACGAGACGTGAGGAAATGTGGCAAGCAATCTCACAATTAAAAACCTACATACATCGGTCTCAGCAGTTAGGTAAACTCCTAGTTAACCACACCGATAGGGAAAAAGAATGTGGGTCTTACTAAACTCAGACCGCACTCTGGATATTTTCTTCCAAAAGATATTGTTTTTCTTTCGAAAAGGCGCTCGGGATATTGTCATTTTAGTACTGCTCATGTTTTTGTATATATGTCATAGATTGAGCGGAAAGCACAAGCGCATGTAAAGCTATTGTTTACGTACACGTACGTGTCGCTGTCAACATGTAGTTAGTGTGATGCTGTCACTAATGCACACAGCTCTCAAGTCTTATGATCTTGTCACTAATGCACACAACATGCAGTAAGTGGATCTGCTTGCGATTGAGGGATTGATTGGTTGCTCATAACACGCACCTTTTGTCAATCCATCTGCAACTGGCATGCTATTGCTTTTCTGCGTGATTGACATTGGCATGATATATATGATCATTGAGCTAGCTGCCACGCTAGTTAATCATTATGATTCCACGACTAATTCTCTAATTGTGATATATGGTGATGATGCGGAGAAGAAAGCAGCGTGCCCATCTCCGTCGGTATTAGTTTGATACGTCCACGGATCGATCGATCCGTCTTTATCAGCTAGCATGTACTCCTACTGTGATCGATGTACCTGCCTACCGATCCGTCCCAGTTATCAACAATGCTAGTTCCCTAAAATGGGCCCCTCTCAATCATCAGATATAATTTGTGTTTGCGATTCTCAATCAACCGGTCGATTTCCATCTGAAAAGCTGAAATAAATTTAGGTGACGTATTTTTTCTTGAATACAATTTAGGCGATGTATCGACCAGCACAAATAGTAAACATCTCTATTATCCTAGTTGGAAACATGAACTGTATTGGGAACATCTTTAGTAGCTTGGCATTACGCCTTGGATACATCTATCATGTATAACCTGAATCAGGCAACAGTTCCATCACCAGATCATATAATCAGTGCTAGTAGTAGCTAGATTGCTTGGGCCATATCATATTATCATTCCTTTTTTTTTTTGCGGGGATATCATCATACATCGGTGCTACTAGTAGTAGCCGTAAATTCGCACGGGCACGTAAGTGTGGGGACACTCACTTGTGATTCCACGACTAATTCTCTAATTGTGATATATGGTGATGATGCGGAGAAGAAAGCAGCGTGCCCATCTCCATTGGTATTAGTTTGATACGTCCATGGATCGATCGATCTGTCTTCATCAGCTAGCATGTACTCTCTCCGTCCCAAAATAAGTGTCTCAAGCTTAATACAACTTTGTACTAGAGCTAGTACAAAGTTGAGACAGTTATTTTGGGACGGAGGGAGTACTCCTACTGTGATTGATGTACCTGCCTACCGATCCGTCCCGGTTATCAACAATGCTAGTTACCTAAAATGGGCCCCTCTCAATCATCAGATATAATTTGTGTTTGTGATTCTCGATCAACCGGTCGATTTCCATCTAAAAAGCTGAAGTAAATTTAGGTGATGTATTCTTTTTCTCGAATACAAGTTAGGCGATGTATCGATCAGCACAAATCGTAAACATCTCTATTATCCTACTTGGAAACATGAACTGTATTGGGAACATTTTTAGTCGCTTGGCATTGCGCCTTGGATACATCTATCATGTATAACCTGAATCAGGCCACGGTTCCATCACCATATCATGTAATCAGTGCCAGTAGTAGCTAGATTGCTTGGGCCATATCATATCATCATTTTTTTTTTGTGTGGGGATATCATCATTCGTCGGTGCTACTAGTAGTAGCCGGAAATTCGTGCGTGGATACTCACCTGCCCAGCCCTACCGTCCGCTCGATTTGCTTCGCAATTCGTGAAGTGGATGAGTCCCACGCAAACGCACAGTAAAAAAGAAACTCCCTAAAAAAACTTTAAGTTCCAACGATGAAACTTACCGTTTTTGCATCAAAAAATGCCAAGTTTCGACAAGTATCATAGATATAATTTTAAGCAATTTTGTCTGTCGGATGTAGACACAAAATATTTGATTTTTATCGGTCGCTCATACTAAGTTTCAAACACTGAAACTTAACATTTTTTTCTAAATATATTCAAAATAGATCTTATTTGAAAGCACTGGCCACGAGAAACACGGATATGAAAACATTTTTTCGATAAAGGATGGATTTTATTGACTCAATATGAAGCATCTACAAACACTTTGAGCACACACCCGGCCTCTGCATAGCTAGGATGCACACAGCCAACATCAATACACAAAAGAAAAAATGCATCGGCAAATAGCAAAGTCATACAAGGCCAAAGCTATGCTTACGTATGAAAAAAAACCAAAGCGATCGAATCCGCAATGGACAAACTATGACAATGACCTTATCCGCACCAACTGTCTCGTGACACCACAATGACGACAAGGTTCTTCTACAGCAACGCCTTCAGGAAGGGAGCGACGATCAAGCGCCGCCGTCACCGGATCCAACCATTAAAGGCCAGATTCTAGGTTTTCACCCTGAAGAATCGATCTGAGCATATCTGAGCAATGCCTCCAACAAGGTCACGACGCAAAAACATCGCCATTGCCAGGTATAACCAACTCGGCTAAGACCTAGGTTTTCACCTGATATGAAAACATAACTTGATTAAAAAGAATTGTTTAAAAGATACAGAACTTTCAAAATCAGAAGCCGAAATAAAAAGTTGGCACCAGGGACTGAGTGCCCCCGTACTTGCGTGCCGTAGATCCTCGTCCTAGTAATAGCTACATTGCTTGGGCCACACTCTCACTGAATTCCACTGCATTTGCGAAATGACAAGTGATACATATGATCGGTGGAATCCAAGATCATGTCAGGGAACCAGCTTTCCTCTCCTAGTATCACGACGTGACGACTCGACAACAATGGGACTCCACCACCTTTCCTTTTGCCTTGGCTCATCTGGCATTCTGTGGTCAATCTGGATCCATGGTGGAGGGAGGCAAAAGCAAGCCATGAGTGCCTTTCGATGAACCATATGAAATGACATAAAGATATACTCCCTCCGTTCCTAAATATAAGTCTTTGTAGAGATTCCACTGTGAACCACATACGAATGTATGTAGATGCATTTTAGAGTGTAGATTCATTCATTGTGCTCCGTATGTAGTCTATAGTGAAATCTCTACAAAGACTTACATTTAGGAACGGAGGAAGTAGTAACATCGTGCGGTAGTGGGGCATGCTGTTTTGTGGCTATAGGACACGGAAACCTGGAAGGTTTTGCGCTTCATCTAGAAATTTCTCCGACTTTTGAAAACCCGCAAGCGTGTCTTCCCTTTCTTCCCTTACCATTTCGCCTTTCCCCCCTCATTTGTGGTATTGCGTACTGACGCACAAAGGTAATTTACTAATTAATTCATCATCGGGTCCACGAGACGTGAGGAAATGTGGCAAGCAATCTCATGACAAAAAAACCTACATGCATCGCTCTCAGCAGTTAGGTGAACTCCCTAGTTCACCACACCAATAGAGAAAAATAACCCAAGTCTTACTAAACTCAGACCGCACTCCGGATATTTTGTTCAAAAAGCTATCTATTTTCTTTCGAAAAGGCGCTCTCGATGTGGTGGAAGCAATTCATCAGAAATCATTTCCGAATGGTAGCATGAGCCGAAAGCAGACGCGATCCATCACCACCTTTTTGTTGTCGACCGTGCACTCATTTGACACACACACACACACTCACCTTTGTTGGATGGCTTGGCTCCACAGATGTGGAGTTCTCAGCCCAGCAACTATCTATTCTATGGCCCTAAAAAAAAACTATCTATTCTATGCCCCTGGTGGACTTCGAGCGAGCTAGTGCGGCCACCATTCGCCAGCCCGAGACGTCAATCGACTTCCCGGCACGCAAAGGATCAACACCGACCCAATTACGTCACCTGCCCGCCTTGAGATGGCGAGCATCGATCAACCGGGCACCAAATTCTCACACAACTTTTCTCGCAGGATGACACAAGCTTTTCACACGGTTTTTCACACCAACATAACAGTCACTTGCACATACTGGCAGTTGCACGACACCGATCCATCGGATACACGATGATAAAAACGGCCTTATTTGCACTGAAATCGACGAGTTAATATGGCAAGAGGCCTTGGGGGCACTACTGTGTATGTGTCTAGCTAGTCTGCCCTTGCAAACGCCAGATCGAGGAGCGTTCTGAAGAACTTGTGGGGGTAGATGGGCGGTTCCTCCGTGAGTGCCTGCATTTGGGATAGTGCCAACGAACAGATGTTACAAGGTGAAAGATTTTACATGGCCGTGAGGACTGAGGATCAACAGCTAGTGTAAAATAGATAGTATTCATGTGGTTTCTGGAGCAGAGTAGCTTACCTGGTGAATCAGAACTGTGGACGGAGTCATCCCCGGTACCGTGTTCACCTCTATCAGCAGCACCTTCAGGATCGAATGCAGGAACAGTGGTTAATTGTCACAGCTAATTTCTTTTCTTCCTGGGTTCATATCTGCACAAATATGGGAGAGAGCAAGGTACCTCTCCGCTGCGCACATTTACAAATGCGTCGATGCGCGAAAACCCCTCCAAACCTAATGTGTTCGCCATCGTCTCGATACACCCTTTGCACTTCTGCAGCGCATCCTCACTGCGAGTGCAGCAGATAAATAGTAAGTCATGGTGCAGAGATGAATCTGGAACTATGTCCATCTCAGATAAAAATATATCTTCCGTAAGTGGTGTTTCAAAAAAAAAGGAACTATTTCGGCAGCAAGCAATCGCACCAAATCGTGTTGGAACTTGGAACAGAGCAAGTATGGAGAGATTCCAGTTAGTTGGTAAGGAAATCCACTGTACAAACAAACAAGTATCAGAATTCAGACCTCATGATTGTTGCTGGAGGTGGTGTCAAGTTGATTCCAGTTCCACCTGAAACCATATAGCAAAGCACATAAGCAATCTGCCTTAAGAAGGTATGACTCTGAACAGACCAATGTAAACCTTCAAAGACCTGTTCCAGACTAATCACCTTGAAATTTCTCCTCAAGAGACAAAATATCACCACTTTCTTTGACTGTGATACTTGGATTCAACGAGTGCATCTCCCCACGTTTGCCGACCACACCAACAGTCACTTCAAGCCACTCATTTTCGCCCTTCCATACCAGATGGCGGGTACTATCATTCCTTGATTTATTTGAGATAATAATTTCGTCGGTTTCGATAAATGGTTCGAATATCAGCGACTCCGGAGGAGGGACTGGCATCTCAATAACTCCATGTGCCTAGCAAATATAGATCAACGTAAAAATGCAGCTTAACATCAAGTTCCTCTGGCTTAATGAGTTGCCAAATTGAATTTCTGGTACCCTGGATAGACAGTTAGCAGGCAGACGCGGAAGCTTTCCCCTCAGCGCATTTACATAGACTTCTAGGTCCTCTGGACATCTGACAACAGATAGTTTCTTAATGAGCTATGTGTAAGACAGCCAAAGTTATTGTGTCCATGTTAAATAGTTGGAAAACATCAAGTGAACAGGAGCTTAATGAAATGCTCACCGCAATCTTGCCACACCAGTTGAGCATCCATCACGAGCAGGTTTCACACATACCGTTTCTGTTTGTAATTTTGCTTTCAGGTCATTCCAGATATCAACAAGAGATGACTTTAGTAGCTCTTCTGTTGCTCTTACATCCTTTGGTATAGTGTGAATGCCATAACTAGCCAACTGCACGGGTACAAGAAAACTGGTGAACCATCTCACAAGGCCACAATCATAGCATGAGTAGTACAGCTTTAACAAATCTAGTCGACAAACAAACATTGTGCTGTTAGCGAATCGCGCATGGATTATATCATTCATTGCCATTCCCAGAAGAAAAAATCAGCAAGGAATTCCTATAAAGAAGACCTGAAAGGCTCATACATGATCAACGGCAAGTGAAGTTGCAACTTTGTCCATGCATGTTCTCGAAGCTATTGGTCCTGGCCCTGCACAAAGAGAACTTTGATATTAGCATAATTTTATATTCTTAGAGTCCGAGACATATGTATCCTACAAGCTGTGATCCCACCTGTGTAAGGAACTCCTGCAGATTCCAACAGCGATTGCATGGTACCATCCTCCCCAATACCACCATGAACTACATGTAATATATTCGACGTTGAAATACCAACAAAAAAGAAAGCATAGGTGTTGAAGCACAGGCCTCTACATCTGTATTTTTACTATGTGCCTTACCACTTATGTTTGGTTTTATTGTGATGGAAGGAAATAAGTATTGACAGAGTTCATTAGTTTCAGAAATTTTCTTTCGAAAAAATCCAGAAATATCATTCTGATTTTCATACCACATTTCATCCGGCAACAATTAATCGCGCATCCATCCTAAGTTCATGAGTACATACATATACGAAAAGACGGACATTACTATGCCTGGAAACCTACTCCCTCGGTCCGATAATATAAGAGTTTTTTTGTGTCAAAAACGCTCTTATATTGTGGGGCGGAGGGAGTAGAAGATTAGCTACACAAATATGTATTGGAAAAATACCTGCTATGAACACTACAGCTTTAGCTTCTTTAACATAATCAATCCACTGTTGCAGAGAGTATTTGACAGGTTGTTCATCAGTGATGTCAAAGCCTGCAAACCAATCTTGCTTGCTTAATGCTCGTTCAAGTTCTTTCATTACTTGATCACGTAAGCGAGATGTTATTTCAACCCGCTCTGGTTCAATTGCTTCGAAACATGCAGCATGAACTTCTTCAGTGGTATGTCGTAACACTAATGAATATCTGTCACACATTAAGAGGCTAATGCTTCAGTGAACTATAAAAACTAGGAAGAATGAAAGAAAATATCTTGCTCTTCGATCAAAGACCGATGTTGGATCTTAAATGGCAACAGTTAAATCAGAATTCCAGTTTGGGCTCAAGCGCCCAAAAATAATGACCAGCACCATTATGCTTCTAAAAATATCATGATAACGTGCAATGAGAAGTGAACTATAAGCAAAATACTTCATCTAGCCCACCACAAACTTCAAGTCTCACAACTCCGAATATGGGCGTGTATTTCATCTCGTAGTTCGTCCCACATATTGTCATACTTATACTACTAGTAATTAAAGTGCCAGATACTGGGGTATGCAGTGGCGGATCTAGCCCAATGGACCAGGGTGGGCCAGCGGTGGAACTGTCCATCAAAATTTACTTATACCTGGCACACCCTGTCCACCCTGGGGATACGGGGTTGATTTTTGATTTAATGTATGACTGCAGCATGACAGTTGCATTGACAGAATGCAATAAGTAAATAAGACAACCCATCTTCTGTCCAAAATTTTTTTTTTTTTTCGGGAAAACGCAAAAGCTTTGCGTTTCATTATATTGAAAAGGAAGAGTGTTTTAATTTACAGCCCGCTTAGGAGGCGAGTTACAGTCCGGGGACATGAGTTAGTGCACATCCCAGGTCGAGGGCAAGACTACTCGCAGTCCAGCAGCTCCTGCCGCAGCCCAGAGTTTAGCCTCCTCCTTGATGCCTTGAAGTAGCGTTTGAGTGGATGGGCGCGCGCCGTTGAAAATGCAATCGTTGCGGTGCTTCCAGATCATCCAGGACGTGAGAAGTGTCGTGGTCGCCAGCCCTTTACGCATCGCCTTGGGCGTGGCTTGTCGGGCATCATGCCACCAGTCGAAGAGGGTAGCCTCATTGTCCGGGGGTCTGCATGTCATGCGCATCCAGGAGAGGATCTCGAACCAGATGTGTCGCGAGAAAGGGCATCCAAGAAGAAGATGGCGCAATGTTTCAGGCTCCTGGCAGCAGAGGGGGCAACTGTTGTGGTGCGGTAGTCCATGCCGGGCGAGACGATCCGCCGTCCAACATCGATCCAGGCTGACGAGCCAGAGGAAAAATCTCACTCTTGGGGGTGCCCAGCTCTTCCATGTGAGCTTCCAGTTGCTGCATGTCATCGAGCCGTGGAATGAAGCAAGGTAAGCAGATTTGGCTGTGTAGGTGCCCGATGTGGTCCACTTCCAGACGAGCTGGTCTGGTGCGTCTGAGAGCGTCAAGTGCTCGATCAGGCGCCAGAGAAGGATATACTGGCCGATCTCGTGAATGCCAACAGCTCCATGGATGTCCCGCGCCCAAAGGTGTCCTGGCAGGCCGTCAGCCACCGTTGTAGTTTTCCTTCTTCTTTTAGGGATGCACGAGTGTAGAAGTGGCGCAATTTCACGGACAGAGCGTCCTCCAATCCATCTATCCTCCCAGAACATTGTGGTCTGGCCGTTGCCAAGGACGGTGTATGTGCTGGCAGAAAAGAAGGCGCGCTCTTCAGCGGAGAACTGGAGGTCCAGGCCACTCCAGGCGCGACGATCGTCGGTGCGGCTGAACCATAGCCATCGAACACGAAGCGATAGGCCCGTACGCTCCAAGTCGTGGACTCCCAGCCCGCCCAAGGACAGTGGGCGGGCGACACGGCGCCAGTTGACATGGCAGTGTCCTCCGTTAGCTTCGGCGCGGCCAGCCCAGAGGAAGCCGCGTTGGATTTTTTCGATTAGCTTGAGGGTCTTCTTAGGAGGGGCAAGCACAAGCAGTTGGTGTAGTGGAATCGCGCCTAGGACCGATTTCACTAGGGCAAGGCGGCCGGCTCGGTTCATCAGCCACGCCTTCCACGAGGGAAGGCTCATAGCAATTCTGTCGACAAGGGGCAGCAGCTGGGCGGCAGTGGGTCGCCGGATGGTGAGGGGGATGCCCAGGTAGGTAATGGGTAGCTCGACAATTGGACAGCCCAGGAGCTGGACGGCGGGAGCAGCCTCGTCAGCCTCGCATCGGATCAGCGTGGCAGCACTCTTGGCGTAGTTAACATGCAGTCCGGAGGCCCGGCCGAACAGGTGCAGGATGGCCTTGATAGCTTGGATGTCCTCGGAATTGGGATGGCAGAATAGGACAACGTCATCCGCATACAGCGAGATTGTCGGGATGGATCTTGTGGGATGCAATCTGTGCAGGACTCCCATGTCAGCAGCTCGCTTGAAGAGGCGCCCAAGAGTGTCCACGGCGAGGACGAACAGCTGGGGTGAGACAGGGTCACCTTGGCGCAGGCCCTGTCGGTGCCAGATTGGCGGGCCAGGGCTTCCGTTGAGCAGCACCTTCGTGCTAGCGGAAGACAGCAAGATCGCGAGCCACTCCAAGAATCGGTCTCCGAAGCCATACTGTCGCAGCACCTCGAAGAGGAATGGCCATGAGAGCGAGTCGAAGGCGCGAGCCAGGTCAAGCTTGAGGAGGATGCGCGGCGCGCCGAGCTGGTGCAGTAATCGTGCGGACTGCCGAACAAGGATGAAGTTGTCGTGGAGACTGCGGCCAGAGATGAAGGCATTCTGGTTGTTGCTGACGAGCGAGTCCAGCTTTGGGGTGAGACGGAGCGACAACACCTTGGCGAAGATCTTGGCCGCCAAGTGAATAAGGCTGATCGGCCTGTAATCTCGCAGCCCGCTTGCATCGGCGCGTTTTGGAAGCAGCGATAGGAAGGCTTCATTGAGGCGCGAGAAGCCGCGGCCGCGTAGGTCGTAGAGTTGCTGGAAGACGGCGACGAAGTCATTTTTGACGACGGGCCAGCAGGCGCGGAGGAACTCCGCGGTGAAGCCGTCCGGCCCCGGGGCCTTGCGCGCAGGCAGCCGCTTGACGGCATTCCAAATTTCCTCGTCGGTGAAGGGCGCGTCGAGCTCAAGTAGGTCGTCGACGGGCTGGATGAGCTGCGCGAGGTTGAGCGTGCAGTCGCGGTGGGTAGCGGTGCCCAGGAGGTCGTCAAAATGCGCAAAAGTGGCCGCGGCCATGTCGTTGTGGCCGGTAAGGACCTGTTCCTCCACGGCCAGGCTGTGAATTTTGTTCTTTTGGCGACGATAGGAGCACTGGCGATGGAAGAAGGAGGTGTTTGCATCCCCGTCCCGGAGAGAGGCAACACGCGCTCGTTGACGTGCAATGGTGCGCTCAAGCGATGCCAGCCCCATGTAGGATGCTTTTATTTGACGACGGAGCCAATCCTCATGCGCGGTGAGAGGCCGGCTCTCTTGCGCGGCGTCGAAGCGGAGCAGCAGCTCGCGGGAGAGGGCCATCTTATGGCGCACGTTGCCAACATTACGGGCGCTCCAGCTAGTCAGCTTGCGTGCCGTGGCTTGCAAGCGTAGCCTGAGGCGCTCAAATGGGTCAGCAGAGCCTGTAGAGTGCCAAGCCGCAGCTACCAACTCCTGAAATCCTGGCAGCCGAACCCAGAAGTCCTCGAAGTGGAAACGACGGCGACCAGGCGGTGCTGGGGAGCAGTCCAGGAGGAGGGGGCTGTGATCCGATACTACGGAGGCAAGGCATCGTAGGTGGCACTCGCTGTGCCGCTCCTCCCAATCCACCGTGCACAATACTCTATCCAGGCGCACCAACGTTGGAGTTGATCTTTCGTTGGACCATGTGTATCGGCGGCCACTGAGGTACACCTCCTTGAGCGCCAAGTTGTTGATGAGACGCCGAAACCGGCCCATCATGCGCCTGTCGACGTTCCCATTGTTCTTGTCCTCGTCCCGGTAAATGAGGTTGAAGTCACCACATAGTAGCCACGCGCCCGGGCAAGCAACGCGTAGGTCGCGAAGCTCCTGGAGGAAGGTGATCTTATCGGCGTCAGATTGGGGTCCATAGACCACCGTGATCCACCAAGGCTCGTGGTGGCTCGAGGGGGTAGCCACCTTGGCTGACAGCGTGTTGGCGGTGAGCATGGGATTGGTGATTGTCACTTCCCTGCTTTTCCATGCCAACAAAATGCCTCCACGAGTTCCGATCGCCGGCAAGTATACGTACTCATCAAACTCAGAGCCGAGCGTCTCAAGGACAACCGACGAGCAAATCAAAGCCATTTTCGTTTCCTGGAGACAGACAATGGTGGTGCCACTAGACATGATCAGCGAGCGGACAGTGGTGCGTCTAGCACGTGCGTTGAGGCCACGCACGTTCCATATCGCAATCTTGAGGTCGTGATCCATCAACCCGAGGTCGACGAGGGGCCGAGCACAAGGCTAGACCGCAATCGCGCCCTCGGTGGGCGTCACAGTGGCATGCACGGGTGCCGGGTCGACGGGGAGTTCGCGATCAACCAAAGCCGCGATGGCAGAGAGCACGACGAGTGGGATCGGTGTAGCGAACACGTCGTCGTAGGCCTTCATCTCCGTGGCGGAGATCTTCTGGTTGGTGCCGACGATCCCAAGGGTGCGTAGCACCTGGACTTGTGCCCGGCGCTCAGCCGTGGGCGGCGCAATGACGGGATTCACCGCCGCTGATGCTGATGCAGATGCAGAGCGACCACGTCGGGGGGTGAAGTTCAGCGGCTGCCGGCGAGCTCGTTTGCCAGGGGTGGGGAGAACCGAGCTGAGGTGCGCGGTGGCCGCTGTCAGGAACTCCCCCAGAGTCCAATTGGCACCTCGTGGCTTGGAGCGGCGCAATGTGATGGGCGGAGAGGCGAATCGGTGTGCGCCAGCACGCAAGGGAGATGCGGCGGGCAGGCAGCTTTCCGTCAAGTGCCGCTCCGCCTGGGCTTGCGTGGCCTCTGGGGCAGGCGCTGTGGGCGGCGCATGTTGGGCCTCCTGTGGGGCGACGGGCCTGCTGGGAACGTGGAGGTCGCGGCCCAGGGCGGGAAAGCGCGCGTGGTCCGGCCCAGAGGCAGTAGGTGCCGCGCCGTGCGTCGCCAAAGCAGCTGGAGCCGCGCCAAAGCCCGCGGGAGATTCGAACTGAGGCTGGGCCAGGGCTCCGACGCCACCACAAACGTCACTGTCGGGCTGCGGCGGGGCCAAGGCATCGACGCCACCACGATCATCACTGTCGGGCTGCGACGGCAGGTCCGCAGGGCGGGCGCAGTCTGTCCCATCGGTGGATGTGGACAAAGTTTGTCCCGACAAGGGATCCACCTCGGGGGCCGTTCGCGCCAGGGTCAGCGTGTCGGGGGCGGGGGCCTCGCTTTGCCGTGTGGGATCCGGATCCAGACGAACCAGAGGGCCGGCCGGGACAGGCGTCGCTAGGGCGTGGGCCTCCACTTGCGTAGGGGACAGAGGCGGGTTAGGGGTAGCGGCGGGTCCATCTGCAGTCCCAGCGGGGCGGCAAAGCAGTCGTCGGTCACCAACTGGCCCATCCAAAGGTGGAACAGCCGCGGCGGGGCCCGCGGAGGGGCCACCCGAGGCAGGATCAAGCAGTCCGCTTTTCTGCCGCCAGACGCGCTTTCCTCCTTTGGTGTGACGACAACGTTGTCGGTGGGCCCCAGCACGCCCGGGCCAGGGTGACATCCTCGTAGCGCTTGTAGTTGGACGCTGGTTCGGTGGCGCCGTACGCCCGCGAGTGGCCGCCGAGCACCAGTCCGTGGCAACGGCCACCCCGTCCGCGCGGCGGGAGCCAGCGGCGATGGACCAGGTGAGGGCGTCGAAGGCCTTGTCCTGGGAGCGCCCGGCGGTTGGCGAAGCAGCATCATGCCGGCGGCGCTTGCGGCCACGGCGGCGAGCGGGGCCACGCCGCGCGTTGCGGTCGGGGTGTCCATTGTCGTCCTCGGCGTCTCCGCGGTCGTCGGCGTCGTCAACACGAGGGTCCGGCAGTTGAGGCGACCGCTCGACGTCGGCGCGGACTAGCCGGATGGAGACCGGATAGGTCAGCGTGCGGACGAAGGGGGCCTCGGACTGGACGCGCGCCGGGACGAGCTCGACGATCTCGAGGACGGCTTGGCGGGGGATGGCAGACGGGTCGCGGGTGCGCGCAGATAACCTGAACGCGGCGAGGTCCGCCCGCGACCTCGTATCAGGGTGAAGACGCTCCACCCAGCAGCTCGAGCCGAGAAGATGCTCCGCCGTGGAGAGGTGCCACGCCTGGGCGGGAATGCCGCGGAGCTCGAGCTCGACGCGCTGCTCAAGCCAGTCGCATCCGGCGTGGGCGAGCTTACTCCAAGGGCGGAGGGAGAGCGCGAAGTTGGGTCCAAAATTATGAAGTCCAAGACTGAAATGCAAGACAAATTTAATTCTTCAAGCCAATATACGATGTTGAAATAGTAGTTTTCAACACCAATACCGAATAGCACTCTTCAATTTAGGTAAAAAAATAGCATTCTTCAATATGAAATGATTGTCCCTTTCAGACCATAGATGCCCAGGAAAGCAATCGAAATTAGGTTAAACAGTTGAGATGAAGGTAACACAAGTACTTTTAACAAACTATAGCACATAAAGTTGGAATTCTCTGTTTTCATACAGTAACTAGAAGCTGCATTACGCAAGACTCAAAATAAGATTATTGGGTCTGCGCCGGTAAAGCTTCATATCCCGCAATTAATCAGGTGGTGGAAGAAAAACTTACGGCAGTGTCCAAACGTCACATGAAATTTCGCTAAAATCTTGGTTGTGGGAAGAATATCCATTCGAAGGTGCAAGCAAGCACGGTGTCACATCAAGCTAAAGGCAGCAGAAGAGAAATATATATAAATCATCAGAGCATGAAAATGGAACAAAAACACATGGGACACCATACAGCCCAATAATCAATGATAAAAAAAATATAGACTGAACATGAGCTGATTCCCGTCAGTTAAACATGCATGAAAGCATCAGAATAAGAACACCATGGCGGTCAAGAATTCTGCGATTAGGTACTAGGAAGCTAGAGATCTTACATCATCGAAGCCTTGCAAATTAAGCCAGACATTTGTGCCACTCATAAGAGATACTTGCCGCTCTGAAGTATCACCACCAAATATCACAAAAGCCTTCTGCTTGCATGTACCATTCTGGATTATCTCTGCTTGTTTTGCTGATTGCATTTTTCTGGATAAAGCAGTCCATGCATTATTGCTTGGAACAAGGGAAGGAAAACGTGAGCAAGCATGCTGAACAATTGTACGGAGGATTCGAGAGTGAGAGAATCCAACCTGAAAAATGTTTTTTTGTTCCAAAGTTAGCAGTGAGATCAAGCATTATACATGTACACATGTAAATGTCCAACACTTACTTGCAGTAATTGCACGATGATTGATGGCTAATGTTTATACTGCATATTATTTAAAAATATAAACATCCTCAATGGTGTTGTGCAGCAGTAATCAAAGGTGCACACAAATGAGAAAAAATCATGTAACCTGGTTGAATTGTTTTTAATTTATAGAAACTGAAATTGCCAAATTTTGGATGTGGGAAGTACAAGTATTAGCAGTTATACCTTTGAAGCTTGTTGAAATAAGAAACTGGTTTGCTCCATCCCACTTATCTGTTAAGACGGACAACAACAGATGTCACACTCTAGAAATCGCAAGCCACGCTTCAAACTTCAAGCATGAGGAGATTTTCCAAGATGCTTACCAAATTAATGTCAGTGAAAAGGACAGTACCATACTCTGTATTTCCAAATTTACCACCGTTTTCAGATGAGGTCAGAGAAGTAGCAGGAGTTGGTAAAAACCAACCATCTATCCTGGCGAAGTCACGTAAGCCAAAATGGCGAAATAAAAGAGATACTCCTTGTCTTATGCAATCAATCACCTCTGCCGGAAAACGTGGAGGTGTATGATAAGCAACCTGTGAAGGGGTAAATATTCAATGCATTGATGAACTAAAGTTACACATAGTAGTACAAAACATACCCCCCCCCCCCCTGCGGAATTTACACGACCCAATAACTTGGATAATTCCAATATATTATGAAAAGAGGATGTATAATTCCGATACAAATTTCAGGTGAGATGAAGTTATAGAAAAGTAAAGCCTCATTTTGGCAGGCTAAGTTTCTGGTCGACAGGAAACATCTGGCCCTTGCGCATGTATACGACTCAATCACTTACATAGTAATACGTGATATATATTTCAAATACCTGTTGAGTTGGAAGGTACTTTCTACGGTAGTTAAATATTGTATCCTCCTGAATATCGCTAGTAATTGATGACTGAAGCTCAACCTGCAGAAAAGGGGATAAAAGAAACAAGTTCAGTCTTTCTACACATCTTCCAGACTTTCTAGAGATCAAACTCTCCATAAGGAACAACTTCTTTTGTCTGCCCTCGGAGGACCATGCAAAGTAACGAAATCCATTTTCAAGAACTTTCCTTATAATTAATAATCCAAAGACAGTACTCCCTCCATTTTTTTTACTCTGCATATTAGCTTTGTCTTAAGTCAAACTTTGTAAACGTTGACCAGTTTATAGAAAAAATATTAATCTACAATGCCAAATCATAACCGTTAGATTCTTCATTGAATATATTTTGAGATCATATATACTTGTTATTGTAAATGTTCATATTTTTTTCTATAAACTTGGTCAAACTTTATGAAGCTTGACTTACGACAAAGCTAATATATGAGTAAATAAAAACAGAGGGAGTACTATGCTGTAAGTAGGATTTCTTTAGAAATTAAATTAAGGTCATAAGTCATTGATTCTACTAAGGAAGATAAGGAACACAGATCTTAGCATTTTCCTCTTGGACGTTGCAGTTATTTTTACAGAAACAAAAGGACTACTGGAAAACAGAACAAAGTCATAAAAAATAAATCTAAACTTGATATAAACCAGACTTCTGTTCAAACATTTGAACGGAGTAAGGACCATATGAAAACAGAGGTGAGAAAAAGATGATATAGCTCTTACTTCTGTTGGAAGCAAAACGATAGGCTCACTGTTATTAGCTGTGCCAACATCAAGAACAATGGCTGTAAACTCACAACCCCCTTCAAGAAAAACTTCTATGATAACCTTATCATCAATTTCCTGTTAACATCAGAGATATCAGATTAGGTGACACATTCTTTTCTCTTAAGAAAAAATAGGGGTAACTACTAAGTACCAGGCACCTCTGAAAATATTCCCTTGGCTTTCTCAGCTGCCTCATTAGCACCATAAGCAACAACTACACCGATACTTGATCCAGCTCTCGTAGGTTTGACCTGTGAAGACACATCAGGAGTTACATACTAAACAAGAAAATTTAAGGAATACATTTTGAAATAAGGCTTTTTTACTTACAATCACTTTGCCATTTTCTTTATTCAAACCGATGCTTCCAAACCATTCCTCCAACTCTGACCTGGCCACCTTATCCTTCTACTTTGTCATAGCCGTAGGTGACACATGAGGGCACATCGTCAGGCGCCAACAGTAGAGCATCAGAATTAGTAATCACATAAGGCACCTTGTAAGAGATCATTCATTGCAAACTTTACCAAAAATACTGAAGTCCAACCAAAATCATGGATTTTGGGACAAGAATGGATCATGTCTTCTAATTTTTAGATTATAATAAAGAGATACTTTTGTCTTCCATAACTGCTGTTGCACTTTTGCAAAAGACAAAATAAAATAAGTTTATCCAAAGTGCTTGTTAAGATTCAGTGCCCTTGTTTTCTGAAACAAGAAGCACATGAGACAGAGTTCTGAATGATTAAAAAAATTAGGGTGTCACTACCTGTTTTCCTTATAAACTACATACTGTGTGTACTAAACCTTGTGTGTCTTACAATTTTTATTTTTATTTTGAAAATAGTCTTACAAGAATATTTTATAAAAAGAGCGACTGTTTTTAATGAAGATAAAGGTAATTCATATTGAATTGTGTACATAACACAGTCACAAAGATGCCTTACCTCTACAAGAAAGTTTGGTACTGTTAAGAAACCTTGAGCGTTGAGCTCGAGCGATGCATTATGCTGCAGTCATATTCAAGATTCAGGAAAATCAGGTCACACATATAACTGGAATTGTTCATATCAAGTGAATATACAAAAACAATTTCATATTTATGGACACAGATCACATTGCCATCAGCCTTTAAATGACAGTAATGATACAGCAAAGCTGCTCAGCAGATAGCATTCGTAAAATCCGTTAGTTTCATGCAATGGAAGATTTTTATTCCAATCAATTAAAACATACTAATACTGCAAACTCATTTCATGAGATAACTCAGGTATATTTTGTTAAACTAGAAAATGTTTAGGATGACACTGGACTATGCCTTCGACATCCAAGTACCAAAAATGACACTGAAGGATGATGAAAGCACAAAAAAGCTTATGGGCCAAGTGGCGACATGCCATGATTAGTAAAGCATACCTTGTCAAAAGCACGGAGGCATTCATTAGACGGCGTCCCAACAAATGGAACATTTGCTTTCTCCAAAAGCTCCTGAATATTTTTATAGAAACATGGCAAACATATAAAACATCACATATTCTAAATTTCTGTTGAGTAGCCAAGTATTCTAAATATTGGTGAACTGATATTAAGTTCTATACTGCAGGTATACTGCCTTTTGGTAGGCGTTAGCGTCTTATCATCAACAGAAATCAGCAGCAATGCGGCATTATTATAAAAAAAACTAAGAGACAGTCAGCACTACATGCCAGTTCAGTGCTAAATCAAACTGAATATCTGCAAGCATGCACCGTGGCACCAGCACTTTTTTTTGGAATGTAAACATTATATAATATTCAGTGGTCACTACGAACCTGAATACCGCCATCTTCACCAAATTTCCCATGTATCACCGGGAAAACAATGTCAACATTGGCAGCAAGATGCTCCGCGAATTCAGCCAGGGAGCCGAATTCTTGTGCCAGACTGTAGAATGTGAAATGTGCAACTGAACATGTTGAAATGGACTGAAATCGGTAAGGAAGGAAGAGGAATAAACCCTGGCGGTAAGCTCACCTTTCGAGCTTGAAATCGAAATCGGAAGGGGTGTTGGAATACAGCTGTGGAGCAGAACATGGCAGATTGTCATTTACAAATACAGTGCTCTAGTCACAATTAAACCAAACAGGGTAGGTAGTTGTTTAATCAGAATGGCAGAATCCAACCATGGGGATAATTATATGGCCGTGTATAAATAAACAAATCAAAGCGGGATCCTCAGATAAGAAATAAGATAATGCATCGCCGGATTCGGCTCGGACTGAATATTCAGCTAGGAACTAACAAGAGCAGCTGGGCACATCGGATCATCACCTGAGCTGGGGAGATCGCGAACGCGTTCATGCCACAGTCGATGTAGTAGCAGCTCACCAGCAAGTCCTCCCCCTGCATCCAACCAACGCTTATTTTTTGTGAGAAGACAGTGACCAAGTGTTGACCCGAACCCCACGCGGTCAAACCTTAAAGGCTGACCTGGATGTGGTCGAGCACGGAGCGCGCGGAGTTGAGCGAGATGCCCCGCTCGGCGGAGGGCCCGCCGCACACGAGCCCGACGCGGAGCGGCCGCCCCTCCTGCCCCGCCACCGCCGGCGCCATCCCTGTAACGGCCCGCTCGGAGACCACCGCGCGGAGCCGGCCTGGGGCGGTTGAATCGGCAGCCGAAGAGAAGGCGCGGCGCGCGGCGCGGGGCTGGGCTGTGGTCGCGGTGGCGGTCGCCGGGGAGGGGAGGCGCGGTAGCAGGCGGGGCTGGGCGAGGGAGAGCAGCATGCGATCGGCGCAATGCTGGGAGGTGAGGCTGACCGGTGAGGCGGGCGTGTGCGGTGGTGGTGGTGGGAGCCGGCCGGAGTGGGAGAGGGATGTGGGCGTGTGCGTGTCGTTTTTGTAGCGGACGCGGCCGGCGCCGGCTTGTCGCTTTCCGTCGGGCAGCCGGCTCGTAGTGGTGGTTGTGTTTCCATCCATTTGGGACGGCAGCTCTTGTTTTCCGAGGATTATCATTGCAGCCAGTACAAGACTGCTGACGGCACGTGGAGTAATCATGTTTTTTTTAGGAATCACGTTCGTTGGCCGTCTGAATCTTTTCTTTGACATCAATCTGAACCCATCCGGAAACCCCATTTCCACTTATTTTTAGCACTGGTCCAGATCATTTTCTAGCTATAGAAAAGAAAAGAAAATTCCAATTCCCTTTTTCGATAGATAGTTGAATTTATTATAACATAGAATGAAGTACTCCCTAGCGTTTTTACACTATTAAGTAAATTTTATATAAACCAACAATTTGTGAGCTATAATCTCTCTCTTGATAGCTTCAGTCGCCATGTCACCTCGTAGTGTTTGGAGAAAATCAAAACATAGGAATTAAAATATACTCCCTCCGTTCGAAAATACTTGTCATCAAAATGGACCCAAAAAAATGTATTTAGAACTAAATTACATCTAGATACATCCCGTTTTATTCATTTTGATGACAAGTATTTCCGGATGGAGTGAGTAGTACATTAATTTGGTAGGATGGCACTAGCCATCCTAATGAATTGATGATTTCAACAAAAAAAACAAATGGGATTTGAATGGAGGTATAGTTTAACACGGGGAATGGATAGTTTTCTTAAGAAAATCGTGTACTCGTTTTGTACACCGAATGTATCTATAGAAAACTTTTCTCTGGAATCATCATTCATTCCTATATCTTTTTCCTATGTAAATCCTTCAAACCGAAGAATCCGGCCTAAAATACATTGCATTGCCTTGCCGATGAGAAAGTGATATGCATTGCATTGCGGACGAAAATGAGACAAAAGACGGAACATAGTCCAAGCCACAATGGCAGATAAACGCCCCTATTCATTCGTGTACGCGTATACGAATGCCGAATCGGCGAGATTCTTTAAAGTGATCCACTTGCAACTACTAACGACATAATTGTCCTACTTGGCCGTCTAAACCTGCTTTGGATTCTATTAAACCATGGACACTGCCGAAACGTTGCATCATGTCTCTTGTTTTCTCTTGTTTGTGTAAAGTGCTGACCAAGTTTGTGGGCTTAAACTCGCAAGGCAAATACTCTGAAAGAAGATTCGCAATGCAAACTTAAGATCCATGCATATACTCTGCCGACCTCATTATGGATCCAAGCGAGCCAACCAGCCGAGCTAGCTATGTACAACAATAAAATTGCAGCGCCTACATTAAAGTATAAAAGACAGCGGCAAATCATGTTATTTTTTTAAATAAATATTTTTACAATATGCGTTGAACAAATTTTAAAATACAGAGAACTTTTTTTAAAACAAACACTGTAAAAATTTCAAATACACAACTGAACATTTTGTAGTATATGTTGAACAATGTTTTTTGTATATGATGAACAAATTTTAAATACACAATGAACATTTTTTAATATACGTTGAACAATTTCATAATATACTGTGAACATTTTTTGTAATACATGATGAACAGTTTTGGAATGCAAGGTGCACTATTTCATAATATACGATGAACATTTTATTAATATGATGAAGATTTTTGTAATACACGGTGAATTTTTTTATATAATGCACAATAAAAAGAAGAAAAACAGAAAGAGAAAATAAAAAGGAAACATAAAAGAAAAAAGTAACCAAAAAAGGAAAAAATAAAAAACAGGAAGAAAACAACTGAAAACCGGGCAAAACAGTGAAAACACTGGAAGAAAAAATCGTAGAAGAAAAACGAAAAAAAAAAACCCGCAAGGAATAGAGAAGGAAACAGCAGTGAAGACATCGAACAGCAAATGCTAATCCCATACATGGGCCGGCCCAACCGGAGGCTCCCTCAGCGAAAGCACAACATTCTAACGCTGACGAGCATCAAATAGGGTTTGCCCTTTTAGAGGGTCAAGTAATATCTGTATACTGTGCATTCATACACTATATGCTACCTACTTCATTTAACTAGAACGAATTCCTGTTAAAAAAAATAGGCACTTCCATTATTCTTTTGTCAGCAAACAGCCGGCTTCATTTTGTTTTGTTTTGAGAGGTATCTGGTTGATTTTATTTTCCTGGATTTCTTCTAGATTTTTTTGACAATGTTCATTCAGTGGAAGACGATGTTTTTGTCGACTACGACGCGACCGTGCCGGCTACCAATCCCAAAAATTGTAACCTCAATCTCTCACAGGTGCTCATAAAATAAGGTATGCATACGTTCGTTCATAGGGATGAGTATACGTGCATGTTTTAAGGCTTCAAGCAAACCACTAGTCATCAGAAAACCCATGATGAACCCATGCATTTGTATTGTGTTTTTTAGAAAAGTAACCGGATATTTTTATATTTCATTCTAACTCGGGCTTTTAGGAAAACTATCATTTATTGCATATCAAAATTCATAGGTATGGTAAGCTAGAACGCTCTTAGCTAAATTACGAGGATAAATTTACCCGTAAAGTCAAGGGCTAAGGACATCTCCAACGCGGCACCAAATATCTCCTATGTGTTCGAACCGGATGGACTCGACACTTTTAGATATCCAATGCTACCTCTCAATTGATCACGGGCATAGACGGACGAAATACCCCTGTTTGCCTCCAAATTTGAGGGAGCTCTAGGGAAGTCTGGACAGCGTGTGGGCACTAGCTACCAACTTGGACTCCATCACAAACCCACTTTTTTCTTTTCTCCTTCACTCACCTCTCTTCATTTGGACAAAGGGATGGACAAATAGGGTATTTCGGGGGAAAGAGCATTGGATGACCGGCGCACAGACATGCTTGCAGGCCGGCGCACGGACATGCCCGCATTGGATGATGGCGAATCTTGGAAGAAAATAAAGGAGGGCTCAAAGTTAACGATGTGAAGAAAAAGCCACTAACTCTTAGTTTTTTTTCAAATAAGGTTAAATTTCTGTTAGGAGGCTGAGCTGAATGCTAATATTTTTTCCTAATTTCTCGAGGGGGGCTCAAGCCTATCGAAGCACCCCTTTTAGATTCACCACCGGCCGCAACTGGCCGGACAAAATTACTGTTCCGACCCTTTGGGCTAACAAATTTCGAATTTGACCTCGTTTTGAAAACATCATCCATTAACCTTTTTAGGTGACGCAACATCCCCGGCGTCTGGGTTGCGAAGGAGACGCCACGCACCCTGGTGTTTGGCCCCTGGCCCACACGACTCGCCTGCTCGTTGACTTGCTGACGTGGCAAAGGGCCGGACGCCAGGCACCTTGGCGTTTCCTCCTCGCGACCCAGACGCCACCATCCTTGGCGTCTGGCCCTGGTAAGTGGATAACCCCCCGGGAGAGTGTGTGGGACCCACCCCACTCACTCTCCCCCATCCATCCCGAGCTGCAAAGAAACTTGCTGCTCTCCTCCTCTCTCCCACTCCTCAAGCTCCCCCTCAAATCCTCTTCAAAAGGTGGTTCTCTCAAGTGGATCTTTCCATCACTTTGTTGCTTGTGGTAATCTCCCCCAAATCCCCCAATTTTTTTGGTCAAATCTTGTTATTTTGGTTGCATTTTTGACATGTGGGTGGAACCCTAGTTAATATTCCCCCCTTATTATAGTGCGGATTTCTTGATTAACTTTGGAAATATAGTGATATGCAATGTGTGTAGTAGGAATATTTGCTTGTTGAGTAGAAAGATTGGGGGTTAGGGTTAGTTAGTGTTATGGGTAAATTTTGCTTAGTATGTGTTAATTAATGACACCTTTGTGGGCATCCAATAATTTAGTGTTTGATATGATTTGGATATAATGAAATGCTTGTGGACAAACACCATTTCTCATTGATGCCTTAAATGCATTCATGTTGTTTTTAGATGGGGAGACTTGTTAATGTTCATTATATGGACAAGGAGGCATTCTTGAGTAACAATGCCGACACGGGTGAAGAAACAATGGTTTTTGATACAAACCCTAGCTATGAGGATGTTGTTGCAAAAGTGAGACATGTTTTAAAGTGGATGGACAACAATGTTGATGTTAAGTTAATAGGAAGGTATGATGTTGGAGTTGGAACCAAATCTCGGTTGAAAAGTATGCCCATCACCTTGGATTTGCATTGGGATGTATACAAGGAAAAAGTTTCTCAATCGGAAGATAAGTCACTTGAATTGTTTGCCACCAAGGTTGAATCTCCGTGGTTTACATTTGATTTGAACCTTCATGTGTCTTCCCCAATGAAGGCCATGACTGAGAGAACAATTGTGCCACTTGTTGAGGAAAGGGTTGTGGTTGATGTCCCCAATGCTTATCGCCAACCACATCCCCGTCTACCATTTACTGAAGCAAATGAGGTTGAGTGGTATGCCCCCAATGCTTCTAGCCAACCACCAACTAGCCAAGCAAATGCAATTGAAGTGATTGATAGTGACAAAGTAATTGAAGAGGATGGAGATGCTCATGATGATGATGAAGAGCAAGAGGAAGGCTTTCATGGGAATGATGTTGGTGACTTGGATGCGTACATAGCGCAAAAGGACATGGATCGTGAGTTGCCTTTTAGGCGTCAATATGCATATGACTCGGATGACGAAGGTCCGGGGCAAGATTTGGATGAGGATGGATTCACAAAGGATGAAAATCAAATGCACTTTGAGCTGACGAGCTTAGAAAAAAAGAACTCACTTGTTTCGAGATCTCAGCCTTGCCCATAAAGCCGTAGTTGATGGTGGCATGAGAATGACGGCGATTGAGCCAACACCATGCCCGGATCCAGGTGAACCAAGGGAGGAGAACGAGGACGAGAATGCTTATCTGAAGAAAGGAGTGAAGTTTCTGACCTTGGCTATGCTGAAGATTTGGTTGTCTGACTATGCCATTCGGAACCATAGGCCTTATTATGTTGAGCACTCTGACATTAAGTTGCGTTACATCGTGATGTGTGAGCAAGAAGGATGCCCACGGAAGGTTCGATCAAGAAAGCTTGAAGAAACTGGAGAATGGGTGTTAAGAAGTTGTGTTGCCACTCATAGGTGCAAACCGCCATCGAAACGGGTTATAAAGACACACCGTCAACTCACGTCTGAATATCTTGGATACAAATTTATGAAAGACATAGCTGTTGATCCCACTGTGAAAGTGAGGTTTCTCATGCGGACGGTAAAAAAACAGTTTGGTTATGAAGTGAAGTATGGGAAGGCATGGAAGGCAAAGGCAAGTGCTATCAGGATGTTGTATGGTGGTTATGAAGAAGCATACAATCAGCTGCCGAGGTTGTTGGGCGCAATTGCACATAGGAATCCGAGTAAGTTTCATGTGGTCGATGATCACGAGGGAGTGTTTCACCGTGCCTTCTGGTGTTATGGGCAATGTGTGGCGGCGTTTCAGCATTGTCGTCCGGTCTTGTCTATAGATGGCACATTCTTGACCGGTAGATACAAGGGCACACTAATGGTAGCAATGGCACACTCGTCGAACGACAATGTGTTGCCAGTGGCATTTGCTTTGGTCCCTTCCGAGCACCAAGACAACTGGGAGTGGTTCATGGGTCATGTCAGACACAATGTGATCGGGTCTAGGGAGGTATGCATCATATCGGACCGGCACCATGGCATACTCAAGGCAATGGACATTGTTATTCCAGGGTTTCCAAAGCTTCACCACAGATGGTGCATGAGGCATTTTGTGGCTAACTTTTACCGGGCGTGTAAAAGCAAGGAGTTAAGCAAAGACCTTACCCATGTTTGTGTGGCCTTCACCACCAATGCATTCGATGAGCGATACAACAAACTCTTTGCGGCGGTGAACGAAGGGGGGGAAGATTTCTTGACTAGGAATTTTAGCGAGAAACACAAGTGGGAACGCGCTCATGATGATGGAGGTAGGCGATATGGGGACATGACGAGCAACCTTGTTGAATGTTTCAACAATGTGCTCAAGGGTGCTCGTTCAATGCCGGTGACGGCAATAGTGGAGTATACCTTCTTCAAGCTTAATGAATACTTTCAGAGGCATTCTGAAGAGACTGCAAAATGGATAGGTGAAAGCAAGGATTATCCGGATAAGATTGATGAATGGCTGCAATTACAAGCAAGCAAGTCTTCTCGACAACAAGTTATCATATTTGACAAAATTGAAATGATCTATCAAATTGACGAGCCAGGTGGCACTACACGCGACGGTTTGTCATATGGTGGTGCCGCATTTGAGGTGCATCTCAAGACTCGGTGGTGCCAGTGCGAGAGGCCTAGTAAGTACCATTGGCCATGCTCGCATTTGATAACGGCGGCGAAGGCGAGAAACATACATATTTCAGATGGGGAAACCGTGAGGATGCAAGAGTTTCATGTCGAAGCTACAAGGTTGACATGGGCTCCTCGATTTCAGCCTTTCTTAGACCAATCACAGTGGCCTGAGTATCATGGCCCTCATATAAAGCCAGACCCTCTCATGAAGGTGGAGACCAAGGGTAGAAGGAGAACTAAGAGGTTCAGGGGTGATATGGATGACTGGCTGGATTCACTGGCATGAACCAATTTGGTAGCGGTCATTTCATGGAGGCTCCTGACAATATCAATTGTGGGAGGTGTGATGAAGGTGGACACAATACACGGTCATGCAAGAAAAGGAAGACCTCGAAGGGGGGCATTCCTAGCACTAGCCGTAGATGAAGAACAAGTGCTAGAGGTGGTGGTGCCCGTAGAGGAACCACAAGTGCTAGAGGTTGTGGTGGTCGTAGAGGAACCACAAGTGCCAGAGGTGGTCGTAGAGGTGTCACAAGTGCCAGAGGTGGTGGTGGTGGTCATAGAGGAAGCACTAGTGCTAGAGGTGGTGGTGGTGGTCGTAGAGGAAGCACAAGTGGTAGACGAATGGTTGATAATGGATCGGCCTTCGGTTATTTGCATAATCCAGATGGGTGATCTAATAATCATGGTATATTATTGGTTCATCAACTTTTTCCTATCATTTTCGGTATTTGTGTCTTTTGCTAACAATTGCTCTTCTTGTAGGCATGGCTTCATCCGGTTCGAGGACAAGGCCGCCGTGCGCGGACCAGGAGGACATGCCGAAGACTTGGCTGGAGGCTAGTGTGGACAAGAAGGGGGAGGAGAATGTGGTCACACCAGCGTGTTGGTGTGGTGATGTTTGCAAGGTGAAAGTGTCCACGGACCGCAAAAAGGCATGGACCGAAGGTAGAAGATTCTTTGTGTGTCCCAACTATGCACATGATCGTGCGCGGCCAACTAACGCATATGACATACCACCGGTATGTTACACATACATCCAAATAATGTCGATATGATTGAACTCATATTACTAACACAAAACATGGTTTGCATGTAGTCACCTCCTCCACTTTGCAAATACTTCACTTGGATAGATGACGAAGTACCGAAAGATGTCCAGGAGGACCAATATCGAGATTGCTTACGGAGGCAGCGCCTGTTTGAGGAGTCCTTAGCACGGGAGGAGGAGCGGCTGCATCGTGAAACGGAGAGGAACGAGCGCAAGAAGCGTGAGCAAGAGAAGGCACGTAAAGAGAAGAAGGCTCGTGAAGAAGAGAGGGCACGAAAGCTTGCAAGGGCTCGCGATGCACGAGAGGAGGACGAGGCACGTGACAAGAAGGGAAAGTGGCCCCGTACTACTCAGTAGACAAATGGAAAAGGCACCATTATCGTCGACGGACTTTTTAGCCATTCGGAACTCCTTTTGTGTTATGAACTTGTCATTAGAAATTATCTGAAAACTATGTATTCTGTGTGAAAACTATGTATCGTAATCTTGAGTGTGGGATTTCTGTCATGTTTGAATGTGTGCAAAATTTTGAAAACTATGTTTTGTGTGTCAAAACTATGTCTTAATTTGTGCAAGTCAGAGTCAGAACCAGACGCCAAGGACTCTGGCGTCTGGCTTTGCTGCACACCCAAACGTCAAGAACTGTGGCGTCTGGCCTCTACGCATGCCACCAGGCTTCCAGAGACCTATGTCTGCCACTATGCGCTACCCAGAGACCCAGACGCCACGGTCCCTGGCGTCTGGATCTATGCCACCAGACTGCCAGCACCACAGACCTGTGTCTGCCTCTGCGCGCGACCCAGACGCCACGGTCCCTGGTGTCTGGTGATGGCTTCTCGCCCCTCGTTGGTTGCCCCAAGTGGAAGGTTGAGATGTAGCGTAGCGGCAAATTTCCATTGGCAAAGATACCAAGGATCGAATCCCGTGAGACTCCGATGGTCGATAAGTAGGTGTCAACGACGCCAGAAACTTAGCGGTTGACAGGACCTGCACACAGATACAGATAACTTTGCTCCCAACGAGTACAGAGAGGTTGTCAATCCCTCTGGCCTTGTTGTTTACAAAGGATCAAACACAAGAGGTAATAATGATAGCTATGACTGCAACTAGGAAATAAAAACAGGAAGTAAATAGAAGGTGTGATCAGTGGTGGTAATATGGACCGGGGTCCCATGATGTTCACTAGTGATGTCTCTCTCCCAAAAGACGATAAAACAACAAAGCGAGGTAAACAAATTACAGCTGGGCAATTGACATGATTATGTGCGCAAACCAATGCTAACTATGCTGCAAAGAAAGGTAGAGGCTCAAAAGCATGGGCGGTACGCCAAGGCAAGTAGACCGAAATCCATCTGCATCTACTACTAATCATCCACCTTGAGATATCTATCCAGAACATCTCGCTGGTATTAAGTTGCGAATCCCACCCAAAGTGTAAACTCAAAGCAACAGACAACTGCATTAAAAGAACTTTGCGTAAAGTAAACAATCCTTGCACCCGCAAGTACAAGCACCGTTGTTTTCTCCCTTGTGGCAACAGCACATCCCCAAGACTCATGTTTATGTCACTCAAGCTAGTCATCAGGGGGCATGAACCCACAATTAAGCATAACGCTCCCTCTTGGAGTTACTACCTACTACTTGGCCAACGCAATAAACAGCAACGGAGAACATGCTAGAATTACTCAAGAACAAAGATATAAAAGAGGTTAATCAAATATATTACTCAAACACAATCTGAACATAATCTCATAATCCATCAGATCCCAGCAAACTCAGCAGAGCAATAGCAAAAAGATTACATATGTGCCTCGATCATGTAGGGCAGCTCACGAGGTCTAAGCCATGAAGAGCAAAGAGGGGAGGAGAACATCACATAGCTACTGATCATGGACCCATGGTCCAAGGGGGACTACTCACGACTCATCCGGGAAGCGTCCATGGTGGTGGAGAAGCTCCCGGTGGTGGTTCTCCCCTCCGGCAGGGTGCCGGGAAGAGTTCTCCTGATGCTCCCGATCTTGGAAGCGCTGCGGCGGCGGAATAGAGGCGAGATCGCGAAAAAGGGTTCCGTCCTCGAGGGTTTCGGGACGAGAGGAATATATATGCGAAGGTGGGCAACCAGAGGCGGAGCTGGGGCCCCAGGCGCCCCCCTGGCGCGGCCAGGGGTGGGGCCGCGCCAGGTGGCCGCCTGGCCCCCCTGGCTCCCCTCTATCCCCGCTTTGGTTTTTCGCGAAGCTTCCTGTACGCTGATTTTTCCTGTATTTTTCCCGGAATTTTTGGAGCACTTTTAATATGGGAAAAACCTGAAATAGAAAAACAGCAGAAAACAGGAACTGGCACTATGGTGCACTGAGTTAATAGGTTAGTCCAAATATGATCAAAAGTGTGTGGAAGTGCATAAATATCATAGCAATATCACACAAAAGAGGCATGGAGCAAGCAGAAATTATAGATACGTTTTGGACGTATCAACATCCCCAAGCTTAATTCCTGCTCGTCCTCGAGTAGGTAAATGATAACAAGCATAATTTCTGTGGTGACATGCTACCAACCATATAAGAACTTTTTAAGTAAAGCAATCAAGGAATGTACTTCAATTCAAGTCATAACAAGCAAGAGTCTATATTAGCATTGTAACAAGCAACATAAGAACATAAAGGTGCAAGAGCTCTCGCTGTCCGTGACTCGAATGTCTCCAAATGGTGTTGGCGTGCAAGAAAGGGGATAGGGATATACGAGAGAGTAAAACATAGTTTTTGTATTGTTGAGAACTTAATCTACTAAAGTTTCACACTTGGTCTTCTTTGGAATCTTATCTTGACTCATCCCCAGACCAACAGCCAGGTACAAGTCAAAATGATCCACTCCCTTTCGATTTTTTGAGCACTCATGCAATGGATGAGCGTAAGCAAGAAAGTTGACACTTAGGATGGCAAAAAAGAGAAAAATGATGGAGGAGGAAGACAAAAAAGGTGTGAAAGGCTCACATCAATGAGGACAATCATAGGCGAGAGAAAGCCAAATGATAGATATGATGTGAGGAGTAGGGATTTCCATGCAACGGATGCACATATGAGCTAAGGTAAGCTCTCCAATGGAACTAGTGGGGGTGCATCCAACTTGCTTGCTCAAGAAGACCTAGAGCTCTTTTGAGGAGGCTCATCATTGAAATATACAAGCCAAGTTCTATAGTGTGAAGGTCCCCACATAGCTATATGCATAAATGATAATCTCTATGGAGTACAAGGTATAAGATGGAGTACGAGTGTGGATCTCTCAAAAGGAATAGTAGTGTGCCCCCTTCTCTCTTTTTATTTCTTTTTCTCTTTTTTTTTTATATTTTTTTATTTTTTGTGGCCTCAATGGCTCTTTCTATTTAACTCTCATTTGTCCTCTTTGGGATCTTTTGATTTTGTCCTCTTTGGGATCTATTTAACTGAGGGAAATACTTACGCTACTGTGTTGCATCACCCTTTCCTCTTCGAGGGAATATAACGCAAGCTCGAGAAGTAGCAGCTATCAGCCTTCCCCGCGTAGGGAGAGGCGTGTCTCCGCGTTGCCTGTTGAGCACCCGACGCTCAACGGCCGGCTAGGACGCCGAGATAGAATTAGAGAAAATGACGCTTGTCATCGGATCGACCGCCTGGCGTGATCCCTAGCGCTATAAGAAGAAGACGCGAGCAGCCCACCTTTTTTCGGCCCTCGCATTCAAAACGAGCCCTTTCCTAAAGGGTTCTCGCTCCCACGAGATACACCTAAATACAACGGCTCTGTGAAGCCGGAAGATTGGCTTGTCGACTACTTCTCCGCCGTCAGCATAGTGAACGGCAACAAGCGTGTTGCCGTGAAGTATGTCCCGCTCATGCTCCAGGGCACGGCGCGGACTTGGCTCAACATCCTAGTGTCTTACAGCGTCAACAGCTGGGTAGATTTCACCGAGGTCTTCATTCACAACTTCATCAGCACCTACAAGCGGCCGCCCAAGCTTTGTCAGCTCTCTCTGTGCGTCCAGGGCCCGACCGAGTCCACCCGCGACTACCTGATGCGGTGGGTCGAGCAGTGAAACTCCTGCGAAGGGGTGTGCGAGGTGCAGGCCATAGAGTATTTCACGGCCGGGTGCAGAGAAGGCACTATCCTCAAGCACCGACTCCTCTGCGATGAACTAGCTACGCTCGACGAGCTGCTGATCATCGCACACAAGTACGCCATGGCCAATTCCTCCATGAAGTCGGAGCTCCAAGTGGACGCCTTCGGAAGAGTGCTCCCTCCGACTCCCAGGATGCCGGCTGGCGATTCTAGTCGACACCAGCAGCAGAGCGACCACAAGTGCAAGGCCCTGATGCCAGCTTCCATCAGCCGGTAGGTGGCGACAGTTGATGACCAGCAGCCAGAGGGGCAGCCTTTACCCAAGCGAACGAAAGGCGGCAAGCCAGCCTGGCAGCCGACCTTTTCCTATGAGCAAACCATCGATGCTCCTTGCAAGTTCCATAGCGGTGCGAAGCCGTCCAATCACATCACTAGGAAGTGCCACTGGCTCACCCGAATCTCCAAGGGCGAAGGACTACTGCCACCGCCGCCTGCTGGTCAGCCAGCTCCGCCTCCCCGGCAGCCGGTGGCTCATCCAGCAGTCGGCGCTATCGAAGATGAGTTCCCAGAAAGCTCAACGCCTATGTTGTATTCACTAGTGTGGTTGATGACAAGCGCAGCCGACGACAACAGCACCAGGAAGTCAATGCCATCGCATCTGATTCCCCAAAGTTCATGCACTGGTCAGGGAAGCCAATCCAGTGGAGCCAAGCCGACCACCCGGAGGTGATGCCTTCCCCAGGTTCTTATGCCTTGGTGTTGGATGCCACTTTGGCAACAGACATGCGAGCTGCTCGTTTCTCCCGAGTCTTGATAGATGGCGATAGCAGCATCAATATCCTTTACCGTGATACCATGGAGAAGTTGAATGTCAAAGAAAGGCAGCTTCAGCCCAGTCGGACTTTATTCCACGACATTGTGCCCGGTCTCTTCTTCTCACCAGTCGACAAGATCAAAATGGACGTCCTCTTTGGAGACAAAGATCATTTCCGCTATGAAGCGATCTGGTTTGAAGTGGTTGATCTAGAAAGCCCTTATCACGCACTGCTTGGCCCACCTGCTTTGGCCAAGTTCATGGTGGTACCACACTATGCTTACCTCAAGATGAAGATGCCAGGAACCAAGGGTATTATCACCATAACTAGGGACTACAAGAAGTCGGCCGCTTGCGCTACAGCTAGCACTCGGCTGGCCGAGTCCCTGGTGGTCGCTGCTGAGAAGAAGCTACTGGACCGGGTGGTGTCCATGGTTGGCAAGCAGCCGGACCTATCACCAGAGCCCAATGAGTCAGAGACCCAAGCCTCCTTGCAGCCGGCTAAAGAAACCGAAAAGATACCCTTGGACCCAAACATCCGAAGAGATTTGCTGTCATAGGGTCAAGCCTCGACAACAAATAGGAAAGCGAACTCGTCAATTACCTCCGTGAGAATCGGGACATCTTTGCATGGTCGCCCAAGGACATGCCGGGTGTTCGGACGGATTTCGCCGAGCACAAGCTGCATGTCAGAGCAGATGCCAAACCAGTTAAGCAGCCTCTGCGCCGTCTGTCGGAAGAGAAAATAAGGATTGTTGGAGAAGAAATAGCCTGGCTCCTAGCAGCCGGCTTCATTATGGAAGTGTTCTTTCCAGAATGGCTTGCCAATCCAGTACTTGTACTGTAGAAAAACAACAAGTGGCGAATGTGTATTGATTATACCAGCCTCAACAAAGCCTACCCCAAGGATCTGTTAGCCTTACCACGGATTGACCAAGTAATAGACTCAACAGCCGGATGCAAGCTGCTGAGCTTTTTGGATGCCTATTCGTGATACCACCAGATCAAGCTGGACCCGGCTGATCGCCTGAAGACCACCTTTATCACACCATTTGGAGCCATCTGCTACCTAACCATGACATTCGGCTTGAGAAATGCCGGTGCCACGTTTCAGTGTTGCATGCAGAAGTGCCTCCTCAAGCAACTCAGCAGAAATGCTCATGTCTATGTGGATGATATTGTGGTGTAGACGGAGAGGCGCGACACTCTCTTGGAAGATCTCAAGGAGACTTTTGATAATCTACGCCGTTTTCAGATCAAGCTCAACCCAGAAAAGTGTGTCTTTGGAGTACCAGCCGACCAGCTCCTTGTTTTCCTGGTTTCAGAGTGCGGCATTGAGTGCAACCATGTGAAGGTCAAGGCCATCGAGAGGATGGAGAGGCCCACCCGGCTGCAGGATGTCCAGAAGTTCACCGGCTGCTTGGCATCCCTCAACCGTTTCATTAGTCGGCTAGGCGAGAAGGCTCTTCCCCTGTACCAACTCATGAAGAAAAGCACTCACTTCGAGTGGAACGACAAGGTGGACGAGGCTTTCCTCCAACTAAAGAAGACGTTGACCACGCCACCTGTCCTGGCGGCTCCGACTGCTAAGAGACCATCCTCCTTTACATTGCCATGACAAGCTGGGTGGTCAGCGCGGTCATCGTGGTACAACGCTCAGAGGATGGCAAGGCACGGCCGGTCCAAAGGCCCGTGTATTATTTAAGAGAGGTATTGTCAACCTCGAAGCAGAACTACCCACACTACCAGAAGATGTGCTGCGGCGTGTATTTCACTGCCAAGAAGCTCAAGCCGTACTTTCAAGAGCACCCCATCACGGTTGTCTACACTACCCCACTTGCCGAGATCATAGGCAGCAGAGACGCATCAGGCCGGGTGGCCAAGTGGGCCATCGAGCTGGCTCCTTATGCCATCTTCTACCAGCCTCGCACCGCCAACAAATCTCAAGCGTTGGCAGACTTCCTCGTCGACTGGGCCGAGACCCGGTACTTCCCGCCTGCGCCAGATTGCACCCATTGGCGGATGCACTTTGATGGCTCGAAGATGCGCACCAGCCTGGGAGCCGGCATTGTCCTCATCTCTCCCAAGGGCGACAAGCTCAGATATACACTGCAGATTAACTTCGCCGCCTCCAACAATGTGGCCGAGTACGAGGCACTAGTACACGGACTCCGGCTGGCCAAAGAGCTCGACATCCGCCGAGTCCTGTGCTACGGCGACTCGGATTTGGTGGTCCAATAGTCATCTGGTGTCTGGGATGCCAAGGATTCAAACATGGCAAGCTACCGCTTCCTCGTCCAGCAACTTAGTGGATACTTTGAAGGCTGCGAGTTCCTTCATGTGCCACGAGCCGACAACGAGCAAGCAGATGCCCAGGCACGGATCGGCTCCACCCGGCAAGCTATACCAACCGTTGTCTCCCTTCAGCGCCTCCTCAAGCCGTCTATCAAGCCGTCGCCAGAATCTGAGTCCATCTTCGTGCCGGCTGAACCTGGAGAAGTCGGATCCGACTCGGGGGCTGCAGCAGCCGGCCCAAGGACCTCAGCAGGCGGCTCAGGGACTGCAACAGTCGTACCTGGCCTGGGAACTTTGGAACCTGGCCCGGGGACTGTAGCAGTCGGCCCGGGGACTTCAGCGGGTGGTCCGGGGACGGCAGCAGTCGGCCCGGCGACTTCAACGAAATATCAAGCGACAGTCGAGTCCACCCCGCCACCTCCCAACCCAGCCGCCCTAGTAACAGTGACCGTGGTGGCGATAGATGAAGTCCAAGCTCTGTCATGGGCACAACCCATCCTCAACTTCCTGGTGAATAGAGAGCTGCCGACTGATGAGATTTCGGTCCGGCAAGTACAGCGCCGGACAGGAGCCTACACAATAATAAACAGAGAGTTTGTGAGGCGCAGTGTGACTGGAGTCTTGCAGCGCCGCGTAGAGCCAGAAAAGGGCAAGGCAATCCTCAAAGACATCCACCAAGGCGAGTGCATCCACCACGCGGCTTCCAGATCCCTTGTCGCCAAAGCTTTCCGGCATGGTTTCATCTGGCCGACTGCTTTGAGGATGCCAAAGATTTGGTCAAACACTGCAAGGGATGTCAGAAATTCAGCTCCAAGCAACACCTGCTGGCTTCCGCACTCAAGACCATCCCCCTCACTTGGCCCTTCGCCATTTGGGGGCTGGATATGGTAGGCCCATTCAAGACAGCACGCGGCGGCATGACCCATCTACTCGTCGCCATGGACAAGTTCACCACGTGGATAGAAGCAAGGCTAATCAAAAAGCTGAATGGGACGAATGCCATGACCTTCATTGCAGATATCACCGTCCGGTACGGCATACCACACAGCATCATCACCGACAATGGCACCAACTTCGCCAAAGGCGCTCTGGCCCATTTCTACACGACACAAGGCATCCGACTTGACTTAGTGTCCGTTGCCCATCCGCAGTCAAACGGCCAGGTCGAGCGAGCAAACGGCCTCATCCTCTCCGACATCAAGCCCCGACTGGTCGAGCCGCTGGAGCGTTCGGTCGGAAGCTAGATCGACAAGCTGTCGACTGTCCTCTGGATCCTCCGCACCACTCCAAACAAGTCAACTGGCAAGGAGCTGCTCGGCAAGAGTCCAATGGGGCGTTGCGCGCGATCTCCTTTCCAGCGCCGCTGCTCGCTCGTACCTGGCCACCGGCGTCGCCGCTCATGCCCGCACTCCGCCAGCGCGGCTGCTGGTCGCTAGCGTCGCCATTCCTCGTTCGCGCTTGGCCGCCGGCGCCGCTGCTCGCGCCCGCGTGCAGCAGGGGCGGCTGTCGCTCGCTCGTGTGCCTGACGCTGCCCTCACCCTATGCGTGCGTGGCACCACCGGCTGAAGGCCTGACGCCGCCCTCTTCCCCCTCGGAGCGATGCTCCGGTCTCCGTACCTGAATGCGTGCTGCAGTTTTTGCTTGGACAGGAGCCGATTGCGTTTTGTTTTTTTGCATGAAGGGTGCCTATGTAACTGTCAATAAACTGTCTAACGCCGTTTGTGCAGAACCGTTATGCCACGTTAGCTTTTGCGGGCTCCACTTGTCATAATCGTCATCAAATGGGTCAAAATCGACAACTAGTGTTTTCTGCAAAACATTATGAAAAAAATTAATGCTTTTTGACACAATTCCGTAGATATGTAATTCTTGCAACCCTATCCTGAAGTGTCGATGTTTTTTGCAGTTCACTCGATTGACTTTGGAGCTGGCAGTATGAGGTCACACACTATCCGTCAAACCGCCGAATCACCGATGGCACAAAACGAGAATGCGTAATCATCTGCCACGCTCGTCCCACTGCGTATGATAGTGTACATGCTCTTCGAATCTCAAGGCATCAGTGTAGTGTACGTACTTGCTGCTACTTCCTGACGCAAAGACGGAAGGAAAAGTACTGCTTCAAGTAGTAGTCCACGGGATCATAATTCACGCCTACGATCCCACACAAGATACATCTGAAGATCACGATTTACAGAAGGGTGGGACGTGAGTCACAGCCGCCGTCTTCCGAGCTGCGACCCTCGCTTGAGTCGCCGGTTGCCGCTAAGACATCTCCACTGAGCTGCCACGGCGGGGCTGACCCTCACCGCAAGCCGCCGACCCGCCGTCGCTCTCACCCCGCAGCCTCAAGGTGCCCTGCCCCTGACGTAGCTCGCCCCGGGAGACCTCGCCCCAGCGGCAGTTGAGTCGCCGCCACTACGGCCATGGCCTCAGCCTCGCCTATGTCGGTCATCTTCGACCCCGCGGCCGCGCCAAGGCTGCTCCGGCCGTTATCAACCATTCTGGTTACAAGTTGTCGTCTGGTCGAGTTAACCCAGCTCGCTCTTTGCCTCGCCACTGCTGTCCTCGCCGGCCTTGCTGCGTAAGGTGGCCCCGCCTCAGCACGCCTCCGCCTGCCTGAGCCGCCCGTGCTTTTTTTTTGAACCAGGCAATACCCTTTTCCATTACTGCGACATAATGGAAATACATCAGTCCAAAGAAGGAAGAAAAGGGGAAAGCGAGTTCAAACATCACCGGGAAACCCACTATAAGCACTCGCCATCGAGATTACCCATCGTGGGGCGAAAACCTGACGACACCATATCTCAATAACTAAGTGCCAAACCCTACAGCCCCCAACAAACACACATTATTGGCTCACAACAATTGAGCAATAAAAAGGTCAGACCCACGCACGGGAAAAGTATCTCAGCATCTAACTAGACCAGAGCATCTCAGCAACACGGGATCATCGGTGAGCCGATTCTTCAGGGCTTGCCGTGCAGATTCTCATCATCATTGACACGTTCTTCTTCAGCATCTTTGCCTCGTCCCTTATGGTAGCCGCGTCTTCTTGCTTCAGCAGTCCTGCCCAGTAACACATTAGAGGACATGCAGAAAAAACACATTCAAACGTGTTTTTAAGCGGCTTGAATTCGAAAGTAGCTCTATTACGACAAGACCATATCGCCCAGCATACAGAAGCAATCCCCACTGTGTAAAACTCTTCTCCACCGGGGAAGAAAGTAAAGCACCACACATAGGCTTGCCAAATATTGTCAGAGCACAAAGCAGTGCCGAACATACATGCCACTGTCCTCCATGTCACCCTAGCGATAGGACAAGTAAAGAATAGATGTTGTGCAGTCTATCGCCCAGCACAAAAGAAACATTTAGGATTTCCTTTCCAACCTCGATGTTTCATTACGTCTCTAGGCAAAACAACATCCTGAAATAGATGCCATTGGAAAATTTGAATTATAGAGGAATTCTGGCACTCCAGATCCATCTGGAGTCACACCCAGCAATACTATTTTCCAGGAAAGAGTACACAAATTTAGTGCTGAATGAAGTTTTCCCTCCCAGACCCCACTTAATCACATCATTAGCCTCTGAGATGCAAGCTTCCCTTGCCATGTTACCCACATTTATCCACTGTTAACTGAGTTCAGTATTAAGCCTCCTTCTAAAGAAAGAGGAGGGATCAGCATTTAAGCACTTATCAGCAGTGGACTCAAGATATTTGTATATAGAAAATAAGCGAGGGAATTGTTCAGTTAGAGGGATATTGTCCCCAATGGGGTCAATCCATAGCCTGGCAATATTTCCTGATTGTATCATCACTCTCCTTCCTGCCATATAAAGGTATTTCACCTTCATAATGGCTTTCCAGCATGGTGAGTCGTTGCTTTTCATTT
Source organism: Secale cereale (assembly GCA_902687465.1). Taxonomy (NCBI): domain Eukaryota; kingdom Viridiplantae; phylum Streptophyta; class Magnoliopsida; order Poales; family Poaceae; genus Secale; species Secale cereale. The sequence continues at coordinate 36,653,002 of LR738710.1, forward strand.
TGACATCACCCACTGTGGCCCTGCTAAAGTATTTAGCTCTCACAATATCTTGCCACAATCCTGATTTAGTTTCCAATTTCCACCACCATTTAGTGATCAAACTTAAATTCTTCTTATGCAAATCCTTCACACCCAATCCCCCTTTGTTCTTAGATCTGCATATCCTAGCCCACTTAACAAGACAATACCATTTCTTATTCTTCGTCACATGCCAGAAGAATCTCCTTCTACACTTGTCAATCCTATCAAGGATAGTTTTGGATAGAAGGAACATGGACATATAATAAAATACAATGCTAGAGATATTGGCATTAAGTAATGTCAGGCGATCACCAGAAGAGGCATTGCCCCCCAGTCCAGAGTCACACTTATTAATGTACCTGGCCTCCAAAAAGTCCCAATCAGCTACTCGCAAGGAGGAAAAAGTCACTGGCACCCCAAGATTTTTCATGGGAATGTGCCCAATTTGACAATCAAAGATATCAACATAAGTTCTAAGAATGTCATCATCCCCCTCCCCCCACACACATGATTTCACTTTTTTGAAAGTTTACATTGAGCCCAGACATGAGCTCAAAAAAGTAAAGCAACAGTTTCATGTTCACAGCCTTATCCGGATCATGATCTATGCATAACACCGTGTAATCTGCATACTGCAGAATGGCCGCTCCATTTTCAGTAAGATCCGGTGCAAGCCCAACAATCAGATTATTTTTCTGAGCTTGCAACACCGTTTTACATAAGCATTCGACCGCTATGTTAAATAGGAACGGCGACACGGGATCTCCCTGCCTAACCCCTTTGAAACTTTTGAAATATGGCCCCATGGTGTTGTTTAGCTTGACACTAACTGTGCCATCGACCAGGATACTTGTAATCCACTTACACCAAGTGGTACCCAACCCTTTCATCTCAAGGCACTCCAGCAAAAAGTCCCAATTTACCTTGTCGTACGCTTGCTCAAAATCAAGCTTAATAACAATCCCCACTTTTTTCTTGATGAAAGTATGATGCAAAATCTCATGTAAGGACAAGACCCCATCCATAATACTTCTATGTTTAATAAACACATTCTGATGCCTACTAAACAATTTGTCAGCAAGGGGGCCACCCTGTTATCAAGCACCTTGGTAATCAGCTTGTAAGGGCATCTAAGCAAGCAAATTGTCCTGCATTGTTGGATCTTATTAGCCCCACTAATCTTGGGCGGTAGAGTTATACCGCCATAATTCAATCTAATAACATCAAGCTCCCCCGCATGAAAAGCAGTAAACAATCTCATAATATATTCTTTCACAATATCCCAACAATGCTGATAAAACTCAGCTGGGATATTATCCGGGCCCGAGGCCCTGTTGCTTTTCATGGAAAATAAAGCTTTTTTTACCTCTTCTTCTGTGAAGGGTCTATTAAGATTCTCATTATCTAGCTCATTGAGCTTCTCTTATTCCCCCCATATACTAGGGTCTAGATGAAACATGTTCCCCTGAGCTGGTCCAAAAAGATTCTTATAAACATCAGTGGCATGCTCCAGGAGCTTCTCGGTCCCCTCAATCACCGGACTCCCAACATTAAGAGAGTGGATTGTATTTTTTCGCTTATTACCATTAGCAATTTTTTGGTAATAAGCAGTGTTTCGATCCCCTCGACGAAGCCATCTCTCATTTGATTGTTGCAATGGGAATAGTTCCTCATTGTCAATTATTTCATTTAACTCCACTAGGAGATTAGTTTTTCTGCAAAACAGGTCATTGTCTATTTTTCCATCTTCCTCTAGCCTTTTGATAGAAGCAAGCTCTTCCCTAATTTCCCGTTTCCTTTTTTTTTCATGGCCGAATTTGTTTGACCCCCAACCTTTAAAAAACTTCTTGAATCTTTTAAGTTTGATATTAAAAATATCAATAGGGTCGCTAGCATTCACGCGTTGGTTCCAGATCTTCCTAACTAGAGGGATAAAATCCTCAGATTTTAATCAACTCAGTTCAAATCTAAACTCTCTTTTTTGTGGAGCTCAGATAACATGGTTATCAGAGTACAATAGGAGAGCATTGTGGTCAAAAACCTCCCCGACAAGCTTTTTCATATTAATAAGAGGAAACATATCTTCCCACTCATTGCTCATAAGTACACGATCCAGTTTCTCCAAGGTAGGATGAGTTTGGTTATTGGACCAAGTATAGGCCCCCAGTCATATGTATCTCATTTAGACACATGGTATTAATGATCGAATTAAACAGATCAGAATGGGCTGAGCGACGCCATCGTTTGTTTTTCTCTCAATTATGTATGAGGATATGAAATCACCTCCGATCAATAGTGGTGTTTGAATATGACCACAAAAATCTGCAAATTCGCTCAGAAACTCACTTTTATCACACTCATGAGCCGCTCCATATACAGTACAGAGGGTTCAAATTTTCTTCATACTGATATCATAGAGAGATACCTGAAGAATAAATCTACCTTTCCTCCAGGCAATAACTTCAAATTTATCCTTTCTAACCCCACATAAAATGCCCCCAGCTTTACCAATTGAGGGGATCCACTCCCACTCAAACAAATTGTGTGGGTCGAGCTTTCTCAAATAACTATCCAGAAAGTTCCTTTTTAATGTTTCTTGCAAACAAAGGAAGTTAAGGGAATGGTCACTAATGATACGAGATAAGCAGGTTTTCATTCCCTTTTTTTGCCCCCCTACAGTTCCAAAATAGACCTATCATTTATATATTTTCCCTTTCCTCCCCCCTCTAGTGGCCCTGGTATTATGGACAGGGCTGCCAGCCTGTTTCCTTCCAACAAGATTTTGACTTCTAGTAGTGGGTATAGAAACAATCACTTGCACTTTTGGGCTTCTTTTTTTCCTAGACCGAACTACAGTAAAGTATTCTTCCACCTCCTCATCCCCATCACCACATTCAGTGCTAATAGGGGTTTGGTCTCCTTTCCCATCAGTGATATACATCACTTCCTCTTCAATCCTCACATTCCGTTCCCTTCTTTCTTGCAATTCTCCCCCTGACTATCTCAAGTTCTCTAATAATGTCCACATTAGAGAAGTTATTGTCAGGAATAACTACCCCCCATTTTAAAAGCTCTAATCATAAGTTCAGGATTAGATAGGACATCAAAAGAGTTATAATTTGCTGAATTACCTTCCAGATTCCTCTTCTTGGAAATGGCAATAGCCTTTTCTTGCATTTTCCCCTCCATATTCTGCAAGTTCCTCAAGCTGAATCTCTGAACCTCTTCAGACATAAGAGAAGGGGTAGGAATCACCTCTCCCACATCCTCAGAAGAAGAGGCAGGATATTGTACCAGGTATTTGTAGTTCCCCATCTTGGAATGCTCCTCTCCCTCCATTTCCATAACCTGCTCACATTCCATAGTCACATTTAAATGAACTCTGTTATTCTGAGACATAACAACATCAAAAGAGTTCTCATTACTTTTTTCTATCTGAATCTCATCAGCATTATGCTTGGTATCATCAATACCCAGCATTGCCCGAGAGCCATGCAGATTTTCTTTGTTGTAAGCCTCCATAGCCATAGTTTCAATCAGTAATGTGTTGTCTTCCGATTCATCAGATTCCACATTATCCTCCGCCTCTGCATCAGCAGGGTTATCATCCCCATTGTTACCATTCCTGCTACTCCCCTCAGTTTTTCCTTTCTTTCCAGAATTAGGAATATATTTGCCCCAAGCAGCTGTTTTCATATGTTTTTTTCTGCATCCGACCCCACCTGAACTGTATCCCTCTCTCTTTCTGGATCACGGACCTACACTTTCTCAATTTCATACAAGAAGTCAAAGAAATGTGTGCCCAACACTGCCTCAGCAACCCCAGGGAGCTCATCCACATTACAACAACCCAGCCGGACCCTAACAAATTCAGGCTTGTGCAGGGTGGCCATGTCGATTTCAAGCGGGACACCCACCAGGGAAGAGACATACACTACAGGAATCAACTACTTTGCCATCTGCCACGGCGAACGGCAAAGGCATGAACAACAGACGACAAAGGTCTTTGCCGTCCGCCACGGACGGCAAAAGGCCCCGACAAAGTAAGGTCCGGCAAAGAGCTACTTTGCCGTCTGCTTCGGACGACTGACGGCAAAGGGGCCTTTGCTATCAGCAGCGGATGGCAAAGAAAGCCGACGGTAATAAATGCATTGTTACTCCGTTAGGTGGTTAACGGCAGACCTTTGCCGCCAGCTGCTGACGGAAAATTTTGACCTGCCTTTGTCGTCGGCCGAATGATGTCAGCTGGACGTCACTAAACGGCAGGTCTTTGCCGTCCGCCGCTGACGGCAAAGCCTTTGCCGCCAGCCACTGTAGGCAAACTGACCAAATTGGTCAGCCTCCCAGGAAGCACAGTTGCCTGCCATGTGGCCTCTTTGCCGTCCGCTGCTGATGGCAAAGAGCCTGCATATTGGCTCTTTTTTCTGTTTTTTTTTGAATCCAACATTTTTTACAGCAAATATATATGACATATATAGATATATTTCACAGGGCTATTTAACAGCAATCATATCACATATCCATCACATAAGTTTCATCCATTCATACATAAGCAAGTTCCATCCATACACATTGTTCCATCCATATACATATTACAATGCAAAGTTTCATCAAGATAGAAAGTTCCATCATAGCAAGCTAGATACAATGCAAAGTTTCATCAAAGAAAAAGCAAGCACTCCATCATAACAAGCTAGCTTCCATGAAGTGAATGAAATCTGCAAAATGGCAAATAAGGAAGTTAGAAATAGGTGATTAGAACAGGAAGAAGAAGACTAGAACAAGAAGAAGACTAGAACAAGAAGTATATGTCATTTATGAGCTAACTTAGGTGAAATGGATCGTATATGAGCTAACTAAGTTGAAATGGGTCGTTTATGAGCTAACTAAGGTGAAATGGATCGTTTTTGAGCTAAGTAAGGTGAAATGGATCGTTTTTGAGCTAACTTAGGTGAAATGGATCATTTATGAGCTAACTTAGTTGAAATGGGTCGTTTATGAGCTAACTAAGGTGAAATGGATCGTTTTTTAGCTAACTAAGGTGAAATGGATCGTTTTAGCTAACTTAGGTCAAATGGATAATTTAAGAGCTAATTTAGGTGAAATGGATCATTTTTAGCTAACTTAGGTGAAATGGATCGTTTAGGAGCTACTCTAGGTAAATTGGGTCGTTTTAGAGCTAACTTGGATAAACTGGATCATTTATAAGCTAACCTAGGTAAGATGGGATATTTTGGAGCTAACCTAGGTGAAATGGGTCATTTATAAGCTAACCTAGGTAAGATGGGTCATTTTGGAGCTAACCTAGGTGAAATGGGTCATTTTGGAGCTAACCTAGGTGAAATGGGTCATTTTGGAGCTAACCTAGGTGAAATGGGTCATTTTAAAGCTAACGTAGGTAAAATGGATCTTTTAGGAGCTAATCTAGGTAAAATGGGTCATTTTAGAGCTAACTTGGATAAACTGGATCATTTATAAGCTAACTAAGGTAAAATGGGTCATTTTAGAGCTAACTTAGGTAAAATGGATCGTTTATGAGCTAACTAAGCTAATTATGCAATTTTTGACATAAGTAAGCTAAGTATAGATCGTTTTAGAGCTAACTTAGGTAAAATGGACGGTTTATGTGGTCAGTAAGCTTATTAAGTCATTTTGGAAGAAAAGAAGCTAACTCTAGGTCATTATGGTAAGCATATTGGAGGAAATAAAGCTAAGTCCAGGTCTTTATGCATTTGTTAAGCAAAACACTAGAGAAACTTACCGTGATCAGGGATGTGTAGGAGCGGGCTGGCTCGTGCCGGTAGTTGGAGAAGGATCGTGCGATGCGTGTCTGGAGTTAAGATGCACCAAAGATCATTTCCAATGTCTCGTTAGCATTATGACACTCAAATGTTAAGACTAGCAAGTAATGTCCATTCCAATTAAACTCACCGTGCTCCCAGGAGCAATCACTGGCATCGGCGTAGCGGTCTGACCGGACTTCTCGCACACAGACTGCACATTTGGTTTTGACAACAGAGTCATACTAGTTAGTAATGAGACTCAAATGTTAAGACTAGCAAGTAATCTGCAGAAGAAACTTACCACAAGGAGCTCGTACATGGCCCTTGCCTGCATGTCATTCCGTGCCCTCTCCTCCTCCAACATCTTTGTCGTCTTCTCGTCTAACTCCCGCTGCCTCTCCGCCGCCTCCACCAGAAGTTTCTCCGTTCTATCTCTCTCACTCTGTATAGCAGCCTGCAACACCACTCACATGACCATTTGTAATCATTGATGGAAGCGCACACAATGTAATGGAGAAAGATAGCTGAGTACGTATAACTAACCTTGATGGCGAGTTGGACTGGCCGTTCACGAGGCCTTATCTCAGGAGCGGAGCTCGACTGGCGCGCCTTGATCTCCGGGAGAGTGCTAGGACAACGGATAAGTCCATCTCCCATGGCTGTGGAGCCATGGGACCTCCCGCCACCAGATATCATCAGCAGCTCTGTATCAATGGGACCCTTGCTCGGGTTAAAGTCGTCCCCTTTCCTCGCCTTCCCCCGATCTCTATATTGCATGAGCTTGTCGTGGGCGGAGATGTTGGTGAAGTTTAGTGGATCATCGAGGTCAGACGCAGAGAATGCCTTGACTTTCTTGTAAGGGCCAGTGTGGGCCATGGCATACAGGCCGTACACCTCTGGCACCTTATCCACCTTATTGTAGCGTGCTTGAAAGAGAGAAACAAAGTAAATTAGTAATTAAAGGGCTAAAGCTAGCATGATGAATGAATTGCATGAACATGAGGCAAACCACATACCCAGTTCCGCCCGTACTGAAATAAGTTGGAGCTGCCTTGATGGTGTGGCACACCTTCCATTTGGGAACATTTGTCCTTGGCCTCGTTGTGGGTGGCCCGCCATTCTTTTGAGCACCACACATTGACCAACACCTCCCAACAATCCATCCAATCCGCACACCATCTCGGAGGGGCCTAAGTTAGCAAATAGAAACTTGAGCGCTACGGCTATGAATTACTAAATGAAGGAAGTAAGTACAAGGCCTTAAGAATTACCTTCATGTACTGCTCCTTACTCAAGAACTTATCGCGGCACGCCTGCTTGGGCTTCTTGATACCACACCCGGCGTAGTAGTCTCGAACAACCTGCACCCGAGTCTCGTGCCGTAAGTTCTGTAGTAGGCGCTTGAAGACGTTATCGATAAAATGGGCCGCTTCCTCCTTGTATCCCTCCTCACACCTGTAGAATGTCTGCAATCAAATGAGACAATATTGATTAGTACAATTAATAACACACTAGTTTTTTAATTGTAGAATTACCCAGAACTTTCTGATCACCACGTCTGCCCTCGTCTTGCACAAGACCTCGTCGATAATCTCACCTAGCGGGGCCGGGGCAGCCAAGTAGTGCTCCCAACTCAATCCAAGCTCTGGAAGCCGACCCTCACCAGGCAACGTGACAAACCCCGGGAAGTTTTGCCGACAAAGAACTCCAAGGACGGAGTTGGGCCGACGAACACTTTCATGGTGGTCCCAATCCCTGCAGCATGACAAGGCCAACGCATTAGTTATTTGAAGAAACGTGAATGCAGAAGGTACAAAAAGATTAAATGCACTTACGTCTCCCCATCAGGGAAAATCAACCACCTCTGCTCGCGGGTCGACGGCACGGACGGGAGCCGTGTACAACCATGCTGGTAGACGTTGCCCCCCTCCTCCTCATCAGTCGGCTCCCCGTCATCATCAGCATGGCCACTCGGCTCCTCAGGCTGATCCGGCCAGGTACCCCATCCAGACGTGTGCTCCTCTGGGGACTCGTGGGCCGAAGGCCCGTCGACCCGAGGCTCGTGGGCCGAAGACCTGTGGACCGGAGGCTCATGGACCGGAGTCCGTGTAGCCTCCTCCTCGGATGAGTCCACCCTAGCAGTCACGTGCTTGGGTGAAATAGCTGGGGGTGGCGGCGAGGAAGGTGCCGCAGTAGTCACCCTACCTCCTCTCCCGCGACTACGTGCTCCACCTCCTCTCTTCTTCTTACCTCGTCCCCTGCTGGGCACCGCGGTCAACGAAGAAGGGCCCAGCGGTGTCGCCATACTGTCCAGCAATGCTCGGCGGAGAGGTACGTGTGGAATGGAAGACCTCACACCACGCGCCGACGAAGAAGGGGCCTCGGCGCGCTCCCGACCAGCGCCCACCATCTTTTAACACCTGCCATGACAAAGAATAAACGAAATTAGTACAACATAAAAAAAATACCAACATGAATAATAATATGTATATCACTTAAGTGTATCATCATCAAGTACAACATAAAAATTTATGACCTAACTAATAATTAAAAAATATATAACCCCGTCGGCCTCTGGAAGGCCAAAGAACACCTTTTCGGGAGGTGCCGGGGGTCGGGGTCAGGGTCGGGTGTCGGGGTGTCGTGTCGGGGTCGGGGTGTG
>LR738710.1:36661661-36801169 GCA_902687465.1 Secale cereale
GGCATGTGGTTGGGACGGTGAGGCGACGAGGCGATGAGGCGAGGGAAGGTGGGGCAAGGGGGCGGCGATGGGTGGCGGGGGCGGCGGCGGGTGGCGGTGGTCGTCGGGGAGGAGGGGGACAGAAACAGAGAGAGGTGGGCGGGGTGGGGCTCGGCCGTTAGTACCCTAATTGTTTGCCGTCCGCCCCCCTTTGGCGTCCACCTTTTTACTCTTTGCCGTCTGCTAGCGGATGGCAAAGAGGGGCCCCATTAGGTTTTCCCTAATCAGCCCGTTAGTGTGGGCCACCTCCCTCTTTGCCGTCTGCTAGCTGACGGCAAAGAATCTTTGCCGACTGCTAGCGGAAGGCAAAGAATCTTTGCCGGCTGCTAGCGGACGGCAAAGACCTGGCTGATGGCAAAGAAGGTCTTTGCCATCAGCCAGTTCTTTGCCGTCTGCTTTTGGCTAGCTGATGGCAGAGAGCTTCTTTGTCGTCTGCTAGCAGACGCAAAGAGCTGGCAGATGGCAAAGTAGCTGATTCCAGTAGTGATAAGAAATATATCTCTCATTTGTTCTTTCCAGGGGGACATTAGCAACTTTAACCCATGCCATCTCCATAACTCCCTTCGCCCAAATATTGGCCGACTAGGGAACAATTTTAACTTGCACACCACATGATTTAAGAGTCATTCTACAATTATAGCATGTTTTTTTCACATCCCTTTGATTAGGAAATCTCATCACATAAGTATTAGGACCAATGGTTCGAGCAGTGCAGTGCCAATTAGTCCCAATATAATCAGAAAAAGCCTCTTCTAACTCCTTAACACTAGCTTCACCCTCTATGACAGTAATAACCACACTGGTAGATCTTTCCTTCAACTGTTTAGTAGTGCAAGAGTCAGGATTGTAAAAGAAGCCCTGCCCCTTGGCCTGGAAGGCGAACATAGGAGCAATGCACTCCCAAGGCAGAAAAGTAACACACACCGATGCTAGATGACCCATTTTACTGCATCTTTGACAAAAGTCTTGCGGACAACTAGCAGGAGTGTGGCTAGTAGCTTTGCAAATCAGGCATGGATCATAAATCTTGGAAAGGGACACCCGATTAGGGAGGATTGCTCGAGATGTAACATCAGGCATCAGCTTCTTCTTGGACGCAAACGTAACTTCAGATCCAGAGGCGTTAGAGTTTTTCTCCACCCAGACCCCTCCAAATCTCCCCCGCTTGGCGCGCTCCGCCGCCTCATCCCAGTGCTCGATGTCGTTGGAGGCCGACGCCGTCTTCTCTTTGGTGGAGAGGTCGTCGCCGTCCGCATCCCTGGACAGGAGAAGCGCCCGCGCCCCCGGCCGTGGTCGAAGCTACCAGCCCCGTGCCCCATCCGGTCAAATCCGAACCCCTCGCGCCTCCCTCCATGATAACTCTGGTCGTCGTACTCCTCCATCGCCTTTGGCTCGTTTGGAGAAGAAGGCACCACCTTCGCAAACGATCTATGGTCACCACCAATCTTCCCCTCCCACCACCGAAAAGAGGACAAGATTTTCGATCTAGGTTTCCGCGTCCCCTCCCAGAGATGGGAAAGGGCAGTGTCCAGGTTAAGAATGGGGCAAGCCGCTCGGGATTAGGCTTTTGTACCCCTCGCGCGGCCAACCTCCACGCCATGGATCCCCCAATCTCCGTCCACGTGTCCAGCATCCGTGGCGAGTGGCGCCACAGCGCCCGGGTGCGGACCCATGATGCATGGGGCCCGAGAAATCCCAGCCGCATCAGGCCGACCCGACGCATGCATGCCACCCCCACCAGGATGTCCCACGCTCCCATGTACGACCACACCATTCACCGGGATCCGATCACGAACCCTAGCAAAATGGCACGGGAAGGGCACGATCTGACCAATGTCAACACACCCCCCTCACAGAGATAGCGCGTGTCCACCGTGACCCCCTCTAATCGATCAACACCTGACGAAGTGCGCCCCGTCGAAGATGGATCTCCCCATCGGCGAGGGTGACGGTGCGTGCCGCGGTGAGATCCGGTACGAAGGAGACGTGCCAGTGTACGTCACACATCATTGAATGCCGTCCCCGTTTCCCAATATCACTGTCCAGCTGCCCATGCTAATGTGGAACTGAGCCGGCGCCTCAGGCACGCAGCCGTCACTTCCATTTCACGCCGCCTTCCACTGTGGCCACGCTGAGCTGGTCCGGTTGAGCAGCTTACCCCTGTTGAGGGAAAATTTGAAAATTTTGACTTGTGGAAGAAATCATTTCACAAAATGAATTGCCCATATTTTTTTTACTCAGTTGACCTTTTCGATTGGCGCCCGACACGAAGGCGCCACACTACACTGTGCAACGCCTGACTGACAGGCGCTATAGGCTTGGCCAGCGTCGCACCCCGGGCTGCCTAAAAATTACTAAGTCAAACTATCTAGTGTGGAGCCTAGCCCTGAGACGCTGCACACTGACTTACTAATTTTTGGATCACCCGGGTGCGACGTTGGCTAGGCGTGCAGCACGTGTAAGTCAAGTGCTGCATAGTATAGTGTGTCGACTTGGTCTTGACTATGGTCTTGACTTTTTGTGCTCACACTGGTAGCAGGAATTAGAGGTTTTGTGTTTATTCATAACTCTCCTCAATTTTTTTTGGCTTTGAAGTGAATCATGGTTGTGGATATTATGTATGAATGTGGAGATATATGTGAACATGAGTTTGCTATGGAAGTTGAACTTGGAATGTCGGGCTTGCGCGTGAACTATACCATGTCCAATGCTTCGTCTGTTATTGTTTGGAAAGTAATTGCTGTTATTACATGACACGAAAAATATATTTTGTGCCACATCAGTAGATGCACGGACATCACAATAGGCATGTTGACTGGATAAACATTTGAACCTAGCTACTATGAAGGAAATTTTGTATTGACAAAAGTTTTAGATAACAGGAGACGCCTAGCCTGCTCTGCCTCTGCTAGCTTATTTCTGGCTTCTTCCATCTCTTCTTTGGCATGGGTGAAGAGAGCATCTGATTGCTCTTTTCTCTTCTTCAACAACTCAGCTACATTCTCAAGGGCTGCTGCACGATTTCTTTCAGCCTTTACTAGAGCCACGAGGACATGAACAGTTGACGACTCCACCTGGCTTGTGTGTAATGCAGCATCTTCTGGGAATTTGCACCTTGTGTCTAATCCAGCATCATTAGGGAACTGGCACCTTGTGTGTAATCTAGCCTCATTCTAGAAACATGATATCGAGGTTGACCATACTTCCCTCCTCGCAGGAACTGCATCCTGACATGAAGTTACTTCTTTTTTAGATAATTACTCAGAGCAACCCAAATCCATTTAGTAGAAGCCAGATAAACAAAACTGGGAGAAGTGAATTCAAAAGAAAAAAAAATATAAAAACAGACTACAAGGTGAGAACACCTACTTCCTACATCAAGCTAAAAACGAAAGCATTAGGACGATTAAGTCTCTTCTTATGACACATCGAAGAACACAAGGCTTAAGAGAAACAGAAACTACAACATATATACATCGAAGAACACGAGGCTAAACGAAAGTAATTGAAAGGGTGTTACTTACCAAAGCTCGTTTTACAGGTTCGGTGCAGCTCATCTTTTACTTGCCACGCTCCTTGAAGATGTCCCCAATATCCCGTGTTTGGTCTTCATTGCTCCTCTGCATGTTCGCACCAGTGGTTTTAAAATCTAACATGGCAAGAAAAATATACTACTAGTAATACCTGCGCATCTTGTGGGCAACATTAAAGCACTCGTCTGCCATGTTAGAGCATCTCCAACAGAATTGCAACGCACGGCGATTTAAAAAAGCGTTTACAGTGCTGAGATCGAGAAGTAGAGATAGAGAGTAGAGGATAGTTCTCATCATAGCTAGATAAAAAAAAGATTATTCAACTAACCCTCATCGTACGACTCCTCCTCTGTGATGTCCTCCTCCGACGTCTGATTGTAGGCCTCAAGATACCGATCGTCGTCGGATTCCTAGGGTGACGCTGCTCCTAGCCTCATGTTGAATTGAGCATCGGCTTTTCGCGTACGCTTGTCCTCGCGATAGGCGGCTCGATCATCCCTCCTTTGCTCGTAGAACTCGCGATCGTTGATGATGTCCTGCGGGAAGAGTTGGCGCCACATCGCCATGGCTTCCTCGTCCATCTTGGTGATGCCGAGACGGTGCTCCCGCCTCCGGTTGTTGCGACGATACTTGTCGGTGATAAGCCGCGGCAGAGGCGCGAGCTCCTGTGCCCGCTCCCGCATCGGCACATTGGGGAAGTTCAATGTTCTATGAGGCCACGTTGGCGGCGTCGAAATTGCCGAGGCCCAGGCGCATCCCGCGGAACCGGATCTCGACGGAGAAGCCACCGGAGGAGCACGCGCGGACGCCGCGGTATCCCCAAGTTTCGCGGCGACGCGGCGGCATGGTGGCGCGGCCGCGGCGAGGCAAGAAAGAGCGGGGAGAGAGCGGTGGCGAGGCACATAGCGGGGAGAGAGTGGTGGCAAGGCACAGAGTGGTGGGAGGGCGTTGGATTTTATAAAGCGCGCCGGACGCCACGCGCCAAGACTAGCGCACGCCCGGCCGCTTTTTCCCGCGCGCACGCGCAATCCTTTCCCTACGTCTCTGCTATATCTACTCTCTTCTCTACTTTAATATTTATTTTATATCTTATATTTATCTCTACTTCTCTACTCTCTATTTTTTCTCTACTTTTTCCCTAATCTTATAAAAAACAGAGTTGGTGATCATGGTATTCCTGCCATCCTTCAATATAGGCCATCCGATTTATATCCGACGGATAGGAAGGAAACTGTGGCAATTTTGCAAAAAGATACCCACACCCCTCTCCGCATTTGCAAATAAGGCATTCCCTCGTTCATGCTTTTCTCCCACAAGATAAACTACTCATACAAATGCATCTTGATGCGTGCAACACATGGGCATCTTGCTACTTCTAAAATACTATCCATCATTTGCCACACTACTGGTTGCAGATGAAATACCTACCCAAGCACAGTGCGATACAGGAGCGACGCACAATTAAAAGATGATATTCTGTTGGACAATGGAGGCTATAACCAATTACTTTTACGGGAATAATAGCACCCAGGAAATTTGAAGGGTAGGTATGAACAAAATTGGAACTACACATGTACTACTAAGTGATTCAATACACACATTACCAATCGAGGAGGAGAACGATGGTCGCGGCGGCCTCTGTGAGTCATGGTCGGCAACGGGAGTCAGTTCATTGTCAACGACGGTGGTGCTTCTGCGCTTGGCGTCGGCTTTCGGGAAGCAGATCCGAGACCGTTGAAGACGGTGCTGGGGAAGAGGCTCCATGTACGACGACGACGATGGAACAGCTCTAGTGCGGCGTACGAGGTCATCGATGAGGCAGATACGCTGCGGTGGACGAGTGCGCCGATGTAGAAGGGGACGAGCACGAAGGCTGCTGTGCTGTGGAGAAGTCTATTTTATGGTGGGGATAGAAAATTGTGACACCTCGAGACTGATGCGCCATGTGTCAGCCAGTTATTCGTTGCCGTTGCCATGTCATCTGCTTGCGTGTTGCATTTTGCCATGCCATCATCTGCATTGCATCATCATGTTTTCAAAACGTGCATCTATCCGAGTCCGCTCGTCCTCTTCGTTGTCCGTTCTGAGCCCAGACACACTCGCACGCGCCCGCGGCAGCTCCGAATATTTATTTTATAAGTGGCAAAGAAATGTTTTCGGAATGGGATGAAACTTGGCGTGTGGTCTTATTATAGCATAGGTAGACCGCCTGCCAATTTTCGTCGCATTCGGAGCTCGTTTGATAGCCCAACGGATAACTATAGCGGCACTATAGCCGGTTAAATGTCGGACGTTTCGGCCTCCGAAACAGCCGCCGGGCCTCTCTTCTTTCAGCCCAAGACCTCTCCTACACACCCCACTAACCTCTTCTAGGCCCAACCTACCCCTTCATCCAACCGGAGCCGTCCGATTGTGATCGGAGGGTCCGAAAACGGACTAAAACCCCCTCTCCTAGCCCTTCTTGCCTATATATGGATGCCCTAGCCTTCCTATTCTGGAAACCCTAGCCGTTGCCTCATTTTCCGCGCCCCACCTCTCTCCAGCCACCACTTGACCACCCTTGCTTCCTCCCCACCGCGCCGGGCCCGAAAGGCCCATCCGCGGCCCACCGCCAGCCGCGACCGGGCCCCGAGCCGCCCGCGCTGCCGCATGGATCCCGCTCCACTCCCGTAGCTCGCTCTCCTCCCGAGCGCCGCGCAGGCCGTCGTCCTCACCGGAATGCCACCGGAGTTCGCCGGCCGCCTCCGTCCAGCCTCCGCTTAGATCCGCCCGGGGTCCCGCCTCGGTTTCGGCCGAGACCCGCTCAGCGCCGCCGCACCTCTCCGCGCCCTTCCGTCGACTCCAGCAAGATCGCCGCCGCCCATGTGCTTCGCCATCGCCGGGAACGGGTCCGGCCTGGTCAGATCCGTCCGGCCCCGCCCCGCCTCTTCTCAGCTCCGCCCAGCTCACCGGAGCCGAGCAAGCGAACGCCGCCGCTGCCTGCCTCGCTCCCGATCCAATCGGGAGTACGACGACGCCAGCCGGCCCACCTTGCTCCTCCCCGCCGCCCATCTCCCCGCACGGCCCAAGCTAGTCCAGCTCGCCGAGGCCATCTGCCCTCTGCTCCACCAGGCCGACCACGGGCCGCAAGGTGAGCGTCAGCCCTCTAAGCCTCACACCGTGCGTTTTTTAGTATTTTGCGCACGTTCATTTTTTTTCCAGAAAAATCGCTAAGTCCTCAGAAAATGTAATTTTGTTGCATACTTTGGCTGGCTGTAACTTTTTGTGTCAGGACCCCGATCCTAAGTCACACAGGTCTAGCTGTAACACATCATATTACTTTGCGGCCTCACGCACGGTATCCCCACGGGTGCCACCTTACGTGGCCCAGGACCGTTTGCGTATTTTGGCACACAGATATGATAGTGTTGCTAGCATCCATATGACAGAGAACCCGGGCCGACATGACTAGTTATAAACAAAAAGTGGCACTAAATTACAGAGACAGGCATACATGACCCAGCAATGAACGTGTCGGTCATCAACGTATGAACCCAAGTCGTAGCAAGCTACAAGGACTTAAAGGAACAACGCGTGACATTTCCCCTAAGGGACAGACACAGGAACGAAGAAGGACACATACCGGCCAGCCTAAGTGTTCCGGAGCAGTAGCAAGCTACCAAGGCTCAGTGGAAGCACTAGGAGACATTTCCCTGTAAGATAGGCTACCAAGGGTAAACAACTAGGTGTCGGATCCCACACATAGCAATACACATTACACATACGCATAACATGCAAGTATGTGTGTACAACATGGCATCACAACATAACTCAACAACTCATATAGATAAAGGCCCAGAAGAGCCACCATAACATTTATTACAAACAGAGGTCACATGACCCAACATACAGAGCATACAGGCAACGGAAGCATAACATGTCTGAGTACAGACAACTACAAATGAAAAAGGATGAGAAGCCTGACTATCTACGAGACCCTCCCAAGGGAACAAGATTGTAGCTTCGGTAACAAGCTAAACGTCGAAGTCCATGCGAAACCACTAGTGAGACTGAAGTCTCTCTGCAAAAACATAAATTAAGCAAACGTGAGTACAAAGGTACTCAGCAAGACTTACATCAGAACTAGCTACATATGCATCAGTATCAACAAAGGGGTGGTGGGGTTTGACTGCAGCAAGCCAGCTTTGACTCGGTGGCTATCCTGAACTACGACTGCAAGTAACTCTTTGAGGTGGCGCACACAAGTCCACATATCCGCCAATCAATACACCACTATGGATCCGCTCCCGTCTCCCTACGAGAAAGCCATCCATAGCACTCACGCTTATCTTGCGTGTTTTAGAGTACCCACTTTCACTTGTCTATGAACTGTACAGGTAACCCAGAAGTCCATTACCGCGGACACGGCTATTCAAATAGATCATTTATAACCCTGCAGGGGTGTACTTCTTCACACACGCTCCCACCACTTATCACCGTTTACACGACATGTACTCGGCAACCTTCAAGTGGAAGCCCAGCGAGGGTGTCGGCCACGACCTGACTAACCACACAAGTCCCTAGTCCAGGTTTATCGCCTATTTGGGTTCCATCCGTGGGGAGATCCGGCCGGGGTGTCGCTCACGGCCCCAAACGATGTGTACAGGGTTCCCGAGTCACCAAACGGGCGACCGGTACACCGTGCCACGTACCTGCCGCGTCACAGCCCACCCCGAGGGTCAGCGCTGCGCATGACCTCTAGTAAACTACAAACAGAAGAAACTAGTTGCAACTCCTGGACAGAAGAAAAGGGCAGTTAATAAGTCGAGAGGGTCCATTGGTTTCGGGCCCAATGCATGGTAGTAACTGGTCATGGATCACCCAACACAGAGCTGAGTTCCTGAGGACGGCTGCAATGAGACAACCCACCATGTACTCCTACATGGCCTCTCATCGCTCCCTTTACCAAATCGTGTTCACACACTTAGCTCTCAGCAGTAGGACATGTTCACCACATTCCAATTCATCCCCGATGAATCAGACCTGACACAAATCTAAGCAATAGCAGGCATAACCAGAAAGCATGAATGAGTAGGCACAACATGGCTCAAACAACTCCTACTCCTACTAGTGGGTTTCAACTATTTACTGTGGCAATGACAGGTCATGCAGTGGAAAGGGGTTCAACTACCGCAACAGGTAATAGTTGAAGCGTTGTTGTCCTAATGCAGTAAAGAGAGCAGGAGCGAGAGAGTGGGGTTGTATCGGAATGCTCAAAGGGGTTTTGCTTGCCTAGCACTTCTGAAGATAGCATTGTGTCTTCATCAGTGTCATCGATCACATTGTCGGAACCACGTCTAATGAGAGGGGACAAAATCGGCAATAGAGAAGGAACAAAATCAATGCAATGCGACAATATGATGCATGATCAAGACATGGCAATATGTTGTTGATTGAGCTAATGCAACTAGCAACCATATTAAACGAAGTTGGTTTGAACCAAAGGTTCAAATTCAAACTCCATATGTGATTATTTACATGTCATTTAATTGATTTGACCTGGTCAGCAGGTTTAACTTGCTCAAACATGCATGAAAATGACATAAACAGATTCCTTGAATTTGTCTGATCATTTTTCATATATAAATTATTTTCATTGGAGTTATAGTTTATTTTCTGTGATTTTTAGAAGTTTTAGCTATATTCTGAATTAAATAAATCATTTCTGATTTATTTAAAATCCCAGAAAACAGATACTGCGTCAGCATGACGTCACTGTGATGTCAGCAAGTCAAAGAGTCAGTCCAGGTCAAACCTGACGTGCGGGGTCCACACGTCAGTGACACTGCAGTTAAACATGCTTAACTAAACTTAACAGAAGATTAAACTAAACTAAACAGGCACAGGGGCCCACACGTCAGTGTCTCGGTGGTTAACTAAAATTAGTTTATTAACTAAACTAATTTAGTAGGGCTTTGGGTCCACCTGTCATTAACCCAGGGGGGTCATTAGCACTAACTAACGTGTACACGCCGGAGTTACTCGCCGGCGACCACATTCCGCGGCGGTGTCTCGCCGGAGAGGCTTGTGTTTCACGTACAAGGGGCGGTTTCGGGTGCGGTTAGTCCCGTTGGAAAGCTTCCACTCGGCCGCATCCAACGGTGCAAGCTGTATGACCTGAGGTGGCCGGGAACAGCGCCGGCGGTGAGGTTTGCGGCGGCCAGAGCTCGGGCACCGACGGTTTAGGTGCTACGGTGCACGAGAGGGCGAGGGAGTGGGTGCGTTAGGCTCCCGGGGGCTTCCGGAGCATGGTGTCCCACTCCGTTGTGAGCTCGTGCGGCTGTGGTCACGGCTATGCCATGGCCGGCAGCGACAAGCTCTCGGCTGTGGGAGGAAACAGAGCTAGGGGACAAGCGCGAGCACGAGAGAGGAGGGGAATGGAAGAGGTGCTCACGGCGATGTCGAAGAGGAGATCAGCAAGCTCGGGGAGGTCCAGGCGGCGGCGAATCATCGGCGGCGGTCGTCGGACGCAGAGGAGGAAGACGACGGTGTTGCGGATGAGAAGGAGCTCCTGGTGCCGCGTGACTCGATGGAGAGGATGAGGGAGGCACGGCGGAGCTCGGGAGCTCGTCGGAGAGGCGAGGGGGAGGCTGTGGCCGCGGCAACGGCGAACGGCGGCGACAGGCGTGTTCGGTGGTGCGGGGGAGAGAGTCAGGAGAGGGGAGAGAGATCGAGGGAGAGTGAGAGGGGCCTGGGGGCGTGCGTGGCGTCTCTAGGGGGGTCGAGGAGGACAACGGAGCAGGAGGTGGCGGGGAGACGTGGCCGCGGCCGGCTGTGCGCCGGGCACGCAGCTGCTTCTCCTCCTAGCAGGAGGAGGAAGACAGTGCTGCCCCTGGTGGTCCGGGCTTGCAGCTGGACCGGCTAAAGGTAGGTGGGCCAGGTAACTCTCTCTCTCTCTCTCTCTTTTTAAAACTTTCTGTTTTCTATTTTCTGTAATTGTTTAGGCTTTATTAAAAATGCCAGTGCATTTTCAAAAATCATGAGACTGGTTGTGGCCACTGTTTGGATTATTTCCAACAGCCAACATTTCAGTTCATGAATATTTGGACATTTAAAATAATATATAAAATTCAAATGCCCAAATGCAAATATGGTATGATTTAAACCAGTGCCCAAAATGTTCCACAAAAATGTTCACTATTTTTGGTTTGGTCTCAAAGCCTTGCCAAAATTATCAAACATTGATGAAGGCACTTTGGGTCATTGGAAATGATTTTATTTTTGACCCTAGTTGAATTCATTTGATGCTAGGGTTTGAACACCCCCATTTCCAAGTTTCTCAGAAATTAAACATGATGCACAAGGTCATGCAGAGTCAAGCAAAGGCTAAGGCTATAGGGCTGTGACAAATCACCCCCACTAAACATGAATCTCGTCCCGAGATTCAAGACGTGAGGTAAGAAATCAGAGGGGACACAAGCTAACACAATCTTCCCGATCCAATTGCACTTCAAAGAATGTTGATTGCTTGCATCATGTTGATCTTGACATCCTTGCTTTCGAGATCGTTTTCCAACACGGTGATGACGAAAGAAACTCCGCGGTAGTTGATCTTGTGAAAGATCGGGCAACTCAAGATCAATTCATGGAGTGAGACATTGAAACATCTCTTGAGCTGAGACACGGTAGACACATCCAGAGGGATGGAGTGAAACAAATGATGAAGGTTCATTTGGTAGGCAAAAATTCCACACCTAAGAAGATGGTGATCGATGTCACCAGACGGGGCACCTTAGAGAAGGTGACTCGTGGAATTATTCCCTTAAGTGGCAAAAAGAATTACTTTTTATATAGAGATCATTGAAATTCTCTATACCAGCCTAAGGCAAACACAAACGATCGTTTGATGGAGTTCGAGAGAACGACATTCTCGGGCCAGAATGGATGATGTGGACTACCTTGTTGAAGACAACACAAGGGATGATTTTGCTTATCATCGGAAACGGATGGAACCCATGGTAAGATGGCATATTGCCGGTGCAAGCTGGAACAAAATGCAAATGCTGGGAATGATTCCGGTAACTGGGAAGAAACCCAACAGTAGAGAGTGAATCTACTCTTTGAGAGGTTATAGCATAACCAAGAACACTAGGAGCAATCCCGGTTAGTGCCAGTGATAACACCTAGTGCTTGTGGGTGCTCTCAAGAACTTGAGCATTCCCATATTCATCAAGGTTTTACCAATATCCGTGTCAAGGATCCTGGCAACACAACATACTACCATGATGAATAATGATGGATGGTGCAGATGCAAAGGAAGATAACACTTTCTCAGATTTCACCTTAGCGGAGTCAAGGGGCAAAATCTAGATGATCGACCGAGAGACATTTAGCACTCTTCTTCTAATGTTCTCCTTGAGGTGCTAGCGCAACCCATTTATCAAAATGGTTTGGTACCTAGAACGTCAAGTAAAAGGTTGGACTTCAGGAGCACAAAAATCCATAAGGAACACCTAGGGAGTAAATCCTACGAAATCCTTATGGGAAGGTGGCCAACTTCTTCAATCAAGATACTACAACAATAGGTCTTCCGGGTGGGTGCGTTGGCCATGACATCCACTTTACCGGTTATCGAGAGACCAATATTATAGTTCTTGGAAAATGCTCCAACCATCATATCTACCTGAGATTCAGTTCTGGTTGGTGTCAGGATATTCCAGACTCTTCGAGTCTAGAAAGAGGAATGAAATTTTGCAACCTAAATAGACGAGACGACGTTGCGAGATTCTCGGGAATGAACTACGATAGCAAGCTCCAAAACATGAGCTGGTTCTGCTACAAACATGTGAACACGTTGTCCAAGACAAGCATGACCACGTAGTAGTCTTATGATAAAACACTACCGAGTTCAGGTTAGGAACCATCATCGCGGATAAGGACGTCCCTGCATAAGGCATGCTCTTAAGAAGGAGCTCCTTCTCCTTAAACAAATCAATCAGTGGCTTGGTGTGCTCGGGATACATATAGAATGAAGGTTGCAAGTCTCCAAACCACATAATACTTCGCACGTACGCATGACTGACTTGGGATGATTCCAGAGAAAGCAAACTAATCTTTCTCAAACTCACGGTGGCAACTTACATCAATTACACATGAATTAGGGAAAGTCTCTTCTCTCATCGAACATATACCTCATGAACGGGACACGAAGGCAATGCTTACAAAGTTTCCAACACTAGCTTAATGTCCTACGGAATCATGGAGGAGATAAGGATGTTTGTTGATGGGCTCAACAATAATTCATCCAGGTTTCCATATAGATGGAATTCCATGAAAATGTGAACAAAGTGATAGCATTGGTCAGACCAAAAGATGTAACGGTGTATGCTCGAGGGATCAACCACGAGTAAGACAACATTATGAATACCATTGGTTCTGATTTGACTTGACGATAGCCCACACTCAAATCAAAGTTTGGATACGACAATAGATCCAACAACTGATCACGAGGATCAATCGATCAAGATATCATCTTTCTTCAACACACACATAAAAGATATCCCTTGGAAGGAACTAAGTCAGGCAAGCTTTTATCTTCCAACTCTTCAAGTTGTTGTTTAGCTTAACCAACAAATTCAGGGTATCCAACACAGATTCTTGGAGAAGGGGTGGTTTATATGAAACCAACTTGATCACGAGCTCGACGCATTCGTCAGGGGACAACCCGGTGATACTTCTGGGAAGATAACCGGAAAATCACGAACCACCAATATGTTACTAAGCTCGAGAACAATCTTGCTTTTCAGGGCAAGATGATATGATAAAATGAGCGAGGACTTAACAAAATCCTAACTCATCAGTTAAGGAGTGCACCAGGAAAGTGGACTAGATAGCACGATCAACCTTAGGGTGATGATTCAGTAATCAACTAGCTAAGGATGAGGTTATTGTCCATTTAACTCCCAAGCAACGGAGGTGCTAGGAATATTGATTTCACACACCACGATTCACCTGTCGGCATTCCGGTTACAATAACATGGAGACCGAGGAATGAACGATGATGGTGAGAAGTATCACTGTATCAAGAGTTCATAGGAGGTGGTGCAGTTCCCATGACATTCTTGACATAAGGATGGTAATACTCCAGAGTAGAACGGATCAAAATCTTGATTGCATTTTGATCTGCGGAGTACAACTGCTTCGACCCAATCCTAGATATGGATGAGGTACTGGGGTTTGTTTCTCCTAGTCAATCCAAATAGAATGGCTTGACGGCCCACAGAAGTAAAATGCATTGATGAAGACGAATGCACGACTACTCCTGACTATCAATTGATAGACGAAGGTCAGAATACAACTAAAAGGGGACAACTCAAAGGAACGTATACCATTCTGAGTTGCGGAGCATAGATTAATACGTCGAACTAGTCCAACATATTTCTTCTGGATAACCCATGCAGAAAGGTAGGACTGGCAGAGTCACAATATGAGTGGAGTACTACTCAAGAGTACTCTTATTGTGATATTTTGGTTCGGGAGAACTTCTGTCGGTGTACAAAAAGAGGGGTACACTTTTTGTACCCCTATGACTGTGCACGGGCAGTCTGAGCCACGGCGCCCCCACACCAAGCATGGCGAGGGAGGTGAGCCGGGGCAAGACCGAAGCTTGATGGAGACTGGAGCGACGCCAAGAACAAGAACACAAAGAGCAAAGGGACGAAGCGGCTCTCCCCGGCAAGATCCTTGCTGGGGCCAGCCCTGGCAGCCCCGGCAAGGCCCTTGCCGCGGCAGCTCGCCCCGCGCCTACGGAGCGAATCGCCCTTGAGTCCACCGCCCCCATGGGGCAAGGATTCGGGAGATATCCCCGTGGTGGCATGCAGATCTTTGTGAAGACATTCAAGATCAGATGCAAGTTAAGAAGACGACGACCCTTGGTGGGATTCCAGCCAAGGAGAACCACAAGGCCCCCGGCAAGCACCTTGCCGGGGATGACTGCAGGCGCCACGGCAGGACCCTTGCCGGAGCCCCGGCAAGGCCCTTGCCAAGGACACCCGCGGGACCACCGTCAGGCCCGCACCAACTGGGTTTCCACCGACCCACGCAACTGCCGACCCAACCAGCTGGACAGGCTCTTGCATGGCAACCCACAGATCTTCGTGGAGACCCGCCGATGCGCCACCTCAGCTGCCTGTCTGCCTACATGGCACCTCAGGCACCGTTGGCCAGGGCGCGTGTCAACACGAGGAGGGGCGGCGATGGACAAGACAGACGTCTCCCCCCTTCCCCGATAAAGCAAGGACACCTAAGCTGGCGCATTAAATGCACCTTGTCCTGTAAAGCGAGGGATAACCTCGCGTCACTGTACCCTTTCCACCTACTGTGTGCCACTGTGGCAGCCCCTTTTTCCTATAAAAGGAGGCCCGAGGCGACCAGGAGGAGGATTCGGCTTTTTAGAACTCCTCACAACTCTCTTGGAGCTCCTCGTTAGCTGAAGAACACCAACGTATAATCCACCAAAGGAGGAGTAGGGTTTTACGCATCTTTGCGGCCCGGACCTGGGTAAAGGAATCGTGTCCTGACCGTTAGATCCGCTCTTCTCTCAACCCCGCGCCCCGCAACCGTAGTAGGGATTCTTGTGATTCCATAGGTGTCGATCCAAATACCCCGACATCTTTGGCGCGCCAGGTAGGGGGCGCAGTTGTGAGAATCGGCTTTAGCGGTTAGTTCGGCATTCCTGCATCGTCATGGCGCCCAAGAAGAAGATGACGGTGGCGGTTGGCCAGTCGAAAGCCAGACAGCCCGTCCCGACGCGGGCGAGCAGCGGACCAGTCGCGGAAAGGGCTCGAGGCGCTGCTCGCGAACACAAACGCCATCCCGACAGCCGGAGTTTGGGAGGTGGCAACGTTTGTGCACCTGGTAACGGGCCACACACTGCCAGTTCCAAAGATGGAGCCCGACCCTCCGCGGGTGGCGCGGGGTCGTCCAAGGTCGCGGCCGCATCACCCGAAGGCGATGCAAGGGCCTCCAGAACTCCCACGCCGGCGCCGACAGCGCGCTCTTCTCAAGCAGCGCGCGACGGACGGCGTCGTCACCCCGAAGATCACGGACATCGCCATGGGAAGGGCCCCGAGCGCCATTCCCGGGACGTAGAGGATCTACCCGCCCGCCGAAGCGCTGGTGGAGATGTTAGGCAACCGCGGGATCGTGATGGAGGTCCCCCTGACACGGTCAGGGGTCGAAGCGCGTCACGATCCGTGCAGGTTTCGCTACCGTTGACGCCAGCCGAAGCTTTGGCGCGCGCACAGTTGCTCCTCGACTTTCCTCCCTTTACGGGGAAACTCGATGAATGGAGAGCCACCATCCGAAGCCTTGTCGCAGTCGCCAACAGGGATGACCTAAATCCAGCGAAGCTCCCAGGCCGACGCTCCGATGGGATCCCACGCGCCGGCGGCGGGGGAGCCGGCAGCGCTGTGGCTACGGTGCATTCGCCTCCTCCTCGCCCGATGACGCGTGCATCGACTCGTCGGGACGTCGTGGGCGACGCTATCTCCATACCGTCGTCCGACCCACGGACCCGCGGCGACCAGCGTCAAGTTCTTCACGAGCGAGCTCATGAAGACGCTCGAACCACCATCGAGCACCGACGCGGAACGCGCCACCAGTCAGACATGCGAGCAGGGCCTGCTGCGGACCGCCCAGCACCGGAAAGCCCTGGAGGTCTACCCTACGAGGTAGGCTGTCCAGCTTTCACCCATGAGCTGCGGCTGTTCCAGTGGCCCTCTGACCGCACCTTCAAGCCTGCGTCGGCGAGAAGTACAACGGCAAGACCCACCCGTCGGAGTTCCTCAGCATCTACACCATCGCGATGCAAGCTGCCGGGGCCCGCGACGATAAGGTGCTTGCGAATTACTTTCCGTTGGCTCGTAAACCTAACGCCATGTCGTGGTTGATGCACTTGCCAGTAGACTCTATTTCCTCCTGGTCCGACTTGTGCCATGAGTTTGTTGGCGCCTTTACCGAAGGCCACCAAGCCCATGGCCAAGCAAGTGACCTGCATGTCATACCCCAGAAGGAAGGTGAGACCCTACGCAAGTACATACAGAGATTCAGCCGGGTACAGTACAACATCCCCGATGTTCACCCTACCGCCATCATCAGCGCGTTCCACCAGAACGTGTGCAACCGCAAGATGCGCTAAGAATTGGCGATGACCAAGGTGAAGGATGTGGCGGAACTCTACGTTCTTGCCGACAGATGTGACCGGGCTGAAGAGGGGAGGAAGTACCCCGGCAAAAGCACCGGTGCGGAAACCGACTCTTGAGACGAGGACACCGCCGCTCCAGCGAAGAAGGGCCGGAACCGTAACAGGAAGCACAAGGGGAAGGCCGTGCTTGCCGATGAGGGATCTGATGAAGCCGGCTCCGCCAAGAAAACCAAGGCAGGTGACCCTGGCAAGGAAATTGCCGGGTGTGTCGCCTGCCGGGCCTTGGCGGCTGTCGAGAAGCCAGGAAACTCCGGCAAGCGGTACTGCAAGATCCATCGCACCAAGGGCCATGATCTCCAAGACTGCCACCAGGTTGAGCTCGTTGCTGAGAAGCAAAGGGCTGAGTACGAGAGGCGGGACAAGGAGAAGGGCCAAGACGGCGCTGAGGGGTCCAACAAGAAGCGTGATGGCCAAGCAGGTCGTCGCGGCAAGGAGAAACAGCAGGAAAGGCCCGCCCGGGGCGGCGACAGAAGACCTAAAGACGACGATCACGAAGAGGACGACGAGTCCGGTGGCCAAGAGTTTCAGAAGGCTACGGACGCCATGTGCGTCGATGGTGGCGCCTCGCGGCATGCTTTTCACCGCCAGCTTAAACAGTGGGCGCGTGAGATTGTTGTGGCAGAGCCATCGCCCGGTGCTCAAAAGCCGCTGAAATGGTCCAGCACACCTATCATCTTTGACGCCGAGGATCACCCTGATCGCACTACTACGGTCGGGTGTTTGCCATTGTTGGTTTCACCGACAATACGCAACATCAAGGTGACCAAGTTGCTAGTTGATGGCGGGGCCGGTCTGAGCCTACTTTCGCCCACCGTGATCGAGAAGCTGCAAGTCCCTGATTGAGACCTCGAGGAGACGGGCACGTTTCAGGGGGTCAACCTAGGGAGGAGTCAACCGAAGGGGAAAGTCACGCTGCCCGTGACTTTTGGGAGTGATCTGAACTACACGATAGAGAGGATCGTGTTCGATGTTGCCAAGATCCCCCTGCCTTACAACGGGATCCTTGGCCGCCCAGCACTGGCCAAGTTCATGGCAGCATCACACTATGCCTACAACACCCTGAAGATGCCAGGGCCCGTGACGATCATCACTATCCCCTCCGACAAGAAAGATGCGCTGATTTGCGCCGACCAATTGTACCAGCAAGCAGTTGCAGCAACTGCCGCTACGGGGGCACTTGCTCCTGCCGCTAGAGCCCCGGGAGGGAAGAAGAAGAAGACCGGCGAGACCTCAGGCACCCACACTGGCAAGCGCACCTCTTCGGAGTGTTGTGCTCCCGTCGAGGAGGTGCCTGAGAGCTCCACCGAAAAGAAGAAGACCGGCGAGACCTCAGACACCCACTCTGGCAAGCGCACCTCTTAGGAGTGTCGCGCTCCCGTCCAGGACGTGCCAGAGAGCTCCACCGGCAGAAACAAGAGATCCAGGGCCATGCCGTCGGGAACCAAGAAGGTTTCTATCAAGGAGGACGGCACGGGAGGGGCTTTTACCATAAGCTCTGCCCTTGACAACAAATAGGAAGACGCGCTCGTCACCTTCCTGCGGGCGAATGTCAACGTGTTTGCCTGGCAAGCATCCGACATCCCCGGCGTTCCCAGGGAGGTGATTGAGCACCACCTTGCTATCTGTCCTCATGCGCGTTCCGTCAAGCAGAAGGTCAGGAAGCAAGCTTTGGAACAGCAAGAGTTCATCACCGAGGAGATCCGGAAACTGGAAGCTGCTGGTTTGGTGAGAGGGGTGCTCCACCCAACGTGGTTGGCCAATCCAGTGGTACTGCGCAAGGCAAATGGGAAGTGGAGGCTGTGTATCGATTACACGGATATCAATAAAGCTTGTCCCAAGGACCCCTTCCTGTTGCCACGCATAGACCAGATTGTTGACTCCACGGTAGGGTGTGACTTGTTGTCATTCCTCGATGCCTACTCCGGCTATCTTCATGGCGAGCGAAGACGAAGAGAGGACAGCATTCATCACCCCATGTGGCATGTACTGTTTCGTACGAATGCCTTTCGGGTTGAAGAGTGCTGGCTCGACGTTTGCAAGGGCAGTCCAGATTGGTTTTGAACCCCAGCTCCATAGTAATATGCAGGCTTATATGGATGATATAGTGGTCAAAACCAAGAACAAGGCAACCCTTGTACCGGATTTACAAGAAACATTTGTGAACCTGCGCAAGATCAACCTCAAGCTGAACCCTGAGAAGTGCGTCTTCGGTGTTCCATCCGGCAAGCTTCTCGGGTTCTTTGTGTCGCAGCGTGGGATAGAAGCCAATCCAGACAAGATCAAAGCTATAGAGCAGATTGAAGCACCCAAACGGGTCAAGGATGTGCGTCGGCTTGCTGGCTGCGTTGCCGCCATGAGCAGATTCATTTCCAAGCCTGCCGAGTGCGCCCTCCCCTTTTTCAAGATCTTGAAAAAGGTGAGCCCAATGGAATGGACGCCAGAAGCCGAAGCGGCATTACGAGATCTGAAGAGGTATCTTTCCTCTACGCCGATACTTGTGCCTAGACCACAAGAGCCGTTGCTGCTATACTTAGCGGCAACGAACCAGGTGGTTAGCGCCACACTAGTGGCGTAGAGAGAAATTGATGATGAGGTGATAGCAGCAACAGAGCTTGGTGCCACTGGTTCAGAAGCGACACAGCCGGTCGAAGTGCTGCCGAAGAAGAAAATGACGCAGCACCCGGTCTACTTTGTTAGCTCCCTCTTGCAGGGGGCTAGATCAAGGTACTCCGTCGTGCAGAAATTGCTCTTTGGCCTTCTTATGGCCTCGAGGAAGGTGCGTCATTACTTCCAGGCGCACGAGATCACCGTCGTCACTCGCCTCCCTCTGCAACGGATATTGCACAATCCAGACGCGATGGGAAGGATTGTAGAGTGAGCACTGGAGCTGTCCAGCTTTGGCCTCAAGTTTGAAAGCACCTCGACAATTCAGAGCCGAGTCCTGGCAGAGTTCGTTGCAGAATGGACCGCAACGCTTGATGAAGAGGTCCAGGAAACTGCTCTCCCCGGCAAAGAGGCGAGTTGCAACTGGATCATGTACTTTGATGGGGCTTTCTCCTTACAGGGCGCCGGGGATGGCGTACTGCTGGTCGCTCCCACCAGAGAGCACCTCAAGTACGTGGTCCAGATGTACTTCCCTAGGGAGGTATCAACGAACAACACTGCCGAGTACGAGGGGTTGCTTGCTGGTCTTAGGATCGCGGCGGACCTCAGAATCAGGAAGCTCATTGTCAGGGGCGACTCGCAGCTTGCCGTGAAACAAGTCAACAAAGATTACCAGAGCCCGTTGATGATGGCCTACGTCGATGAAGTTAGAAAGTTGGAAGAGCGATTTGACGGTATACAGGCGGAGCACGTTCCTCAAGCGGAGAACGACATTGCCGATTACCTGTCAAAGCACGCTGCCCTCAAGCTACCTGTGGAACCAGGTACCTTTGTGCTTCAGCTTTCTCAGCCATCCGTTGATCCATCAACAGAGCAGACCAAGTGGAGGAAGTCAGGGCCCGGCAATTACTTTCCCGCCGAGCTCCCCAGAGCCGCCGGCAAGGATGTTGCCGGGGACACTGAGCCCGCCGCCGGAGGGCTAACTCCGGCGGAGCGTCAAGCTTTTGCCGTCGAGATAGCCACTCCCTTGGCGGAGGAAATGCCTTTAGTCCTCGCTGTCGAGCCCCAGGCTCCAGCATGGGCGCAGCGTACTATCCAATTCCTTCAGACTGGGGAACTTCCTGAGGAGCAGGAAGAAGCAAAGAGAGTAGCCCGTCGGTTTGCCATGTACCAGTTCGTCGATGACGTCCTGTACAGAAGGAGACCGAACGGTGTGAAATTGAAGTGCATCCCTCGAGCAGAAGGACTGGAGCTGTTGGCAGAGATACATGGAGGCATATGTGGATCCCACATAGGGTCGAGAGCCCTTGCCGGCAAGGCATTCCGGCAAGGCTTCTTCTGGCCCACTGCCCTCCAGGATGCGGCGACGCTGGTCACCAGGTGTGAAACGTGCCAATTCCATTCAAAGAAACTTCATCAACCAGCTCAAGCCCTTCAAACCATTCCTCTCTCCTGGCCCTTCTCGGTCTGGGGGCTCGACATACTGGGCCCTTTCCCCCGTGCCGTCTGGGGCTTTGAGTACTTGTACGTCGCAATCGACAAGTTCACAAAGTGGCCAGAGGTGGAGGTAGTAAGGAAGGTCACAGCTCAGTCACCGTCAAGTTCTTCAAGGGACTAGTGTGCCATTCTGGTGTACCCAACAGGATCAGCACCGACAACGACACGCAGTTTACGAGCCGCACCTTCATGCAATATACCCAAGACCTCGGCAGCAAGGTCTGTTTCGCTTCCGTTGCTCACCCCCGAAGCAATGGTCAAGCAGAGAGGGCAAATGCTGAAGTGCTGCGAGGATTAAGGACAAAGACCTTTGACAGGCTGCACAAGAGCGGGAGGCGCTGGATTGATGAATTGCCGGTGGTTCTTTGGTCGATCAGGACGACGCCAAATCGAGCCACCGGCCAGACTCCCTTTGCCCTGATATACGGGGCAGAAGCAGTTCTCCCCACGGAACTCATATACGGGTCGCCTCGAGTGCTCGCTTATGATGAGCTTGAGCAAGAGTAATTGCGACAAGACGACGCAATGCTCCTTGAGGAAGATCATCTTCGAGCGGCTGTGAGAGCAGCGCGCTACCAGCAAGCCTTATGCCGCTACCATAGCCGCAAGGTTCATGCCCGAAGCTTTGAGGAAGGCGACCTTGTTCTCCGAAGCGTTCAATCGGCCAGGAATACGAACAAGTTGACATCGAAGTGGGAAGGCCCTTATCGGGTAATACGAGTCACCAGGCCTGGCGCTGTCCGCCTGGAGACCGAGGATGCCGTTCCGGTGAGTAATTCCTCAAACATCGAGCATCTTCGCAAGTTTTACCCATAAGGCGCGGCTTGCCGGGCCCCCCGGCAAGCCACCCTTTTGTACGAGCCTTGCCGGCAAGGCATGTAACCCTTTGTACAAAGCCAAGCGCAGACCCTGAGCATAAATAAATGAAGCGTTGGCGCCCTAAGTTATAGCATGCATGCTGAGTCGAGTCTCGTCCTTGGTTAGGGTTGATAGTGCTTAGCAGCGGCTAACCCCTAGCTTAGAGGTCGAGTCTTCGTCTTTCCTCTATCTTCCTTGGTCTACAGGACGCGCAGACATCCTTGCCGAAGCCACTTGGAGGAAGGAAAGAGGAACAGACCAGTGCCTAGGCCCCGGCAAGCCAGTGTTGCCGGAGGCTGCAAGGGCAAGAATTCGCCCATGACAGACCAAGGTTGCCGGGGGCTGCAGCTTCAGATAAGTCCTTTATCCCTTGTCATGCATTCCATTATGGTCTGAGGTATGTGAAACCTCGTTCTTTTCCTTAAGCTACCGTGCTCCCATAACTCTAGGCCCTAAGGCTCATTCCTGGGACTAGGTTTGGTCGTAGTCGCGGCAGCAGAAGGATAAAACGGGGAGCCTGAGCCCGCTTCATCCCTGCCTCCGCCAAGGGCGTGAGAAAGGTCGATCGAAGTAGGGAAACGGCAGGGCCTGTTGCCGGGTGAGAAAATGTTTAGCTTAAGGATATCAGGGATTTATTCCCTGTTGTGGGTTTTTTACCTATGAACAAATGACTCGGCAAACATTCCTTTTTCATTAAAAACATTCCATTCAGGTACAGTCCATAGGGAATGAAAAACATGAATAAGGGGATTACAAGTTTTAAACTTAACATATGCCCGAAGGCTTACAGACTAAAAAGAGATAAGATGCCTGTAATGCCTTCCTTGTCCCTCTCCTCAGGAGGTAGGTCAAGGAGGCGAGAAGGTCAAAAGGGGCGCCTAGGCGAGCTACGGGTGGCAGAAGACACCGAGAAGGCATCTCGGCGGCCTCCCCAGGGCTGGAGGGTGATGACGGCGCTGGAGGCAAAGTTCGAAGACGAGGCGGCTGGACGTCAGTAGGAGACGAAGGCGTCGGTGCCCGCATACTCCGACATGATGACCTTGCCGCCCGCCTTCTTCCTCTTCCTCTTCTGCAGCCTCCCTACGCCAGCCGCAAAGGAGACGGCCCCGAGAAGTTCAAGGAGCCGGCGACGTGGATGATGGGGTCGCCAGTGCCACCAGGAGTGGCGCCCGACACCTAGTCGGACCCGTCATCCTGCCGTCCCCCGCCCTCGTCGTCGCTGTTGCTGTCCTCCTCGTCACCTCGTTCGAGGAGGAGTCTTCATCATCAGAGTAGCTCTCCATGCAGCACCTCGCGCGAGTCCCGAGGTGCCCGAAGACCTTGACAGAGAGGTGGCCATCCCTCATCAACTTGAAGTGGAGGGTGAGCCCATCCGTCAGGCTGTGGATACGTGCGAACCTCTTCCATCCTTGGCGAAGATACATCACATGGGGGGCAGGGAAGTCGACGCAGGCCCGCGTGCCACTGATCCCACAACCCCTCATGTGCAGCCGCAGCGACTCTGGCGGGTTCACCTCCATCTCCCGCGCAAACGGAGTCGGGAGACGAAGGCGACGGCGCGGCGACCCCCACATCCTAATGAAGAACTCACAGGGGTCATCTCCAACATGACCTTCCACTGGAGGAGGAGCTGCTGGCGGGGGCGAGGCCGGCGAGCTGCCCCGTGCTCCTCTTCCCCGAGCACCCCGGCCTCGCCCACGGCCCAGCCCCCTCCCTCTTCCCCTCGTGGCTGGTTCGGCCACTACGGGTGCAGGAGAAGGGGGGACGTGCTGTCGAGCAGCGACCCTCGCCGCCACCGTTGAGGAGCCGGGGTTTTCCTTCTTCATGGCGGACAGAAGAAAGGAACGGAAGCTGAAGGAGAAAGAAGATGGAGGAGTGTGGGGCGCCCTCCCCTCCATCCGCCCTTTATAAAGGGGCGGGGCTGGAGCTCGACCGCCCCACTCGGCCAATCAAGACGCAGAAGGCGAAGGGCGATTGGGACCGACCCGCCGCCCCAACCAGCGATGGCTCGGTTTCTCGCCTCCACCGCTCGCCACCTCGAACGCATGGGAGGCACGTGGCGAACATGCAGGACCGAAGGGACGGGTGAGGCGACCTCTCCCCACCCCGTGATCGTGGGGAGTGGACGCCTAGCAGACCGTGCCTCGGCCCCATCCAGTCAGCGGGCCAGCCCCCACACCTCCCCCCGTTTATGGGGAAGGCGCGGGCCGCCTCCTTTCACATTTACTGCGATGTGACGCATGCCTGCGGAAACCGCCCCACGCATGCCGCCCACATCACGCACGCCCCTCCACCCCGCGCGGCGCGCGCGGGTCGTGGGAGGTGCAGCGTGCGGAAATCTTACCACGGCGAAAACCACCCCGCCTGCCCGCGCACCATTCTGGGCCTGGCCCAACAACGTGCCGCGCTTATGTGTGGTCCAGGCCTGGGGGCTCCTGTCGGTGTACAAAAAGAGGGGTTCACTTTTTGTACCCCTATGACTGTGCACGGGCAGTCTGAGCCACGGCGCCCCCACACCAAGCATGGCGAGGGAGGCGAGCCAGGGCAAGACCGAAGCTTGATGGAGACTGGAGCGACGCCAAGAAGAAGACCACAAAGTGCAAAGGGACGAAGCGGCTCTCCCCGGCAAGATCCTTGCCGGGGCCAGCCCTAGCAGCCCCGGCAAGGCCTTTGCCGCGGCAGCTCGCCCCGCGCCTACGGAGCGAATCGCCCTTGAGTCCACTGCCCCCATGGGGCAAGGATTCGGGAGATATCCCCGTGGTGGCATGCAGATCTTTGTGAAGACATTCAAGATCAGATGCAAGTTAAGAAGACGACGACCCTTGGAGGGATTCCAGCCAAGGAGAACCATAAGGCCCCCCAGCAAGCACCTTGCCGGGGATGACTGCAGGCGCCACGGCAGGACCCTTGCCGGAGCCCCGGCAAGGCCCTTGCCAAGGACACCCGCGGGACCTCCGTCAGGCCTGCACCAACTAGGTTTCCGCCGACCCACGCAGCTGCCGACCCAACCAGCTGGACAGGCTCCTGCGTGGCAACCCACAGATCCTCGTGGAGACCTGCCGCTGCGCCACCTTAGCTGCCAGTCTGCCTACATGGCACCTCAGGCACCGCTGGCCAGGGCGCGTGTTAACACGAGGAGGGGCGGCGACGGACAAGACAGACGTCTCCCCCCCGTCCCCGATAAAGCAAGGACACCTAAGCTGGCGCATTAAATGCACCTTGTCCTGTAATGCGAGGGATAACCTCGCGTCACTGTACCCTTTCCACCTCCTGTGTGCCACTGTGGCAGCCCCTTTTTCCTATAAAAGCAGGCCCGAGGCGACCAGGAGGAGGATTTGGCTTTTTAGAACTCCTCACGACTCTCTAGTTGGTCCTCGTTAGCTGAAGAACACCAACATATAATGCACCAAAGCAGGAGTAGGGTTTTACGCATCTTTGCGGCCCGAACCTGGGTAAAGGAACCGTGTCCTGACCGTTAGATCCGCTCTTCTCTCAACCCCGCGCCCCGCAACCGTAGTAGGGATTCTTTTGATCCCATAGGTGTCGATCCAAATACCCCGTCAACTTCTGCCAAGGATGGTTCATGGTATTGGAAGAACGATAACCACGGACCTCGAGGACTATCACAAGGTTGCTAATATCCTAAAGGAACGAGCAAACACTATCAACATGAAGTAAGTAGAGTGAATCTCAGGTCCAAGAACCCAGGAATAGAATGCCTACTACTAAATGGCATCACGGGATGCTTTCAAGAATAATGACCAGAATCATCACACTGGGAATATAAAGCATTGCTAGATTACTGGGTGATCCTCTAAGACACCTAGGGTCATAATAATAACTCCAACATATTTGTCGAGGTAACAGAGTACCTCAACACACTGGTTAGTGTGGTTAATCTGGCCCAAAGGAGCATCGGGAACAGGAAGAAGGGATTTGCAAATGCATCAGATTGTTTAGAAACCTGGGAAGACTCGGACAACATAATGGCTGTAAATGCCCAAAAAGATTTTGAGATCCAAGCAAAAGGGTAGCATAATCACTTAACATCATAATGTTAAGGTTCTGAGACCAACAGTTTAACAAACAAAAGTACTTGAGACTGAATTGAGAGTTGAATCCACATTAACGTGATCCTGATAAATAGAATGAGAATCCTAGTTTCTTAACCACGTAGAAAAGAAGAGGGTGACTCAGATCAGAAGGTCATAAGGTAGATAAGTAAAAAGAGCCTTACGTTCCCGTCCACAATCAATTCCCTTAATATAACTAAAGAGTTTCTAGACACAACTTCGACCAGTTTGGCTTACTAATCCTACAAGTAGTCAGGCTCTGATACCAAAGCTGTCAGGATCCCGATCCTAAGTCACATAGGTCTAGCCTGTAACACATCATATTAGTTTGTAGCCTCACGCACGGTATCCCCACGGGTGCCGCCTTACCTGGCCAAGGACCGTTTGCGCATTTTGGCACACGTATATGATAGTGTTGCTAGCATCCATATGACAGAGAACCCGGGCCGACATGACTAGTTATAAACCAAAAGTGGCACTAAATTACAGAGACAAGCATACATGACCCAGCAACAAACGTGTCGGTCATCAACGTATGAACAAAAGTCGTAGCAAGCTACAAGGACTTAAAGGAACAACGCGTGACATTTCCCCTAAGGGACAGACACAGGAACGAAGAAGGACACATGCCGGCCAGCCTAAGTGTTCCGGAGCAGTAGCAAGCTACCAAGGCTCAGTGGAAGCAC
Source organism: Secale cereale (assembly GCA_902687465.1). Taxonomy (NCBI): domain Eukaryota; kingdom Viridiplantae; phylum Streptophyta; class Magnoliopsida; order Poales; family Poaceae; genus Secale; species Secale cereale. The sequence goes on from LR738710.1 coordinate 36,688,195, forward strand.
TAGGAGACATTTCCCTGTAAGATAGGCTACCAAGGGCAAACAACTAGGTGTCCGATCCCACACATAGCAATACACATTACACGTACGCATAACATGCAAGTATGTGTTGTACAACATGGCATCACAACATAACTCAACAACTCATATAGATAAAGGCCCAGAAGAGCCACCATAACATTTATTACAAACAGAGGTCACATGACCCAACATACAGAGCATACAGGCAACGGAAGCATAGCATGTCTGAGTACAGACAACTACAAATGAAAAAGGCTGAGAAGCCTGACTATCTACGAGACCCTCCCAAGGGAACAAGATCGTAGCTGACGTAACAAGCTAAACGTCGAAGTCCATGCGGAACCACTAGTGATACTGAAGTCTCTCTACAAAAACATAAATTAAGCAAACGTGAGTACAAAGGTACTCAGCAAGACTTACATGAGAACTAGCTACATATGCATCAGTATCAACAAAGGGGTGGTGGGGTTTGACTGCAGGAAGCCAGCTTTGACTCGGTGGCTATCCTGAACTACGACTGCAAGTAACTCTTTGAGGTGGCGCACACGAGTCCACATATGCACCAATCAATACAACACTATGCATCCGCTCCCGTCTCCCTACGAGAAGGCCATCCATAGCACTCACGCTTATCTTGCGTGTTTTAGAGTATCCACTTTCACTTGTCTATGAACTGTACAGGTAACCCAGAAGTCCAGTACCGTGGACACGGCTATTCGAATAGATCATTTATAACCCTGCAGGGGTGTACTTCTTCACACACGCTCCCACCACTTATCGCCGTTTACACGACATGTATTCGGCAACCTTCAAGCGAAAGCCCGGCGAGGGTGTCGGCCATGACCCGACTAACCACACAAGTCCCTAGTCCAGGTTTATCTCCTATTTGGGTTCCATCCATGGGGAGATCCGGCCAGGGTGTCGCTCACGGCCCCAAACGATGTGTACAGGGTTCCCGAGTCACCAAACGGGCGACCAGTACACCGTGCCACGTACCTGTCGCGTCACAGCACACCCCGAGGTTCAGCGCTGCGCACGACCTCCAGTAAACTACAAACACCAGAAACTAGTTGCAACTTCTGGACAGAGGACAAGGGCAGTTAATAAGTCGAGAGGGTCCATTGGTTTCTGGCCCAATGCATGGTAGTAACTAGTCATGGATCAACCAACACAGAGGTTAGTTCCTGAGGACGGCTACAATGAGTACTCCTACATGGCCTCTCATCGCTACCTTTAGCAAATCGTGTTCACACACTTAGCTCTCAATAGTAGGACATGTTCACCACATTCCAATTCATCCCCAATGAATCAGACCTGACACAACTCTAAGCAATAGCAGGCATAACCAGAAAGCATGAATGAGTAGGCACAACATGGCTCAAACAACTCCTACTCATACTAGTGGGTTTCAACTATTTACTGTGGCAATGACAGGTCATGCAGTGGAAAGGGGTTCAACTACCGCAGCAGGTAACAGTTGAAGCGTTGTTGTCCTAATGCAGTAAAGAGAGCAGGAGCGAGAGAGAGGGGTTGTATCGGAATGCTCAAAGGGGTTTTGCTTGCCTGGCACTTCTGAAGATATCACTGTGTCTTCATCAGTGTCATCGATCACATCGTCGGAACCACATCTACTGAGAGGGGACAAAACCAGCAACAGAGAAGGAACACAATCAATGCAATGCGACAATATGATGCATGATCAAGACATGGCAATATGCTGTTGATTGAGCTAATGCAACTAGCAACCATATTAAATGAAGTTGGTTTGAACCAAAGGTTCAAATTCAAACTCCATATGTGATTATTTAAATGTCATTTAATTGATTTGACCTGATCAGTAGGTTTAACTTGTTCAAACATGCATGAAAATGCCATAAACAGATTCCTTGAATTTTTCTGATCATTTTTCATATATAAATTATTTTCATTGGAGTTATAGTTTATTTTCTGTGATTTTTAGAAGTTTTGGCTATTTTCTGAATTAAATAAATCATTTCTGATTTATTCAAAATCCCAGAAAACAGATACTACGTCAGCATGACGTCACTGTGATGTCAGCAGGTAGAAGAGTCAGTCCAGGTCAAACATGACGTGTGGGTTCCACATGTTAGTGACACAGCAGTTTAACAGGCTTAACTAAACTTAATAGAAGATTGAAATAAACTAAACAGGCACAGGGGCCCACACGTCAGTGTCTCGGTGGTTAAATAAAATTAGTTTAGTAAATAAACTAATTTAGTAAGGCTCTGGGTCCACCTGTCATTGACCCAGGGGGGGGTCATTAGCACTAACTAACGCGTTCCCGCCGGAGTTAGTCGCCGGCGACCACATTCCGCGGCGGTGTCTCGCCGGAGAGGCACGGGTTTCGCGTACAAGGAGCGGTTTCGGGCGCGGTTAGTCCCGTTGGAAAGCTGGCACTCGGCCGCATCCAACGGTGCAAGCTGTACGACCTGAGGTGGCCGGGAACAACGCCGGCGGTGAGGTTTGCGGCGGCCGGAGCTCGGCCACCGGCGGTTTAGGTGCTACGATGCATGAGAGGGTGAGGGAGTGGGTGCGTTAGGCTCCTGGGGGCTTCCGGAGCATGGTGATGCACTCCGTTATGAGCTCGTGCGGCTGTGGTCACGGCTACGCCATGGCCGGTGGTGAGAAGCTCTCGGCCGTGGGAGGAAACGGAGCTAGGGGACAAGCGCGAGGACGAGAGAGGAGGGGAATGGAAGAGGCGCTCACGGCGATGCCGAAGAGGATATCAGCGAGCTCGAGGAGGTCCAGGCGGCGGCGAATCGTCGGCGGCGGTCGTCGGACGCAAAGGAGGAAGACGACGGCGTTGCGGATGAGAAGGAGCTCCTGGCGCCGCGTGACTCGATGGAGAGGATGAGGGAGGCACGGCGGAGCTCGGGGGCTCGTCCGAGAGGCGAGGGGGAGGCTGTGGCCGCGGCAACGGCGAACGGAGGCGACGGGCGTGTTCGGTGGTGCGGGGGAGAGAGAGAGGAGAGGGGAGAGAGATCGAGGGAGAGTGAGAGGGGCCTGGGGGCGTGCGTGGCATCTCGAGGGGGGTCGAGGAGGCCAACGGAGTAGGAGGTGGCGGGGAGACGTGGTCGCGGCCGGCTGTGCGCCGGGCACGCAGCTGCTTCTCCTCCTGGCAGGAGGAGGAAGACAGTGTTGCCCCTGGTGGGCCGGGCTTGCAGCTGGGCCGTCTATAGGTAGGTGGGCCAGGTAACTCTCTCTCTCTCTCTCTCTCTCTCTTTTAAACTTTCTGTTTTCTATTTTCTGTAATTGTTTTGGCTTTATTAAATGCTAGGGCATTTTCAAAAATCATAAGACTGGTTGTGGCCACTGTTTGGATTATTTCCAACAGCAAACATTTCAGTTCATGAATATTTGGACATTTAAAATAATATATAAAATTTAAATGCCCAAATACAAATATGGTATGATTTAAACCAGTGCCTAAAATATTCCACAAAAATGTTCACTATTTTTGGTTTGGTCTCAAAAAGCCTTGCCAAAATTATCAAACATTGATGAAGGCACTTTGGGTCATTGGAAATGATTTTATTTTTGACCCTAGTAGAATTCATTTGATGCTAGGGTTTGCACACCCCCATTTCCAAGTTTCTGAGAAATTAAACATGATGCACAAGGTCATGCAGAGTCAAGCAAAGGCTAAGGCTATAGGGCTGTGACATTTTGTGTGGTGGTCCAAATGATGCATATAATATGTCAAAATGTTCGTTGTGATATGCTCTTCATTTTGTTCCACTGTGGCTTGCTTGTTTGAGTTCATATTGATGCCCTAATCATCGTTACAAGAGTGATATATGTTTAAAACTGCTGATAACTGTAAATTTCTTGCATGCTTGTGGTGATGATAACTTTGTGCATGTTGGTCCAAATGGAGTGTGTGATATGTCAAAATGTCATTGTGAAGTGCTCTACATGATGGTTTCTGTAGTATTCATGTTAGGTGCCATCTTGCCATGTTTATCTCTGTTGCAAAAGTGCATGTGGCTGTTAAGTGCTGAAACTTGTTATGAGATGATGTTTTGACTTGTTCATAGCTATTGATGTGTTTGTCTTTCATGCCACATGTCAATATGTTTTAGAAGCACAATCATGCCATATTTGCTGTGGTGCAATCATCTTGCCATGATATGCCATGACGTGTTTGCAACAAGCTTGTAAAGTAGCCTACTCTCTGTTGTTGTTTCCTGACACTTGTTGAAAACTGCTAAGTCTGAAACTGTTAAAACTGATGCCATGTTTGCTTGATGCCTCACTCAAATCCATGCTTGTTATGAGATGCCCAATGATCATGTATTGTTGTCCATGTTATGCTCTATCCATCCATGCCTTAGTTAGCATATATGGCCTGATGTAGCTTATTTATTTCTTACTCTCAACTTGCTATAAATGTACCTGTCAGATTGTTATCAGCATGATCAATTTGGTGAAGCTTGTTGTTATTGATCCATGCCTCCTATGGAGTTGTTCCAATGGAATTGTTTGGTGTATGCTATGTCTATTACATGCCCATGATCTTTATATACTTAGTAGAGTTGATATGCTTGTTATTTTGTGCCTCCGAAGGCAACATCGTGATGATGTTTTTGCCTTCCGAGATTTTGACTAAGTCTGGATAAATTTACTGCAACTTGCCATGCTTGTTTAATTGTGTTCCAGCAAGTTTTTGGGTGTGATCTAAGTTCATGCTTGTTAAGTATCATTTCTATTTCACACCCATGGCTCTTTTTATCATGTTTGGGTGCTGTAACATATATATATATATACCATGCTTCAAAGTTGTTATGTTGCTGTTTTTGGACAGCTTGTTGTTATATCTTGTTTCATGTGTATGTCTTGAACCGTTGCTCCATTTTGAGCGTGCCCTATATGAAACTTGTGTGATTTTGCATGTAGAAGCTTAATATCATGTTGTTTTCATGTTTGGATTTTGTTTGCTTGTTGTTTGGATGCATCTTGCATATTTGACATGCTTGTCTTGTTTTGCTCATATCTTCTAGGCCGTAGCTCAGAATTAAGTAAACTTTATATGAACTTGACTAGAATTTCGCGTAGATCATCATGGTGCATGTTAACTTGCTTTTTAACAACTTTAACTTAAGGTTTGTTAAGATCTGGACCAATTTCGAAATGTGCATATGAGGACTTACCGGAATTGTTATATGTTGTTTCCGGCCTCGTTTAAACTTGTTGGTTTGTGTTGTTCTTGTATGCCTTATTCCTTGCCATGTTTTGCATCATATAGACTTGTCTTGCATCATACTTGGTTGAGCATTATGTCATGTCTAGTGTGGTGTGTATACCGTGTTGTGTGCTTTCTTCTCGCTAGTTCTTTTCCGTTGCGATCGTGAGGATTAATTCGTCTACACGTGGTTCGTCTTCGTGGATTCTTCTTCGTCTACTTCATGGACTCGTCCTTCTTCCTTGCGGGATCTCACGCAAGATGACCATCACCTTGGATACCTTTACTATCATTGCCATGCTAGATGTCTTGATGCTATCGCTATATGTCACGCTACCCATCATTTATTGTTAGCCCATCTCCTTGTTGCCATGAAACCTCTAACATTTTGACACCTTCCAAGCAAACCATTGTTTGGCTATGTTACCCGCTTGCTCAGCCCCTCTTATAGCATTGCTAGTTGCAGGTGAAGATGAAGATTGCTCCATGCTGGAACTTGATGTTTTGGGAATATCACAAATATATCTATTAATATACTTAACACACCTATATACTTGGCAATGGGTGGAAGGCTTGGCCTTTTGTTCGGGGTCTTGTTCCACTCATGCCACCTTAGGAGCCGATAAACCGGCGTTATGTTCCTTGATTTAGCGTTCCTTACACGGTTGGGTATATGGGGACCCCTTGACAGTTCATATTTGAATAAAAGTCCTCCAGCAAGGCCCAACATTGGTTTTAATTTGCCTCATAATAACAACTTAATTAATTAATTAAATTTGCATAGGGGGTCACACCCTTGAGGATTCTTTTCTACATAGCAGGGGGAGCCAGTGCTGATGGTGTTGGTCCGAAAATAGAGCCACTTGTGGTGCCACCCAGTTATCTGGGGTCTTCGGTTGCTGTACGTAGCGCTCATCCGGACGTGCCCTGAGACGAGATACGCGCGGCTACTATCAGGGTGTCAGCACGCCGGGAGGTCTTGCTGGCGGAGCTTGACGCTCAGGCCTATCGACTCATGTTGGATCAAACCGCTTCACACGAGGTAATGATGAGGAGGCAACGATATCGCTTGCCACCGGTTTATGAGGCAAGGAATCTCTTTAGCACGCCAGGAGCAGCAATCAGCAACCAGCCGGAGGTGAACCGGGGAGGGGCACGAGGCACGGGAGCGTCTGTCCAGCCGCCGGCTGCAGAGCCAACCCACCAGGTTGTACCATCACAGCATGTGCCCACCCCACCTGGTCATTACTCTAATCCGTTGGATAACATAGTCGCCGCCTCTTCATGGCTAGCCGCACTTCCCATTGAAGGAACGTCCCTCATAGCGGTAGAGGCACAACGGGCCAGTGAGTTGTTGGACATGGCGCTAACTCAACAGCACGCTTATTCTCACAGCCGGGAGAGGATTCATTCGACTCCCCGCCCAAGCCGGAGTTACACTAGGCGTCTGGATGAACCGGCCGTGTGAAGCCGTGCGCGGAGACGTAATCCGCCAAGACGGGATAATCCGGCAGGAGGAGAGGCAAATGCTCAGGACGTGGTGGATCAGGCCAGGCAACGCCGGGAGGCCGCAGTAACAACGCAGTACGAAGCCCGTCATGTGACGCCGGTTCGTCCCACCATCACAGTTGAACCGAGGGTCATGTCCAGCTCCCTGGGAGTGCCTTATCTTACCCCCGCTTTACGGAGCGTGAAACTTCCCAAAGATTTCAAAGGACCACCCAAGGTGCCCAATTACATAGCGGATCTGGCTCCGGAGGCATGGGTTGAGAGTTATGAGATGGCAATGGAGATGCTGGATGTGGATGACGCAGCATGCGCTATGTATTTCACAATGATGCTCGAAGTCACGGCTCGCACTTGGCTGAAGGGTCTGCCGCCTAATTCCATCGGATCGTGGGCCGAATTGCGGCGCCGGTTTATCAATAACTTCAAAGACCCATGCAAGCAGCCAATGTCTGTTGTCCATTTAGCTGCCTGCATTCAAGGAGAGCATGAGTCTGCAAACAGTTGGGTGTGTCGAGTGTCAGAGATCTTGCATTCCTCCAATAGCATCAACCCAAGCACAACAGTGGTAACATTGGAGGGCAATTGCCGGTTTGAACCCTTGCGACTAAAGTTGGGACGGCTTAGGCGTGATTGTAATGACACAGGGACACTCATGTGCGCTTTAGTGAAGTATGGGGACTCTGATAATACCAAACATCCAAACGATGATGGAGACAAGTCAGGGAAGGAAAGCAAGAATTGTAAGCCGCCACAGCCCGACCCGGCGAATCAAGGATATAACGGCAAGCGTAAAGCGGATGGTAATTCGGACTTTGTGGCCAACATCAATTCTCAGGAGGATGGACAGCGCTGCAAGGGTAGACCGCCTCCGCATAATGGGAGGCCGCCTATTAATCTGGAACGTCAGTTGAATGTAGCTTGCCCGAAGCACGGTACACCAGAAAAGCCAGCTACGCATCTCTGGAAAGACTGCTTTATTATGTAGGAATTCATGAACCGGACTAGGTACGATCACGGGCCCTCCGACGGATCAGGCCCTGGCTTCCAAGGTCCGGGTTATCAAGGTGGTGGGTCCGGTTCAGGATACCAAGGTAATAATAGCAACCACAATGGGCATAATCAGCATAACCAACAGCATGGTCAGGGCGGATATAACAATCAGGGAAATCAACAGCGTCAACAGCAGCAACAATCTGGATATCAAAATAATTCGAAGGAGCTGAGCAGTGGGCATTATCATGTCTTCACCACGAGCTTGTGCAAGCGTGACTAGAAAGTTCTAAAGAGATTAGTGCATTCTGTTGAACCGGTGGTGCTACGTTTCCCGCGTTGGTCGGAGTAGCCCGTTGTGTGGAGCAGAGAGGATCATCCGCCCCGGGTTGATAATCCGAGTCAGCTGGCTCTAGTTGTGGCACCTCAAGTGGGTGGCTACAAGTTCACCAAAGTGCTTATGGACGGAGGCAGCAGCATCAACATTCTGTATTATGAGACTTTCCGGCGTATGGGGCTGATAGATAAGAAGCTTCGACAGTCCAATACAGTGTTTCATGGGGTGGTGCCCGGTAAATCGGCATATCCAGTCGGCAAGTTCGATCTAGAGGTTACCTTTGGAGATGAACACGACTCCAGGTCAGAGACCGTGACCTTTGAGGTGGTAAAGATCAAGAGCCCATACCACGCCTTGTTTGGGCGGCCGGTTTACGCCAAGTTCATGGCTAGGCCGTGTTATGTCTATCTACAGCTCAAGATGCCAGGCCACAAGGGAACGATTACGGTCCATGGGAGTCGCAAGATTGCATTGGAATGCGAGGAAGGTGATGCAGCGTATGCTGAAGCGGTTTGTGCTACCGAGGAGCTGAAGTTTTATAAGGACAATGTTGATCCGCCAGATATGTCTTCGCTAAAGAAACCAACCACAGAGCATGATCCGGCTTTAATGTTCAAATCAGCTGAAGAAACCAAGCAGGTTGACTTTGTTCCTGGCGATTCATCCAAGCAGTTCACTATCAGTGCTAACCTAGATCCAAAATAGGAAAGCGCTCTCATCGAGTTTATCTGTGAGAATCGGGACATCTTTGCATGGAAACCTTCTGATATGCCAGGTGTACCGAGGGAACTCGCTGAGCACAATATCAATATTGATCCTAAGTTTAAACCGGTCAAGCAATTTCTACGCCGCTTCAATGAAGAGAGGCGCAAGGCTATTGGAGAAGAAGTGGCTAGACTCTTAGCGGCAGGCTTTATAGTTGAGGTGTTTCATCCAGAGTGGTTGGCTAATCCGGTGCTAGTACTTAAGATAAATGGCACTTGGAGAATGTGTGTTGATTACACAGATCTGAACAAAGCTTGCCCAACTGATCCCTTTGCCCTCCCCCGTATTGATCAGATCATTGATGCTACGGCAGGATGTGAGCGACTAAGTTTTTTGGATGCATACTGAGGTTATCATCAGATCAAGATGCTAGTTAAGGACCAGGAGAAGACGTCTTTTATAACTCCCTTTGGAGCCTTCTGCTATGTATCTATGCCATTTGGGCTTAAGAGTGCCCAGGCGACCTACCAGCGTTGTGTACATAATTGCCTTCATGGACAGATTGGGCGGAATGTTCACGCATAGGTGGATGACATTGTGGTGAAGTCCAGGAAGGAGGAGACTTTGTGCGTTTTTGGTGTTCCAGCAGGCAAGCTCCTGGGGTTTTTAGTGTCGAACAGGGGAATCGAAGCTAATCCGGAGAAGATCAAGGCGATTACGTCCTTGGCTAAACCGGCGCGCATCAATGATGTCCAATGCGTGGCGGGCCGTATTGCGGCACTCAGCCGGTTCATCAGCCGTTTGGGGGAGAAGGCTATCCCACTTTATCAGATGATGAAAAAGGCAGATCGCTTTATCTAGAGTGATGCTGCTGATGTTGCGTTTGAGGACCTGAAGAAGCAACTAGCAGAGCCACCAGTCCTCGCTGCCCCAGTTGACAATGAGCCACTATTGTTATACGTGGCTGCTAATGCCCGTGCAGTAAGCGTTGCCATTGTGGTAGAGCGCAAGGAGGCAGGCAAAGAATATCCGGTTCAGCGGCCGGTTTACTACATCAGTGAGGTGCTCATCGAACCAAAACAGAGATACCTGCATTGGCAGAAACTGGTGTATGGAGTTTTCATGGCAGACCGGAAGCTAAAGCACTATTTTCAAGGCCATCCAATCACCGTTGTCAGTTCAGCTCCGTTGGGGGATATAATCCAGAACAGAGAAGCTACTGGGCGGGTTGCAAAGTGAGCCATTGAACTTAGCCCGCATGGATTAAAGTATGTGCCCCGTACTGCGATAAAGTCCCAAGCATTGGTGGATTTCATCAACGATTGGATAGAGTTACAAGCACCTGAGGAAAAGCCGGATCACACATACTGGACTATTCACTTTGATGGATCAAGGCAATTAGAGGGCTCGGGGGCTGGAGTCGTGTTAACTTCCCTGCGAGGTGATAAGTTCTGTTACGTCCTCCGTGTGATGTTCCCTTGTACTAACAATGCACCTGAGTATGAAGCTCTCCCCCATGGTCTGCGGATGGCCAAAGAGATGAACTTAAGCCGGGTTAAGTGCTTTGGCGATTCAAACATGGTGGCACAGCAGGTATTTGGCAAGTGGGACTCCAAGGATCCACTCATGGCAGCATATCGACGAGAGGTAGACGCTATCGCTGGACACTTCAAGGGTTATCAGGTGGATCATATAGACCGGCGAAAGAATGAAGCGGCTGACGCGTTAAGCCGGCTGGGTTCTCAGCGTAAACCGGTTCCACCTAATACCTTCTTGGCTGAGTTGCACAATCCATCGGTGCAATTACCTTCAGAGGAGGACTTGGTTGTTCCTGATCCGGAGGCGCAATTGGTCACGGCACTTCATGTCATTCCGGATTAGACGCTTCCTTACCTAGCATACATGAACCGAGGTGAGTTACCATAGGATGAAGTCTTGGCTCGACAGATAATCCGGCGGTCTAAGTCAATGACTATTGTCAATGGAGAACATCATCATCGCAGTGTCTCTGGAGCGTTTCAGCGGTGTGTATCACCAGAGGAGGGTTGTGATATTCTTAGAGAAATTCATGAAGGAGATTGTGGTCCTCATGCCGGTTCAAAATCTTTGGTGGCTAAGGCTTTTCTTCATGGGTTCTACTGGTTGACGGCTCATGCCAACGCAGAGGACTTGGTCAGAAAATGTGATGCTTGCCAGAAATTCTCACGACGTGCTCATATACCGGTGCAAGAGTTGAGGATGATTCCAATTACTTGGTCGTTTGCGACTTGGGGGCTTGATATGGTTGGACCCTTCAAGAGATCCCAAGACAAAAAGACCCACCTTCTGGTGGCGGTGGACAAGTTTACCAAATGGGTTGAAGTGGAGCCTGTCAGTAAGTGTGATGCGGCAACGACAGTTCAATTCATCAAAAAGGTGATTTTTCGGTTTGGCATTCCACACAACATTATAACTGATAATGGCACCAATCTATCCAAGGGGGCCATGGAGGAGTTCTGCCAACGAGAGCACATCCGCCTTGATGTATCATCAGTAGCTCACCCTCAGTCTAATGGCCATGCTGAAAGAGCCAATCAAGAAATCTTGAGAGGAATCAAACCCCGGCTTATGGTTCCTTTGCAGAGAACACCGGGTTGTTGGGTGGAGGAGTTGCCTCCTGTACTATGGAGCATCAACACTACACCTAACAGATCCACAGGGTACACGCCTTTCTTCATGGTATATGGAGCTGAAGCGGTCCTCCCTAGTGATATCCGTCATGACTCGCCGCGGGTGCCGGCTTATGTTGAAGCGGATAATGAAAAAGCAAGGCAAGATGCGTTGGACCGGGTGGATGAAGAACAGGACACGATGGTAGCTCGATCGGCGATTTATCAGAAAGATCTGCGCCGGTACCACAGTCGCCGGGTTAAAACCAGGACATTTCAAGAAGGAGATCTGGTGCTCTGGCTCATCCAGGACTAGACAGATATGCACTAGCTATCACCACCTTGGGAGGGACCCTTTGTGGTCAGCATGAACCTGCACAATGGACCATACTACCTCATCGACGTTCGAGAACATAAGGACTCACGTACGGCGGAGGAGGAGTCCAAGCAGCCGTGGAACATCGCTCTTCTTCGACCTTACTATACTTGAGCCATAGGCTCCTCTTTATGTACATATCTTTTGTATATACTATGATCAATATAATAAACCGGCACCCCCGATAACCGGGGTATCAGCCGCATTTTTCATAAGAGTATCACATGGGGGCTTCTGTGGGCAAGGGAGTTACTATGGCCTCTTAAACCGGCGACCGCATCAAGACCATCATAAGGGCACAGCTCTGGTTGCTTCGGCAATTTCCATATGATGATGAGGGGCAAAAGAGAGTTTGATGCCTAGCACAACTCAAACGTAGGCCCCGACGAGCAATGCTCAAATGCTACCTGGGGGCTCCTGATGCAAGACATTAGTGAGTTGAAACCTCTTCTAGTAAACACGGCTTGGAAGCTTGGTGTATACACCTAAAACCCCGGATTAACCTGCCTGCATCAAGTAAGTCACGCTGTCCAGGTAAACCTGGTATGACCCGTCGAACGTACACACAAGTCAATCCTTATGGACCTTGAACTACATTAAATTGACGATCATCAAGTGATTACACAAGTCGAATCTTTACGAGAGTTTTTGAACTTGGTAGCATTTGACATTGATGATTTGGTTAAGGATTGCGGACCATCTTAACAGGATTTGCAAAAATGGTTAATGACAGTAGCCTGGCAGCTCATAAAAAGCCTCGAATTTGGAGCCTGGCAGCTCGTAAAAAGCATCGACTACATGGTCTTATTTGCCCAAAAAACTTTTTTTTATGTTTTCTCAAATCTTTGTCTTCAAGGTCATTGGTTTTTCAACCAAGTCCTTTCATTCAAGGAGTGGATGACTATAAAGTTGCCACTACATCTGTGTTTACAGAGTTATAGTCTGGTTATAAAAACCAGTACTAAACTACAGCTAAACCAGACTTCATGCTAACCCGGTTCAGCCTTCATGGCGAGCCGACAAGAAATCAAGGGAGTCATCAGCACTTACACCTTGGATCGTTCCTGCCGGATTAAGGTTTATTAAGATACACTTAATCACAGGTATGATACATGCTTATACTTTCTACACAGTTCAAGTTATCAACTTAGATCATGTGCTTGGGCATTATGACCCGTCCGGCGATAAACCGCCAGGACACTTTGAACATTATGCAGAAACAGATAGAATAAACCGTCAAAGGCGTTGAAAGCAGGATATATTTCAGAAGTCCGGGAATCAAAGCGATCTCACAAAATATAAGTTTGGAACACATGCAGAGTATATCAGTCATCCTATTACAAGGCGCTGGATGGCCCAAAAGAATATCAAGTTTTTCTCAAACTACTGGGACATAAAGTTAGACCGGCACTGGTTTAAGACTCTGCATCAGCCCACCGTGACGATTGAGGATCAGCTTGCTCCGGGTGTTCGGCGGTTTCTTCCAGCTGCTGGAAGTCAGTTGTGGCGCAATTAATCTTGGCAAGGGCTCGGAAATAAACTTCATCATTTATGAGTTCTGACGGATCAATATCAGGAGCGAAGGTGTGCTTACGGACGGGCGGAATAAGATTCTCAATATCATAGGACAGACGCTCCACCCGTACGTTCTCCATATCATAGCCCGGATGATATCTTGATAGATCCGCTTCATCAGCATGCTTACTGGCAAGAGGCCGCATATCCTTGGTTAAAGCACGAAGATCATCACTGGAAAAGGCTTATCCGTCTTCTTTCATGCTTGGATAGCCGTTTATTGCTTCCGCCGGTCAAAATCAGGAACCCAAGCCTTCGCTCGGGTTAAGACCATCAGGGCGCCGGCTCTTGCAGATGACTTCTTCACTTCGACAAGATGGGCAGGCAAAATTGATAGTTTTTTCAAAGTACCTTGGATGGTAGTTGGAGCCGGTTTGTTGTGGGAGATAGCGCTAATGGCCCTTTGAGCGCCGGAATACAGCTCCTCCACCAGAGTGTATGCGGCCTTCAGTTTCTTCCGCACATCATCACCAAGATGAGTGATGCGCCTCCCTGCGTAAGAATTATGAGTCAAACTGGAACAGTACATGATTGCAAGTATAAGCTTATGTTGCGAGAACTTACCAAAGATGGCAGATGTCATGCCACTTATTTGCTGCCTTAACCCGGACAGCTCCTCTATCACCGGATTAAGAGCAGCCTCCGCATTAGTGGCTCTCTTCTCCAGAGAAGCCCTTTCAACTTCCCAAGTGGACCGCTCCGCTTCAAAATCCTTCTTTAGCTTCTCCATATTAGCTAACGCAAGGGTAAGCTCATCCTTGACTTTAACAGCAGCAGTCTCTTAGAATTTTAAGCTATCCCAGAGTTCAGTTCAGAGGCCATCCGGTTCAAGTCAGTCTACCAAAAATAAAAGTATATCAGATATTCCTGGAGCAAGTCAATCAAAGTCCCAAGCACATAACAAAGTTATGCACTTGACAATTGGGGGCTAATGTACATTTGCAGTAAAAACAAGCAATTTTTTCAGACAAGTCCCAAGCACATAACAAGTTATATACTTGGCACTTGGGGGCTAATGTGACATTGTTCTAAACATAGGAAAAGTCCCGGTTCACCCGCAATGAAGTAAAACGACCCTTGGGGGCTACACGTGCAAGTCAAAGTTCTATATTTGATCTACTGAAGTCCCAGTTCACCCTAAAAGGTTAAACCGGCACTTGGAGGCTACGATGGACTAAAGGTACAGTTACAAGGAACAAGCAGAAAAGAAAGACAAAGGAAAAGAAGTTACCTTATAGCATTCCTTCATTAAATTCACTAAGTCGGCTTCATAGTCACGGCTGGTATGTAGCCGGTTTAAGTACCCGAATGAAGCTCCTGAGCACTGAGCTGAGCATAGCTGGATAAGTCGGTATTCCACTTGCCCTTGTCCTTATGGAGAAACTCTTCCTTGGCAGTGTGTTTGGCCAAAGCAAGAGGCTCCCCTAGGGTGGTAAAACCAGTCCCAATGATCTCAACGTCATCAGTTGACGCAGCAGTTGGCCTAGAAGGGTTAGCAGCAGCGGGATTGTCATGAGCAGGACTAGCAGGAGCTGGACTAGCCTGGGCAGGACTGGCCGGTTCAGCATTCTGCTCCATGGGGTCGTTCCCCTGAGTAGCAAGATCTTCTTGGTCCATAGGAGAAGGATCATCATGTGGAATCTCAATATTGTCTTCTAAAGGGTTAGCAAGCTCAGGATCGTCTGCCAGTCCAGGAGTGATATTATCGACTGCCGGTTTATTCACATTGGCCTTTTTGCTAGGTTTGGGCATACTGCGAAAAGATTAAAGAGATAGTGAAAATCAGAAGTCAAAGATGAAAAGTTAAACCGGACAGAGTAAAAGACAGCTTACCCGTGAACAGTCTTGAGGGCAGGAACTTGTGTGGCGGTTGATTCGCCAGAAGAGGAGAGAGGAGTTTCCTGATAATTCAAGTCAGACGGATTAAGGGGTTGACGAATAAGACCTGCTTTGGGGTAAAGAGCAGTTGGAGTAAGTAAAACCTCAGAACGACACCTTCGAGCCGGAGTGTGCGGTAATCCGATGGACTCAATCGCATGACCACTATGGCGAGTGGTGCGGCGAGCTTCAAGTTGCTGCTTCTTCAAAAGAAAGTTTGGATCCAAATGAGCATAAGGATGAGAAAATTGAAATTTCCGGACTGTTCGACGAATTTTGGGCGGTGACAGCGGTTCTGAGTCGGAGGAAAGAGAGATTACCTCAATGTCATCCGCTTTACTGCCTTCAGCAAGACCCTGGGAACAATCATTATTAATAGAAATAAGGGCGAATGAAAGACTAAGGAGTTATAAGATCTAGGTGGTACCTTGGAGGCCGGATCATCTTTCTCCGCATTGGATCCTGATGTGGCAGCTGGCTTCTTCTTGTTCCTCTTCACAGCCAGGGTCTTCTTGCGAGCTGGCTTCGCCGGTTTTTCCTGGTTTTTCCTTTTCTAGAAAGGGTCATTCTCCTGTTCAAAGGAATAAAGGCATATTAAACCAAGTACTATGGACGGATTAAAATAAAGCAAAGGAACGGAAGAATTTCTTACTGACGGCGGTTTATTGGTCACACAGAAGGGTGCCAAACCGGTCTGACTGCATTCTTCTAGAGGTATGTTCAGTAGTTTCTTGACGGATTCGTTAACTTCATTTTCTGGTAGCACCGTCTCTGTGTGGCGTAAGGAGTCCTTGGGGTTCCCAGTATACTCGCACATTAAATCGGAACGCCGGCTTAGCGGGAGAATAATCCAAGAAAGCCAGCAGCGGACAAAGTCAACTCCTGTTAATCCATTGGCTACAAAATCCCTAAGCTTTGAAAGCTGAGGGGCATATTGAGCTCGCTCCTGGGCACTTAAGCATTGTGGAAAGGGGTGGTCCTCTGGAAGACGGTGGGGGCGATAGCCCGGTAGTGGATTTTCACCTTCCGGTGAAGTGTCTACACAATATAACCAAGTTTGATTCCAGTACTTGGGATGGCTGTGGAGAGTAGCGTGAGGGAAACTAACATCCTTCTTCTTCTGAATACTCATTCCACCAAGTTCAGTATTTGGGCCATCATGAAATTCAGTCCGACGGTTTAAGTGGAAGAAGTCCCGGAATAGCTCCACTGTTGGCTCCTCTTGCAGATATGCTTCACAGAAGAATTGGAAGTTGCAAACGTTTGATACAGAATTGGGGCCAATGTCTTGTGGATGAAGCTAAAAGTTTGCTAATACATCACGGAAAAACTTTGACCCAGGAGGGTTGAATCCCCGGGCCAAGTGATCAAAGAAGACAACGATTTCTCCTTCCTTGGGCTTTGGAGGACACTCTTTTCCGGGAGCCCTCCAGTGAAGGACATCCTTCAGGCCTAAAGCGCCAATTGAGGCCATCTTTTCTAAATCGTCCTCGGTGATCCGGGATGGGACCCAGTTGCAGGAGACAAACTATTTGGCTGTGGTAGTCATCTTTTCAAAAGGAAAGGCCGAAAATACAATAAAAATCCGGTTTGGTAATCTAAGTAGATTTAAACTGGTATGTTGTACGAAAGTATCGGTCTAAATGGCGGTTTAAGCAGGGGCATAATGGTATCTACCGGGTTATAAAGTTTGGAGAAAGTTAAACCGCCAACACAGGCAGGTAAGACACAGATCTAAAGTTAAACCGCCAACACAGGAAGATAAGATGCAGATCTAAAGTGTGGGGAAACAACTTTTACACAAGCAGCAGTAAGATATGGATCTACAGCGTATGGAAAACTCAAAAATAATTCAAGTTGTATTCAGCGGAAACAATGAAGGTCTTTAGCAGGTTCAGTCTAAACTAATCGTGTTGAAGAGGATAGATCTACATCGATGGAGCTGGGTCGTTCTTACAGTGGTTAACCAAAAATTGGAGATCTACGACGAACTACTAGCTATGGCGAAGAACTGTGAAGAACAGGGACTTATCTACGAGCTCGCACGAGGAAACACTAGAGCTGAGATCTACGAAAAGGAAAGAAGTGGACATACCCGAGGCGACGGGCGGAGAGAGACGTTGGTGAGTCTCTGGAAGCGTTCAGGTTGATGCAGCGGCCAGGCTTGACGAAGACGACGGGTTCGACGGACGGCGGCGGAGCTCGAGCGCAGGAGGACAGCGGAAGAAGAAGCAAGGGGGAAAAAGAGATGCCCCTCGGTCCTATTTATAAGCCAAAGGGATAAAACGGCAAGCGCGGGAATCGAGGAGCCCAAAAAGCGGATATGGACGATGCTGTCGCCTCGATCTTCGGAGCTTTAATGAATAAAGGTAAAAAAATAGGTACAAGTGTTAAATGCGTAGATGCCGTCACGGCGGTTTAAAGTGATCTGAGGAGATGACGTCACGCCGGTTTACAAAGCATGCTGAAGCTATGGAAAGGCAAATTTGTACAAGACTTTGAAGATTGACATGAACAGGTTCAAATCAATCTGGGGCCTAATGTCAGGGATATTACTACCAGGTATAAACCGCCCAGGAGGGGCCGGTTTATGTTATCAAGATTATTTTATCAAAGGCCCAGCGGAGCATGAAGTATTAGATTTCAGCCCAAGAGGTTTAGAGCCCAAGTGTTAGGGCCCATGATTTGTAAACCGCCATACTATGTAACGTGAGATGTAAGATGGAAAGAGTAGAGACCGAGGCAGACACGTTTATGAGCCGGCCTCGGGACTCTGTCAACCGGACCGGGTGTCACGTCTTATATAAAGGGACGACTCAGCAACGGTTCAAGGCAGACAACTACAGCTCGAGACACAGGCAAAGCGGATTCGCTCCTTGGTCATCGGAACCCTAGCAATACACACCAAACTTGACGTAGGCTTTTACCTTCATCGAAGGGGCCGAACTAGTATAAAATCCCTGTATCCTTGTCCTCTTTAACCCCTTTAAGCTAACCCGTAGCGATGGCCTCACGACTAAGTCCTTTTGCTAGGACATCTGCCGTGACAAAACCACGACATGACTTGTTTTACCATTGTCGAAATGTCTTGTGCACCGGGAATTCCGAGTCTGGTCGGACCTTCCCTAAGATAAGGGGTAATATTATTATTATCTCTGCTGATCGTGAGAGCTTATGATGGGCTAAGTTGGGACACCCCTGCAGGGTTATGATCTTTCGAAAGCCGTGCCCGCGGTTATGTGGCAGATTGGAATTTGTTAATGTCCGGTTGTAGAAAACTTGACAGAGGATCCGAAGTAAAATACACGAACCGTGTGAGTAACCGTGACTGTCTCTTTTCACCTTGAGAAGAGAACACGGTGGGGTTATGTTTGACTCGTAGGTAGTTCAGGATCTTTAGCGATCATTACTAGTTTGCGACCGTTTGCGTAGATGCTCATCTTATTCTTGTACTCGTAAGTTAGCCACCATACTTTTGCTTAGCTGCTACTGCAACCTCACCACTTAACCTCTTCCCACCTTTTAAGCTTTTCTAGTCTTGATACCCATGGTTATGGGATTGCTGAGTCCTCGTGGCTCACAGATACTACAACAACAATTGTAGGTGCAGGTTTCTGATGACTTGACGTGAGAGCAATGTTCTTTGAGTTGGAGTTCTTTCTTCTTCTTCTTCGTCAGTCTTGGGTTAGGTTCCTGGTCAGCAGCCCGGGATAGCAGATGGATGTCGTTGCACTTTTCTTGTTTGCATCCGTAGTCGGATGCCTTGTTTTGATGTTGTTGTATTCATGTGACTTGTATGCATTGTTGTATCCCCATGTATTTATGTAATGGTACGATGTAATGATATCCATCTTGCTAAGCGCCTGAGATGCGGTTGTGCCTCAATCACGTATGAGTCACGTGATCGGGATATAATCGCATCTTGGGCCTGACAAGTTGGTATCAGAGCCTCGACCGACCACAGGAGCCCCCTTGATTGATCATAGCTTGGCCGTTGTTGAGTCTAGAAGAAACTATTTTGGAGTCTAGTTATATCGGAGCGTAGGAATTCTTTTTACTCCCCTGCCCCTTCGTCGCTCTGGTGAGGAATCTTGTCGTAGGTGTTTTGAATTACTTCTCTTCCCCTTCAATATTTTAGGATCACGTGGTTAGTTTCGTTCGTTGCGTTGTCTGCTCTTTTCATGTGGTGCATCTCTCGTCAAGTCGATTTGACCCCTCCTTGTCTTTTGCTTCAATCCTCAGTTCTTTCCAACCGATGTCTTTTTCACCGTCCGATGTGGTTTTTCTTTTCCCACCCGCCCACCCTTTTTCTTTTCGGAGCTTGAGTCACTAATCGATTATCCTTCATACTCGTGCGAATCCTTTGCATTCTTTCCTCGATTATTTCAACTGGTGAGTTCTCGTATAGTTCGTCATCCTTCATCTCTTTATTCTCCGATGAATTCTCCTCTCATTCGACATTCTTCATCTCCTTTCTTTTCCGATGGTTCCAACTCGATTTGTATTCAGTGCTCATCATATTCTTTCATCGGCTCAAATGTTTTCCCCTTCTTCGTTCGTCTTTTGCCATTTAATTGTTCCGGAGTTCTAAAGACATCTCAGGAGATTCATCTGTCTTCCGATTAATTCGAGTATGTTACCTCATTCGAGTCTTTGAATCGTTCCGGTGCATTATCTCCTTTTCAGTCCTTTCAACGGTGTTTTCTCTTCGGTGGGCTCATAACCCACAGGTCTTTCCCAGGATCTTACCTGACTCTTCTAATTTTCCGGAGTGTTCCGAAATTCTTTTCAATTGTGACGTAAGAATGGATTCCATCAGTCATATGCCTTCTCCATGATCGCTTTCAATTCTTTTCACCATTGGTTCAACCTTTCTTCTTTTCATTCTTCCGGAGTATTTCATGAATTCTTTTCTTTGTGGTCCTCCTAAGGCCATCATTTCAGAAGATTTCTTCGTTCTCAGTTTTCAACTTTTTCCTCCAAATATTTTTCATTGATGCCTCTTCATTCGTCTCACATTCGTCCGGTGCTTCATTCAAGTATTCTCTAATCAGTTCGCGATCACTTCGTTCTCTTGTATCTTAATTTCACCAAGTGCTTATTCTTCCCGGTGATTCATTCTCTTCTATTCACTCAATTTCAATTTCTTATGATGGTTTGTTCTTTTTCATCACTCGGTTTCAATTCTTACAGTGGTTCGGTCAATATTCTTTTTTTTCCGTTGTCATCATATCAATTATTTCATTCTTTCCAATATTATCGATGGTTCATGAAGATTTCGCAAGTTTGCGATATATCCCTCTTTAATCATTTCAACGAGAATAAGTAGTACGCAAATACATTGCTTCACATGAATTTAATTGGTGTAGGATAAGCATACCATAATTCTTATTGATTCTCGTCAAGTTGATGTATCCCTTCCTTCGAAATTTGTTCTTGGTGAATAAATTCTAGTCCCAAGTGTTTTTATCTTTTCTTTCCTAGAGTTCAATAGTTTCTCAGCCTTCTCGTCGGAACCCCGTCTAAATCATCGCAAGGACTTATTCTTATTCTTCTCATCCTTCATCAACCTTTCGGTACCGGAGTTCTTCATGGTGGTTCATCGCGATTCATATCATTTTTCGAATGTTCATCATAATCCTTGGAGAAGCGCAAGCATTATTCTTTTGTGTCTCAAGATGCAAATAATTCTCCGTATTCTGTTGAAGTGGAGTTTTTCATTCTTTGCTCTTCTCAGCTCTTCAATACTTTGGTTGCGGCGTAATATCACCTGAAGTTTCGGGATGATTTCCATAAGTCCACAACAAGTTAATTCTTTTCGTTGTTGATTTTCAACAACTCCGTTCATCCTTTCTTCGCAAGGATGCTTTGAATTCATTCATGGTAGAACTTGTTGTTCTCTTAACTGTTCTTTTCATTCCATTCTTTCAATTCTTTCCGGAGGCATTGTGTTGTTCCTCTCGGCAAATATTATTCCATCTCTCAATTTATTCTTCTTTCAATTCATCTACAACCGGTGTCCTATTCCTTCCATTTTCAGCCGGAGTGCTGCCCAAATTCATTCATTCAAATTCCTTTCTTTCTCTTATTAACTGAAGTGGTTAATTTCTCTCTTGGCACTTAACCTCCTCGATTCTCGTCGTATTCCTTGTTCCTCTTCTTTAACGAAGTATTTGCAACTTCGTTCATCTCCGTTGTATCCTTTCTTCAAGTTGCTCAACCTCTCAAGGTTCCTTGGTTTCACTCTTTTGCCCTCAAAGAACTTTGCTCTTCCTTTTCATCTTCCGTCTCGTTCCTAAGATCTCGGGACGAGATCTCTTGTTAGTAGGGGAGTGGTGTGACACCCCGAGACCGATGCGCCAGGTGTCAGCCTGTTATTCGTCGCTGTTGCCATGTCATCTGCTTGCGTGTTGCATTTTGCGATGCCATCATGTGCATTGCATCCTCATGTTTTCAAAACTTGCATCTGTCCGAGTCCGCTCGTCCTCTTCGTTTTCCGTTCTGAGCCCAGACACACTCGCACGCGCCCGCGGCACCTCCAAATATTTATTTTATAAGTGGCCGGGAAATGTTCTCGGAATGGGATGAAACTTGGCGTGTGGTCTTATTATAGCATAGGTAGACCGCCTGCCAATTTTCGTCGCATTCGGAGCTCGTTTGATAGCCCAACGGATAACTATAGCTGCACTATAGTCGGTTAAATGTCGGACGTTTCGGCCTCCGAAACTGCCGTCGGGCCTCGCTTCTCTCAGCCCAAGACCTCTCCTACACAACCCACTAACCTCTTCTAGGCCCAACCTACCCCTTCCTCCAACCGGAGCCGTCCGATTGCGATCGGAGGGTCCAAAAACGGACTAAAACCCCCTCTCCTAGCCCTTCTTGCCTATATATGGATGACCTAGCCGCTGCCTCATTTTCCGCGCTCCACCTCTCTCCAGCCGCCACCTGACCATCCCTGCTTCTTCCCCACCGTGCCGGGCCCGGCAGGCCCATCCCGCAGCCCGCCGGCAGCCTTGACCGGGCCCCGAGCCGCCCGCGCTGCCGCCTGGATCCCGCTCCACTCTCGTAGCTCGCTCTCCTCCCGAGCGCCGCGCCGGCCGTCGTCCTCGCCGGAATGCCACCGGAGTTCGCCGGCCGCCTCCGTCCAGCATCTACTTAGATCCGCCCAGATCCCGCCTCGGATTCAGCCGAGACCCGCTCAGCACCGCCGCACCTCTCCACGCCCTTCCGTCGACTCCAGCAAGATCGCCGCCGCCCATGTGCTTCGCCGTCGCCGGTGAGCCTTGCCATCGCCGGGAACGGGTCCGGCCTGGCCAGATCCATCCGGATCCGGCTGGCCCCCGCCCCGCCTCGCCTCAGCTTCGCCCAGCTCGCCGGAGCTGAGCAAGCCAGTGCCGCCCCTACCTGCCTCGCTCCCGATCCGATCGGGAGCACGACGACGCCAGCCGGCCCACCTCGCTCCTCCCCGCAGCCCATCTCCCCGCACGGCCCAAGCTAGTCCAACTTGCCGAGGCTCATCTGCCTTCTGCTCCACCAGGCCGACCATGGGCCGCAAGGTGAGAGTCAGCCCTCTAAGCCTCGCACCGTGCGTCTTTTAGTATTTTGCGCACGTTCGTTTTTTTCCAGAAAAATCCCCAAGTCCTCAGAAAATGTAATTTTGTTGCATACTTTGGGTGGCTGCAACTTTTTGTGTGGTGGTCCAAATGTTGCATATAATATGTCAAAATGTTCGTTGTGATATCCTCTTCATTTTGTTCCATTGTGGCTTGCCTGTTTGAGTTCATCTTGATGCCCTAATCATTATTGCAAGAGTGTTATATGTTTAAAACTGCTGATAACTGTAAATTTGTTGCACGCTTGTGGTGATGATAACTTTGTGCATGTTGGTCCAAATAGAGTGTGTGATATGTCAAAATGTTCATTGTGAAGTTCTCTACATGATGGTTGCTGTAGCATTCATATTAGGTGCCATCTTGCCATGTTTACCTCTGTTGCAAAAGTGTATGTGGCTGTTAAGTGCTGAAACTTGTTATGAGATGCTGTTTTGACTTGTTCATAGGAATTGATGTGTTTGTCTTTGAAGCCACATGTCAATATGTTTTAGAAGCACAATCATGCCATCTTTGCTGTGGTGCAATCCTATTTCCATGATATGCCTTAAGGTGTTTGCAAGAAGCTTGTAAAGTATCCTACTCGCTGTTGTTGTTTCCTGACACTTGTTGAAAACTTCTAAGTCTGAAACTATTAAACCTGATGCCATGTTTGCTTGATGCCTCACTCAAATCCATGCTTTTTATGAGATGCCCAATGATCATGTATTGTTGTCCCTGTTATGCTCTATCCATCCATGCCTTAGTTAGCATATATGGCATGTTGTAGCTTATTTATTTCTTACTCTCAAGGTGCTATAAATGTACCTGTCAGATTGTTATCATCATGATCAATTTGGTGAAGCTTGTTGTTATTGATCAATGCCTCCTATGGAGTTGTTCCAATGGAGTTGTTTGGTGTATGCAATGTCTATTACATGCCCATGATCTTTATATACTTAGTAGAGTTGATATGCTTGTTGTTTTGTGCCTCCGAAGGCAGCATCGTGATGATGTTTCTGCCTTCCCAGATTTTGACTAAGTCTGGATACATTTATTGCAACTTGCCATGCTTGTTTAATTATGTTCCAGCAAGTTTTTGGGTGTGATCTAAGTTCATGCTTGTTAAGTATCATGTCTATTTCACATCCATGCCTCTTTTTATCATGCTTGGTGCTGTAGCATATATATACCTTGCTCCAAAGTTGCTATGTTGCTGTTTTTGGACAGCTTGTTGTTATATCTTGTTTCATGTGTATGTCTTGAACCGTTGCTCCGTTTTGATCATGCCCTATATGAAACTTGTGTGATTTTGCATGTAGAAGCTTAATAGCATATTGTTTTCATGTTTGGAGTGTGTTTGCTTGTTGTTTGGATGCATCTCGCATATTTGACATGCTTGTCTTGTTTTGCTCATATCTTCTAGGCCGTAGCTCCGAATTAAATAAACTTTATATGAAACTTGACTAGAATTTCGCGTAGATCATCATGGTGCATGTTAACTTGCTGTTTAACAACTTTAATTTAAGGTTTGTTCAGATCTGGACCAATTTCGAAATGTGCATATGAGGACTTACCGGAATTGTTATATGTTGTTTCCGGCCTCGTTTAAACTTGTTGGTTTGTGTTGTTCTTGTATGCCTCATTCCTTGCAATGTTTTGCATCATACTTGGTTGAGCATTATGTCATGTCTACTGTGGTGTGTTTACCGTGTTGTGTGCTTTCTTCTCGCTAGTTCTTTTCCGTTGCGATCGTGAGGATTCGTTCGTCTACACGTGGTTCGTCTTCGTGGATTCTTCTTCGTCTACTTCATGGCATGTGAAATAGACATCACCTTGGATACCTTTACTATCATTGCCATGCTAGATGTCTCGATGCTATCGCTATATGTCGCGCTACCCATCATTTATTGTCAGCCCCTCTCCTTGTTGCCATAAAACCTCTAACCTTTTGACACCTTCCCAGCAAACCGTTGTTTGGCTATGTTACTCGCTTGCTCAGCCCCTCTTATAGCGTTGCTAGTTGCAGGTGAAGATTAATATTGCTCCATGTTGGAACTTGATGCTTTGGAAATATCAAAATATATCTATTAATATACTTAACACACCTATATACTTGGCAATGGGTGGAAGGTTTGGCCTTTTGCTCGGTGTTTTGTTCCACTCATGCCACCTTAGGAGCCGGTAAACCGGCGTTATGTTCCTTGATTTCGCATTCCTTACATGGTTGGGTATATGGGGACCCCTTGACAGTTCATCTTTGAATGAAACTCCTCCAGCAAGGCCCAACATTGGTTTTAATGTGCCTCATAATAACAACTTAATTAATTAATTAAATTTGCATAGGGGGTCGCACCCTCGAGGATTCTTTTCTACATAGCAGGGGGGCCAGTGCTGACGGTGTTGGTCCCAAAATAGAGCCACTTGCGGTGCCACCCAGTTATTTGGGGTCTTCGGTTGCTGTACGTAGCGCTCATCCGGACGTGGCCTGAGACGAGATAGGCGCGGCTACTATCAGGGTGTCGGCATGCCGGGAGGTCTTGCTGGACTTGTTTTACCATTGTCGAAATGTCTTGTGCACCGGGAATTCCGAGTCTGGTCGGACTTCCCTAAGATAAGGGGTAATATTATTATTATCTCTGCTCATCGTGAGAGCTTGTGATGGGCTAAGTTGGGACACCCCTGCAGGGTTATGATCTTTCGAAAGTCGTGCCCGCTGTTATGTGGCAGATTGGAATTTGTTAATGTCCGGTTGTAGAAAACTTGACAGAGGATCCGAAGTAAAATACACGAACCGTGTGAGTAATCATGATTGTCTCTTTTCACCTTTAGAAGAGAACACGGTGGGGTTATGTTTGACTTGTAGGTAGTTCAGGATCTTTAGCGACCATTACTAGTTTGCGACTGTTTGCGTAGATGCTCATCTTATTCTTGTACTCGTAAGTTAGCCACCATACTTTTGCTTAGCTGCTGCTGCAACCTCACCACTTAACCTCTTCCCACCTTTTAAGCTTTGCTAGTCTTGATACCCATGGTTATGGGATTGCTGAGTCCTCGTGGCTCACAGATACTACAACAACAGTTGCAGGTGCAGGTTTCCGATGACTTGACGTGAGAGCGATGTTCTTTGAGTTGGAGTTCTTTCTTCGTCTTCTTCGTCAGTCTTGGGTTAGGTTCCTGGTCGGCAGCCTGGGATAGTAGATGGATGTCGTTGCGCTTTTCTTGTTTGCATTCGTAGTCGGATGCCTTGTTTTGATGTTGTTGTATTCATGTGACTTGTATGAATTGTTGTATACCCATGTATTTATGTAATGATACGATGTAATGATATCCATCTTGCTAAGCGCCCGAGATGCGGTTGTGCCCCATTCACGTATGACTCACGTGATCGGGATAGAATCGCGTCTTGGGCCTGACAAAAATGGGGAGTATTCAGGTGTACTACTGTGGGTGCCGGGTGGGGTTGGCTGGGTAGGGTGAACCTGAAGTTACAAAAACAGCCCCCTACCAACCGTCATCTGTAGGCCTGTTCCGAAGGCTATGATGGTAACTTCCCACTGCTCGAATCAGGGTCGTGGGAGATCTTCCCGCAGACATCAAAATTTTGTGACACTGAACTCCCCCTGTGGCGTGTTGGGTGATTCGGCTAAGCAACTAGCGAGTAGTACTAGTAAACTCTGCATATTAGGTTTGACCGAAGACAAACTTCCTAAAGTTTGACCAAGTTTATAGAAAAATATAAACATTTACCATAACAGATATGTATGATGTGAAAGTTCATTCAATAATGAATCTAATGGTATTTATTTGTTATTGTATATGTTAATATTTTTTGTTATAAACTTTCTGAGAGTTTACGAAACTTGACTTTGACCAATGCTAATACACAGACTTAAATAAAAACGAAGGGTGTACAAATTTGTTTTCTTAGTATGTAGTGAATTAATCATTTGTTGAAATTGTGAAATAAATATATTAGGCTACTGACTTCGAATGTAATGGTCTATACGATTCAATAGTTACAATCATTGTTGAATTCCAAGATGTATACGAGGTCTGTAGTACTTCACAACATGCTCAAACTCGCATAATCCCAGTCAAATGACAATCAAAATGCATTTCGTAGTTATTACTTTGTAGGGTGCAACAAAACCAACAATAGCTCTACATCAGCCATTATAAAAGCAACATTTTGAACATATCCCAATGTGTGAATGAAACGTGTAGAGAGAGTAGGGCGGGAAAGATTGTATGTATGTGGACGAGAGAGTAGGAGACAAACCTAACGAAACATAGAGAGGGAGACAGAGAGAGAAAGAGAGAGGAAGAAGTTAGGTCTGTGAGAAAGATGGAGACATGTAATATACGTGAGATGCGTGTGCATCCGGATTCTGTACACGTGGAAGGAGAAGTGACAACAGGTTTGATGAGAGAGCTGAAAAAACATGGACGAGAGGGAAAGGATCTCGTGGGTTGAGGGATTGATAAATTTTTGCGGGGGAGAGAGGGATTGGTAATTTTGTGCGAGAGAGAGAGAGATGGTGGGGGAGGAGTCAGTCAGCCGTCGTCACATCATCCTGCTTCCAAATGGCCCTGCATTCTCCAGCGTAGTGTGGTCGCCGTCTTCGATCTCCTCGATGCCCTCTTTGAAGATTGAGGTGTTGTGCATGCTGGGGTGCAGAGAAGCACAAGTGAGAGTGGTCGCCATATAACCTTGGATGGGGATGAATTGTGTGCTCGGGGGAGGGGGGGTGTGTGTGTGTGTGTGTGTCAGATATTGAGAGAAAACAAACCTAAGGAGAGAAATGTGTGTGTATGTGACGGAAAACTACTTGCTAAACATGGTATTCACGAAGAGATTGTGCATGTGAGATAGAGAGCGATGTGCGGGCCTTGAGGTGGGCAGGGGCCGGGTGAGGATGTCAAAATGTGCGCGTTGATGCATGTGTTACATGCGATCGTGCGACGAACGGACGAATTGAGAGAGATGGTTGTTGTGTTACGGATGCTCCTCTCTCCCTCTCTCTCACACACACACAAGTAAAATGGAAGACCGTTCTCTCATGTATACACAACGTATTGGCATCTGTCTATGTCTCACTCATGCATGATCATTTGCACATTCACACCTCTCTATGTCTCTATCACACGCACACCGTCTCCACATTGCCATTCCGCCACAACACACATATGGACACATACACACGTTCTCTCTCAGTCACACACACAAAATCAGTATTAAAAAAACTAGGGCGAGCTAAAATGTCCAAATCCAAATAAACACGAACTGGAGCTAAATTCAAATATATGGAAATATTGTAGTGTCAAGAACTTTTCCCGGAAAAAAAGTTCAGTAATATTCGGTGATTGTTTTCACACACACAAAAAGGTTCGGTGGATGTCCTTCGAGCGTTACACGGTGACGCACCATTCGATCGACCGCATGGCCGTGGTTCACGCGCTTGCATAGGATTCCGTATCGTCGTTGTGGTAACTAATAAAAGCGCTGCCTAAGTCTAATGTTTACGTGTACTAGTACGGTTTTCTTTTAAGTTCGACCAACCCTATATAAAACTAAACTAAGCTCCCATACGCGCACTCATCAATATGCCGCCGCCGTTGCGCATGCCGGCGCCCGCCTGCTCCGGCCAACAATTTCTCGCCCATCAACGTCGTGTCGTCGCCAAGCCGAAGGCTCGCCCATCAACGCCGTGTCGCCGCCAAGCCGAAGGCTCGCCCACTCACGTCGTCTACAGTCCCTCCTCACGATGTTGACGCGCTGCCAAGCACGCGAGCAGCTGGTGGAGCCACGTTTATGCATTCAGCGTATGAAAGAGGAGGACGAGTGTGTGCTCCAGCATGCCGGCGAGGAGGAACTAGCGTGTCATTGTCTTCTCCGCCCGCGCGGAGGAAGCGCGCATGGTGGCTGTCGCGGCGGAAGCCGGTCGCGCTCGTGTCGAGCCCGCAAACCAGGTGCGGACGCGGAATCTACCTTCGAGACCTTGAATTCCACGTGGATCCTGCAATCTGAAGGAGCAATTTGGGTCAGTCGACTCTTGTGAGCCGTTTGATGCAACATGGATGGCTAGAATGGCTTCTTCAACCTCCGAAATAGATGCACGGTTCATCTTCTCAGCCCGCCACATGCCTAACCGCCTGCCGCCGCCGCCGCGCCCTCCCCTGGATTGCCTGCCACCGCCATGCTCCCCCCACCCCCGCCATCCGTTTAACCTCGGGCACGATCCATTTTTTTCCGGTGAACTGCATTCCACACCCAACACTCATAAGATAGATCATGGGCACCCTGCCGTCTTCTTCCTTCACTCTGTCGAACTTATATACAAATCGACTGACTCAAATTATACTACTACTACGAACGTATTAACTATAGTAGGAACACGAAGATACGAGTAGTAGTACCAACTGCAAGAAGAACAGTAGTAAGACATAGTACTAGTACTACTGTATGTACTAAAGAGTTCATATAACGAGAAAGAGCATAAACATAGTTCTGATGGGGCCTCAGCACAACACACCCTTGAAAATAAACTATGCAACTAGTCCGCTTGACATTGCAGTAGAACCAGCATGAGCGATGACACTGCCACCTACTCGGAGTCAGATTCCATGTCCTCGACTTCGTCCTCGTCCCTCTTCCTCTCCCTCTTCGTCGACGCTTCTTTACTTGAACCGGACACTGGGCTCTGCGCCTTCATCCAACCCTTGTAGATATTTAAACAAAGGTAGGCATCCATTGCTGCGTACAGGATGTGATCTTCATCTAATGTCTTCGACTCCCATGCATGATGAAACTCGTGGTGAGGTTTCTTCAGTTTAGCATACGAACGATCAATCATGGCTGTTGCTAGGGTCAGCATTGAAGGCTGAGAGGAGGACACTAGGCTTGCCTTCTGGAGATCGAAGGGCTGGCCTACAACGAAGCCTATCCGACCCAGGATTTCCTTGTCGTTCCTAAAGTCTGCAGTAACGAATTTGACTCGGCCGCCCTTGAGGAACTTCTTAAATTCCTCGCACTCGACATCGACATGGCATATGATGTAGACCAAGCATAAGTCATGCACGCAAACCTGGAGCACAGCAGGCTTCTTCTTCTCTACCTCCTTTAATTTCTTCTCGCTTCCCAGGACTGTGGTGTACTCAACATCTAGCCCAGCGACCCACTCATCATTTGAGTTTTCGAACATGCGTTTGAAGCGAGCAAGGCATTGTTTCACCGTTGCGGAAGAACGGTCATAGATGACGTCGAACTCATCGCCGGTGATGGTTCTAACCTTGTACTCACCGCCGATCATGGAGGGACACCATGGATTTGGGAGGAGGGTTAGGATTGACGGGACGACTGGGAGCGAACTGTTGTAAGGTACTGTACTAGTAGAAGACGGGGACGAGTAGGGCGTGCGAACGACGTGGGGTTGCTGGTGTACCTGGTGGATAAACGGTTGCAAGCCCCCAAAGAGTTCTCGAGAACTATGCGAGACCCACTAGATGTCATGTCTGCTAGACCCATATCGTAGGCCTGACGGTATGGCTTCTGCCTGTTCGCACGCCAAGCCGGCTTGTGTGTAACTTCAATTAAGAGTAAGTACAATAGAGCTGAGCCAGCGGGCTATAAGGAATAAACTAGTATATTTCTTCTTAGTTGGAGGAAAGAGAAGAGGAGAGAGAAGATAAGCGGGTTCTTCGTGAAGAGCCAGCTCTTGCACATGCTCCTAGGCACTCTATGAGAATGAAAGATATGCCACATAATAAAAAAATAGTACACTCTTTTGATCTACTATTGTACTTGTTGGCTATAAGATGGACTGTAGATGACATGGCACTGGCTTATAGCCAGCACCTTGCTATACTATTAACCATGCTCTAATTTCATCAACCGCCGTGCCTCCCACGACCTTCGGCCTGTTCGCACACCATGTCGGCTTGTTTGCTATTCCCGTGTGCATGATACTCCCTCCGATTCTTTTTACCCTGCGTATAACTTTCATCCCGCATACCAAGGAGAGCCCTGCTCGAATTGTTTTGGAGAAATTTGCCCCTTCTTTTACCAGGATTAGATGCATGCAGCAGCCCATAGGTAACTTGGAAAGTCGCACCTGTTTGCATGCAATAGCCCACCTGCCAATAGTAGGAGAGCAGTTAACGCAGGCCATGGTGGTTTGCATGCAGCGGCGCACCAAATGAGGAGAGAAGGCAGATAACTAGGAAAGGCATTAACGCGTACGTGGGCTCCTCCAGTGCATGTGATGCGGTAGATGAGGGGTAGACTGGGAAAGAGGCGAGGCAAAAGCGGAACACACAGAGCAATTCGGAAAAAATGAAAAAAAAGTTATGCGCAGAGTAAAACGGATCGGAGGGAGTACCAGCTAAGATACAACCATTATGGCAGCCTTAACCATCGCATGCAATAATTTAGTGCACCTTGAAATATGAACATGTGTGGGGCGTGTATGTTTTTAATGACTTGAGACGATACCTAGCCCGGCATGCAAGATGGGACTTTATGCACAGTTCCCCATACCTGCAGGAAGCCCGATCGTCTCCAGCAGAGCGCGCCAAAATAGAGGCGGAGAAGAAGGCCGAGGAAGAGAAGCGCACCGTGGGACAAGCTACCTGGCAGGCCTATGTCGCGTCCGAGAGAGTCAGGAAATTGGCTCCTTGGTAGAAGGCTCGTGCGAGGGCCGTGAGGGTGGTGGAGGAGGCCCGTGTCAAAGCCCTGAGTGTAGTCGGGCCCAAGCGCCTCATCTACGCTTGGCGGTACGTGGACCGGGTGCACGCTTCCAGCGAGGAGGAGTACCTGTTGGCGCCGGATCACCACACCGATGAAATCGCGCTCGCCCGCCGGCAAGCCGCCAATCAGCACCTCGCAAGTTGCGAGGCTGAGGAAGAGGCGTTGTGTCGGCGCGCTGGGAAACGGCCGCGCACCAGGGCACTCGTGGCGCGCCACAAGCGCTCCTGTGAGTGTCGTGGCTTTTAGTAGGAGTATAATTTTTGTTTCGTAAGGCGATCTCATTAGTTTTGGGACGCAAATGATAAATCCCGAACGTTCAGGAATTATTAGCGTCCTTAATTAAGTATGTAAAAGGGAAAGTTTGGAAACCTTGTGTATTCGTACGCATTTTGTAAGTACGTGCATATAGCACAAACTTTACTACTCCCTCCGATCCTTTATACTCTGTGCATAACTTTTTACGTTTTTTTTTCAAATGCTCTGTGCAATCCCCTTGAGTAGCGCACCTTTCCCATCCTACCCCCTGCCTTTCCGCTTCGCTAGCAATTAATCCCCTTAATTGGCGCAACTTCCTAGTTTGCATGCAGAGACATAAGCGAAGGAGAGAGAGATTTACGTGTGACATGCATGGATGGATTCGAGGCGACTAGTACTCTAATCCACGCAAAAGCAGGGGCAAACTTGTCCAGAAATTTTCGAACGGGCCTCTCCTTGGTATGTGAGCTACGAGTTATGTGCAAAGTAAAAAGAAATGGAGGGAGTATATACTATCGCACTACATGTCTCTCTCTATATATGCTTGCAGACTGTGCTACTCCCTCCATCTAGGTCAATAAGTTATCTTTGGTTGTGCTCCGTGACCAAGAAAGAGGGAAGACTTATACACCTAGACGGAGGGAGTACTACTATTACTTATGTACGTGCAAATGCACGTTTTAACACTATGATGCGGTTTTTGTAAAAGTAGGAAAACATCACTAGTCAAGCTTGTGAAACGATTCAATGCAAAACAAATGCAATAATGCTCGTTTAATTTTTTACTTTTAGCTTCCTTCTCTGTGGTTATTTCTCTGTCGTACTTTGTACGGAGTATCTCACTGGTCGGAAAGGCATGCAAATTCCCAAACCGCTTCCTACACCCTGTATCGAATTGATTCTTTGGCTTCTGCTAATCCGCAGCCACCTAGGTCGCGCTGCTCCACCTTAGGTGACTTACACACCTAGACGGAGGGAGTACTACTAGTAGGAGTACCAGGGGCCAGTTCTTTTAGGCTTCTAGATTAGTAATCCCATAACTACTAAGTACCTTCGTCCTAGTTTATTGGTCCCCATTGTAATATGTGTCGAATTTTGATCATAAATTTAACTATTGAAATGTTAGTGCATGCCACATGCACTAACATTTTATCAGTTAATCCTTTGGTCAAAATTTAGCACAAATTACAATGGTGAGGAATAAACCAGGACGGAGGTACTACTAGTAGTAGTTTAGAATCCCAAATAAATGTGCGAGGCGCCTTAATGTTACTCTCCACTGTGACTAGTCTTATGGGAAAAGCTGGGGAAGCCACCAAAAGAACTGGCCCTAGGAGTAGTAGCTAGGGATACTAGGAGTAGTAGCTAGGGATAGAGTGTGCGAGATGAACCGGAGAAAGTAAATGCAGAGAGATGAAATGCAAAAAAGACGGAGGGGTGTGATGGTTGCTTGTCCGTTTATTTTACCAGGCCACTTATTACTGCGAGTGGTTGGGTTTTGTGATATGACGGCTTTACTGCCGCGCCACGAGCAGGGTGAGACTCCCGTGCATCGCCGCCCTCTACACTAGTACTACTACATTGGTCGTGGTTTATCCCCCATTGAATTTGACTGAAGATTTAACTGACAAAATGTTAGTGCATGTCAACAAACACTACAAGAAATATGTCAACTTATGACCTTCTGTCAGTGACCCTCGAAGAATTGGTCATAAATTTATGACCATTTTAGATCAATTGGTCAAAAGCTATTCGGGGGGCTCCAAACCCTAAAATATAACGACCATTTTGGTCAGAAAGGTCATAATTTCCTTACACGAAATGGTCATAAAGCAGATAGCACTGGTCCGCTGCCTTATTTCTAGCTGATCATGACAAATATAGATGGTCATAACCTTGTAAATTGTGGTGGGTTGCTACGACTAGGCGCCACCTCATCAGTTTTGCCTATGTGTCATGTCCATGTGTCAGTTTTTGCCCTAGTGTCGGTGTACTAAAGTAGGGGTACCTTAGTATCCCGACTTGTGCACGGGCAGTAGCAGCGTCCCGTGGTCGGGCTCGCCACGCGCCCGCCAAGGCCCGCTCTGGATCCTTTAGAGCCATTCAAGAACAAAGTATTCAAGTTAAAGAAACAAGACCCCGGCAAGAGGAGCTTGCCGAGAAGGCTGTACCAGGCTCAAGACCGCCCCTTTGGTACAAGGCCCTGGCAAGAGGAACTTGTCTGGAAGGCCAAACATGGCATTTCAGAAGACTTGCCGTGGCGCATCGTGCGCCCCGGCAAGGCCCAGAGAGCGACAAGCTTCCGGGCGCGGCAAGGTAGCGACCGCGGCAAGGCGCTTGCCGCGGCAAGCTCCCACTACGTGCCCGCGCTCCAGCTCATCCGGCCACGCGTCACCCTAGGGCCCTTCCAGGTGCACGTGGCGGAAGGCTGTGCAGCCGAGGGTACACCGTGTAGAGCCGCGATGACAAGGCCACCTTCGTGGCGAATGGAGACGCCCTAACGGACACTTTTTGCACTGTTTGGGGGCGACGGCGACGGGCATTCAATGCCCTTGTCCCCTGCCGTCAGGGTTAGGTATAGACCACTGTACATACACTGTTCCAACTACCACCATTTTTACACTTTTACCCTCATCTACGTCGCCACCTGTCGGTGACCCCTTAGACCTATAAAAGGAGGCCCATGCGCAACGTAGGGGGGGTTCCGATTTTCGATCACTCCGACGCTCGGTGTTGTAAGCGGCAAGTACTGTAGATCTTCTCGCTCCCGAGCCAAGAACCCAATACAAACCAAGGCAGGAGTAGGGTTTTACGCATCCTTGCGGCTCGAACCTGGGTAAACTGCCCGCGTGCTCTCCTCGATCTGCTCTTCGTGCACCCTCCGCTCCCTTGCCGTACCGAAAAGGGGCTCCGGTCCCATAGGTGTTCGTGGGCGACCAGTTTCCCCGACATCTTTGGCGCGCCAGGTAGGGGGCGTCGAGGTTGTGCGAACCTGATCCGGCGTTCACGCGGGCGCGACCTTCAGCAGCTTCATCAACTTCGCTAACTTCATCAACATGCCGCCGAAGAAGAAAGCTTCGGAGGTAGGAGGCCCGTCTGCGTCGATCCCGCCGCCACCAGAACCAACGGTTGGTGGGGTAGACGCTGGCGGAAGGACGGACACCAGTGAGGAAACTCACGGCGCCGCCAAGTCCAAGGGCTAGACCGACGACCGAGCGCACTCCAAGACCTCGGCGTCCGTACACGCGCCGCGCCCCTCTCAGGAGGTGCCGGAACGGCAGCGGCGTGGTACGCAGGGTACCATCCGCTTGCTAGGCCAAGGACAAGTTGGCGGGTTGAGGGACGCTCAAGGCCAACGCGCTGGCACGAGCAAGGCGCGGTCGCCGGGGCGAGAGCCTGGTCCTTCTAACGCAGTTAGAAGTCCGAGCATATCTCGCTCCTCGCACCGCTCGCCACCGCTCCCCTCCACTCCAGCAGAAGCTCTAGCCAGAGCTCAGCTACTCCTCGACTTCCCTCCAGCGGCAGACAAGGCCGAAGACTGGAGGGCCACCATCCAAAGCCTCATCGCCTTCGCTAACAACGACACGCCGCAGCAGCCGGCGACGTCGCGGCCGCGGCAAGTCAGCCAGGCGCGGGCTGATGGAGACAAGACCGCCGGGGGTGCAACTACCGTGCACTCCCCGCCGCGGAAGCAGAAATCACCGACTCGCCGGATCAACGTCGACGACGACTCCACGGCATCGTCGGATCCGTGAGCTCGCCGCGATCAACGCCAAGTCCTCGACGACAGGCGACAAGAAGACGCTCGGACTGGCATCGAGCGTCGAAGAGAAGTGCGACGACAGTCCGACCAACGCGCTGGGAATGCTGTTGACATGCGCGTGCCCGGAGAACCGGGCGACTTGCCGTACGCGGCAGGTTGCCCTGCGTTCACCCGTGAGCTGCGGCAAGTACAATGGTCCAGCATGAAGAACTTTAAGCACGACGTACCCGAGAAGTACGATGGCAAGACCCATCCCTCGGAGTTCCTCAGCATCTACACCATTGCGGTGCAGGCTGCCGGGGGACGCGACGAGAAGATACTGGTGAACTACTTCCCGCTCGTGCTTAAGCCAAACGTCAGATCTTGGCTTATGCACTTGCCGGAAAACTCCATCTCTTCTTGGGCTGACCTGTGCCACCAGTTTGTCGGCGCCTTCACGGGCGGCCACAAGCCCCATGGCCAGGAAAGTGATCTCCATATACTTGCCCAGAAGGAAGGAGAGTCCCTGCAGAAATACATCCAGAGATTCAGCCGCGTCCAGCACAACATCCTGGACGTTCACCCTGCCGCGGTTATTAGCGCGTTCCATCAGAACGTGCGTAACCGCCGGATGAGGGAGGAAATGGCGATGTGCAAGATACGAGACGTCAGTGAGCTTTATGCCCTGGCCGACAAGTGCGCGCGCGCTGAACAGGGGAGGAGACTCCCCGGAGAGGATGCTGGAGCAGGAGGAACGGACAGTGAGGATGCCGCCCCGGCAAGGAAAAACCGGCGGCAGAACAACAAGAAAAAGAAGAACAAGGAAGTACTGGTCGTGGAGCAGTCCGGCAAGGAGGCCGGCGCCAAGAAAGCTCAGGCTGGTGGCTCCGGCAAGGAGGCTGCCACTGTAGCCGCCGCCGACAAGCAGGACGGCTCCGACAAGCAGTACTGCAAGATCCACCGCACCAAGGGCCGCGATCTCCAGAACTGCAAGAGGGTCGAGTACCTCGTCGAGCAGCAGAAGGCTGAGTACGAGCGACGCGACAAAGAGAAGGCCCAAGGAGGCGGAGGAGAGTCCGGCAAGAAGCGGCCATTCAATGGCCGGGGAGGACGCCACGGCAAAGCCAAGCAGCGGCAAGGAGATAGGCCTCCCCGCGGCCGTGACAAGGACGAAGACGAAGACGACGACGAGGACATGGACGACGGAGACAACAGCGAGCAAGAGTTCCAGAAGGCCACAGAAGTTCTGTGCGTCGATGGAGGTGCCTCTCTGCATACTTCCCACCACCAACTCAAACAATGGGTGCGGGAAGTTAATGCAGCAGAGCCGCCCGTCGAGTCGCGCAAGCTCCTGAAGTGGTCCAGCACGCCCATCATCTTCGATATTGAGGACCACCCCGACCGCACAACTGCCGTCGGGTGCTTGCCGATGTTGGTTTCGCCCACCATCCGCAACCTCAAGGTCACCAAGATGCTGGTCGACGGCGGGGCCGGCCTAAACCTGATCTCTTCTGCTGTAGTCCGGAAGCTACAGATCCCCGACAGCGAGCTCGAAGAAACCGGAACTTTCCAAGGAATTAACCCAGGAAGGAGCAAGCCGAAGGGAAGATTACGCTGCCAGTCACCTTTGGCGGAGAGCTAAACTTCAGAACTGAGAGGATCACCTTCGACGTTGCCGATATCCCATTGCCATACAATGGGATACTTGGCCGTCCGGCGCTTGCCAAGTTCATGACAGCCTCTCACTACGCCTATAACATGCTCAAGATGCCTGGCCCGATAAGCGTCATCTCTGTCCCCGGCGACAAGAAGGATGCGCTTATCTGCGCCGACAAGATCTACCGGGACGCAGCAGCTGCAACAGATAGCAAAACACTTGCCGCTGAAGCTCCCGGGGGGAAGAACAAGACCAAGTCTGGCAAGAGCTCTGGGGCCCACTCCGGCAAACGCACCTCTTCGGAGTGCTGCGCTGCCGTCGAGGACGCACCATCGAGCTCCACCGGCAAGTGCAAGAAGGGAATGGCAGCTCCACCTGCAACCAAGAAGGTGTCCGCCAAGGAGGATGGCACTGGTGGTACTTTCACCATCAGTGCCACGCTCGATCCTAAATAGGAAAGCGCGCTCGTTGCTTTCCTGCGGGCGAATGTCGACGTGTTTGCATGGCAACCGTCTGACATCCCCGGCGTTCCCAGGAAAGTAATTGAGCACAAGCTTGCCGTTTGTCCTCACGCGCGGCCCGTCAAGCAGAAAGTTAGGAAGCAAGCGGTGGAGCGCCAAGAGTTTATCGCTGAGGAAATCAAGAAGCTGGAAGCGCCAGGCCTTGTTAGAGGTGTACTTCATCCCACGTGGCTGGCCAACCCTGTCGTTGTGCGCAAGGCAAACGGGAAGTGGAGGCTTTGTATAGACTTCACTGATGTGAATAAAGCTTGTCCCAAGGATCCATTTCCCTTGCCGCGCATTGACCAGATCGTTGACTCCACGGCTGGATGCGAGTTGCTTTCATTCCTTGATGCATACTCCGGATACCACCAGATATTCATGGCTGAAGAGGATGAAGAGAAGACCGCATTCATTACTCCATGTGGCACTTACTGTTTCATACGCATGCCCTTTGGATTGAAGAATGCGGGTTCAACATTTGCAAGGGTGGTCCACACTGCTTTTGAGCCACAGATACACAGGAATGTAGAAGCTTACATGGATGATATAGTGGTCAAGAGCAAGGACAAGGATACCCTGATTCAAGACCTGGACGAAACTTTTGCGAATCTGCAAAAGATACAACTCAAGCTTAACCCCGAGAAGTGCGTCTTCGGAGTCCCCTCTGGCAAGCTTCTCGGGTTCTTTGTGTCCCAGAGGGGGATTGAAGCCAATCCCGACAAGATCAAAGCCATCGAGCAGATTGAAGCTCCGAAGCGAGTCAAGGATGTACGGAGGCTTGCTGGTTGTGTGGGTGCCCTCAGCAGGTTCATTTCTAAGTCTGCAGAACGTGCCCTGCCGTTTTTCAAAATCTTGAAAAAGGTAGGACCAATGAAATGGACTCCGGAAGCGGAGGCAGCGCTGCAAGACTTGAAAGGGTACCTGTCCTCCACTCCAATACTTGTCGCACCTAAGCCGCAAGAGAAGTTGCTGCTGTACTTAGCAGCAACCAATCAAGTGGTTAGTGTTGCGTTAGTAGCGGAAAGAGAGGCGAATGAGGAGCCCACAGCCCCGACAGGCACATCCAGCGACAAGCAGGGGGCTTCCCCGACAAGCTCTGGCCCCGACAAGGATGGGTCTGCGCAGATGCAAGGAGAAGTGCGAAAGAAGATGGTGCAGCGCCCAGTTTATTTTGTCAGTTCCCTTCTGCAGGGGGCTAGATCGAGGTACTCAGGGGTGCAGAAGCTGCTTTTCGGCCTCCTCATGGCCTCGTGAAAGTTGCGCCACTACTTCCAAGCCCATGAGATAACAGTGGTCACTCGCTTTCCGCTAAAAAGGATATTGCAAAATCCAGAAGCAAGAGGCAGGATTGTCAAGTGGGCCCTGGAGCTGTCAAGCTTTGGTCTCAAGTTTGAAAGTACTTCAACTATCCAGAGCAGAGCATTGGCAGAGTTCATAGCGGAATGGACACCAACACCAGACGAAGAGATCCCATAGACAAGCATCCCCGTCAAAGAAGCGAGCAAAGAATGGATAATGTACTTCGATGGTGCCTTCTCGCTCCAAGGCGCCGGTGCTGGTGTGCTACTTGTCGCGCCCACCGAAGAACACCTCAAGTACGTTGTCCAAATGCACTTTCCCAAGGAGCAAGCAACAAACAATACTGCAGAGTATGAAGGTTTGCTTGTCGGCCTGAGAATAGCAGCAGAACTTGGGATCAAGAAGCTGATTGTGTGGGGAGATTCACAGTTGGTTGTCCGACAAGTGAACAAGAGCTACCAGAGTCCATTGATGGAAGCTTATGTCGACGAAGTGAGGAAGCTTGAAGAGCACTTTGAAGGCATACAAATGGAGCACGTTCCAAGAGCTCAAAATGACGTCGCAGACGGCCTCTCAAAGTGTGCTGCACTAAAGCTACCCGTGGAACCAGGCATCTTCGTGCTCAAGCTAACTCAACCATCTGTTACACCATCAGTTGGGCAAAGCAAAAAGAGAAAGTTGGTCTCCGGCGACTACTTGCCGGCGGATCTTCCTGAAATCGCCGCCAAGGTCCCCAAGATCAACGACCAAGTTGCTGAGGAACAGTCTGCTCCTGCGGACCCTAGGGTTCGTACAGTTGAAGCAGGCGTTCCCGACAAGCCTTGCCCCGGCAGGCTTGCCGGGGAACTTCAGCTCCGGCAGAGCCGCAGGTTCTTGCCGTAGAAGCTGACGTTCCCGCAGCAGCGCTGATTCCTTTAGTCCTTGTTGTTGAGCCTCAAGCTCCAGCATGGGCACAGCAAATTGTCCGTTTTCTTCAAACTGGAGAACTTCCCGAAGAACCAGAAGAAATAGAAAGAATAACCAGGCAGTCAAGTATGTACCAGTTCATCGGCAACGAGCTGTACAGAAGAAGACTCAATGGTGTCAGATTGAAGTGCATTCCCCGGGAAGATGGGCAAAAGCTGTTGGCAGAAATACATGGAGGCATATGTGGCCACCACATTGGCACAAGAGCACTTGCCGGCAAGGCGTTCCGGCAAGGTTTCTTTTGGCCAGAAGCCCTCGAAGATGCAACTGCACAAGTAACCAAGTGTGAAGCGTGCCAGTTCCACGCCAAGCATATACATCAGCCAGCTCAAGCTCTCCAGACGATCCCTTTATCCTGGCCCTTTTCGGTCTGGGGGCTCGACATCCTCGGCCCCTTTCCCCGCGCAGTCGGGGGCTTTGAGTACTTGTACGTCGTCATCGACAAGTTCACAAAGTGGCCGGAAGTGGAACCAGTGAGAAAGGTGACCGCGCAGTCAGCAGTCAAGTTCTTCAGGTCAATTGTTTGCCGTTTCGGAATCCCTAATAGGATCATCACCGACAACGGCACACAGTTCACAAGTCGCACCTTCATGCAATACGTCCAAGACCTTGGCGCCAAAGTCTGCTTCGCTTCTGTTGCTCACCCGAGGAGCAACGGTCAAGCGGAGAGGGCAAACGCTGAAGTGCTGCGCGGGCTCAAAACAAGAACTTTCGACAGGCTGCACAAGTGCGGAAGAAACTGGATGGAGGAGTTGCCGGCGGCTCTTTGGTCAATCAGGACGACACCAAATCGAGCCACTAGACAAACACCCTTTGCTCTTGTCTATGGAGCAGAGGCAATTCTCCCCACGGAACTCGTATACGGGTCTCCTCGAGTGCTCGCTTACGATGAGCTCGAGCAAGAGCAGCTGCGGCAAGATGATGCACTGCTCCTCGAGGAGAACCGTCTTCAGGCTGCTGTACGAGCTGCTCGATACCAGCAAGCTTTGCGCCGCTACCACAGCCGCAAAGTCAAAGCCAGAAGTCTCGAGGATGGCGACCTTGTTCTTCGGCGCGTTCAGTCCGCCAAGAATTCCAACAAGTTGACGCCAAAGTGGGAAGGCCCTTATCGGGTGAGACAAGTCACAAGGCCCGGCGCTGTCCGCCTTGAGACCGAAGAAGGCTTACCGGTGAGCAGCTCCTGGAACATTGAGCACCTTCGAAAGTTTCACCCATAAGGCGCGGTTGCCGTGATCCGCTCCGGCAACCAACTTTTGTACAAGTCTTGCCGCTATTGCATGTAAACCTTTGTGCAAAGCCGGGCGCAGACCCCGTGCATCAGTAAAACTTTTTGTGCCTTGCACAACTTGTCGTTTCATGCCTTTTTCGTTTTTCTTGCATGTATTATCTGACACTTTGTGCAGCACACACCCCCGGTAAGCAATAACGAGCCCCAAGGCTCCATGCCTATGTTTCCTCCCTTTTCTTTCTTTTCTCAAGCAGAAAAAGTTTTTCCTCGCGCACAAGTTTGCCGGGGGAGATGGAGACAGTGGTATGGTGCCGTTCAAGGAAGCCTTGCCTTGCCGGGAAGCAAACCGCACACAAAAGCTAAGTTGCCAAAGTTTGAGCATTCAAATTTTTAAATTTTTTAAAGTTATCATCCTTGAACGACCGCACTTTGTATGGAAAACCTGTGCGCGGAGGAACCTACCCGTGGCTAGCCGCGCCCTTACTTTGTTTCGAGCACGCTCAACGGCTTAAGTGAGCTGCGACAAGTGTCGCGCCCTTACTTCGTTTTCGAGTCCGCTCAACAACCTAAGTGTGCTGCGACTAGCTGCGGCAAGGTTTCTTGCCGGTAGAGGCATTGCCAGCAGGCTGCTGAAGTCCCGCACTCAGCGCTTGCGGCAAGGGTCCCTTTGCCGGTAAGTTCCCTAAAAGCGTAGGGTAAAAGCATACAAAGTAAAGGAGTCGAACAAAGGAAGTAACACAGCATTAACTACCCAAAATAGAGTTATATTACAAGATGACTTGTCGCTGTTCTAATAAACTACTGTCCATGACTTAATTGGCAGCGACAAGGGAAGCAGAAAGAAAGCAATCTAGTCCACGCGGTCGCCGTCAACCCTCCTGATCTTGCCCACCTTGGCCACGATGGGGGCGACAAGAGCCTTCAGCGCCACCTGGTCGACGTCGGGCGGCAAGGTCCGGAGGACGTTCTCAAGATTGATCCCGGGGTTGCGGTAGACGATCTTCGTCAGCACTCTTTCCACAACTCCCGAACAAAGCCTGCGCGCCTCGTTCGCCAGCTGCGTAGAGATCCTCCCCCAGCCGCTGCGGAGGCGCGAGGCGCCCCCTTGACGGCCTTGCTCGTCGTGGTGCGCGCGTCGGGTGACGCTGCGGCTGCTGGCCCGCCGGCTGCTTCGCCGTGTCCGCAGCCTCGCGGAGACGCTTCTTCGGTTGAGGCGGAGGACTTGGTGGTGGCGGAGAACTCCCCAAGGATGAAGAGGAGTCGTCAAGGCCCAGAGACCCGCCTGAGTCTTCTGAAGAGTCGCCTGATTCGGCGCCTTGCTCGGCGGGCTCGCTCGATTATGTGCCTTGCCCGGCGGCCTCGCTCGTCTCGGCGGGCTGCCCGGCAGGCTTTATCAATTTGAGGATCTCTTCCTCCTCGGCCCGACTCACCGCGTCCGCTGCATCCGCCTCGTCCAAGGAATACCCAAACTCGCCCGCGGCCTCGGCTATGGCTGCCTCCTCCATCCTGGTGGCGATATACGCCACCTCCCGGTCGGTGGTGTCGCCGGTGAGACCTTTCTTCTCATCGAGATTGATCGGCAGCTCCACCAAGTTATCGAAGAAGGTTTGCGCATCTTCGTCAGAAGGCGCCAGCCAAGTGGGGTCAACCCCGTGGGAGTCGCACAACGGCATCGCTGCGCGGATAGCACTAAGCGACGAATTGTTGCATAGTGGAACTACCCCCCGCGGCGAGGCGAACCACTCCGGGTGCTTGGCGTCGTGCTTGAATAGCTCACGGAGCATCCCTTTGAGCTCCAGGACAGTGAAGTTATAGTTAAGGCCGGGGCGCAGCCTCATATAGTCTGCCACGTTGCCGAAATCCCAAGCAGGCCTCTTCCTCTCCTGCAAGGGAGCAATGCGGCGGCGAAGGAAATCTGCCCCGACCTCACCTACAGTAAGATTGGCTTGCCGGAGGCGAAGAATCCTAGTGAGGGCAATATTCAGCTTCTCGTCCTCCGGGGCCAGATCATTCCAGTCCTTGCCGCGCACTATTGCGGCTCGGCGCGGGGAAGTAAACTGCTGGGGTCCATCCTCCATGATCCAGCACCAGTCGGCCCTCCACTCCTCCCACTTGCCGCGGAGTTCTCCAATCAAGTACGCCTCTTTCTTATTAAGCCTAAAGATCCAAGAAATCCCACCAGACAGGGGAGACCCAGACTCTACCCGAGGCGTAAAAAAATGGCGGAAGAGGGCTACGTTGGGGTTGACTCCGACAAAGTTCTCGCACAGATGTGCGAAAACGGCCATGGTTAAGACTGCGTTCGGGGTGAAGTCCAGAAGATGAAACCCGTAGGTATTCATAACGTCGCAGAAGAAC
The DNA here is from genome assembly GCA_902687465.1 of Secale cereale. Taxonomy (NCBI): domain Eukaryota; kingdom Viridiplantae; phylum Streptophyta; class Magnoliopsida; order Poales; family Poaceae; genus Secale; species Secale cereale. The sequence continues at coordinate 36,731,780 of LR738710.1, forward strand.
TCGGAGTATGGAGGGCAGAGTCCGCAATGGAAGAACAGGGCAAAGTAAGGATAACCTCCCGGAAACATGTCGCAGGCTTCGGCGGGGAGATCCCTGGTGCGCGGATGAGCTTTCGTTTCCCTCGACCAGAAGAGGTAGAACTTGTCCTTCAGCTCCCTCGCGCCAAGCCTCGGCGGGAAGACCACCATCCTCTTCCGCATTGCTGCAAGCTTCGCCGCCCGTTTGGTCTTTGCGGCTTTCGCCTTGTCGCCCTTCGGGGCCATGGCAGGGACGGTGAGGGAGGCCGGCGGCACTGGGGAGGCTGGCGGCGGCGGAAGAAGGGTGGAGCTCAGCTCTCTTTCAACCTTTGGGGAGGAGGAGAGCGGCGGGGGTTTCTGGAGGTTGAAGACGCAATGAAGCAATGGGGGAAACTGCCCCTGTTTCCTCTGCTTTTAAGGGGGAGTGGGGGACGTTCCGCATTTTCCCATTAAAGAAACAGGCCACGATCTCTCCCACGACGCCGCAATCGACGCGTGCCGTTAGGGAGGGACGCGGCAGATACGGAGTGGGATACGGCGCGCCGTGGGCCGCGGGTGCCCGTGCACTGTTTTGGGCCTGGCCCAACAGTGCTCGGCACTGTGTGTGGCCCAGGCCCGGGGGCTCCTGTCGGTGTACTAAAGTAGGGGTACCTTAGTATCCCGACTTGTGCACGGGCAGTAGCAGCGTCCCGTGGTCGGGCTCGCCACGCTCCCGCCAAGGCCCGCTCTGGATCCTTTAGAGCCATTCAAGAACAAAGTATTCAAGTTAAAGAAACAAGACCCCGGCAAGAGGAGCTTGCTGGGAAGGCTGTACCAGGCTCAAGACCGCCCCTTTGGTTCAAGGCCCTGGCAAGAGGAACTTGTCAGGAAGGCCAAACATGGCAATTCAGAAGACTTGCCGTGGCGCATCGCGCGCCCCGGCAAGGCCCAGAGAGCGACAAGCTTCCGGGTGCGGCAAGGTAGCGACCGCGGCAAGCTCCCACTACGTGCCCGCGCTCCAGCTCATCCGGCCACGCGTCGCCCTGGGGGCCTTCCAGGTGCACGTGGCGGAAGGCTGTGCAGCCGAGGGTACACCGTGGCGAGCCGCGATGACAAGGCCACCTTCGTGGCGAACGGAGACGCCCTAGCGGACACTTTTTGCATTGTTTGGGGGCGACGGCGACGGGCATTCAATGCCCTTGTCCCCTGCCGTCAGGGTTAGGTATAGACCACTGTACATACACTGTTCCAACTACCACCATTTTTACACTTTTACCCTCATCTACGTCGCCACCTGTCGGTGACCCCTTAGACCTATAAAAGGAGGCCCATGCGCAACGTAATGGGGGTTCCGATTTTCGATCACTCCGACGCTCGGTGTTGTAAGCGGCAAGTACTGTAGATCTTCTTGCTCCCGAGCCAAGAACCCAATACAAACCAAGGCAGGAGTAGGGTTTTACGCATCCTTGCGGCCCGAACCTGGGTAAACTGCCCGCGTGCTCTCCTCGATCTGCTCTTCGTGCACCCTCCGCTCCCTTGCCGTACCGAAAAGGGGCTCCGGTCCCATAGGTGTTCGTGGGCGACCAGTTTCCCCGACACCTAGGTTGTGAACCAACCTATATTTCTGTCATTCCCAAAATTCCCCAAAAAATCTCATAAATTCTTTGGATCATATCTTTGTCAAATATGTAAAAAACCTTCCTTGCCGAGTTCAAAAATAATTCAAAAATATTCATTTTCCTATTCTCTTCAAAAAAACACTTTGTGAAGGAAGTACCACTTTGGCATGTCCAAATGGTATCCATTTTCTACAGTGCTTTCCTATGCCCAAATAACTATCCTCCACCAAATGCCAGCTCAATCCATTCATTATTTTGAGCCCAACTTCAACATTCGTATTTATGTCCAGTGTGGTACTTTGCAAAGCAAGTACCACCTAGACTCCTCCTTTTGAGCTAAAAATTTGTAAGACGGTCTTCTTAGTAACTGATCATCCTGAACCAAAACTCAAGCCCATTAGCCATGTGCATTTCCCGTACTGCTAATCAAACACTTGGGTGCTAATTCATGTTTGAGCATCGATCGGTCTCCTCATGAGAATCTTATGTTGTAATTTTCTTCCTAGCACCTACCTGGGGAGTGCCCAACCCACTAGACATGCCTAGGTCTCCCAGAACACATGGCAACGCCACAATCACGCGGTGACCACGCGGCGGGCATGCGAGTTTACGCGCTCTAGAGTTGGGGCCCTCGACCACCGCCCAAACCTCGACGTATCGCCACAAAACCATATATTTATGATTAAATAGATACTTATGTACCTAGAAATGATTTTTGTAAAAAATAAAGAGCAAACTGCAAGGCAGCTACAGTTCAAATTTGACCCGCTTCCACCTGAATCGACGGAAATTTGTCTTTTTCACGAGAGGTGGATCAAAACTTTTTACACCCAACCATTTTGTCAATTGTGCATTAAGTATGTCCTAGTATTTTAGAAAATTGATTTGGTCCAATTTTGCAACAATTATTTGGGAGGTCCTTCACAAAAAAACCTCCTTTTGGGCACTCAAAAAATGGAAAATAATTTTTCGTCCAAAGAAAGAGAAAACTCCCTTAGGCAACATTGTTTGCCATTCCAAGATGCATCCTTGTGCACAATATGAGATCATTTGAACAAACTATGTCATGAATGTGGCCATAGGATTGATCATTTGGCCTGAAAGCCATGCATCTTCACGCATGATAGCTCATTTCTGAGAACGCTTTTAAAAGAATTGCCGTATTGCAAGTTTATTATTTTTCCTGGAAACTTGGTCATATATAATGACACAATGCGAAGGTTTTCCAATTTTTTAATTTTTTTTGAATTGTTTATGCCTGTTTCAAAATGCGGTCAAACGGCGGGAATGACTGTTCCTAGCTAGTGGTTGAATCTTGGTATTTTTTGGTGTTTCTCTGATTAAATAGATACTTATGTACCTAGAAATGATTTTTTTAAAAATAAAGAGCAAACTACAAGGCAGCTACAGTTCAAATTTGACCCGCTTCCAACTGAATCGACGGAAATTTGTCTTTTTCACGAGAGGTGGATCAAAACTTTTTACACCAAACCATTTTTTCAATTGTGCATTAAATATGTCCTAGTATTTTAGAAAATTGATTTGGTCCAATTTTGCAACAATTATTTGGGAGGTCCTTCACAAAAAAACCTCCTTTTGGGCACTCGAAAAATGGAAAATTAATTTTTCGTCCAAAGAAAGTGAAATCTCCCTTAGACAACATTGTTTGCCATTCCAAGATGCATCCTTGTGCACAATATGAGATCATTTGAACAAACTATGCCATGAATGTGGCCATAGGATTGATCGTTTGGCTTGAAAGCCATGAATCTTCACGCATGATAGCTCATTTCTGAGAACACTTTTTTAAAACAATTGTCGTATTACAAGTTTATTATTTTTCCTGGAAACTTGGTCATATATAATGACACAATGCGAAGGTTTTCCAATTTTTCGATTTTTTTTTTGAATTTTTTATGCCGTTTCAAAATGCGGTCAAAACGGCGGGAATGACCGTTCCTAGCTAGTGGTTGAATCTTGGTATTTTGTTTGGTGTTTCTATGATTAAATAGATACTTATGTACCTAGAAATGATTTTTGTAAAAAATAAAGAGCAAACTACAAGGCAGCTACAGTTCAAATTTGACCCGCTTCCAGCTGAATGGACGGAAATTTGTCTTTTTCATGAGAGGTTGATGAAATCTGTTGACACCCATCCATTTGGTCAATTGTGCATTAAATTTGGTCTAGTATTTTAGAAAATTGATTTGGTCCAATTTGACAACAATTATTTGGTAGGCCCTTCACAAAAAAACTCATTTTGGTCACTCGAAAATTGGAAAATGAAATTTCAGTGCAAAGAAGAAGAAAACTTCCTTAGTCAACATTGTTTGCCATTTCAATATGCACCCTTGTGCACAATATGAGATCATTTAAACAAACTATGTCATGAATGTGGCCATAAGGTTGAACACTCAGCTTGAAAGTCATTGATCCCCATACATGATAGCTCGTTTTTTAGAACACTTTTTTAAAAGAATTGCTGTATTATAAGTTTATTATTTTTCCTGGGAACTTGGCCACATATAATAACACAATGCGAAGGTTTTCCAATTTTTTGATTTTTTTTGAATTTTTTATGCTCGTTCCAAAATGTGGTCAAAACGGCGGGCATGACCGTTCCTAGCTAGTGGTTGAATCTTGGAAAACTTTTGGTGTTTCTTTGATTAAATAGATGCTTATGTACCTATAAATGATTTTTGGAAAACATAAAGAGCAAACTATGAGGCAGCTGCAGTTCAAATTTGACCCGCTTCCAGCTGAATCAGCGGAAATTTGTCTTTTTCATCAGAGGTAGATCAAAACTTTTGACACCCAGTTAGTTGGTCAATTGTGCATTAAATATGGCCTAAGGTTTTATAAAATTGATTTGGTCCAAATTTGCATCAAATATTTGCTAGGTTCTTCACAAAATACTCATTTTGGGCTCTCGGAAAATGGACGAGAGATGGATGAAAAACTTTTAAGAGGGAACCATTTGGTCAATTTGTACATAAAATACGGCCGATTTTTTTAAAAATTGTTGCGGTCCAATTTTGCAACTAATATTTTATAGCTTCTTCACATAGGTGAAAGCAAAGAGGAGAAAAAAAGAAAAAAACAGATTTACATAAGCTTAATTCTCATTGGTGGAGATGTTTGTGCCATGGATTGATGACATGGCACACATCCATCCACCCCTCCACCCATCCATCCACCCATCTACCCATCCATCCATTCATCTGAAGACAAAAAGGAGAAAAGGAAAGAAAAAGAAAACCACACCCGCAGCCGACCCAAACCCTAACTCCCCCGATTCAGATCCCCTCCCCCGATTCAGATCCACCAGCTGCCGCCGCCGCCCAGCGAGAGAGGCGCCGCACCCTGCCCTTCCCTTTCTCACGCAACGAGAGAGAGGCGCCGCCGCCCAGCGAGAACGGAACCTAGCTAGCTCCCCCTCCCCCACCCAGAAATCCGCAACCCCAAAGGCGAGCGACGACCATGGAGCCCGTCGGCGACAGGGGCGCGTCCTCGACGGCGGAGCGGTACTGCACGGAGGCGGCGCGGGCGTTCCAACACTACCGGGCGGCGCCGCACATGGCGGGGCGGTGGGTGGGCACGCTGTTGGCCGCCGCCGTCTCCTATGGCCTCGGCATCTACCTCCTCAACCTCCTCATCGGCTTCCTCTCCCCCATGGTCGACCCGGAGCTCGAGGCGCTCGACCAGGCCGGCCCCGTGCTCCCCACCCGTGGCAACGACGAGTTCAAGCCATTCATCCGCCGCCTCCCCTAGTTCAAGTTCTGGTATATCCATCTGCTGCTCCCTTCTCGTCTCCAGCCCCCTTTGATTTGATTGCGCGGAATTGGTGCTAAATTTGAGATCAGATGCTTAGGACTGCATAGTCTGGGATTCTCTCAGTGAACTTACTCTTGCAATTTTGTGCAATTGAAGTTTTGTAGTGCAGTGATTTAAGGTTGCATAGTTTGGAAAGGATATGGTGCTTTTTCTAGGTCAGCTCTTGCAATTTTGTGCAAGTTCCATCATGCTAACTGTTGTTACTTCCCTATGAAGAGCTGTTAACCTTCCATTTTGTAAAAAAAAGTACTCCTTGTCAAGTAATTGCGGTGTTCTTTCGGTGGTAGCCTTAATATTGTATGGATGGTTCAGAAGTTCAGATGGGATTCTACAATCAAACTCTTTCCGATTTGCAAATAGCATATGTTAACTCTGTCAGTTGTATTGCTTTTCAAGTCACTGTGATGTTCTTTCAGTGGCATTTAGTCTGCTGTTGTATGGTTCAGGATACTGATCTTGACATTGTGAAAATTCATCCTGGCGTGACATGGGTACTGTTTGAGCATATTTTGTGTAGTGTCCGCCTAAGAGTGGTGATTTTGTTGTTACGGTTAAGTATAGTGTTTTTATACTTGATCATCACACCTCTATTGTTCTGGTTACTTTTGCTTTCTTCTATGTAGTTGTCCAGGGCATAACAGTTTTATGTGTGGCTTGTTATTGTGTCACCAGCCTACTTTCTTGTACTACCTCTACAATCAGTGACACACCTCTTGTGATTTTTGTATTACCGATGGCTTAATATTTAAACTGTTTAGCTTGATTTGAAATTGAAATCATAAGTTTTTAATCTCACTTTGAATTGTGTGTAGTTGCTCTAGATCCTTCTCTAGCTGTGTTTATAACTGTCTTTGTGTTCCCTTTTTGATAACAGGACCAGTTTGACACGATTGACTTGTCGGACAATGAGATTGTCAAGCTTGAGAACTTACCTTTCATGAATCGCCCAGGGAGCCAAGGGCTGCCGCGTCGCCAGAGCCGTCAACAACTACATCTCCCAGCTCCTCACATACTGGTCATCATTGCAATCGCCATCTTGTAAATCTTCCCGCCAATGTAATGTTCAGTTAGATCATACGAACTTCAGCACATCTCTTCTGGTTGACTGAATTTGTACTGAAGATGCCATGTTTTTCTGCATGGAATACTCCAGATAACCCGACGAAAGCGCTCTTGTTCCTCTCACACTTCATGGGAGACATCCACAAGGTAGTACTCCTGCCAAACCCCCAAGTGGCCGATTTTTGCAAGTGTTTCTGTTGCGGGTTGCAACTTAAGCTGATGCTTCTTGTTTATGTAGCCACTGAAATCTGTACTCCACCATGTAAGTCTAGTTCAGACTTGAGGCTGAACCCTTCTCTGTGTAGTATGATTCCGAGGAAACATATGGCAATAATGTTGAAACTTTTCATGTTGGCGTTGCTATGTTTGATGTGGTGGTGCCAAACAAAACTCATATGCTAATGTTGCTCTTACTTTTAATCTTGTGAACATGATAATTTAGAGGATGTACTGTAGCTCCACTCATTTATTCTGTGTGATGAGCTTACTTTTGTACTATAGCCACCTTCTTGTTTACTTTGTTGAATCCTATCTTGTGTACTAATAATGAGTTACTAGCATTTGGCTTCTCTGTGCTAATTAAACGTGATAAGTATGTATACTTCTTTGAGATACAAATTCTGCTTTGCATGTTTATGAGGTTCAATTTCTACAGATGTTGCCAAATGAATGTGTCAACGTGTCTCTCCTAAGGGGCTGATTTAAACCGCATATGATCTACTGTATCCATTTTTTTGCTGTTCAAACATTGAAATTCTGGTTCATTTTTCCAACATTGAAATGTTGTTGCCCTGTCCTTCTATGCTTAAATGATAAAAATGTCACAGTTTGCTTGTTATAACCATTTTGCTTGATAACTTGCAGATGTTGGCCTTCATTCATGTTTTGTCGTGAGGTCCGTGATGAACGAGTCATGAAAAGCATAGAGTTCTAGCTCAATGGAGCTAGGAATACTGTGATAGCTATGTTACCTGATGTGAACATTTTTTTATTGTAAACCTGATGTGAAATAATGTGCCAAGTTTGGCTTTGTTTGATTGTATTAATGATGTGAACCATATTTTTCTAGATTAGTTGTGACCTGTTCGAAGCATTTTGCTCTATGTCTATTTTCATTTAACTATTGTTATTTACTTACCAGAAAATTGAGATCTGAAGAATAGAACCATGACAATTGGGAACCACTTATAAGAACCTGGCAATTGGGTCCCTTCTCACAAGTGGGCCCATCTTTTCAAAAAAATAAAATCAGAAACTTTGGAGCAAAAAGGTCACGACCTAGAAAATAAAAAGGTTGAATTGCTGGGCCAGGCCCATGTAGCTAGCAAAAATTAATAGGAAAAAATACATTAAAAAGGCTGAATTATTGGGCTAGGCCCATGTAGAAAACCGAATTGGACCGGGCTGATTCTCGTGCCACATCAGCTTGCCACGCTGGATGCCTATGTGGTCTGGGGAGGCTGCTAGTGACCAAAACAAGACAGTAGGCATATTTTGGTCATACAAGTCTACGACCTTTTCACAGAGAAGGTCGTTAATTTCAGTTTATGACCGCCAGCTTTTGACCATCTGTTTTTTGTCACAAAAAGGTCACAAATGGAAAATAATGACCATTCAGTGACCAATAGTGGTGGTCACAAGTTGACATATTTCTTGTAGTGAAAAACAATATCGTTGGATTCGTATTTCAACATAGTTATCAATGATATAATTTTAGGTGACATGCATCATCATTTATCGTACTATATATAATGTTACCTCAATTTTTGGTCGTACTAATCTATAGTAAGGTGCCCGTGTGTTGCACGGAAGAGTGAAATGCATTGATCGGGGAGTTGTTTATTTTGACAAAGGATGTGGGGGTCATCTCATGTGTAACTGGTATCGATAGGTTTGTTCGGATATTATTTCATCTCTAGAGCTCACAAACATCCGGGTGAAATAGATAAAAAGGTATCTTTTGCAAACAAAAGCGTTCAACTGTTCAACCTGCATCCAAAACTTGAGAAGAAATAACTCTTATTGTGCTTTGCAGGAAATGGTCTTCAAGAATTAGTTTTTGAGTATCCATTGTTATACATGTTGGCTACAGATGACATGGAACTTTCTTATAGTCAACAGTTGGCTATACTATTTAAGTATTAGCCATGCCCTTATACACCTAGACGGAGGGATTAAATCAGGATGATTTGGAAGGGGGCAGAGGATATGTAAGAAATGGTTCATCATAAGTCTTTCACCAGTACTATAGTAAAAATTCATACATGGAAGATTCTAGAGTAAACCATAAATGGATACACTTTTATTCATGCGCGATACTCCAATAGAGCAAGATCATGCATGGAAGTCTCCACATGCTTAGACAGCGGATTACATTGAGCGAATACTAATGATCAACATTTAACTTGATAATTTAGATGTCCAGGTGAACCTCCTTGGAGTCCCCGTGCACATTGTTGGGGGTCAAATAATACTGTGCATCTTCCATGTCCACATCTGCGGGAAGGTCCTAGCTCGGCAGAGTCCAAGTCAGCTTGACGTAGCCAGTGTCGACGCCCACGTACCTCCGAGTGGTAGTAATAGTGAGCATGCACCCGTACATCGGCCTCGTAGCAGTGTCAGCGTCAGCGGCGTCGCCCCTGACGCACACTACAGAGATGTGGCGGCGGCCTGCGCGGGCCTTGCCGGTGACCATGATCAAGAGGAAGACCCTGTCCTCCTCATCCGAGACTAGCAGGCGGCGCTGATCCTCCAGCGACTCCGGCACGGTGAATGGGTAGCATGTCTCGTACTTGATGATCTTCGCCAAGGGCCAGTAGTGATCTGCAAATTATAAAGACTTCAGGCTAATTGCATTCTTCAACCGCGGTCTCGCCTATCTGACAGGTCACTGCGGTAAGTGGATAAATCTGCATGTCCATCACAGGATCATACATCCTCCCTGGTTCTTTGATGCCATTGAACACAAGGGCTTCATTTACGCTGTCGACTCCTTCTATGGCTGGACGTATTGCTGGCCTACTCCAGTCATCGCTACAAACGGCTGTTACAACAGTATGTTACTTTCCTATGATATCATGATGGCTTTCTTATATTACTGTCAACATTTACTGAAAATATATTCATGCTCATAACAAGTTGTTCTTAAGATTGACTACATCAAGAGCCCATTTTTATTTGACTCCAATTTTTTAGGGTTATTTGACTCCAACTTGATATGATGTTGTAGGCCGCCTGGTGTCCCTACCCTTCTTAATCCCAGAACCTTTCAAAGAAAAGCGGCATGGCAGTTGCAGGTGGTTCCTGGCTCGATCAGACGACGGCGATCGATTGATGATCGTTCACACGTACCGAACGTATTGTTTCGCGGAATACAATCACAGTCACTGCAAGGTCTTTGAGCAGGATCCCAGCTTCTCTGGGCCTTCAGGAATTTTTGACTGGAGGTTGTTAAGTAGCCTTGGTACACACTCTCTGTTTGTCGGACTGAATTATCCGATTAACCATGAGATAACCGACGACAAGGATTATGATGGCAGCGCGGTTTCGTTCATCAGGCAAAACTGTGTGTACATAGCGTACCATGTGTCTCTGCATGCACCATACCCTGATATGTGCCGCCACGCTCTGCATCCCAAAGTAGGAGAGAGGGTCGCAAGTATCAGACTTCGACCTGCTGGCTGGAGTTTCCCCCGTCAGGCACCCATTTGGTTCAAGCCGTCAGCCAATCTCCATAGCTTAATAAATAGTAATGTCTAACTCAGCCAGCTAGTTAGATGCGTACACTTGTGTAGTAGGATCTTCATTTAGTTTGATGCATACACTTGTTCTTTTTTGGTAGCCCTTTTGTAATGATGGCTAATGTTTGGTTTGGAAGAGAGAGTTGCGTCTTCACTCTTCTGGCCTGCTTACGGCTTCTGTTGCACCCCCAGCCCTGGTAGCTGCTGCTGCTGTTTTCAATGTACAATCAGTAGTATATTTCATCTGTTGGTTTAATAAATGTGTTGTTAGAATGACAAAGACAATGTTTTGGAAGTCGTTGCACGGTTTGATCCTTTAGTGCCCCGTACCGTACGTAGCGCATACTATTTTTTCGTACGGAACACATTTTTCACTTGTTGATAACATGCAGCCCACTGATGAAGGCCCAGTAGAGAAGCCCATAATTTACTAGAATGGAGGCTCTCACATGAATCCGGTCCAGGTACATGCTCATGGTCCCCTAAACGTAAATAAGTAAATAAATAAATAAAGCTAAATGCTCATTGACCCTTTCTTTAAATTCACGATTTAACAGGAGGATATTATTTCCTATGATAGTGTCGTTACATTCAGTCGATATTATTCTTCGGCAAAGATAGCGATTAATCTTCTTTCTCCCAGCATTTTCTTCCTGCAACCAGCGGACCCATGCAAATCGTAGTCAACATCGTAAATAGATCCGGTCCATTTTTATTTTTCAATAAGAATGTCCAATCCAGCCCAGCACATTGGCGACATCACTTTATACTCCGCCTTGGTGCGCTCACCGCGACGCCGCCGTCCGGCCCTGTCAACATAGTTTTTTCGAAATGGTCCCTGTCAACATAGTGAATCGGGAGAGGACTGTATTTGTGAGTATGACAGTACAAACCCATCAGGTCCACTCCCGAACACATTGATGATGGACTGTATTAATTCGGAGGAGCAGGCTATAAACTGGGTTGTGTGGTCTCTGTGGCCCGTCTAACAACATGACCAACCCAGCAGTTTTTTCTTTGGGAAAATAGGTAGCCCAGTATTTCTTTTTGAAGAATACCCAAGCTAGGCCTATTTGTTTTCTCTAACTTACTGGGCTACAAATCTTTCAAGACGAGGAGGGATGCATTCCGGCCTGGCCAAAGAGTATGGTCAGTGTCTGCTAAAATTAATATCAAAAGGGGTTGAAAATTCCAAAAAAATAGCAAATGGGATATTAGTTTCTTCTTTGTTTTTGTTCTTCACTGATATCGTATACGTATTTCATTGGATTTAACATGACATAGTACTAATTTATTTTTAAATTTGTTTTAGTATGGCTACTAATTTTTGGATTAAGACTATTTTGTTCCCCAGAAAAAATTTGCGAATTTTCAAAATTTCCCACATATTTAGTTAATTTTTTTAAACCTGGTACTGACCGGAAAATGGACAGCAATTCGAAAATGGAAAATGGGTTGCAATAAATTCCATATGAATTAGAAAATGAGTAAAAATTATAAAAATAATAGCAAATGGCTTGTACATGCCACAGATTTCGAGGCTGACTTGTTTACGCAAGGCTTTGTAAGTCAACACATGATTCTAGCAGCAGTCACTGTTGGATGTCCATCCAACGGCCGACATGCTTCTTCAATATCTGATCTTCCTACTCCAGCTGCCTAAACTAGCGCCAGCGGGACTGCCTCCTCCCTCCTCCTGTGGCCCGCTGTGATGCCGCGCTGGATTCCCCGGCCCACCCTACTCCCTCCGCTGCCCTGGCCGCACGCAATCAACTGCCTCCTTATTACGCGAAAAAAATGATTCTTCCCACTGACATCTGGGGCGCACAGGTTGGGAGGCTGACATGTGGGCCTACTAAGTTGACGTGTACGCATGGCTTGTCAACTTAGTCAACAAACGATTCTAGTAGCAGTAACCGTTGGATTTGAATCAAACGGTCCTGCTGCTTCTTCAATCGCTGCTCTTCTTGCACCAGCCGCCCAAACCAGCACCGGCGAGACCGTCTGCTCCTGCCTCCAGTGGCCGGCTGTGCTACCGTTGAGGCCTGATCGCGCCCTACTACTCCCACCGCTAGCTAGGCCCTACGGCGATGGCAGCCTCACACCGCAGCCGAACCAGTGAACCCTCGTACTCCTCTCCGCGTGGGCATCCACTGCCGCATCTTCCCCGGCTCCGCATCGTCCCCTTCCTAGGCCTCGCCGTCGTCCACCGCCTTGGTGCTCTCGGCACGGCATGGTCAATGTGGTCAACGACCGACTTCCATTGTAAGATTATTGTACGTGGAGAGACTGACAGCTGGGTCCACGGCCACAGCCCAGTTGTTTTGTGATTTGCCAAGTAAGTCCCTTTCTGAGGCCCGTTGGGCTGCAAATCTTTCAAGAGGAGGAGAGCTTTCATTCGGCTGGCCGAGAAAATGGCCTATCAGTAATGAGAAATGGGTTGTACATTTTTAAAACACATCAAACCGGCAATTAGTTTCAAAATTCCTTTTTTCATTTTGAGATTTTAAATTGCATTGATTTTTATGCGTGGACAATTTGTTGGATTTTATATTGATATATATTTATTTTTAAAATCAGTTTGAACGTGACTCAAAAATAGTTCGGACCGCACCGAAATATGCAAAATTTCGTATAATTTTTTAACCGTGGACACAATATGGGCTGTAATGCTAACAAAAAGAATATGGGCTTCAAAAAAACCTTAAGAATTAGCGAAAGGGCTCTAAATTATTAGAAATAATGGCAGATGGGTTGTATGATGTTTTCCACCGATTTGAGGTTGTCCTAAAAGAAGGTTGATGCACAAGCAGTGACTGTTGGATGTCCATCCAATGGCCATCGTGCTTCTTCAATCTCTGCTCTTCCTGCTCCAGCCGCTCAAACAAGCGTCGGCGGAACTGCGTGCTCTCTCCTCCCCGCGGCCGGCTGTGCTGCCGCACAGGACTCACCGCCCCACCGTACTCCCATCATTGGCCTAGCCATCCCTCTACTCACCCACACATGATGTTATTCTCCGGCGACGGCAGATGAACCAGTAAACCCTCGTACAGTCGTACTCCCCTCCGCGTGGGAAACAACTGCCGAGTCTTCCCTGGCTCCGTGTCGTTCCCTTCCTAGGCCTCGCCGTCGTCCACCACCTTGGTGCTCTCGGCGCGGCCTGGTCAACGTGGTCAACGACCGACATGCATCTGAAGTGGACTGTACGTAGAGGGGCTAACAACTGGGTCCACGGCCGCACGCAAGGAAATGCCTCCTTATTACGCGCAAAATAATGATTCCTCCACCTGACATCTAGGACCCACCGAAAGGGCCTCTGCATTTCGCGAAAAAAAAACATTACCGCCGCTGACAGCTCGGACCCACCAGCTATATCTTCGCACGCAAGGAAGTGCCTCCTTTTACGCACAAAAAAAGGAATACCCCCCTGCAAGCTGGGACCCAGTATAGTGGGAGGCTGACTTGTGGGCCTACTAAGTTGATGGGGACGGAGGGCTTTGTCAACTTAGTAAATATGCACGATTATAGCTCCAGTGACCGTGCGATGTCCATCCAACGGCCGTACTGCTTCTTCAACCTCTGTTCTTCTTGCTCCAGCCGCCCAAACCAGCGCCGGTCGTGCCTCGTGCTCCTGCCTCCCGTGGCCGGCTGCGATGCCGCGGAGGCCTCACCACCCCCTACTACTCCCACCGTTGGTCGGGCCATCCCTCTACTCACCCACACCCCCTGTTATTCTGCGACGACGGCAGCCTCACACCGCAGCCGAACCAGTGAACCCTCGTACTCCTCTCTGCGTGGGCATCCCCTGTCGCGTCTTCCCTGGCTTCGCGTCGTCCCCTTCCTAGGCCTTCCCGTCGTCCACCGCCTTGGGTCTCTCGGTGCGGCGTGATCAATGTGGTCAACGACCGAATTCCATCAGAAGAGTGCTGTACGTGGAGAGGCTGACAGCTAGGTCCACGGCCACAGCCCAGTTGTTTTGTGATTTGCCAAGTAAGTCCCTTTCTGAGGCCCGTTGGGCTGCAAATCTTTCAAGAGGAGGAGAGCTTTCATTCGGCTGGCCGAGAAAATGGCCTATCAGTAATGAGAAATGGGTTGTACATTTTTAAAACACATCAAACCGGCAATTAGTTTCAAAATTCTTTTTTTCATTTTGAGATTTTAAATTGCATTGATTTTTATGCGTGGACAATTTGTTGGATTTTATATTGATATATATTTATTTTTAAAATCAGTTTGAACGTGACTCAAAAATAGTTCGGACCGCACCGAAATATGCAAAATTTCGTATAATTTTTTAACCGTGGACACAATATGGGCTGTAATGCTAACAAAAAGAATATGGGCTTCAAAAAAACCTTAAGAATTAGCGAAAGGGCTCTAAATTATTAGAAATAATGACAGATGGGTTGTATGATGTTTTCCACCGATTTGAGGTTGTCCTAAAAGAAGGTTGATGCACAAGCAGTGACTGTTGGATGTCCATCCAATGGCCATCGTGCTTCTTCAATCTCTGCTCTTCCTGCTCCAGCCGCTCAAACAAGCGTCGGCGGAACTGCGTGCTCTCTCCTCCCCGCGGCCGGCTGTGCTGCCGCACAGGACTCACCGCCCCACCGTACTCCCATCATTGGCCTAGCCATCCCTCTACTCACCCACACATGATGTTATTCTCCGGCGACGACAGATGAACCAGTAAACCCTCGTACAGTCGTACTCCCCTCCGCGTGGGAAACAACTGCCGAGTCTTCCCTGGCTCCGTGTCGTTCCCTTCCTAGGCCTCGCCGTCGTCCACCACCTTGGTGCTCTCGGCGCGGCCTGGTCAACGTGGTCAACGACCGACATGCATCTGAAGTGGACTGTACGTGGAGAGGCTAACAACTGGGTCCACGGCCGCACGCAAGGAAATGCCTCCTTATTACGCGCAAAATAATGATTCCTCCACCTGACATCTAGGACCCACCGAAAGGGCCTCTGCATTTCGCGAAAAAAAAACATTACCGCCGCTGACAGCTCGGACCCACCAGCTATATCTTCGCACGCAAGGAAGTGCCTCCTTTTACGCACAAAAAAATGAATACCCCCCTGCAAGCTGGGACCCAGTATAGTGGGAGGCTGACTTGTGGGCCTACTAAGTTGATGGGGACGGAGGGCTTTGTCAACTTAGTAAATATGCACGATTATAGCTCCAGTACCGTGCGATGTCCATCCAACGGCCGTACTGCTTCTTCAACCTCTGTTCTTCTTGCTCCAGCCGCCCAAACCAGCGCCGGTCGTGCCTCGTGCTCCTGCCTCCCGTGGCCGGCTGCGATGCCGCGGAGGCCTCACCACCCCCTACTACTCCCACATTGGTCGGGCCATCCCTCTACTCACCCACACCCCCTGTTATTCTGCGACGACGGCAGCCTCACACCGCAGCCGAACCAGTGAACCCTCGTACTCCTCTCTGCGTGGGCATCCCCTGCCGCGTCTTCCCTGGCTTCGCGTCGTCCCCTTCCTAGGCCTTCCCGTCGTCCACCGCCTTGGGTCTCTCGGTGCGGCGTGATCAATGTGGTCAACGACCGAATTCCATCAGAAGAGTGCTGTACGTGGAGAGGCTGACAGCTGGGTCCACGGCCGCATCAAGTGCCTCCTTATTACGCGCAAGATAATTATTCCTCCACCTGACAGCGGGGACCCACCGGACGGGCCACCGTATTTTGCGAAAAAACACATTTCCCCCTGACTGCAGGGACCCACCAGCTACATCTTCACACGCAAGCAAGTGCGTACGGGCAAAAAAAACAATTTGCCCCCTGACTGTTGGGACCCACCAGCTACTTCTTCGCAGGCAAGGAAGTGCCTGACAGTCGGGACCCACCTGGTCGAAGCGTACGTATCGTTGTCATTCTGGTCGCGAACGTGTACGTACATACTGGTCGATGTAGAGGCGCGCACGTGTCGTAGTAGAGGCGCGCACGTACGTACAGCGGACAGTGTGCAAGAAAGAAAATACGGCCACATACGTACATACGGGCAGGGTCTCGAACGCCTACTCGTGCATACGTACGGCCAGGGCTCGTGTACTTGGCTGGGTCGTAATGGATAAACAGTGTCGTCGCCGTGTTCATGGGGAGCCAACCGGCTGGGTTGGAACGGAATGCGTCATCATGTTCATCGGGAGGGCTTGGACGGAACAGCCGATGGAAACGAGGCCTGGCGTACCACAGAACGGAGGAAACGGCCTTCTGGTCAACCGGCCACGATCGAAACGGGATCCTGTTCATCGGGAGGGGGTCTGGCGTACCGCAAAATGGAGGAAACAGACCTCCTACGGTCAAAACGGGGGTCCTGTGGATCGGGAGGGGTGTGGCGTACCACAAAATGGAGGAACCGGACTTGTGTTGGAGCGCTACGGTCGAAATGGGGGTCCTGTTCATCGGGTGGGGTGTGGCGTACCACAAAACTGGACTCCACAGGATACTGTTCATCTCCACCGTCGACCCCCTCCAGCCTCCACGGGCTACTGTTCATCCACCGTCAACCTCCTCCAACGTCCACCTGCGACTGTTCATCCAAGGGCTCCTGTTCATCCAGCCTCCACCGCGCGCTACTCCATCGGCTATTGTTCAACCAGCCCTCTCCACGGGCTCCTGTTCAACCACCCCTCCACGGGTTACTGTTCATCCAGCCCTCCATCGTCTACTGTTCATCCAGCCCTCCACGGGGTGGTCCTGTTCATCCTGCCCTCGACGGGGTCCTGTTCATCCAGCCCCAACCGGCTCGATCAATCGGGGTCATGTTCATCCAGAGGCAACACCACCGGGTCCTGTTCATCCACCCCCACCGGGAACTGTTCATCCAAACCCCCCTAGCAACGCGCACTATTCATCCAGAGGCAGCATCGATCGGCTTCAGTTAGCAGTGGTAGCGAAGGAATTGCTCGATCGGGTTCAGTTAAGAGCCATCGATCGATCGCTCGGGTTCAGTAACGCGTAGCCTGCAGTGCAATCGCTCGGGTTTAGTTAGAGCCCAACGCCTCGCTCGGGTTCAGTTAGAGCTCAACGCCTCGCACCCACGCGCGTGCGTGTATGAGAGAAACGTGCATTGCTCGGCCCCAACCACCCACCGTAACCGGGAAAACCCCGATATTTTCCTCGCTCTCGCTTTTACCATGGTTTTTTCCATCATGGACGGCCCAAAGAATGTCATGCAGCTGTGTCTCGGGCCCGCCCTGGACGAAAAGCCCATTTTCTGTAATGACTTTTTGTCATAGAAGTAGGACCCCCACCACATCTATGATGATACTGTGTTTTCTCACAATTAATGTCATAGATGTGTTATAAGTATGACAGAAAACAAATTCATTCGGCCCAAAAATGTCACAGATGTGTCTTTTTTTGTAGTGTTGGGCATAAACCTCGCCGGTTCCCAAAGCGGTCGTGCGTAATGCGCGGAGTGGGTGCTCACGTCATATAGATAAGGATCCCACAATAAGCGGGCATGATTTCTATTCTGATGGGACGTGTCAATGAGGATATACCTCGAAACACGAAACCAGGACCAAATAAAACAGTTAGATATGTTAGTGGGTTGGACGCGATGCTTCACCCAAAAGTTGTTAGTAGAGACACACTATTTATTTTCTTTTAAGAGCCTTGCCTTCGAGGCTAAGTGTTGTACTAATCTTGCAGAGCCGAACACAATACACCTTTTTGCAGAAGATATATTCGGAAGAAGGAACCCGCCTTGCAATGCCGAAGACAATACAGAAGCCGAACTCATCGTCATCGAAGACAGGTTCAGGGGCTACTGAGGGAGTCCTGGATCGAGGGGTCCTGATGTGGTCGGATAACTCCTAATGGGCCGGACTAGTGGGCCGTGAAGATCATAGTCGAAGATCATCTCTCGTATCCGGATAGGACTCCTATATTCATGTAATGGAAAGTTTTAGGTTCGGGTATAATGTTTCCTTCCTCTGCAAGATGGTATGTACAAACCCTAGGCCCCTCTGGTGTGTATATAAACCGGAGGGTTTAGTCCGTAGAGGCTAATAGAGAAACACAAATCCATATAGGCTAGACACTAGGGTTCAGCCAATACGATATCGAGGTAGATCAACTCTTGTATTCATATTCATCCATATTAATATAGCAGGAAGTAGGGTTTTACCTCGATCGAGACGGCCTGAACCTAGGTAAACATCGTGTCCCCAGCCTACAGTTACCATCAATCCTCAGACTTATAGTTCGGGACCCCCTACCCGAGATTCGCCAGTTTTGACACCGACATCGGGTTATCCCGCTCTGGGTTACATTTCTCCATATTGAGTTTATTGAGGCTATAAGACGCCAAAGTGAACTTTTCAAAAACTGGACATGACTATGAGCCGCCATGAATGGGAAATCAGTTCTTGATTTTTACAAAGGCTATAAACCGCGGGGTTACAAAAATCATGGAGTATAATGGATGCACATTAAGTCGCCATCGGCCAAGAACCGCCGGGTATTTAACTCTAGATTTACTTGTCAACAGATAAATAATTCAAAACTTTAATAGAAAACCTCGCTGGATTTTCATTATGGTATTGAATGATTGAGGTTTTCATACCGGATTATCTTATTTAGATCTTCAATAGCCAACATGGCTGGATTTTTATGATTATCAATAACCAATATTATGATTGAGGTTTTCAAAGCCTCTTCAGAAGCAAGGGCTATTATTTATTTATCCAAGAATATCGGTTCACAGTAGAGAGCATGGTTCAATATTGAATATGCAAAGACTTTCTACGGCATCATCTGGACAATGGATATGGTTTTATTTAGTCCCGAGTCGCTGCAGGCATACGACCCGGCACTTGGGGCTACATTATTCAAATCAAGATTACATCAAGTATGCAAGTCTCATGTAGCTGCAGGCACGCACCATGACACTTGGGGGCTAATGCAAGGTCATTTTTTAACTCGCCTCATTGAAGACCCGACCCATCACATAGTGACGAGCCGACCCTTGGGGGCTGCTAATTGCTCCTGTCAAAGGTAACCCAAAACTTGGAGGCTACATCATATGGTGTTATTTTCGATGAAGTACATTTAAAATCCTAGCACAGCATTATCATACTGAGCCGGCCCTTGGGGGCTACACATTGCTGCTTAAGTCTACATAATCAAATCTAAAAAGTCCCTGCACATTATTGATTGGGAGTTGGGGGCTATACATGGGAAGTACGAAGTGTTCAGTTTCTGATTGGCGACTTACATGAACAACCCGGATTTCTCCAAAGTTGCAGCATTTATATTAAAGCAAGTCTTAAGCTATCACTCCGTTCTCCTCTTGAGACTTGGGGGCTACATGTGATATGCATATAAGGGAGGAACATCTTTAAATTCTCAGTTTTGAGAAAACCAGCAAGCAACAAGTCGCCGTAAGAATGACCCGACATCAGCAAAAATCATGACCTGCCATCATCTATTTTAAAACCTGGCAGTTTTGGCAATTATAAATTTGCAAGATCTACATCTTCAAGCCGGTTGAACATCAGATAAATATTTCAAGACCAATATTTCTGTCAAGTCAGAGCTTTGAAGGCCGACTCAAATGGATTATTTCTTACAATATTTGTCTACAAGAGACCAATATTAGCAAATTGACTATGAAGTTGGCCTGTTGACCCGGATTTTTTCAGAAGAAGTATTTGTTTTTTTTTGTGTTGGCAAAGTTTGAACATATATGCTAAAAGAGATTTTCTATGAACTCATGGATACGTATCAAGAAGGAAATGACAAGGACTTAAGGATGATCAGGTATCGGTTCAGAAAAACTTTTAACCCGGAGCACAACCTATCAAATTTGTTCTGGTGTTTATTTTGCAGGACCGGTTTAACATGGATAAATCCAAATTAAACTTGGGGCTAATGTCAGGGATATACCCCGCGGTGTAACCCAGCCTGATGTATAACCCGCCCGAAGCTTGGCCACTCACGGGTGACCCACCCAGAGCTTGGTGACTCACTGGTCGTGGCGACTCACTGATGACCCCGACGGCGGGTCAGATGGATGACAAGACCCAAGGCCCAGTGGTCCGGCTTAAGAGTAAAGGAATCATGAATATTTCCCTTACAAGGAATTAAGACCTAGACTTGTATCCGGCTTGTATTAAAAGATAGACTAGTCCTAATCCTACTAGGACTCCACATGTAACCCGCCCCTCCAACTTATATAAGAAGAGGCAGGGCACCCCAAGAGGGAGAGGAGGAAGCTCAATAATATCTAAGGGCTAGATACAATTAGAGAAGAGTCGGCATATATAGCGACTCTCTCATGAGCATACAGAATATGACCTAGCCACAAACAACATGTAGGGCTATTACCGGATGATGTTTCCCAGGGCCCAAAGCTGTCTAAAATCTTGTATCGTGTGTTAACCCACCTCGACGATCTCCTCGTGTCTCTCATCCCGACCAACCACTCTCAAGCTACTAAGTAGATGCGTTGGCCTCATGACTAAGTCCTGACACTAGGACATCTTCCGTGACAAATCCACGACACTCCAGTCGGTTATCGATATTACAAAACATGATCATCTCATACAATAACGTATAACTCATCACATTTTGACCATACCACATCACAACATGCCATGCAAAAACAAGTTAGACGCCCTCTACTTTGTTGTTGCAAGTTTTATGTGGCTGCTACAGGCTTCTAGCAAGAACCGTTCTTACCTACGGCACAAAACCACAACAGTGATTTATCAAGTTTGATGTTTGAACCTTCAGCAAGGACTGGCTGTAGTCAAATTCGATTCAACTAAAGTAGGAGAAAGAAACACCCGCCAGCCACCTTTATGCAAAACAAGTTGCATGTCTATCGGTGGAACCGGTCTCATGTACGTGGACAAGTAAGGTTGGTCTAGGCCGCTTCATCTTACAATACCGCCGAATCAAAATAAGACATTGATGGTGTTGGGGAACGTAGTATTTCAATTTTTTCCTACGATCACGCCAGATCTATCTAGGAGAAGCATAGCAACAAGAGGGGAGAGTGTGTCCACGTACCCTCGTAGACCAAAAGCAGGAGCATTTAATAACACAGTTGATGTAGTCGAACATCTTCATGATCCAACCGATCGAAGCACCGAACGCACGGCACCTCCGCGTTCAGCACACGTTCATCTCGATGACGTCCCATGAAATCTTGATCCAGTTGAGCGTCGCGGGAGAGTTTCGTCAGCACGACAGCGTGGTGACGGTGATGATGAAATTACCGACGTAGGGCTTCGCCTAAGCACTGCAACGATATGACCAAGGTGTGTAACTGTGGAGGGGGGCACCGCACACGGCTTGCAAATCAACTTGTGTGTCTATGGGGTGCCCCCTCCCCACATATATAAAGGAGGGAGGGAGGAGGAGGCGGCCAAGGAGGGGCGCACCAAGAGGGGGAGTCCTACTCTCACTAGGAGTAGGACTCCTCCTTTTCCGGGTAGGAGTAGGTGAGGGGGAAGGGAAGGAGAGATGGAGAGGGAAAGGAGGGGGCGCCGCCCCTCCCCCATAGTCCAATTCGGACTAGACTCAGGGGGGCGACCCAGCCCTCTCTCTCTCTCTCCCCCTAAGGCCCATCAAGGCCCATATACCCCCCCGGGGGGTTCCGATAACCTCCCGGTACTCCGGTATTTATTCGGTGACCCCCGAAACACTTCCGGTGTCCGAATATAACCTTACAGTATATCAATCTTTATGTCTCGACCATATCGAGACTCCTCGTCATGTTTGTGATCACATCCAGGACTCCGAACTACCTTAGGTACATCAAAACACATAAATTCATAATACCGATCGTCATCGAATATTAAGCGTGCGGACCCTACGGGTTTGAGAACTATGTAGACATGACCGAGACACATCTCAGGTCAATAACCAATAGCGTAACCTGGATGTTCGTATTGGCTCCTACATATTCTACGAAGATCTGTATCGGTCAAACCGCATAACAACATACGTTGTTCCCTTTGTCATCGGTATGTTACTTGCCCGAGATTTGATCGTCGGTATCACCATACCTAGTTCAATCTCATCACCGGCAAGTCTCTTTACTCATTCTGTAATTCATTATCTCGTGACTAACTCATTAGTCGTTTGCTTGCAAGGCTTATTACGATGTGTATTACCAAGAGGGCCCAGAGATACCTATCCGACACTCAGAGTGACAAATCCTATTCTCGATCTATGCCAACACCACAAACACCTTCGGAGACACATGTAGAGCATCTTTATAATCACCCAGTTACATTGTGACGTTTGATAGAACACAAGGTGTTCCTCCGGTATTCGGGAGTTGCATAATATCATAGTAATAGGAACATGTATAAGTCATGAAGAAAGCAATAGCAGAAGAACTAAACGATCAAGTTGCTAAGCTAACGGATGGGTCTTGTCCATCACATCATTCTCCTAATGATGTGATCCCATTGATCAAATGACAACTCATGTCTATGGTTTAGGAAACATAACCATCTTTAATTAACGAGATAGTCTAGTAGAGGCATACACTACAGGAATCAGGAACTTTGCAATCTACCATGGCGGGCGGCAAAGGCATGCCTTGCGGACGGCAAAGGCCTTTGCCGTCAGCCAGCAGACAGCAAAGGCCTTTGCCTTCAGCCAGCAGACGGCAAAACGTCCGGCTGAACGAGCTACGGCAAAGGGCATGGCTCTTTGCCATCTGGTGGCAGACGGCAAAGGCTGGAGGCTCTTTGCCATCTGCTCGCAGATGGCAAAGAAGCCTCTTTGCCATCTGCCAGCTAATAGCAAAGAGCCTATATTGCCACATTTAATTCTGTTTTTTCTTATATTAATTCATTTTCATAGAAAATCAAACACACACACACACACACACACACACACACATATATATATATATATATATATATATATATATATATATATATATATATATATATATATATATATAGGGTGGGACTATTTAGAAACCCCCCTCTAGAGTTCCTAAATAAGCTTATTTAGGAACCACCCCCTAGTAACCTGTTTCTTTTCGCGAAGGGAGCGAGTGGCGCGGTAGCGATTCGAGGGAGCGAGCGAGCTCGGTTATGCACGCCAGTTGCATCATTCCAATAAACGGTTCAAAAATTACGATAAAAAAATAGTGCGAAAAAACGGTGCCAGAAAAAGTCCGCCCGGCAGTTAACTAGTGTATGACACAAAGTTAGCTTATTTGTTTACGAGCAATTAGGAACGGTTCCTGAATAACTTATTTAGGAATGGCAGTTAAGTGAGCGAGTTGTGGAAGTTAACTTGAATACTTAACTGCCATGCACCCTCGAGCAGTTAGCATGACCTTGGCAAAAAAAGAACGAAAGAAAAAAAGTTGATATCTTCAGTCAAGCAGTTCACTAGTTCTTAACTGTCGCAGTCCTCGCAGTTAGCTATTTCAGGCCGTGAGGTTGGAATGACCCTGGGAAAAAAATAAAAAAAAGAAGTACCTTCAGTCCTGGAGTTAACTTGTTGTTAACCAGCTATTTGAATATCGGCAGTTAGCTTGATCCAGGAAACCAGGAAAAAAAAGTGCCTTAAGTCACGGAAGTTAGCTTGGTCGTCATACGTTAGTTCGATATTCCGGTTGGGCAGTTAGCATGTACTGGAGCAGTTTTGAAAAAATGACAATATAATAAAGTTTTTTTATACTTTTAGTCCATTTTTTATTCCATATGGCAGTTAAGTGGGCGAGTTGTGGAAGTTAACTTGAACACTTAACTGCCATGCGCCCTCGAGCAGTTAGCGTGACCTTGGCAAAAAAAGAATGAAAGAAAAAAAGTTGATATCAGTCAAGCAGTTCACTAGTTCTTAACTGCTGCAGTCCCGGCAGTTAGCTATTTCAGGCCCTGCGGTTGGAATGACCCAGGGAAAATAATAAATAAAAAAATTAGTACCTTCAGTCATGCAGTTAACTTGTTGTTAACTGCCGCAATCCCCGACATTCAGCTATTTCAATACCATCAGTTAGCTTGATCCGGGAAAACAAACGAAAAAAGTGTCTTAAGTCACGGTAGTTAGCTTTGTCGTCATACGTCAGTTAGCTATTCTGCTCGGGCAGTTAGCATGTACTGTAGCAATTCGGGAAAAAAATGACAAAAATAATGTTAGTTTTTTGAAAACTACTCTTAAACCATGGCGAATCTGAAAATGAGATCTATATACCAAAGTTCGGGCTAATACATAGCTTTCCAATGGTGTATCATACGCATCATTCCGACAAACGGTTTGAAAATTTCTTTCATAAAAACACCAAAAATGCCTTTGAAGAATTTCTAGTTTTTTGAATTTTGTTCAAAAACTATAAGGATTTTGGGACAACGATCAACATATAGAAGTTCCGCCTATTCAGTAGCTATCCAACGGTATGTCATTTGCATCATTCCGATAAATGGTTCAAAATTTACAATAAAAAAATAGTGCGAAAAAACGGTGCCAGAAAAAGTCCGACCGGCAGTTAACTAGTATATGACGCACATTTAGCTTATCTATTTTCGAGTAGTTAGGAACGGTTCCTGAATAGCTTATTTAGGAATGGATTGCAGAATAGCTGGAATGTATATATAAACACTATTCGGATGACGGGATCAGAATATTATTCTCATCACAACACATACTTCCTGAGATACACGCCTGAACTTCCCTCTGTATGAACCCGACCTTCGGGCTATCTTCGCAACCGTGGCTCTCCCCGCGAAGTTTTATTGTCGTGTTCTATGTGATGTTAGTGTAATGTGCAAACGGTTTCTAGCAACTAAATACTCTTTTTAAATAGAAATCTCGCTCATGGGCGGATTTTGCTCTCGGGTCGTGATGAACTCGTGTTTTTTGCAATTTTACTGACTGAGTTGCACGCCTGAACTTCCCTCTGAACTAGGTTGAACTTTGGCCAACATCGCCCAAACGGGGCTTGCGATATACTGTTGGAAAGCTATGGACACTAGTATCACGACCCAACTTAATTTTTTGTCAAAATGTAAGCTGTTTAAGAGCAGTTTTGAAAACCGTTTTTTCTTCACACAAAAACCGTGAATCGTATTTTCGATCTCATTTCTAAACCTTTTATTGGAATGTGGCATATAATATGTCATTCAAAAGCTGCTGCAAAACCACTCCTGCCACATGTCGAAAGTTTTCTCTAATTCCCTATGGTTAAAACGTTATTTGGAAAAACGTAAAATTTCGCAAACCGAACAACCGAGTTCGTATTTTCGCTGTGATTTCTAAACTGCTAATCCAAATAGGGCATATTATATGGCGTTGGAAAGCTTATGAAAATGCGCTACTTTTTCATGTTGAAATTTTTTTCTCATTTGGAACGGTTTAAGAGCAATCTAGAAAACGGTACAAGTCCTACCGAGTTCGTTTTTTCGAGTTAATTTTCTAACCGTGCGTCCGAATGCAGCAAGTGATACGGAGCTGGAAAGCTTGAACAAATGCAAAACATTTTGGTATGTATTGTTTCTCCTAATTCTTTAGGGTTTTAAGTCAGTTTCAAAAATGGCAAAAAACATATTTTTGCTGTATTTTCTAAAAACTTTGTCGGAATGCGGCAAATAATATACCGTTGAAAATATATGGAAAATGCGAAACTTTTTCATGTTGATGGTTTTCTCTGATTCTTAGCCGTTTTCAAGTAATTGCGAAAATGGCGAGATCATTTTTCTGCTTTATCGAGAAACGGATTCTTCAAAAATGCACCACATGAAGAACGTGAAATTCTGTGGCAGTTCTGCTTGAACTTCACTCTATTTTTTGACGTGATGTTTTTCACCCGTAACTCCCAAACCACTTACCAAAATTGAGCAAATGATATACCGATGGAAAGCTGTTGAAAACACGCAACTTTTTTGTGTTGATCATTTTTCCATATTCGCGACGGTTCAAAATAATTTTTTGAATGCGTAAAAATGTGCTTTAAACATTATAGATAAAACTTTTAAACCATTGATCGAAATGTAGCATATAATATACCGTTGGAAAACTTATGAATAGGAGCAACTTTTTCATGTAGACAGACAAAACACATTCGTTGTCATTTGAGAGCAGTTTTGAAAATGGCAAAAACAATCTCGTTTTTTCATGTTTTTACATGTAATTGAAGGTTGGGCGTCTCGCACTAGAGATCTCGAACTTCACCGGGAGGAGCACGTGAACTTCTTGCAACAAAACTTTGAAGGTTTTAGTTTTCTATGCTTATATTCTTATCTTAAACGCATTCCGTGTAGTAGTTGAACTTCCCGCTATTTTCACCTTGAACTTCTGTCAGGTATTTTTGTTCAACATCTCTCACAAGAATTTTTGAACTTTTCTCAGGCCGAGCACTTGAACTTCTAGCAATAAATTTTTCAGCCTTTGCCTTTTCATTCTTTTTTCATTCAAAATGCACACCGTGTAGTACGTGGACTCCTCGTAGTTATCAATCTGAGCTTCTCTTGGTTATGTGAAAATATCTGAATTTTTTATAGACGTTGAACTTCATCGGGAGTAGCACGTGACCTTTTAAGCCTTTTGTTTTCTATTCTTATATTCCTGTCTGAAACGCATTTTGTGTATTAGTTGAACTTCCCGTTGTTTTCGTCTTGAACTTTTGTCACCTATTTTTGTTTAACCTCTCTCACAAGAATTTTTAACTTTCGCAGGCCGAGCACTTGAACTTGTAGCAACAAAATTTTGGACTTCACCTATTTATTCTTTTTTTTCTTATACGAAACGCACACCATGCAGTACATGAACTTCTGGCTATTATCCATTTGAAGTTATCTTTATTTCACATAAGTAATAGAAGAAGTCTACATTTTTTATATACATCGAACTTCTCTAACTTTTTTTGACCTTCTCGAACAATTTCTTGAACAATATAAACATACGTTTGACCTTCTCGAACAATTTCTTTTGACCTTCAGTCATTTTTTCATTCCAACAAGTGAGCGAACTTGACAACAGTGTATAATGCTAGTTTTTTTTGCAGATGAACTGACGCATCTATTGAAGCCGGCCTGGAACAGCGGAAAATTTTTAAGAGGATAAACACAAACTAATGTGATGCAACTGGAGTTTTGCTGCATACAGCTGAGTTCTGCTGTAGACACAAACAACATTAGCTTATGTAGGCCAAAGATATCAACCAGCAAGACACGAAGACACATCAGCTGGGCAACGGTGGTTTCAAGGAGTTGAATGTGCTTTGCACTGAAATACAAAACTACACAAAACAGTTTCCGTTAAGGTATTAACATAGACACTTTGAAGTGCATCTTACAGTGCCATTGCTCCTCGCCGGCGGCCGCTTCACCACTGCTACACCACCCACCTTTTGGTCCCCATAAGTTTTCAGAGAGAAGCACACTTGTAGCTTGAAAATGACTAGGCGCACAAAAATGTTCAAAGAAAAATGTTCGAAGACAATGAACAGCCATATCTTGAACACATGTAGATGAAAGTTCATAGAAAAATACCATTGCCGTTCTCCTTCTCTATCGACAGCAGTACAATGCACTATTTAAATAAAGCATACGTGAAAATCTACTTGTTCCCGTAGCCTCATACAGTCACACTTGAACTTTTACTATTAGAGACCTCGGCTAGCAACGCACGTACTCCATCTGAACACACACCTGACGGCATAACTGAACTTTTTATACAGTAATGCTTGAACGTCTCAGCGAGACAGTTAGCTGAACTTTGATCAGCGTTAATGGTCAGTGTCTCGCACACACCACGTTAGCACAAACGACCCCGATTCACGGAAAGGTAACTACCCGACGAGAAGTGAGGGTCAGTGTGGCGTCGCAGGAGGAAGCCGTCGGCGGTGTC
Organism: Secale cereale; assembly: GCA_902687465.1. Classification (NCBI taxonomy): domain Eukaryota; kingdom Viridiplantae; phylum Streptophyta; class Magnoliopsida; order Poales; family Poaceae; genus Secale; species Secale cereale. Next base: position 36,759,871 of record LR738710.1, read on the forward strand.
ACAGGCCAGGGTTGGGCTACAGTGGCTGCTTGTAGGAGAGCTATAGCTGCGACGGGGTGAGCAAAAGGTTGGGATCCAGCTTACCTCGCGCGTCACTACCGAACGGCTGCAACTAAAGCCGTTGGACTGCCATGGAGGGTGGAGCTGAAGGATGCGTCCACAGTGACGGGCATCGCTGGTTCATTATGAGGCTGGGAGTAAGAGATGGGCGCGTTGCCAGGAAGCGGGCAAGGTGGGTCGCCGGTGCGCTGGGGCAGGCAGCGGCGGCGCGGAGGGGCACGTGGCGATAGCGCGCAGGAGCAGGCGGTGGGGGCGGTGCGCAGGGGCACGTCGGATGGGGGTGGAGCCAGGCTTCGGCCGTGGATGGAGGTGGTGGATCGAACAGTGGTTGTCTTGCACGGTGGCGGCAGGAAGATGGTGGGCGGTGGAAGGAGGATAAGTAGGCAATAATGGGAGATGGTGGTGTGCGCCGTCGGCGTCGCGCATGATCTAGAGCCAGTCGACGGCGCACGGGATCCAAGGCCGGCGGTGGCGCGCTGGGGCATGGACTGTTGGCGGCGTTGGGAGGACATGGGAGCAGAGGTTGGTGGCAAGGGTGGGGGCGCGCGGGCATCACTAGGTCGTCGGCGCCTGGTGTTCCTAGGGGCGGCGGCGCGCGTTGTCACCGGCGGCGGGGCGGGTGATTGGAAGCGATGGGATCAGGGGGAAGGAGGTGGAGCAGTTCGTGGTCTTGGCATCGTGGGTGTTTTTTTTCTTTTTCATGCATGCCGGTTCGTGGAGTTCGGGAACATCCTCGTCCGCCCTATATATGGAGCTGTGATCCAAATAACTATTCTAATCCTGGGATTAGAATAGTGTTGTCCTATATATATACGTGTGTATACCCTATATATATATATAGATAAACACTATTCTGATCACGGGATCAGAATATTATTCTGATCACAACATTAACTTCCTGAGTTACACACCTGAACTTCCCTCTGTAGGAACCCGACCTTCGAACTATCTTCGCAACCGTGTCTCTCCCCGCGAATTTTTCTGGTTAGCCATGTTCTATGTGATGTAAGTGTAATCTTGAAACGGTTTCTAGCAACTAAATACTCGTTTTAAATAGGAATCTTGCTCATGGGCGAATTTTGCTCTCGGGTCGTGATGAACTCACGTTTTTCACAATTTTACTGTCAGAGTTGTTCGACCTGAACTTCCCCATGTGCTAGGTTGAACTTCCGCCAACATTTCCCAAACGGGGCTTGCGATATACCGTTGTAAAGCTATGGACACCAGTATCATGACCCAACTTAAATTTTTGTCAAAATGTAAACGGTTTAAGAGCAGTTTTAAAAACCGTTTTTTTCTTCACACAAAAACGTGAATCGTATTTTCGATCTCATTTCTAAACCGTTTATCGGAATGTGGCATATAATATGTAGTTGGAAAGCTGCTGCAAAACCGCTCCTTCCACATGTTGAAAGTTTTCTCTAATTCCCTATGGTTAAAGAGTAATTAGGAAAAACTTAAAGTTTCGCAAAACGAAAAGCCGAGTTCTTATTTTCGTTTTAGTTTCTAAACGGTTAATCCAATTAAGGCATATTATATGGTGTTGGAAAGCTTATAAAATGCGCTACTTTTTCATGTTGAATGTTTGTTCTAATTTTGAACGGTTTAAGATTAATCTAGAAAATGGTACAAGTCTTACCGAGTACGTATTTTCGAGCTCATTATTTAACCATTCGTCCGAATGCAACAAATGATATGGCGTTGGAAAACTTGAACAAATGCGAAATTTTTTGGTATGTATTGTCTCTCCCAATTCTTTACTCTTTCAAGTCAATTTTGAAAAATGGCGAAAAATGTATTTTTGCCGTAATTTCTACAAATTTTATCGGAATGTGGCAAATAATATACCGTTGAAAAGCTACGGAAAATGCGAAACTTTTTTGTGTTGACGGTTTTCTCTGATTCCTAGTCGTTTTCAATTAATTGTGAAAACAGTGAGATCCTTCGTTCCGCCTTTATCGCGAAACAGATTCTTCGAAAATGCACCGCGTGAAGAACCTGAACTTCTGAGCACGTGTACTTGAACTTCACTCTATTTTTCACGGGCTGTTTTTGCTCGCAGCTCTCCATCCACTGCTCGTAGCTCTCCATCCACTCACCGGAATTGAGCAAGTGATATACCGATGAAAAGCTGTTGTAAGCACACAACTTTCCCATGTTGATAATTTTTTCATACTCGCGACGATTTTAAAAGTTTTTCATCTAAAATTCATTCAGTGTAGTGGTTGAACTTCATGTTTGTTTTTATGTTGAACTTCTGTTTGAACTTCACTCTGTTTGTTGTTTTTTGACGTGTAGTTTTTTGCACTATGTGAAGTAGTTGAACTTCTGGGGGCATGTCTGTTTGAACTTCACTCTGTTTAACTTATTTGTATTTTTCATATACGAAACACACACCATGCAGTACATGAACTTTCGGCAGTTATCACTTTGGACTTCTCTTTGTTTCTCCTTAGTAATGGAAAAAATATGAGTTTTTATAGATATCGACCCGCTCTAACTTTTTACAAAACAAAATTATAGTTTTTTCCACTTTATAAGATTTGTTTTTTTCTGTCGCGACATTTTTAGGGTTTTTTATGTTGTCAGTGAAATGGCCTAGATGGTTCTTTTTTTCATTGATGAATTTCTTCAGTATATGGTACACGTGAACTTATGAATTTCTACAACATGAACTTCGCATTTATATCTAAAACATGAATTTCTAAATCATAATGGTTAAGCTTTTGTTTCGAGCAACATGCACCATTTTGTTTTAGAATAAGAATAATTATACACCTTTGAAAAGTTGTTGAATAAGAGAAACTTTTTAATGTAGAGCATTTTTGTTTCAAATTTGTAATTGATATAGAGAATTATTTTAATTCACAAAAACAACATTTTTTATGCATTTTTGCACATGTAAATACATCGTGAGCCGCTCTCACAACATCCAATTTTGTCTGCTAATATCCATAGTTGGTAGTCAAACGGGTCAAACATGGCAGTGAAAAAATAATCTCTGGCCTGGTCAATCTCAGTCGTTGATGATTTCTGTCATTGACGAAGATCGAGGTGACCACCCGAGATGGCCATGGAGCCGGAGCTCAGGCGCCGCTCGGTTGCTCCCTTGGCCGAGCATCCCCTATGCGGATGTGAACTACAAAAAGAACAACACGTAATCACACATGCAAAAAGCAAGACTTATTGGTGCACATGTTCTTTCTTTTCTACACCACACCTTTTAGTCTATCTCCTCACCACCCACGTGTCCTTTATCTTTTCCCATTCGATCCCATGACTACCAAACCAAATCCACACACAGCTACAATTTCGGTAGAAGAAATAATTGAGCGGGGCGCATCCGTAGAAGCAGTAGAAAATGATCCAAATTCACTGGAATTAAAGCGAGACTGAGGTTTCTCCTCTGATATAAATAGTACTCATCGAGCTCCTCAAGCTGAACGACGCGTAGATGCAGAGTTGAATGGCCGGAGGAGGTCAGCCTAGGAAGATTCCACAACTGCAACATGCGTGTTCCTGGTGCGAACGCCGACGCCATGTGGGCTGCTATCTAGTCGGGCCTCGCGTGGTTGTGACTAGGATGGAGTTAGGGTCGTGCGGGGTTTCAGTGGCTTGGCATTACTCTTGGGCATGGCAAGGCTGCATGCTGGATGCGGAGGCCCAGCCGGATGGGGAGGGGAACTCGGCGTCACTGAGGTCGGCCAGAATTAGGGAGCTATTGGGGCGGCGGTGGAGATTAACGGAGGTGACACACCACCGATGGATCCAGGCGAAGCATCTGGTCGGTGAACTTCGTGTTGTGGCGCAGTCGACCTGCAAGAGCATGGGGACAGACCTGCACGGGATCTGCTGCGCGGTGGGGGGATGCTGCGGTGGGGATTCGCGACGGCGTCAGCACAGGTGGTCCACTGAGGGTGGTTGGCCGGGCCTCGGTCGTCAGGAAGATTTGGGAAGCGATGTGTGTTGGCAGGGATGTTGGCACATCCGAGAAGAAGGAGAGGAGGCGGCGGGAGGCAGGCCAGGGAGGAGGTGCTGGGATTGGGGCCGGGGTGGCGGCGCGAGGCGGGCCGGAGAGGAGGTGCCGTGGACAGGGGGTGGCGGTAGGAGGCATGTCGGAGAGGAGGTGCTGGGAGGGCGGTGGCGCCCGAGGTCACAGGGGAGAGCGACTTGCGTGGTTACCGAGTGCGGCGGCGCCCGAACTCGTAGGGGGCGGCGGCGCAGGCTGGGCCTGTGGCGGGGGCGCGTTCGGTTGGTGGGGCGGCGCAGGGTGGGAGGTCTATTCTCATAACATTATGAGAATAATATTCTCATAACACTTCGGAACTGCTTTGTTTTACTGCATTGGAAAGCTATGCGCACTGCACAGATACTGCAACAGAACCTCATGTTTGAAAAAACTGTACGTGTTGTTTTTTCGGTACCTTTTTTGCTCTAGTTTATTAACCGTTTATCGGAATTATGCGTGTAATATACCGTTGAAAAGATATGGAGTAGACGCAACTTCGCTATGTTGAACACTTTTCAAAATTCATCATAGTTTAAGAGCAGTTTCGAAAATCGTGCAGCTCACAACGAATGGCAGCGAGCGTTTTTTTGCGTTTTTTTCTAAATCGCTCGTCGGAATAAAACGTATGATACACCGTTGGAAAGGTATCGTCGGCGCGCATCTTTTTCATATCTATTATTTTTTCTAATTCGCTACGGTTTAAGAGCAGTTTTGAATTTACTAAATCGCGGATTATGTTTTTCGATTTTTTTTCAAATTTTCGGTACTGTTTTCACTCCAGTTTTCTAACCGTTTGTCGAAACAAGGCGTGTAATATACCGTTGGAAAGCTACGAACGAGGCGCAACTTTCGTATGTTGAAATGTTTTTGAGATTCCTTACGGTTTTAGTTAAATTTGAAAATTGTGCGGCTGACTATGAAGGGCAGTGGCCGTTTTTCGTGAAATTTTTACAAAACGTTGGTCGAAATGATCCAAATGATACACCGTTAGAAAGATATCGTCGAGACGCTACTTTTTCATGTAGAACACCCACTCTAATTCATTACGGTTTAAGAGCAGTTTTGAAATTACAAAAACGCGAAAACTCTGTTTTCGCGACACCAAATCGACGCGTTTTTTTGCGCTTCCGAACTGCATGTTACTGCAACACAGAGACCAGTAAACTGCATGTTTGAAAAAACTGTACGTGTTGTTTTTTCGGTACCTTTTTTGCTCTAGTTTTTTAACCGTTTATCGGAATTATGCGTGTAATATACCGTTGAAAAGCTATGGAGCAGACGCAACTTCGCCATGTTGAACACTTTTCAAACTTCATCTTAGTTTAAGAGCAGTTTCGAAAATCGTGCGGCTCACAACGAATGACAGCGTGCATTTTTTTGTGTTTTTTTCTAAACCGCTCGTCGGAATGAAACGTATGATACACCGTTGGAAAGATATCGTCGGCGCGTATCTTTTTCATATCTATTATTTTTTCCAATTCGCTATGGTTTAAGAGTATTTTTGAATTTACTAAATCGCGAAATTGTGTTTTTCGATTTTTTTTCAACTTTTCGGTATTGTTTTCACTCCAGTTTTCTAACCGTTTGTCGAAACAAGGCGTGTAATATACCGTTGGAAAGCTACGAACGAGGCGCAATTTTCATATATTGAAATGTTTTTGAGATTCCTTACGGTTTTTAGTTAAATTTGAAAATCATGCGGCTGACTACGAAGGGTAGTGGCCGTTTTTCGTGAAATATTTACAAAACATTGGTCGAAATGATCCAAATGATACACCGTTGGAAAGATATCGTCGAGATGCTACTTTTTCATATAAAACACCCCCTCTAATTCATTACGGTTTAAGAACAGTTTTTAATTACAAAAACGCGGAAACTCTGTTTTTCGCGACACCCAAATCGACGCGTTTTTTTGCGCTTCCGAATTGCATGTTATTGCAACACACAGATCAGTGAACTGCATGTTTGAAAAAACTGTACGTGTTGTTTTTTCGGTACCTTTTTTGCTCTAGTTTTTAATCGTTTATCGGAATTATGCGTGTAATATACCGTTGAAAAGCTATGGAGTAGACACAACTTCACCATGTTGAACACTTTTCAAGATTCCGCACGGTTTAAGAGCAGTTTTGAAAACGGTGAACTGCATGTTTGAAAAAACTGTACGTGTTGTTTTTTTGGTACCTTTTTTGCTCTAGTTTTTTAACCGTTTATCAGAATTATGCGTGTAATATACCGTTGAAAAGCTATGGAGTAGATGCAACTTCGCCATGTTGAACACTTTTCGAGATTCCACATGGTTTAAGAGAAGTTTTGAAAATGGTGAACTGCATGTTTGAAAAAACTGTACGTGTTGTTTTTTCAGTACCTTTTTGCTCTAGTTTTTTAACCGTTTATGGGGATTATGCGTGTAATATACCATTGAAAAGCTATGGAGTAGACGCAACTTCGCCATGTTGAACACTTTTCGAGATTCCGCGTGGTTTAAGAGCAGTTTTGAAAACGGTGCGACCGACGAATAATGGCAGCGAGCGTTTTTTTCCGCTTCCGAACTGCACAAGAAAAACCGCACTACATCAGGGTAGGAGCCGGTGCCACGGTGCTGGGGGAATGAGGCGGGGCAGCAGCGCGTGGGTAGGAGGCGGGGCAGTGGTTGCTGTCCTCGGGGCGCTCTGTGCTAGAAACCTATTTAAGTGGGGGTGTTATGAGAATAAGGTCTTAAGGGGTGTTATGAGAATAGACCATATATATATATATATATATAACCGGTATATATAGCCGGTCTATTATGCTAATATTAGCATAATAACTATTCTGATAACACTTCCGCATTGCACGCATAACGCGAGGGCACTGCACTCTCAGTAGCAGAGGTACTGCAACACAGCGACCAACGAACTTCATGTTCAAAAAACTGTACGTGTTGTTTTTTTCGATACTTTTTTGCTCTATTTTTTAACCATTTACCAGAATGATGCGTGTAATATACCATTGAAAAGCTATGGATCATGCATTACTTCGCCATGTTGAACACTTTTCGAGATTCCTCACGGTCTAAGAGCAGTTTTGAAAACGACGCGACCCACGAATAATGTCAGCGAGCATTTTTCGCGTTTTTTCCTAAACCGCTCGTTAGAATGAAGCAAATGATACACTGTTCGAAAGATATCGTCGAGCCGCATCTTTTACATATCTCTTATTTTCTCTAATTCATTACGGTTTAAGAGCAGTTTTAAATTTACTAAATCACTGGATTCTGTTTTTTCGTTTTTTTTTGCTATTTTCGTACTGTTTTGGCTCCAGTTTTTGAACCATTTGTCGAAACGAGGCGTGTAATACGCCGTTGAAAATCTACAGATGAGGCGCAACTTTTATATGTTGAAATGTTTTTGAGAATTCTTACGGTTTTTAGTTAATTTTGAAAATAGTGCGGCCCACGACGAGTGGCAGCGGATGTTTTTCGCTAAAAAAACTTCAAACCACTTGTCGTAATTATTCAAATGATACACCGTCAGAAATATATCGACGAGGCGCAACTTTTTCATGTAGACCACGCTCTCTAATTCCTTACGGTTTAAGAGTAGTTTTGATTTTACCAAAAAAGCGCACACTCTGTTTTTCGCGAAACCAAAATCGTCGTGTGTACAGGTACGGGTACGGGTACCTGCTATTGGGTACCTGCTATTGGCAGAGTGGCATTGACCCCAACTTTTCTTCACCTTTTTGCACCGCACTGCACGGGGGTTCCTCCAAGTTTGGCCATCGACACAATGACGGGGAGGTGGTGCTCGTCGTCTAGTGCTCCACAGCCATCGTTGAGAACTGCACACACTCACACGCCGCACTGCACGCACTCACGCACCTCACTGCATGCCCACGCCCGCGATGACATTCTTTTTTTTCCTTAGTGTAATGTGCCACACTACACGTCGACGCGAGCTGCACTACAAAACATTGAGCAAAATAAAAGTTAACTATGGCACAAATGTTTTGGATTTTTGTTGCTGTATCGATCACACAAAGCGAACTACAGCAGAATTTAGAGTATATAGTTTGAAGTGAATCGGAGTCTACAATGGGAGGGCGGCGGGTGCATCAGCCCTTGGCTTGGTCTGCTTCGGTTGAACACGGCACGCGGACACTAGTTAATTCACACTGCACGTGTAGTCACAGTGCACTGTACCGCCATGTATGTGCTGCTCCAACAATGGAGGATGACAGGTGGAAGAGGGGGACAGAGGATGGCTGGCTAGGGAGTAGCATGACACATCTCCCGGCAAGGAGAAATGGGGGCAGGGGAGATCCAATGCAGACCACACATGCACCGCCAGATGAACCTGAGGGTGAGCACTGGCCGTTAGACGAGGCAGTGGTGGGTCGGCCCTCCAGTCGTGTCCATCAATGGCTATCGTTGTGCAGCGGAGGCCGGAGGTCTGGTGGCCAGGGGCTCCATGTTGGCCCCGACACACGGTTGTAGTTAGCCGTAGCTGCTGGAAGTGAGGAGGCCCTAGGCCATGCGTCGGTCTGCAATAAACAGAAGGCCATCTGCACGAACGGAACACACCACAACCCGCCGAACTGCACATCCTCGGCCGCACGCCTAGTCAACAAGGCAGGGGATCGACGGGGGCAAGGGTGTCTTGTCAGGCCCAAGATGCGATTCTATCCCGATCACGTGACACACTCGGGATTGGGGCACAACCGCATTTCGGGCGCTTAGCAAGAAGGATATTATTACAACGTACCATTACATAAATACATGGGGATACAACAATTCATACAAGTCACATGAATACAACAACATCAATACAAGACATCCGAGTACGGATGCAAACATGAAAAGCACAACGACATCCATCCTGCTATCACAGGCTGCCGACCAGGAACCTTACCCAAGACTAACGAAGCAGAAGAAGAAAGAACTCCAACATAAGTACATCGCTCTCACGTCAAGTCATCGGAAACCTGCACCTGCAACTGGTGTTGTATTATCTGTGAGCCACGAGGACTCAGCAATCCCATAACCATGGGTATCAAGACTAGCAAAGCTTAATGGGTAGGAAGAGGTGAGGTGGTGAGGTTGCAGTAGCGGCTAAGCATATGTATGGTGGCTAACTTATGAGTACAAGAATAAGATGAGCACCTACGTAAACGGTCGCAAACTAGTAATGATCACTAAAGATCCTGAACTACCTACGAGTCAAACATAACCCCACCGTGTTCTCTTCTCAAAGTGAAAAGAGACAGTCACGGTTACTCACGCGGTTGTGTGTATTATCTCGGATCCTCTGTCAAGTTTTCTACAACCGGACATTAACAAATTCCAATCTGCCACATAACCGCGGGCACGGTTTTCGAAAGATCAAAACCCTGCAGGGGTGTCCCAACTTAGCCCAACACAAGCTCACGATCTGCGGATTCGCAACTCCATGTTGGGAAGACCCGAGTATTCTCGGACTCCCGTGCTCAAGATATTTCGACAAAGGTAAAACTAATCCAGCAAGACCTCCCAGCGTGCCGACACCCTGATAGTAGCTGCGCATATCTTGTCTCAGGCCACGACCGGATGGGTGATCCTACGGGAGCCAATCCTCGAGTTTCCCCGTGGTGGCCCCGCATAATCCCCGTTTGGGACCAACACCATCAGCACTGGCCCCCCTGTTATGTAGAATTAAGAACCCGGGAACGCGACCCCCTATGCAATTTAATTAATTAATTAAGTTTTATTATGAGGGAAATTAAAACCAATCTTGGGCCTTGCTGGAAAAGCTTTAAGCAGTGCGAATTATCAAGGGGGACCCATAAACCCCAACCGTGTTAGGAACGCAAAATCAAGGAACATAACGCCAGTTTATCGGTTCTTAAGGCGGCATGAGTGGAACAAAACGCTGAGCAAAAGGCCAAGCCTTCCACCCAATGCCAAGTATATAGGTGTGTTAATATATATAAGATATATTGTGATATTCCAACAACAAGTTCCAACATGGAGCAATCTTCATCTTCACCTGCAACTAACCATGCTATAAGAGGGGCTGAGCAAGTGGGTAACATAGCCAAACAACGGTTTTCTTGGAAGGTGTCGAAGGTTAGAGGTTTCGTGGCAACAAGGAGAGAGGCTAACAATAGATAGGTAACGTGACATATAGCGACAACATCGAGACAACTAGCATGGCAATGATAGTAAAGGTATCCAAGGTGATGGTCATCTTACCTGAGATCCCGCAAGGAATAAGAACGAGTCCATGAAGAAGACAAATTAGAAGCCACGGAGACGAACCAAGTGTAGTCGAACGAATCCTCACGATCGCAACGGAACAAGCAGTAACGAGAAGAAGCAAGCAACACGGTAAAAACACCACTCAGAACATGACAAGATGCTCAACCAAGTATGATGCAAGACAAGTCTATATGATGCAAAACATGGCAAGGGATGATGCATGCAACAACACACGATAAGGCAAGTTTAAATGAGGCCGGAAAACAACATATAACAATTCCGATAAGCCCTCATATGCACGTTTTGAAATTGGTCCAGATCTGAACAAACCTTAAGTTAAAGTTGTTAAATAGCAAGTTAACATGCACCATGATGATCTACTCAAAATTCTAGTCAAGTTAAATATAAAGTTTGTTTAATTCGGAGCTATGGCCTAGAAGATATGAGCAAAACAAGTCAAGCATGGAAATTATGCAAGATGCATCCAAACATCAAGAAAACACACTCCAAACAGGTATTCAACATGATAATATGCATCTACATGCAAAAACACACAAGTTTCATATAGGACACGCACCAAACGGAGCAACGGTTCAACACATACATACGAAACAAGATATAACAACAAGCTGTCCAAAACAGCAACATGGCACTTAGTTGACATCAAAACAACATGATACAAGAACAATTCAAGGCAACAAAGGGCATGACAAGCATGTACATCTCCAGCACTAAAAGCATGACCGAAGAGCTACTACAAAACACCACTAGAACATGCTCAAAACATCATGGTAAGATTGCAAAAAATTACGGATTCACAGACTTCGTGAAAATATACTAGACATGGCAGCAACAACGACAAGTAGGCATGTTTGCAAGCTTGTGCAACTCATCTCAAAGCATATCATGGCAAGCGAATGTAACCAACAGCAAGAAGACATGTTTATGAAGCTACTCATGGCAAGAACGTGGTCATAGGATGCATAGAGCACTAGCAATTCACATGGCAAAACTGAACCTGCTGATAACAGGCTGACAGAAACATTTTATAACAACTTGAGAGCAAGAAATAAATAAGCTACAACAGGCCATATATGCAAACAAGGGTAAGGATGGATAGAGCATAACATGGACAACAAGACATGATCATTGGACAACCCAAAACATTCATGGATTTGAGTGGGGCATCAAGCAAACATGGCATCAGGTTAATACAGTTTCATACTAGTTTTTAACAAGTCTCAGAAAATAACAACAGCGAGTAGGCCACTTTGCAAGCTTGTTGCAAACACCACAAGGCATATCATGAAAAGTGGATTGCACCACAACAAAGATGGCATGATTGTGCTTCTAAAACATATTGACATGTAGCTCAAACAAAAATCACACATAAAGATACAAAAATGACATATCAACATCTCATAACAAGTTTCAGCACTTAGGAGCCAAATGCACTTTTGCAACAGAGATTAACATGGCAATATGGCACCTAACATGAATGCTACAGCAACCAACATGTAGAGCACTTCACAATGAACATTTTGACATATCATACACTCCATTTGGACCAACATGCAAAAAGTTATCACCACTCAAACATGCTAACATAATAACAGTTTCAGCAGTTTAAAACATTTAGCACTTTTACGACGATGATTAGGGCATCAAGATGAACTCAAACAAGCATACCACAGTACAACAATATGAATAGCATATCACAACGAACATTTGGACATATTATTCACTCAATTTGGACATACACACAAAAAGATATCATCACTCAAAGTATGCATCATGATGTTACAGAAACTGGGACTTAGTGAAAAAACAACCTCCGAGGGGGTGGACAATGTCCGGGCTGGAGCGGACGTGTACGTCAGCTGGGCACCCGGGCCCACTTGGCAGGGACATAGAGAGGAGAGGCATGGACATGTCCCGCCGCGGCGGACATGTCCGACTGGCTGGCACGGGCCCAGCTGGCAGAGACTCCGGGCGAGGGGGCTTGATTCGGCACGGATCTCGCCGGACCCGGGCGCGGCGGCGGCGGTGCTGTACTCCGGCGAGGAGCTCTGGGCGGCAGGCTCCGATGGCTCGCGGCGCCGAAGACTAGCGGCGGAACGATGATTAGGGCATCAAGATGAACTCAGACAAGCTTGCCACAGTACAACAATATGAAGAGCATATCACAATGAAAATTTGGACATATTATTCACTCAATTTGGACATACACACAAAAAGATATCATCACTCAAAGTATGCATCATGCGGTTACCGAAACTGGGACTTAGTGAAAAAACAACCTCCGAGGGGGTGGACAATGTCCGGGCTGGAGCGGGCGTGTCCGTTGGCTGGGCACCAGGGCCCACTTGGCAGCGACATAGAGAGGAGAGACCTGGACATGTCCGGGCGCATCGGACATGACCGATTGGCTGGCGCGGGCCCAGCTGGCAAAGACTCCGGGCGAGGGGGCTTGATCCGGCCCGGATCTCGCCCGACCCGGGCGCGGCGGCGGCGGTGCTGTCCTTCGGCGAGGAGCTCCGGGCGGCGGGCTGCGATGGCTGGTGGCGGGAACGGAGCCAGCCAGCGGCGGCGAAAACTGGCGGCGGGTCGAGGAGGTCGTCGGAGGGGCGGTGAGCAACTACGAGGGCGGCGAGGTCGATGCGGCCGCGGCAGCAAGGCGGCGGGGTCGGCTGTGACGCCCGGATAGTTAAGCTACAATAAACTCGCGTTATTCAACCCCGTTCAGATTCAAAATTCAAAATCAAGTTAAACGGCAAAAGTTTTCGAACACTCAAACTAAAATGTTCAAAGTGTGGCAAATACTCTCTAGATACTTGTCATGTTGAAACTCTATTTTATAATATGTTATTGATGCCCTAAATTAAATAAAACAGGGGCTAAACATTTTTATAAATGATTATAAGAATAATAAACCATTACAACTAATTTATTTTTATGTGCCAAATTTTTATGGCAGTGGAATAATTACTAATGTTGATTTAGGGGCTAGTGTTGCATTTTATAAAACTCAAAAATTAAAATAAAACTAAATAGAAAACAGAAAGGACTTAAAAGAAAAGGAAAATACAAAAGAACAACAAAAATTAGCAGGGCAAAGCCCCTGGTCCAACTGGGACGAAGCCCACATACACACTACTTAACCCACCCCACACCCAAGCCCAAAAACAAAGTAAAAATACCACCGACACTACAGTAGCACATTCTCCACCTCTCTCTTTGTCACCCGTTTGGATCGGGGGAAAGCCCGCGCCCGACGCGGCCCTGGTCGTCGTCTCCCGGCCATCGCCGCCCGGCTCGTCGGCGCCACCGTTGCACCATCGTTATCCCCCGTCGGCCACCTCACGACGCCGACCATCGCCTCACGCAACACCACCCACCGACCACCCACCTCGCCGCCTCCACGAGCTCTCCGTCACACCCCCCTGTGAGCCCTCCATCGATCTCCCTCTGCCTCGATCGAGTCCACCGCCGTAGGACGTCATAGCCGCCGCGCCAGAGCTCTGCTCGGTGCGCCCCTGGCCGTGCTCCCCCACCTGCATGCGCGCTCGTCGCGCTCTGGCCACGCCCGCGCCCGGCATTGCTCGTCGCCCCCGACCGCGGCCACTGCCGCCCACGCACGCCCCTCCTGGCCTCCCCTTCTTCCGCTCACGATCGCCTCACGCCCTCCGCTCTCGGCCTCGACCCGCCGCCTACGCCTGGACACCCCTGCCTCGGTTCGCCGCTCCGTCGCCTGCACCCTCTTCCCTCAAACTGCCGTCGAGCCACACCGGCTCCGCCCGTCGCTGCCACTGCTCAGCTGTCGCGCCTGCTGCTCTGCAGCTCGCACCGCCGCCGTCGTGTCCTTGCTCCGCGGCGCCCGCCACTCCCTCTGACTGCTGCTGCCGCTCTGCATCTGCCCCGCCTCCCGCCTCGGATCCCTATCGCCCGCTAGCGCGCAGCCGTCCCAGCTCGGCTCCGGCAAGTCCCCCGTCTGCCGCCCCAGAAAGCCGTTCGCCGCCCCCTGCCGCACCGTCCCGTCGGCACCGCGTCGTTGGCCGCGCCAACAACAAGAGCCCGGGCTCGCCCCGCCACCCTGCTCCGGCCGCGGCCACGGTAGTCGGCATCGGGCCGCGCGCCAGCCCCTTCGCTCGCTGGCCGCAGGGCCGCTCGGGCGCCCAGTCGGGTTCCGCTCATCATCCCAGCGCCCAGCGCCCGCTAACCCACCACCCGTTTGGCCCTGTTGGGCCACAGACAGCTGGGGCCCAGCGTCCCTAAAAAGTAATACTAATAAAAATAAATAAAAATAATTAATTAATTAACAAACTTAATTAATTTAGGGTAATTAACTTAATCTAATTAACCTGTCTAATTATAATAATTAACTTTGTTGATTAGTGTAGAGTTAATGACATGTGGGACCTACTAGTATGGTTGACTGGTCAACGGTCAACTTTGACAGCTCACATCATGAAGACATCATGATGACACAATATTTCTTTTCTGAATTAATTAAATAATAATAATTCAAGCAAATGTTATAAACTTTAGAAAATCATATAAAATAATCTGTAACACAGGTGAAAATAATTTATATATGAAAAATGATCAGAATAATGGGACGAACCCGAATACGCTACCCACTTACTTGTCAGATGCCTCCAGCACTGCAAAGAACCTTTCCCTTCACATCATCTAACTGGTAATTGCCCAAAGCCATGGAAATATCCACAGATATTTACCCACTCCTTTGTTACTTGTAGCACCGCATTAGGTCACACGTAGCACCGTGTGTGACATGTTATGCTTTGTGGTGCGATGTTTGCTTTATATTTATTGTTTGTTCCCCCTCTTCTCTCTGATAGACACCGGGGCTGAGACCACTGACAGTGCCACATTGATCGACTGCGTCGACGACGACCCCTCCTTCTTGCCAGAGCAACCAGGCAGCCCTCCCCCCTTGATCACCAGATATCGCCCATTCCCCTCTCTCTTATTCTTGCATTAGGTTTGCTACTGTTGTTGATTCGATAGCTCCTATTCTGTTGCATAGCCTGTCATGGTTGCCACAACTATTGATACCTGTACCTGCTATCATAATGCTTAGTATAGGATGCTAGTATTCCATCAGTGGTCATACATTCTTGTCCGTCTGCCATGCTATACTATCGGTTCGTGATCACTCGGGTGGTGATCACAGGTATATTTCTATACTATTACATACTCATGATGATGATTCGAAGATGGGGGCTGAAGGGGCAGGTGGTTCCACACAGCTAGTGGTGGGCCTGGGTTCCCGCCAGCCCCCTGATGGTTACTTTGTGGCGGAGCGACAGGGCGGGTTGCGACCACCTAGGAGACAGGTGGGCCTTGCCCTGGTCGTTGTCCGCGGTTACTTCAAAATAACATGCTTAACAAGATCTTGGTATTTCATCTGAGTCTAGACATTGGCCTATACGCACTAACCAGCTACGTGGGAATACTTATGGGCACTCGACGTCGTGGTATCAGCCGAAGCCTTCTTAACGTTAGCGACTTAGCGGCGCCCATCGGATTGGACTGGAACGCCGCTCCGGTATTAGGAGCGGCTAGGTCTGCTTACCTGCCGCCCTCGCAACGTGCAGTTGTGCATTGGGCGATGGGCCCAGACCCCTGTGCGCTTAGGACTTAGACCGGCTTACTGACCTCTCTGTTGTGCTTAGGTAGGGCTGCGACGTGTTGATCTTTCGAGACCGGGCATGACCCTGAAAAGTGTGTCCGGCCAAATGGGATCGAGCGTGCTGGGTTATGTGGTGCTCCCCTGCAGGGAAGTTAATCTATTCAAATAGCCATGTCCCTCGGTAAAAGGACGACCTGGAGTTGTACTCTGACCTCATGACAACTAGAACTGGATACTTAATAAAACACACCCAGATAAGTTCGAGAGATAACCCGGTGATCGCTTTCCCACAGGGTGACGAGGGGAGGATCGCCGGCTAGGATTATGCTATATGATGTTACTAGGTGAACTTCCATCTATTCTATTCTACTACTGCAAGACGGAGGCTGCCAGAAGCTTTGACACTTGTTACTATTCCATCCACTCTCTTCTACTGCTGCAAGATGGAGTTTGCCAGAAGCGTAGTCTTCGATTGGATTAGCTATCCTCCTCTTATCCTGGCATTATGCAGTTCAGTCCACATATATTACCCCGTTACACAGATATCCTTGCATATGTAGTATAGAAACTTGCTTGCGAGTACTTTGGATGAGTACTCACGGTTGCTTTGATTCCCCTTTTTCCCCTTTTGTCCCTTCTTCTCGGATGACGCAACCAGATGGTGGATTCCGGGAGCCAGAGGATCCCGAGGATGTTTCTACGTGGAGTTCGGCTTAGAGGAGTAGTTAGGAGGTCCCAGGCAGGAGGCCTTGCCCCTTCGATGGTTGCTACATTTGTGCTAGCCTTCTTAGGGCAAACTTGTTTAACTTATGTCAGTACTCATATATTATTGCTTCCGCTGACTCTTGTGTATTCGAGCTTATGTATTCGAGGCTTCGAGGCCCCTGGGTTGTAATATAAAGCTTGTATGATTTTAATTTGTGTCTAGAGTTGTGTTGTGATATCTTCCAGTGAGTCCCTGATCTTGGTCCTACACATTTGCGTGCATGATTAGTGTACGGTCAAATCGGTGGCGTCACAAGTTGGTATCAGAGCCGGTTGCCTGTAGGAATCCCCCTTTCCAACTCCTTGGCCGAAGTTGAGTATAGTCTTTCAAAAACAAATTCACTAACTTATTGTGTGGCTTACGGGCCCACAACACCAATGGGTGGTGTTAGGATCTTTTATTCCTCTTCTATGCTGTGGGACTCTGATATCTCTTATATTCGAGTTAACAGATTTTACTAACTTTCATTCTAGGTTCTCGTAACTATTTCTCCCGGAGAGCCCTCATTACGGAAGATCATCTGCTTCGTCAGACGATTCTGAGGACATCCCTCGATATTTTTCCGAGACCCTTGTGCTCATCGCCTTTGCAATTCACTGCCACTGATATATCCTTATGGATATCTGCATGCACTTGTCATTCTCATTATCATTCCTCGTCGCTCTTGTTGTTACAAGATGCCTCAAAATATTGTCTCTTGTCCCGAGAATCCTTTGAGTTACTGTCTTGCAGTTTATTTCGCATGAAAACCCTTACGGTTAATTCCTCACATTTATCGAGGATCCGTTCTTCTCAATTGTTCATCTGTCTCACAAAATTCTTCAGAATACTTTTCGATCTTTCAAAAATCCTCCGCAGCCAGTTACACTTGAAATTCTTGCCTGCTTGCATTATGGTTAATTCCATATGACTAGTAGTCTTCGTTAACATCCCTTGTCTTAGCCATTTTGAGCCTATTGACTCCATGTTTGCGTATGCAAGCAGTCATCAGGTTATCCGTTTTAAAATTAACTTTCCAACTCAAACGACATTCCGGACATGAGTTGCTTCTCGGCAATTCAAATCTTTATTGATTGTCCAACTAAGTGTTTTGAACTTATCCATCCTTGATCAGAGCGTCTTCTTCTGATCCTTCGTTTTGGAAACCATAATCCTTTCTATTTAATCATCAGACTAATCATGTGATTTTTGAATCTGATGCCTCTGCATTCTTTCTTCCTCTGAGTGAGTACCGATACTCACATCAGCTCCGTTGTGGATGCCCAACCCATTGTTGGATTATTATCTGACAGTGTCCTTCATATTCAATTACCTTGTGAGTTCTTCCCCTGATATATAATGCATTTGGTAAATTGTATCCTCTGTTTGGCCAACCATGTTCTACTTTCGAGTTGGTGTAATTACTTTTGAAATTTGTGGTATATGTTACTAAGATGCCCGATGGGTTGAACCTATGCCTTCCGCTAATCCGTGAGAACCCGAAAGTTTTCACAAGTCATACTCTTCCGGTGTCCCACCAAATGAAATTCCAACACTATAGTTTTATCAAAGCGAGAGGTGAATGAAATGATTTGCATTAAAGAAGTGGGAGTCGACCTTGAACTTTTGTTCATGCCCATGAAAATGATGTAGTCCATCTCGAAAGCTTCTTGCAAAATGATTATCCAACTGTATGATTCTTTCGGTATTCTTGAATTGATTCCTTACAGTTATGGTTCTGACCATGCTGACCTGATCTAATGTATCTGATGGGAATTCATTCCAGTGCCTCATCTATTTTTGGCAATGTTGAAGTATCTAATATCATAGGTCAATGACCCGGTTCTACTCCGATCATATTCTACCTTCAAGTATTACCCCCTGGTATCTCGAAGATGTCTTGCCATTGCACCACATCTTACTAACTTTGTTGAAGTAATGTATTTCCTTGTCATAATAACTCTACGGGTTCTGGGTTGTTTCCAACCGAGGACACCGACTAGTGGAATTATTCCGCACTACAAATCAAATACCCCTAGTATTTTTACTGGGAAATTCTAAACTCAATCTGGTCATTCCTGGACTATCGGCTGCATCCTGGTCGTGCTATCTTTGACTGTGCTACCTCATTTTTCTCTGGTGTACGAATTCTTCAGTGTGTGAGCACGACTTACATCGAGCTTTTAACATCATGTTGCTTGTCTTGAAAGGCAACCTTGGTTCCGAGTTTGCATCTTATATATTGATCCTATAACTTGCCACTTCGTCATTCCCTTGCTTGTTGCCGTTGTTGTTTGACTGCATCCTCTTGAAACCTCCCGGCAAAGGTGTCGGATCACCTTCAACACTTTGACTTCTTCCAAGATGTCAATTGTGTTCATGATGAGAAATACCCTCCTTGCCCTTGATGATTTTTATTATCATCGACAACACCCTTGACTTACTTTCATCGCGAACTTGTCCACATTATGAATACAACTTGCTCTCCAGCGAGTGTTGTGTTCTGCCTTAAAGTGTTACTGTATTTTATGTCAAGAATGTTGTGGGGATTGCCCCACCTCTTAGAAATTCTCGGTATGAAGATACTTCTCATCATCACCATTCTTCCTTGGCCACCGTGTTGTTATCAACCGGGATACCAATATGCTAAAGATGCTACTTGAGTTCTGAACTTGTAGCAACCCTATTTCTTTGAAGTTAACGATCGACAGTTCGTTCTTAGACTGTTGATTATTGAATCGTCACTCTAACATTGATCTTGCTGCCTAAGGTCATATTTTGGGCACACCTTTCACCTAATGATTAATGGTGTATGTTTTTCCTTGAGCATACAACATTATATAATTTAAATTGATAAGTGTCATCCCCTTGTTCAAATTATTGTGGAAATCCATCCGTTTGGAATTCTCAATGAATTGTCGCTGAGCCCATCAGCCACCTCCTCATCCTCTCCTTGGTTTAATGATGAACTATTGTTTTAGGAACCCGATCCCATAGTTAATTTCCTGAGAATCTTGCAATGTCATTTCGTCAATTTGTGTTGCAGATTTTCTTCTCGAACATCCTGAGTCTGAGGTATCATGACACCAATCGGGTCTAAATCTGGGTCAGATATGATGGTTGGGACAACTTTCCAGGAGGTATAGTGTTGGTCCCTTGATGACCCGGTAATACGATGTCACGCCTAGCACCCCTGGCTGGAGGACCTATCATTATAATTTCTTTTGCAAGGATAACCATTCTTCCAGGAGGAAATTGTAAGACTTATTCTATAAGTTGCTTTTGATGGATCATTTGTGTATCCAAAGTCTGGCCCTTGATTGAAACACCATATCATTCCTACCTCGAAGCACCGTAGTATGGGTAACATCTTGATTAATCCTTGCCTATTTATCTAAATGGTTGGGTACTTGCTCTCCTACCCTGTATGCCATGTTCTTCTTGTCCATGCGATGGATATACTCCTAATAATTGTGTGTAATCACAATTTTCCTTTCCATTTGTTTGTTTAACCTTTCCTTGATCTACATATAATCTAAGCAATAATAATTCTCTGCTTATGTAAACACCTTGTTGTACAACTCTGTCGGTAAGACCCTGTTACTATGGTTGGTAACATTCCGGTAACCACCGATGGAAGAAAACTTTGCCTACCGGTCCGCCTCGTTTCAACGAGGAAGAAAATGGTTCTCTTCGTCCCCCGTCCTTGGTACCGACATTGCTGCCAACTTAGCTGATAGACTATCCTCTGACATGCCTTGCTTTCCGTGCAAGATGTCATCGCTCCTCCTACTCTTAACCCACATGGTGGGCCCATAACCCATAGGTCCACGGGATCGAAACCTGACTCTCCGGTACAACCCTGATTCTAATGTATTCTTTGCACTTGGCTTCGTGTGTAATTCATGAGCTAAATTCTACCATGTTTCATCTTGGTATCAAACACCATATTATTCTCGTTGTTCAAGCCCCCCAGTCCAGCTTCTGTCTAGGCATCGAATGATTGCCTACCCTCGAATGATTGCCTACCCATTTGAAACTTTGGCACCATCGTATATTGCACTCAACGAATTCACTGAAATACAACTCGTGAGGTACCTCATGTATTTCCCATTGAGTTCACCATTAGATGCCCAGCTTTGTGGAGATGCGTTCTTCCGAAGTTTTTTTCCCCTGGTCGCGTTCGTAGGACGATGGATATCCTGAAGAAAGGATGATAACTTGATCATGATGACTTGAAGCAGAGAAATGAAGAACATCCACGAAAGGTATCAACCTCTTCGAAAGGGAAACCAAGACCGAGAAGACTCGTTAGGTTTTCGCTACAGGCACTTCCCCCCCCCCTTACTCCACCGCTTAAATCTCGGGATGAGATTTCTTGTAGTGGAGGAGAATTGTGATGCCCGGATAGTTAAGCTACAATAATCCCTACTAATGATGCCACACCACCGAAGTCACTGTTGTTAATCTAGCGTTATTCAACCCCGTTCGAATTCAAAATTCAAAATCAAGTTAAACGGCAAAAGTTTTCGAACACTCAAACTAAAATGTTCAAAGTATGGCAAATACTCTCTCTATTTTATAATATGTTATTGATGCCCTAAATTAAATAAAATAGGGGCTAAATAATTATATAAATAATTCTAAGAATAATGAACCATTACAACTATTTTATTTTTATGTGCCAAATTAATATGGCAGTTGAATAATTACTAATGTTGATTTAGGGGCTAGTGTCGCATTTTATAAAATACAAAAGAAAAACAAAAATTAGCAGGGCAAAGCCCCTGGTCCAACTGGGCCGAAGCCCACCTACACACTACTTAACCCACCCCACACCCCAGCCCAAAAACAAAGTAAAAATACCACCGACACTACAGTAGCACATCCCCCCACCTCTCTCTCTATCACCCGTTTGGATCGAGGGGAACCCCGTGGCCATCGCGGCCCTGGTCGTCGTCGTCGTCTGGCCATCGCCGCCCGGCGCGCCAGCGCCACCGCTGCACCACCGCTGTCCCCCGTCGGCCACCTCACGACGCCGACCGTCGCCTTGCGCGACGCCACCCACCGGCCACCCACCTCGCCGCCTCCACGAGCTCTCCGTCAGACCGCCCTGTGAGCCATCCATCGATCTCCCTCTACCTCAACCAAGTCCACCACCGTAGGACGTCGTAGCCACCGCGTCAGAGCTCTGCTCGGTGCGCCCCTGGCCGTGCTCCCCATCTGCGTGCGTGCTCGTCGCGCTCTGGCCACGCCCGCGCCCGGCGTTGCTCGTCGCCCCCGACCGCGGCCACTGCCGCCCACGCACGCTCCTCCTAGCCTCCCCTGCTTCCGCTCACGCTCGCCTCAGGCCCTCCGTTCTCGGCCTCAACCCGCGGCCGACGCCTGGCCACCCCCGCCTTGGCTCGCCGCTCCGCCGCCCGCGCCCTCTCCCCTCTAACTGCCGCCGAGCCGCACCGGCTCCGCCCGGCACTGCCACTGCTCAGCTGTCGCGGCTGCTGCTCTGCGGTTGCTGCTCACATCGCCGCCGTTGTGTCCTTGCTCCGTCGGCACCCGTCACTCCCTCTGACTACTGCTGCCGCTCTGCATCTGCCCCGCCTCCCGCCTCGGCTCCCTGTTGGCCGTTAGCCCGCCGCCGTCCCAGCTCGGCTCGGGCGGCTCCCCCGACTACCACCCCAGAAAGCCGTCCGCCGCCCCCTGCTGCACCGTCCCGTCGGCACCGCATCGTTGGCCGTGCCAATGACGAGCGCCCGGGCTCGCCACGCCATCCTGCTCCGGCCGCGGCCACGGACACCGGCGTCAGGCCGCGCGCCCGCCCCTTTGCTCGCTGGCCACCGCGACGCTCAGGCGCCCAGTCGGTCTCCGCTAGTTAATCCGACGCCCAGCGCCCGCTAAGCCACCACCCGTTTGGCCCTGTTGGGCCACAGACAGCTAGGGCCCAGCGCTCCTAAAAAAGTAATACTAATAAAAATAATTAATTAATAAATTAATTCATTAACAAACTTAATTAATTTAGGGTAATTAACTTAATCTAGTTAACCTGTCTAATTATAATAATTAACTTTGTTGATTAGTGTAGAGTCAGTGACATGTGGGACCTACTAGTATGGTTGACTGGTCAACGGTCAACTTTGACCGCTGACATCGTGAAGACGTCATGATGACACAATATTTTTTCCGAATTAATTAAATAATAAAATTCAAGAAAATATTATAAACTTTAGAAAATCATATAAAATAATCCATAACTTTGATGAAAATAATTTATGTATGAAAAATGATCAGAAAAATGGGACGAACCCGAATACGCTACCCACTTACTTGTTAGATGCCTCCATCACTGCAAACATGGACACTTTCCCTCCGGATCATCTATCTGGTAATTGCCCAAAGCCAGGGAAATATCCACAGATATTTACCCGCTCCGTTTGTTACTTGTAGCACCTCGTTAGGTCACACGTAGCACCGTGTATTGCCATGTTATGCTTTGTGGTGTGATGTTTTCTTTATATTTATTGTTTCTTCCCCCTCTTCTCTCCGATAGACACCGGGGCTGAGACCGCTCACAGTGCCACGATGATCGACTGCGTCGACGACGACCCCTCCTTCTTGCCAGAGCAACCAGGCAAGCCCCCTCCCCCTTGATCACCAGATATCGCCCATTCCCCTCTCTCTTATTCTTGCATTAGGTTTGCTACTTTTGTTGATTCGATAGCTCCTATTCTGTTGCATAGCCTGTCATTGTTGCCACAACTGTTGATACCTTTACCTCCTATCCTAATGCTTAGTATAGGATGCTAGTATTCCATTAGTGGCCCTACATTCTTGTCCGTCTGCCATGCTATACTATCGGGCCGCGATCACTTGGGTGGTGATCACAGGTATATTACTATACTATTACATACTCATGATGATGATTCGGAGATGGGGGCTGAAGGGGCAGGTGGTTCCACACAGGTAGTGGTGGGCCTGGGTTCCCGGCAGCCCCCTGATGGTTACTTTGTGGCGGAGCGACAGGGCGGGTTGCGACCACCTAGGAGACAGGTGGGCCTGGCCCTGGTCATTGTCCGCGGTTACTTCAAAATAGCACGCTTAACGAGATCTTGGTATTTGATCTGAGTCTAGCCATTGGCCTGTACGCACTAACCAGCTACGTGGGAATAGTTATGGGTACTCGATGTCGTGGTATCACCGGAAGCCTTCTTGACGTCAACGACTTAGTGGCGCGCGTCGGATTGGAGTGGAACGCTACTCTGGTATTAAGAGCGGATAGGTCTACTTACCGGCCACCCTCGCAATGCGCATGTGTGCATTGGGCGATGGGCCCAGACCCCTGTGTGCTTACAACTCAGACTGGCGTGCTAACCTTTCTCATATGCTTAGGTAGGGCTGCGACGTGCTGATCTTCCGAGGCCGGGCATGACCCCGGAAAGTGTGTCCGGCCAAATGGGATCAAGCGTGTTGGGTTATGTGGTGCACCCCTGTAGGGAAGTTAATCTATTCAAATGGCCGTGTCCCTCGGTAAAAGGATGACCCGGAGTTGTACTCTGACCTCATGACAACTAGAATTGGATACTTAATAAAACACACCCAGATATGTTTCGGAGATAACGCGGTGATCGCTTTCCCACAGGGTGACGAGGGGAGGATCGCCGGGTAGGATTATGCTATAAGATGTTACTTGGTGAACTTACCATCTATTCTATTCTACTGCTGCAAGACGGAGGCTGCCAGAAGCTTTGACACTTGCTACTATTCCATCCACTCTCTTCTACTGCTGCATGATGGAGGTTGCCAGAAGCGCAGTCTTCGATTGGATTAACTATCCCCCTCTTATTCTGGCATTATGCAGTTCAGTCCATAGATATTACCCCCTTACACAGATATCCTTGCATATGTAGTGTAGATCCTTTCTTGCGAGTACTTTGGATGAGTACTCACGGTTGATTTGCTTCCCCTTTTTCCCCTTTTGTCCCTTCTTCTCGGATGACGCAACCAGATGGTAGAGTCCAGGAGCCAGAGGATCCCGAGGATGTTTCTACGTGGAGTTCGGCTTCAAGGAGTAGTTAGGAGGTCCCAGGCAGGAGGCCTTGCCTCTTCGATCGTTGCTACATTTGTGCTAGCCTTTTTAAGGCAAACTTGTTTAACTTATGACTGTACTCAGATATTATTGCTTCCGCTGACTCTTGTGTATTCGAGCTTATGTATTCGAGCCTTCGAGGCCCCTGGCTTGTAATATAAAGCTTGTATTATTTTAATTTGTGTCTAGAGTTGTGTTGTGATATCTTCCAGTGAGTCCCTGATCTTGGTCATACACATTTGCGTGCATGATTAGTGTACGGTCAAATCGGGGGCGTCTCATCGGCCATGCACCTGGCGGCGGGGCCGGCAGGAGGAGGGGCAATCGCGGCGATGGCGGACTTCGTTGGCGGGTGCGCGCGGTCCCCCATGACCGGCGGGGCCGAATGACGAGGAGGCGGGGTCGGCAGGAGGATCTGCGGTGGAGCTCGGAGGCGCGGAGGCGGCGGCGCTCGTTGATACGTCCAAAACGTATCTATAATTTCTGCTTGCTCCATGCCTTTTTTGTGTGATATTGCTATGATATTTATGCACTTTCATACACTTTTGATCATATTTGGACTAACCTACTAATGGTTGCAAAAGTGCACAACGTTCTTGTTTTACACTTTATTGTGTAGGAATTACTTGGAAATTGACAAAAACGCAAAAGAAGTCGTATTGGAGTAGGACTCTGACTTTCCTGAAATCTGTCTGACAACGTTTCTTAAAGATGGTCACGTTCCGGCCCGAAGACGAAGTCAAACGGAAAAAGTCTAGTTGCGAAAGTTGTGGGGAATTTCGAGGCGATGCTTCTGGATATAAAATTCGTCCAAATCGGAGTCCGGACGGCCGAGTAAAGCCCGTTTTACTGAGGCCCAAAATCTGATGACGGGAATCCGAGAGTCTATATAAAGAGAGAAAACCTAGGTCACCAGGGGCCACGAATTTTCCTCCTCCCGAGCCGCCGTCTTGGAGGGGAGGACCAGCACCATTGCAGCACCATCCACAAGGAAGAAGGGGGGCCAAGGAGCCGCTGCCCCTAGGGCCGCCGCCGCCCCCTAGGGCCGCCGCCGCCTCCGTGGCTGCCGCCGGCCGTCTCCTCCTCGCGGGGCTGCACCTCTTCATCAACACCATCATCAACCTCCTCCTCACCATGTCCATGTGTGAGTAGTCTTCTTCGGGGCCGAGGGCTCGTACGTGTAGCTATGTGGTTATCTCTCTCTCCCATGATGTGATCTTCGTTGTGATCATAGGCTATGTTAATCTACGGTGATCCCATGATATTTCCCCTTCCTCTATGTATTGGATTGATGTACTCACTTGTCTTTATCTATTATAATCCCCGAGACCAAGGTGACAGCGGTCTATTGGACATGGATTGGAAAAATATTTTCATGAGTGATTTCCTCTCTTGTGTGTTGATTGAAGATTGAGAGTCTCTTGGTGCTTGTCTTTGACTATCCTTTAGATATGTTGTGGTGATTGTGGAACTCTCTTTGGATGGCCGCGGTGACATTGGGAAATCCTTAGATTGAGAACTACGAACTTTGAGGTGTGCTTTTGTAGCCCTACATAATTCTCGTCCTCTCTTGACCACGAAGGAATGACCTCCGGGTGCGTCTCCATTTCATGTTTTATGGGAAATATCATGTGATTCGATTATGTTAATGTTGTTGGGAGTTTCCACTAGTGAAAGTATGATCCATAGGCCTTGTTTCCACCATTGCAATACCATTTGTGCTCACGTTTACCACTTGTTTGCTTGCTGCACTTTTTATTACAGATTTATATTACTTTGTTTTGCCATCCATATCACTTGTCATTTAACATCTCTTCGCCGAACTAGTGCACCTATACATCTAACAAGTGTATTAGGTGTGTTGGGGACACAAGAGACTTCTTGTATCTTAGTTGCAGGGTTGCTTGAGAGAGACCATCTTCAACCTCTACTTTCCTGAGTTCGATAAACCTTAGGTCATCCACTTGAGGGAAATTGCTGTTGTCCTACAAACCTCTGCGCTTGGAGGCCCAACATAGTCTACAAGAGTAGAAGCGTGTGTAGACATCAAGCTATTTCTGGCGCCGTTGCCGGGGAAGTGAGTGCTTGAAGGTATATCTTTAGATCTTGCAATTAAATCTTTTTGTTTCTTGTTTTTATTTTCACTAGTTTTGCTTAATGGAAAATAACAAAAATATGAGAGAGCTTTATAAGCTCTACCTTGAACTTGGACATGATGTGTTCGAAGAGAAAATTAAAAAACCTTTGGAACTTTATTTGCATAACAATCCTGATGGTGGTGATGTTATTAGTATGTTTTTATTTAATATCAATATTGCTAATGACATGGAAAGCTCTAAGCTTGGGGATGACACGTTTGATGAACATGATATTTTTAGTCCCCCAACTTTTGAGGAGAAAATTTACTTTGATGATACTATGCCTCCTATATATGATGATTACAATGATGAATATGATATTTTCAGTCCACCTACTATTGAGGATAAAATTTATTATGATTATGATATGCCTCCTAAATACGATGATTACCATGATGATTATGATAGTCTTACTCTCACTATTTCTAATAAGAAAGATTTTGCTTATATGAAGAGTAATGACACTTTTATGCTTTTGGATTATGGAAATAATGCCTTATGTGATAGTTATATTGTTGAGTTCATCCATGATGCCACTGAAATTTATAATGAGAGAGGGAGACATGGTTCTAAATATCTTAATAATAAGAAGTTTCCTCTCTTTATGTTGAAGGTTTTGAAGCTGCACTTGTTTTGTCTTCCTATGCTTATTGCTTTGTGCTTCAATGAATTATTCTATTGCAATATTCCTATGCATAGGAAGCATGTTAGGCTTAAATGTGTTTGGTATTTGCTTCTTGATGCTCTCTATTGTTCTTCAACTCTTATTCCTACGAGAGCATCATTAAAGTCTTATGCCTAACTTAAAGGCATAAAAGAAAGCGCTTTTGGGAGGCAGCCCACAATGAATAAAATTTTATTTTGCTTTTGTTGTGTCTTGATGTTGTTACTACTGTAGCATCATCATTGTATCTTTACTTTTCAGCTTTGTGCCAAGTATAGCCTCTGATTGCAAGAAAGTTCAAAAGTTGTGACGTGCTGTCCAGGAAACAGATTCTGTCCTTGGACAGAAAAATTCGTATAAAATCACCAGATCATCTTTTTGGTCTGAATTGTTTCGACAGCGTGCTCTATACAATTGTCTTTCGGGCGTATGTTCTGAGTTTTTTGATTAGAGTTGCAGAAGTGCCCCGAAAAAATCATTTACTACCTGCTGGTCTGTTTTTCACAAATTCTGTCCTGTTTTAACCTTTCCTTCATTTTGCAAACCTTGAGCTTGCTTTTTCTTTGCAAAAACCTTTTGTCAATCTTGAGAAACAGTAGACCTTCAAGAATATCCTTATATCCAGCAAGGAACAATTATTTTATTATGGGTACTAACCTCGCTAATCAGATTATGATGAGTTATGTATGAAGGGAGTTTTCAAGTGTGCGAGGGAAGATGATAAAAAGATTCAGGAGTGTCAAACGCTCAAGCTTGGGGATGCCCCCATGCACCCCCAAGAAATATTCAAGAAGACTCAAGCGTCCAAGCTTGGGGATGCCCCCATGCATCCCCTTCTCCATCAACATTATCAGTTCGTCTTTCGTTCCACTATATTTTTATCACTTCATGTGTTATGTGCTATGCTTGGAGCGTCTTGCTTTTAGTTTCCTTTTTAGTTTTCTTTAGCTTTTCATAACGAGTCGGAACTCAGCTTTCTTTGTGTGGGAGAGAAACACGCTCCACTTCAACCTAGAACACAACATAGAATTTTTATATCTATCTTTGATGTGTATGTTCTTGGTCTTTCGATAGCTACTATCATGCTTAGCTCTTAGTTTTCATGCTTATCTTTTTAAAGAGCTTTTGTTTAGTTGGTTGCTTGAACTCTCTTTAGTATCATGCTTATCTTATTAAGAGAGTTTGCTTCTGTTGCATTGGTTGATATGTCTATGATAAAAATGCTACGTGCATAATGGTGCTTAGTAGTTCATGTTTTCTTATGGTTAGTCTCAAATAGCTGGGGGTTCCCAATGTGTTATTGGAGTACCAACATGATTTTTTTGCCTATGATGTGGTATGGTTTAGTAATATCTTCCTTCGAGAATTTATTTTAACTGACTTGGCGTATGCTCACGCATATTTAAGACTGTAAAGAAGGTCTGTCAAGCCTTGATGATCTTTTGTTTCTGAGTAGCGATATAACTTCCATGCCTGATTCAATGTTGCTTTGTCGCTCTGCATGATTATGACCATCATTGCTCTCTTAGTTGGTCGCTCCCAGTCTTTTGCTAACCTTCGCCTGTACTAAGCGGACTGACTGCTTGTGCATCCAAAATCCTTTAAACCAGTTATGCCATATGAGTCCACCATACCTTCCTATACATGGTATTTACCTGTCATTCCTAACGAAGACTTTCATGTACCATCTCGAAATTATTCAAAAAAAGCATTTCTCTTTTGTGCCTCTGTTTTAGCTCTTGAGGAAGTAGTAGTTAATTCATGATCTTTTTAAGTTGGACAAGCTTCACCCCGGGATTGCATGTCTAATGTGCAAACCCATAATACGAGAAGGAACTGGCATAGAGTGCGTCCGGCTCATTAAAAAAATATACAACAAACAAACCCTCCTTCACGCTTTGTTCATGAGAAATCAGAAAACTTTGGCAGTGATAAACAAAGGAGATTAAGAGGATGTGATCGTCCTCATTCGGGAACCGTTCCTCGAAACTTGTCCAGCTCAAGAAGTAATTGAGTTATCTGCTAGCATTCGTTGACGAAATATGCATATTCTAAAAAAATAATTATTACCTCTGTTTTTAAAACCAAGAGCTCTCGTACATGTTTAGGTTTTGTTTCCGACCACGGGTTTTCAACCTTGCCAACAAAAGCCATGGTTCGAGAGTCTCCACCTTCTTTAAAGCACCAACTATTGAGAGCATGATTGTCATTCTGAGTGTAATGTGCATTGTCCCAAAGTACCATTGTCTTTTGCATGATTATGATATCGTTTATTCTGAAATCATTGTATCTAGTCGTCACTTAAACTTTGGAGGTGCCCCTGCATTTATGTTTTGCTTCACTAAAGGGGGCAAGCGCGATATCACTTTATCATGTTTGCACACCATGTTCATTACAAATCTATTGAGTATTTCAGTATCATATTGTAAAACTTTCAGTTCTTTGTGATTTTCTCATGAGGCAACTTAATTACTACAGACTCATTGTCTCAGTAAGCACTTGTCATGTGACTGTGAAAAGTTCTTATATGGTTAATAGCATGTCACCACAGAAATTATGTTTGTTATCATTTACTTACTCGAGGACGAGCAGGAATTAAGCTTGGGGATGTTGATACGTCCAAAACGTATCTATAATTTCTGCTTGCTCCATGCCTTTTTGTGTGATATTGCTATGATATTTATGCACTTCCATACACTTTTGATCATATTTGAACTAACCTACTAATGGTTGCAAAAGTGCACAATGTTCTTGTATTACACTTTATTGTGTAGGAATTACTTGGAAATTGACAAAAACGCAAAAGGAGTCGTATTGGAGTAGGACTCTGACTTTCCTGAAATCTGTCTGAGAACGTTTTTTAAAGATGGTCACGTTCCAGCCTGAAGACGACGTCAAACGGAAAAAGTTTAGTTGCAAAAGTTGTGGGGAATTTCGAGGCGATGCTTCTGGATATAAAATACGTCCAAATCGGAGTCTGGACGGCCAAGTAAAACCCGTTTTACTGAGGCCCAAAATCTGATGACGGGAATCCGAGAGTCTATATAAAGAGAGAAAACCTAGGTCACCAAGGGCCACGAATTTTCCTCCTCCCGAGCCACCGTCTTGGAGGGGAGTACCAGCACCATTGCAGCACCATCCACAAGGAAGAAGGGGGGCCAAGGAGCCGCTGCCCCCTAGGGCCGCCGCCGCACCCTAGGGCCGCCGCCGCCGCCGCGCCCCCAAGGGTCGCCGCCGCCGCCTCCGTGGCTGCCGCCGGCCGTCTCCTCCTCGCGGGGCTGCACCTCTCCATCAACACCATCATCAACCTCCTCCTCACCATGTCCATGTGTGAGTAGTCTTCTCCGGGGCCGAGGGCTCGTACGTGTAGCAATGTGGTTATCTCTCTCTCCCATGATGTGATCTTCCTTGTGATCATAGGCTATGTTAATCTAGGGTGATCCCATGATATTTCCCCTTCCTCTATGTATTGGATTGATGTACTCACTTGTCTTTATCTAGTATAATCCCCGAGACCAAGGTGACAGCGGTCTATTGGACATGGATTGGAAAAATATTTTCATGAGTGATTTCCTCTCTTGTGTGTTGATTGAAGATTGAGAGTCCCTTGGTGCTTGTCTTTGACTATCCTTTAGATATGTTGTGGTGATTGTGGAACTCTCTTTGGATGGCCGCGTTGACATTGGGAAATCCTTAGATTGAGAACTACGAACTTTGAGGTGTGCTTTTGTAGCCCTACATAATTCTCGTCCTCTCTTGACCACGAAGGAATGACCTCCGGCTGCGTCTCCATTGCATATTTTATGGGAAATATCATGTGATTCGATTATGTTAATGTTGTTGGGAGTTGCCACTAGTGAAAGTATGATCCCTAGGCCTTGTTTCCACCATTGCAATACCATTTGTGCTCATGTTTACCACTTGTTTGCTTGCTGCACTTTTTATTACAGATTTATATTACTTTGTTTTGCCATCCATATCACTTGCCATTTAACATCTCTTCGCCGAACTAGTGCACCTATACATCTAACAAGTGTATTAGGTGTGTTGGGGACACAAGAGACTTCTTGTATCTTAGTTGCAGGGTTGCTTGAGAGAGACCATCTTCAACCTCTACTTCCCTGAGTTCGATAAACCTTAGGTCATCCACTTGAGGGAAATTGCTGCTGTCCTACAAACCTCTGCGCTTGGAGGCCCAACATAGTCTACAAGAGTAGAAGCGTGTGTAGACATCACTCATGGGCCCATCCGGGCCCGGTTCGGCCCAGGACGGGCCGGATCTGGGCCTGGCACGGGGGGAGGCCTATGGGGAGGCACGGTGCCGATGTGGCTGCTGTCTATTGGCCGGGCGGCGGCACTGGCCAACGGCTGAACGCCAAGTGGCGAATAGGAGGTGGCTGGCGGCGGATCAGGTGGGTGGCTGCGCCTGGAATCTGAGGAGAGATGGGTCTAGGAGGTAGGTGGAGGCCTAGGCTGCCCAAACTGGACAAGGGGGTGTCCATATATAGCAAGGGGACTAGGGTTTGGGGGGATTGGAGGCTTTTGGAGCCCTCCGATCACGATCTGACGGCTCCAGTTGGAAGAAGGGGTAGGCTGGGCCTAGGTGGGATTAGTGGGCTATGCAAAGAGGTCTCGGGCTGCGAGGAGAAAAGTAAAGAGAGGCCCGCGGGGTTTTCGGAGACCGAGAACATCCGACGAATTAACCGGCGACTAGTGTCGCTATAGTTTAACGGTTGGGCTATCAAACGGACTCCGAATGCGATGAAATTTGGCAGGCGGTCTGTCTACACTATAATAAGACCACACGCCAAGTTTCATCCAATTCCGAGAACATTTTCCGACCACTTATAAAATAAATATTGGGAGGTGCCGCAAGCACGTGCGAGTGTGTCTGGGCTCAGAACGGACAACGGAGAGGACGGGCGAACTCGAACGGATGCAAGTTTTGAAAACATGATGATGACATGCACATGATGACAAGGCAAAGATGCAACACGCAGGGAGATGACATGGCAACGATGACGAATAACTGGCTGACACCTGGCGCATCAGTCTCGGGGTGTCACAACACTCCCCTACTAACAAGAGATCTAGCCCCGAGATCTTAGGAATGAGACGGAAGGGAAAAAGGAAGAATGGGAAATCAAATAACCTTGAGAGGTTGAGCCACTTGAAAGAAAGAACAACAGAGATGAACATAATTGAGAAGCTCCGGTAAAATGAGGTAACTAGGAAATGGCGAGAACCAAGAGTTTACATGACAAGGGAGACATCGAAACCACTCCGGTTAAAAGAGATTGAAAAGGAATTCAAATGAAGGAATTCGGGCAGCACTCCGACTGAAAATGGAAGGACTAGATATGAACTTAAGAATATGGAATGATATACGACGAGAGGAACAACGCCTCCGGAAGAACTGAAAAAGTTGAATGAAAAGAACGGAGTAGAAAATGACAACTTCAACCATAAACAAATTTGAAAGATCGTCTTGAAAAGAAAATCTCGAACGGAGTTGTTGAGAAACTCAACAACAAAAGAATAATCTTGTTGTGGACTTATGGACATCATCCTAAAACTTGAGGTGATATTTTGCAGCAACCAAAGATTGACTAGTCGAGGATGACGAATTGCAAAACTCCACTTCAAAAGAATACGGAGAATTATTTGCACTCGAGAGGCAAAAGAATAACGCTTGAGCTGCTCCATAAGGATTTGCAGAACACTTGAAGAATGAAATATGTCATGAAGAATCACCATGAAGAACTCCGGTAACAAAAGGACGATGAAATATAAATGAAGATGAAAAGAATATGATTACAGCCTTGCGATGATTTAGATGGAGCTCCAACGAGATTGCCGAGAAAAATTATGAACTCTGGAAAGAAAAGATGGAATCACTTGGGACTAGAATTTATTCGTCAAGAATAAATTCCAAAGGAAGGGATTAATCAACTCCACAAAGAAGGATAAGAATTATGTTATGCTTATCCTCCACCAATTAAATTGATGAGAAGCAATGGATTTGCATACTACTCATTTGCGTTGAAAAATATTAAAAAGGGATATAGCTTGAACTTGAGAAAATCTTCATAAGCCACCGGTAAGATTGGGAAAACGAACAATTGATATGATAACACCGGAAAAGAACTCTTGAGCGAACCACCGTGAGAATTGAAACCAAGTGAAGAAAAGAAACGATCCACCGTGAAGACTTGAAATTGGACAAAGAAAAGAGAATGAATCGCCGAAAGAATAAAGCACTTGGGGAATTTAGATACAAGAGAGCGAAGAGATCGTGAACTAATTAAGAATATTTGGACGAAGCACCGGAAGAATGTGAGACAAACGAAGAGGCATCAACGAAGAATATTTGGAGGACGAAGTTGAAAACTGAGAACGAAGAAATCTTCTGAACTGATGGCCTTCAGAGGAACACAATAAAAAGAATTCATGAAAAACTCCGGATGGTTAAGGAAAAGTATTTATGACAAACGGAATAATTCGAGAGGATAGCATGAAGCTAGAACCACGAATACTTGAGAGGACGAACACTATTAGAGGAACTCTTCTTTGGTCTACAAATGAAGACGAGGAACACCACCAAAATTGTTGAGATACTCTGGAAGAATGAAAAGAGGATTAAGTTGAACCAACGTTGAAAAGAATTGAAAGCGATCTTGGAGAAGGCACATGACGGATGGAATCCATACTTATGTCACACTAGAAAATAATTTTGGAACACTCCGGGAAATTAGAAGAGTCATGTAAGATCCTAGGAAAAGACCTGTGGGTTATGAGCCCACCGAAGAGAAACATCGTTGAATAGGATTATTCGAGCGAGAAACGATGCATCGGAACGTTTGAAAGACTCGAATGAGGTGACAACCTCGAATTAATTGGAACATAGATGGATATGAGATGTCTTCAGAACTCCGGATAATTACATGGCGAGAGGTGAACGAGCATTTGGAATCACTTGAGCCGAGGGAAAGAATATGATGAGCACCGGATACAAATTGAATTGGAACCACCGGAAAAGAAGAAGAGGTGAGGAATGTCGAGCGAGAGGAGAATTCACCAGTTGAAATAATTGATGAAAGCAAACAAACACTTCGCATGAGTAGGATGGGTACTCGATTAAGGACTCCGGCTCAGAGAAGAAAAAGGGGTGGGCGGGTTGGAAAAAAAGAAAGAAAACTTCGGAAGGGGAAACAACATCGGTTGGAAAGAATCGAGGATTGAAGCAAAAGACGGGGAGGGTCAAAACGACTTGACGAGAGATGCACCAGATGAAAAGAACTGACATCGCAACAAACGAAAACTAACCGTGCGATCCTAAAAAAAAAAATTGAAGGGAAAGAGGAGTAATTTAAAACACCTACGTCAAGATTCCTCACCAGAGCGACGAAGGGGCTGAGGAGTAAAAAGAATTCCTACTCTCCGATATGACTAGACTCCAAAATAGTTTTCTAGACTCGACAACGGCCAAGCTACGATCAATCAAGGGGGCTCCTATGGTCGGTCGAGGCTCTGATACCAACTTGTCAGGCCCAAGATGCGATTATATCTCGATCACGTGACACACTCGTGGTTGGGGCACAACCGCATTTCAGGCGGTTAGCAAGATGGATATCATTACATCGTATCATTACATAAATACATGGGGATACAACAATTCATACAAGTCACATAAATACAACAACATCAATACAAGACATCCAACTACGGATGCAAACATGAAAAGCACAACGACATCCATCCTGCTATCCCAGGCTGCCGACCAGGAACCTAACCCAAGACTGACGAAGCAGAAGAAGAAAGAACTCCAACACAAGTACATCGCTCTCACGTCAAGTCATCGGAAACCTGCACCTGCAACTGGTGTTGTAGTATCTGTGAGCCACGAGGACTCAGCAATCCCATAACCATGGGTATCAAGACTAGCAAAGCTTAATGGGTAGGAAGAGGTGAGGTGGTGAGGTTGCAGCAGCGGCTAAGCATATGTATGGTGGCTAACTTACAAGTACAAGAATAAGATGAGCATCTACGCAAACGGTCACAAACTAGTAATGATCGCTAAAGATCCTGAACTACCTACGAGTCAAACATAACCCCACCGTGTTCTCTTCTCAAAGTGAAAAGAGACAGTCACGGTTACTCACGCGGTTGTGTGTTTTATCTCGGATCCTCTGTCAACTTTTCTACAACCGGACATTAACAAATTCCAATCTGCCACATAACTGCGGGCACGGCTTTCGAAAGATCAAAACCCTACAGGGGTGTCCCAACTTAGCCCATCACAAGCTCACGATCTGCGAGTCGCAACTCCATGTTGGGAAGACTCGAGTATTCTCGGACTCCCGTGCTCAAGATATTTCGATAAAGGTAAAACTAATCCAGCAAGACCTCCCGGCGTGCCGACACCCTGATAGTAGCCGCGCGTATCTCGTCTCAGGCCACGACCGGATGGGTGATCCTATGGGAGCCAATCATCGAGTTTCCCCGTGGTGGTCCCGCATAACCCCCGTTTGGGACCAACACCATCAGCATTGCCCCCCTGTTATGTAGAATTAAGAACCAGGGGAGGCGACCCCCTGTGCAATTTAATTAATTAATTAAGTTTTATTATGAGGCAAATTAAAACCAATGTTGGGCCTTACTGGAAAAGCTTTAAGTAGTGCGAATTATCAAGGGGGGGCCATAAACCACAACCGTGTTAGGAACGCAAAATAAAGGAACATAACGCTGGTTTATCGGTTCTTAAGGCGGCATGAGTGGAACAAAACGCTGAGCAAAAGGCCAAGCCTTCCACCCAATGCCAAGTATATAGGTGTGTTAAAATATATAAGATATATTGTGATATTCCAACGACAAATTCCAACATGGAGCAATCTTCATCTTCACCTGCAACTAACCACGCTATAAGAGGGGCTGAGCAAGTAGGTAACATAGCCAAACAATGGTTTGCTTGGAAGGTGTCGAAGGTTAGAGGTTTCATGGCAACAAGGCGAGTGGCTGACAATAGATAGGTAACGTGACATATAGCGACAGCATCGAAACAACTAGTATGGCAATTGTAGTAAAGGTATCCAAGGTGATGGTCATCTTGCCTGAGATCCCACAAGGAATTAGAACGAGTCCATGAAGAAGACGAAGAAGAAGCCACGGAGCCGAACCAAGTGTAGTCGAACGAATCCTCATGATCGCAACGGAACAAGCACTAACGAGAAGAAGCAAGCAACACGGTAAACACACCACTCAGAACATGACAAGATGCTCAACCAAGTATGATGCAAGACAAGTCTATATGATGCAAAACATGGCAAGGGATGATGCATGCAAGAACACACGACAAGGCAAGTTTAAATGAGGCCGGAAAACAACATATAACAATTCTGGTAAGCCCTCATATGCACATTTCGAAATTGGTTTAGATCTCAATAAACCTTAAGTTAAAGTTGTTAAACAGCAAGTTAACATGCACCATGATGATCTACTCGAAATTCTAGTCAAGTTACATATAAAGTTTGTTTAATTCAGAGCTACGACCTAGAAGATATGAGCAAAACAAGTCAAGCATGGCAATTATGCAAGATGCATCCAAACATCAAGCAAACACGCTCCAAACAGGTATTCAACATGATAATATGCATCTACATGCAAAAACACACAAGGTTCATATAGGACACGCTCCAAACGGAGCAACAGTTCAACACATACACACGAAACAAGATATAACAACAAGCTGTCCAAAAACAGCAACATGGCACTTAGTTGACATCAAAACAACATGATACAAGAAAAATTAATGGCAACAAAGGGCATGGCAAGCATGCAAATGTCCAGCACTAAAACCATGTTCAAAGAGCTACTACAAAACAACAGTAAAACATGCTCAAAACATCATGGCAAGATTGCAAAAAATTACAGATTCACAGACTTAGTCAAATTAACTAGACATGGCAGCAACAACGACAAGTAAGCATGTGTGCAAGTTTGTGCAACTCATCTCAAAGCATATCATGGCAAGTGAATGTAACCAACAGCAAGAAGACATGTTTATGAAGCTACTGATGGCAATAACATGGTCATAGGATGCATAGATCACTAGCAATTCACATGGCAAAACTGAACTTGCTGATAACAGGCTGACATAAACATTTTATAACAACTTGAGAGCAAGAAATAAATAAGCTACAACAGACCATATATGCAAACAAGGGCATGGATGGATAGAGCATAACATGGACAACAAGACATGATCATTGGACAACCCAAAACATTCATGGATTTGAGGGGGGCATCAAGCAAACATGGCATTAGGTTAATACAGTTTCAAACTAGTTTTTAACAAGTCTCAGAAAATAACAACAGCGAGTAGGCCATTTTGCAAGCTTGTTGCAAACACCACAAGGCATATCATGAAAAGTGGATTGCACCACAGCAAAGATGGCATGATTGTGCTTCTAAAACATATTGACATGTAGCTCAAACAAAAATGACACATAAAGATACAAAAATGCCAAATCAGCATCTCATAACAAGTTTTAGCACTTAACAGCCAAATGCACTTTTGCGACAAAGATTAACATGGCAATATGGCACCTAACATGAATGCTACAGCAACCAACATGTAGAGCACTTCACAATGAACATTTTGACATATCATACACTCCATTTGGACCAACATGCAAAAAGTTATCACCACTCAAACATGCTAACATAATAACAGTTTCAGCAGTTTAAAACATTTAGCACTTTTGCGACGATGATTAGGGCATCAAGATGAACTCAAACAAGCATACCACAGTACAACAATATGAATAGCATATCACAACGAACATTTGGACATATTATTCACTCAATTTGGACATACACACAAAAAGATATCATCACTCAAAGTATGCATCATGATGTTACAGAAACTGGGACTTAGTGAAAAAACAACCTCCGAGGGGGTGGACAATGTCCGGGCTGGAGCGGACGTGTCCGTCGGCTGGGCACCCGGGCCCACTTGGCAGGGACATAGAGAGGAGAGGCATGGACATGTCCCGTCGCGACGGACATGTCCGACTGGCTGGCACGGGCCCAGCTGGCAGAGACTCCGGGCGAGGGGGCTTGATTCGGCACGGATCTCACCGGACCCGGGCGCGGCGGCGGCGGTGCTGTACTCCGGCGAGGAGCTCTGGGCGGCAGGCTCCGATGGCTCGCGACGCCGAAGACTGGCGGCGGGGCGAGGAGGTCGTCGGATGGGCGGTGAGAAACTGTGTGGGCGGCGAGGTCGATGCGGCCGCGGTAGCAAGGCGGTGGGGTCGGCCATGGCGCCTGGCGGCCGGGCCGGCAGGAGGAGGGGCGGTCGCGGCGGCGGCGGACTTTGATGGCGGGCGCGTGCGGTCCCCGGCGACCGGCAGGGCCGAACGACGAGGAGGCGGGGTCGGCAGGAGGATCTGCGGTGGAGCTCGGAGGCGAGGAGGAGGCGGCGCTCGCGGGCCCATCCGGGCCCGGGACGGGTTGGATCTGGGCCTGGCACGGGGGGAGGCTGAGGGGGAGGCGCGGTGCCGACGTGGCTGCTGCCTATTCGCCAGGCGGCGGTGCTGGCTAACGACTGAATGCCAAGTGGCGAGTAGGAGGTCACCGGTGGCGGATCAGGTGGGTGGCTACACCCGGAATCTGAGGAGAGAGGGGTCTAGGAGGTAGGTGGAATCCTAGGCTGCCCAAAATGGACAAGGGGGTGTCCATATATAGCAAGGGGACTAAGGTTTGGGGGGATTGGAGGCTTTTGGAGCCCTCCGATCGCGATCCGACGGCTCCGGTTGGAAGAAGGGGTAGGCTGGGCCTAGGTGGGATTAGTGGGCTGTGCAAAGAGGTCTCGGGCTGCGAGGAGAAAAGGAAAGAGAGGCCCGTGGGGTTTTCGGAGACCGAAAACGTTCAACGAATTAACCGGCGACTAGTGCCACTATAGTTAACGGTTGGGCTATCAAACGGACTCCGAATGCGATGAAATTTGGTAGGCGGTCTGTCTACACTACAATAAGACCAC
This sequence comes from Secale cereale, assembly GCA_902687465.1. Lineage (NCBI taxonomy): Eukaryota > Viridiplantae > Streptophyta > Magnoliopsida > Poales > Poaceae > Secale > Secale cereale. The sequence goes on from LR738710.1 coordinate 36,799,477, forward strand.
ACGCCAAGTTTCGTCCCATTCCAAGAACATTTTCCGGCCACTTATAACATAAATATTCAGAGGTGCCGCGAGCGCGTGCGAGTGTGTCTGGGCTCAGAACGGACAACGAAGAGGCCGGGCGGACTCGGACGGATGCAAGTTTTGAAAACATGATGATGACATGCACATGATGACAAGGCAAAGATGCAACACGCAAGCATATTACATGGCAGCGATGACGAATAACTGGCTGTCACCTGGCGCATTGGTCTCGGGGTGTCACATGTCTCCACCTGCACTAGGCAGCGGCACACAAACCGCACTGCAAGACCCTGAATTTGGACTGCACGCACGCACGCCAGACTACACCTTTGGTCGCACTATAGTGCACAGGCGCAGGCCGCACTGCACGTTTTGGGCGCACTGCACTGCACAGGCGGCGCTGCTCCCGCGAGGTGGGGATGTGCTCGATGGATCCCGCGGTGTCGTAGAGAAGGATGGTGGGGAGTGGGGATCCCGTGGTGCACTGCTTGAGGTATCGAGATGCACTGCAATGCATGGTTAGGGACCTTGCACTCCTGAAGGGAGCCGTCTGTGATGGGGATGGTGTTGTCACGTCCGCGTGCACCAACACTGAACCGCATCACGCATACTGCCGAGCTGCACGGCGACGATTGCCGGACTGCAGAGGGGAAAGATGGCGTTGTTGAAACAAATCAGTCCAAAAGAAGAGATCGCGGGGTAGGAATTGGATCTGAGGCGGTGATGCTCATCGGAGGCCTCACCGGAGAGGAGAGATGGAGGTTGTTTGGTCTCCTCCTCAGCCCATGGCGGCAGATAGGTGCGCGACGGGGCACCAGTGGTGGTGCGGATCTGGGTGTTGATGGCTTTAGACAAGGACGACGACGATGAGAACGGACATGGCTGCGGGATCCATGGAAGCCGTGGCTACAGGCGCGGTGGAGGCCAGATCCAACGGTCGCTGGAGATGAGAACGGACACGGCCGCGGAACTGGATCTAGTTGCCGCGCCGCCGGGAGGTGGTTGCGGTGGGCAGAGGGGGTTGTGGCCGGCGTTTGACGGTGCTGGCCGACGGTACGGTGGGAGGTGGTGGCCGGCTACGTGGTGGGAGGTGGCCGGCCCGGCGACGCGATGGGAGGCCGGCTGCACGGTGGGAGGCCGGCCCGGCTGCGAGGTGGGACGTGGGAGGTGGCCGGCGGAGCGATGGGAGGTGGTGGCCACGGGCTGTGGACGAGGCGCAGGGGAGAATGTGGTGGTGTGGAAGAAAGGTCGGGGTGAAGGTGGGTGCGTGCGTGCGGAGTAGGTAGGGCGGGGTTTTTTCTATTCCGTTGGGGGTGGCTGTGTGGGTCAGGTGTTATCAGAATAAAAGGGTGTTATCAGAATAAGATCTTAAGGAGGTGTTATCATAATAGACCCACCATATATATATATATATATATATATATATATATATATATATATATATATATATATATATATATATATATATATATATATATATATATAACCAATATAGCATATCCAACACATATTACCAATAGTCATGAACACATATATATCCAACACATGTTACCAATAGTAGAAAGTTTCATCCATACATATACATAGTTTCATCAATATTACACAATTTCATCCAGAGGTAGCAAGTTTCACAAAGTCAAAACTATCTTATTACTAAGATCTTCTTCTTTTC